>CM076584.1:1519474479-1520097955 GCA_034641835.2 Pinus albicaulis
GAATAAATGGGGGGATGGGGTGAGGTTATATCTGAGACATTGGATTGAAATATTCGAAGGCGAAGATCGCTTAAAGGGATCATTGGGGAGGAATAGATGGAAGCAAAGGAAAGGGTGAGATTAAGTTTGAAACATTGGATTCGAAGCACTCAACGGTGGAGATCGACAGAAAGAATCACTAGGAGGGCTAAGGAAAAACAAACCATGGAGGGCGCGATGTAATATAGGCCGTTAGATTAGGATCAATCCATGATTGTGATCAAACAAGAAATAGATTGCGGAGGATGGTGGTAAGCAGAAACCGGCAGCGGTTTTCGCGTGGGGTTGAGGGTGGTAAAAGGTATTCAAGAAATTCACGTGATTCCACTCATCACGCACCACTTGGAAAAACAAAACTGCCTATATCACACAATTTTTGAATGTTAACCTTCGGGCATTAAAATAACGTGATATGCATATCAGTCGTTGGATTACGGGCGAGGATATCTGATGGTGGAAATGACAGCACGATGGGGAAAGGTGCGCGAGGCAGAAGTGGACCATCGGGTTCACTGTGGACTGTCATATCTGAATGGATGAATGGTTGAGATTGGATGGAGCGATAGTGTATTTGCTGGGCTATCGGGTTCATCGGGTTAGTTGTGGGCCATTAGATCTTTACAATGGACAGCTACGATCAAAAGTGGGAGCGCCAGTGTTACAAAGGGTAGTGGACTGTTATATGGATGCCATGATAGGAAAAATAAACTCTTTTGCAAGCAACTTTTGGAGACCTTCCCTGTGTCCAAATCAGCTCCATGATAGCTCATTGGAAAGCCAAATGAGTCTAGTTTCGAAATATGCCTCCAATTTTCAAAAAGGTTCCCATATGAATTTTCAAAAATTACTCCTCCCAAGACTGGTAAAAGCACAACGGCAAGGTAAAAAAGGAGGTAGAAACATGAAAATTTGGTGGTTTTTTGCACTTTTGAGGGACCCGTTCTCCTCCAATTTTTCTGAAACTTGTTGTGGTTTATGTCTTCATAATTATAAACATGATGGTGCTGACCATTTATCCATTGGAGGCTCGAATAAAAATCACAACGCCAAGGGTGCTGTGTTTTTGGCAGATTTTCTATGTGCCAAAATTGCTCAAAAAACCAAAAATGCACTAAAGTGGCAAATGTGCCAAAACTTGCCAAATTTGTCAGGTTACTTGCTGATCAAGGGCTTGAGGCATGAAGAGTGTTGGCGAGAAGTCAGGTCTCACGGAAAAGACCCAGGTTCAAGAGTTGTGGCCAACAAAGGGGTCCGGTGTAGTCTAGGAACACGCCGGCATTATCACCCTGCTCTGGGGAGCAGTGCGTCTCACCCGAGGCGTGCCGCAACCACATGCAGAAAGGGGATGAGATCAATGGCAAGGAACAAACCTGCAACCCATGAAGGACAGTGCATCGATTACATATCCAGAGTTATATACGCGAGATCACTTAATAAGCATTCAGACATTTGAGACAACAACCAGCATAAACAAATAAAATTTTAAACCAGCATAAACACATTACAAGCACATAAACATCTTATTGAGACAACAACCTTCCATTGTATTAATCTCTTGGAAAAACACATGATTACATGGCATTCTCACTGATAGCTTACAAATCTGATACAGATGGATTTCGGAACAGAAAGGCAGAATGGAGAAGATGAGGAACCATAGGAAGGACATGCATGATTCTTCCACAATCGCTCTGTGCGTCTTTCCCTGTCTCGAGCCTTGCAACCTCTTCAGCATTCTCCTTGTTTCAGCCGGGTGACTGTTATTTATTCACCCGCTCTTGCGACTATCAGTTCCTCTGTGGCTTTACTTCAGCTTCTCCCGGCTTCTCTCCTGTTATCTGCGTGTTCCACTTTCTGTCTTCTGCTGTGTGTTTCCTTCATCTGCACTTGTCCCTATTCTATCTCCAGCTATCGCATGCTTCCGCGCCACCTTGATAGCTCTGCGACTCCTGGTAGTTGCGGTGCGGTCGCAGTTGCCATGTGTATTCATACCGCAACTCAAAAAAGGGTCAAAATTCAAAATGTCTTAGCCAAGATTTCAAAACTAAACAAAAACAAGGGCCCCAACAGGCCCCAACCATAATTCCTTGACTCGTCCCCGAGTCAATCACAAATAACAGTCTCCACTTCCATTTCCCCGCTGGCTCCCGTGCTCTGTTCTGCTGTGCCTTCACCCCGCGCCCTTTCCTGCTGTGCTCCGCCAAGTGGTTGTTCAAACAAGGGCCCCAACTCCAGGACCCTGCGGAGCGCTGTATCTCTAAGCCCGGTGAAGTCCGCCACTGCTTGCTGCCATTCCTACATAAGCAAGTCGGCTTCTTCAGAGATCCAGGTGGCGGCAGCCTCATCTATAGTCGTCGGGGCAGCCCCGAACAGCGTGGCAAGCTGGGCTTCGGCCTTGGCATCTAGCTGTTGTATGGATTCGGCACGGGCTCGGATGGGCGGACGAATTTCCTGAATGACTTGTTTGGCCGCTGCCGAGTCGGCCTCAGTCTGTTGCATTTGAATTTCAAGCTCGTCCGCTTGGGCATAGAGCTGATCTAACCGTGCTGGGTCTGCGGTCTCCTGAATTTCACGGGAAATTTGTTGCAGCTGGGTAGATATAGGCTGCGTCTTGACAGTGAGAGCGAGTGAGCACTCCTGCAGACTTCGCAGAAGGGCGTAAGCCTCGCCCGCAGTGGAATGGAGAGTCGCCTGCATACTAACTGCCTGAGTCTGCTTGGCAGTCACCTGTTCTGAGTGGACAATCTGTGGGTCCGGAAGGGTAGGCCGTGCGGCTAACGCCGCTTGGAGTTCCTCGTTCTCCCTGCATAGATCAGTGAAAACAGTCTTGAGGTGGTGAGCCTGGATTGCCACACTGTCCTCCGCTATATTGGCAGGAAGTGGGGCATAATGAGCCCTTGCAGCGGGCCATAAGTCGGAGAATGCCTGAGCAGCAATGGTGACCTGCTCCTGTAGGTAGGTCTTCTCCCTAGTCAGCTGATTGCGCTGTTCGGTAAGCGCCGTGATCTGGTTATGCTGCTCAGTACACCGCTGCTCCAGCTCTGTGTGAATCTGTTCGGCCTTTAGGGCCGCCCGCTGAATGAGTAGGTACAGCTGTGCTGTACTCCATGGTTCTGCATTGGTCGTACTGGGTGCGCCCTGCTCCGGCACCTGCTCCTGCGAAGGTTGGCCACTGGCCACTGATTGGTTTGAGGTCTCAGGAGGATGGATTGGCATCTGCTGCTGCATTGAGGTGGCCATATTGGACTCCGGCCGGTCTTGCTGCGTGGTCTGGTCTGGGGGAGGGTCAGCCGAATCAGCCCCAACAGTGGCCAGCCGGGTAGATATCGTGGAGACAGGATCCTGGGGTGTGGCCACGGGGTCAACCGGCGGTACCACGGCTGCAGTACTGGAGGTGACTTCCACCCCGTGGTCACCTCCGAAAAGTTCCCGGATGAGAGGATCTGATACAGTGGCCGATGAGTTGGATGGATTGGAGGAGGTGGCAGGTGGACGGCCGGTGGAGGGAGCGGTGGATGGGGTGAAAGAGGTATGGGGGAGACGAATGTTGAGGAACTCTGACGGATCGATCAGGGGTTCCTCCAGAATCAACGTTCCTGGGAGTGGAGTGGATGGTGGATCATCGTCGGTAAGATCCACCACTGGATCGGTGACAACAATGCGGGCCCTCTTGGATGGAGGGGGGTCTGATGAATCGGGTTCTGGGCCCGTTTCGCCCATCGGTGTGATGATAGGGGTGGCAGAGGTGAATAGGTTGGTGGGGATGGGAGAAATGAGAGGGGCGGTATTGGAGGGAGCACGAGACCGACCGATCTGAAATTCAGAAAAGGAGGGAAATAAAGGGGCACCACTTGAAGCAACTTGGGTTACCACGTTAAGTCATCGTACCTGGGCATTGAGGTGTTGTACGATGGGGACCAGTGATTCGGGCAGGTCCTGTGCGGTCTCAGCTGCATCCTGTGGAGGTTCCGCCGCAACCTGTGAGGACCCCGCTGCGCCGGTCGCGGCAGGCCGCTGTGCCGGCAGCATCCGCTCAAAGTTATATTGGGTGATCCCGTCGCGGATGTGCTTGGTGACCCCCGGCCACGCAGAGACCTCACGGTGAAAGGTGTCATCATTCAATTGGAATCTGAGGGGTGCCATGTGGAAGGTGGTGTCCGACACGCAAGTTGGCCGGAGGTAAGTGTGCCTGTGGCTGACCCCAAACCACACCTGCTCACTATACTCATCCAACAGGTGCCTGGGCACCCGTTGCTGGTTAGTCACCACATCTGTCATCAACCCGTACCATGCCCGAAACGCTTCCGCGTTCACCTGTTTGGTGCTGGGGTCCGAGGACACCTGCCAGGGGGTGTATTTCATCGCGAGAGGCTGGCTCGCGGTAGTCTTCGCCGGCATCTGGACGGGAGGAAGGTGCCATTTCCACATGGCGAAAGCTAAAATCAAGTAACCATAAATGAAACTGGTGGTACGCTTGTAGTTCTCTTCGCAGGCCGCGAAGAGTTCTTTTAGCACAAAAGAGCACCAATTCAGCCTGACGCCCTGGATACAGTGCTCCACAATGGAGATTGTATCCAAGGTGCACTCTCCCTTCGTGTAGTGCCGCATCGTCTTGCTAGCGATAAGGTAGCAAGCGAACCGAATTTCTGGCTTATTGATCAAATCAATTTTGGCACCTTTGCCCCCCCGGCGAGTGCCATACTTGGTGTACAGGTCTGAGTCACCCGACTTTCGAGCGCGCTTGGAGGATGTCTGGCCAGCAGCGGAGACATCTGTGCCATTCTGAGACAGCCCTGTAAGCCGATGAATGTCTTCGGCATGAATTGGAATTTCCTCATTGAGCCACAGGGACCCGTTCTGTATCCGACTGAGGAGGAACCGGGTGCATTGCAGGGCCGGTCCCGTAGTTCCAAAAACTGGAAGAGTCCTCAAATTCATCAAGGACGACTGTTGTAGGCCCCTGAATTCTGGTCGCATCTGGCTGTTGGAGCTGCTGCCTGGCGTATAATGATGCTCTATGTAGGTCTGCCAATGGAGGTGGGGGAATTCAGTTGGGTCGGACAGATTGGCGTCCATCATCACTGCGCTATCATACTTCCCAATAAATAATTCTGTTCGGTGGATTCGGCTGTCTAACACTGGTTTAGGAACTGATAAGGGAGCCTTCGGCATCTTGGCGCGGCGCTGGTAAACTTGGAGGATTCTTCTGGAGTTTCCTTCTGGGTGCGGTGCACTTTGAGGCTGCAACTGCTCTGGAGTCGCTGCAATTTCCAAATTGAACTGGTCCATCATTCTCGTGTTGATAGCCTTCATGCAAGTTATGTCATCTACTAGCACGAGCAGAGTTGATGAGACTCCATAACGACAATTAATTCTTGCTATCTTTCTTGCCTGCGATAATCGTACGATCAATCGCATGCCTGTGTGTAATCTGACAGTTGCTGACGGCGTCATGGGGAGATGGGCGGACGCGATGGTTGAGGGAAATGCGGGTGATGGAAAATGATTACGGTACGATTACTGTCTACTTATGGTAATTTATGAAGCAAATCTGAGCGATCCTACGGACTGACAAAAGGACTGACGGAAATGACCTGGACTGACACTGGCACGGGGATGGATCCTACGCGAACGACACGCTGGACTGGCGCTGTGACACGCTGGACTGGTCTGCCCCGACCACAGTCGGTTGCGGTGAGGTACCCGCAACTGACCAGTTATTTGACAGACTGCCTATGAACGGAAAAGACTCCCTACGCTCATCCCGGTTGCGGGAGAGTTATTCGACTAAGCTACTCTACGGGTTCTCTCGGTTGCGAGAGTTATTGATGAAAAGTGAAAGGTACCTACTCCTGGTAGGGTTTCAGGCGTGTGCCATTCACCCACCCAGGGAGAACTGTACCGTCCAGCTGTGCCAACCGAACGGCTCCTGAGTCGCGGATCTCGATGACAAAGTAGGGTCCCAACCAGTGCATCTGGAGCTTGCCTGGAAACTTTTGGAACCGGCTATCATATAAAATAACTTTGCCGCCAACTTGGAAGGCTTTGGTTTTGATGTGGCGGTCGTGCCACGCTTTCTGCCTGGCCTTCTGAACCTTCTGGTGGAATTCCGCCAGGAATCGGGCCTCGTCCAGCTCCTGCAGCTCCTAGAGGCCTTCCCGAAGTGACTCCTCTTCTGAGAACTGAAGAGACGTTGCGATCAAAAGACTGGGTACAGTGAACTCGGCGGGAATCACAGCTTCCTGGCCATACACCAACTGGAATGGTGTCTGGTTGGTCAAACGTTTCACCGTGGTCCGGTAGGCCCACAATGCCGCTGGGAGACGCTCGTCCCAATCGTCGCGCTGAGCATTGCAAATTTTAGTCAAGCCCTTTTCGAGAATCTTGTTGAATGCTTCCACAGTACCATTGGCCTGCGGGTGGTATGGGCTGCTTTTATGATGCTGAATCATAAATGTGTCCAGTAGTGACTTGACCGTGGCATTAATGAAATGCGTACCCTGATCGTTGGTCAAGCTCCGTGGGCAGCCAAACCGGCTGATGATGTGTTCAAAAATGAACCGGGCAGCGGTCTCTGCCGAGCAGTCGCGTACCGCTGCTGCCTCAGCCCACTGGGTGAGGTAATCCGTGGCGGTAATGATGTACCAGGCCTTGGAGTGTCTGGAAACCGGGGCGATGGGACCTACGAAATCAACAACCCACTTTTCAAATGGCCGCAACACATGCACTGGGTGTAGCGGAAGCTCGTCCTGGTGCGAAGGCCTTCCCGTCCGCTGGCAAACATCGCAATGCTTCACATAGGCCTTACAGTCAGCATGTACCGTTGGCCACCACAGCCCAGCTTGGAGCACCTTCCTTGCGGTGGGTTTCGCACCCACATGCCCTCCCGCAACACCACTGTGACATTCCCACATCACCGCTTCCCGTTCGTGATCAAGAACGCATCTGCGCAACACCTCATCAAGGCCCAGTTTGTATAGCTGCCCCGCGATCAATTGGTAGTCGGCCGCCCGGACAACCAGGTGGCGTTTCTGGAGCGGGGTGTAATCCTGGGGGCATTGTCCCGTGGTCAAATAAGTGGCAATGTTAGCCAGGTAATCTGGTACTGCTTCGACTCGGAAGAGGTCGGCATCCTGCAGCTGATCGTCCAACGAGCCTTCATTCTCTCCCGTCTCCAACCTGGATAAATGATCGGGACCAACATTCAACCTGCCAGGCTTGACAATCACCTCAAACGTGAATTCCTGGAAAAGTAGAAGCCAGCGACAAATCCGTCCTTCCAACACAGGGTTATTCACTAGATACTTCAATGCAGAATGGTCCGTGAAGAATGTGAATTTGCCGCCCAGAAGATAGTGGAGGAACTTCTGGAGAGAGTACACCATCGCCAACGCCTCCCGCTTGGTCGTGGTGTAGTTCTTCTCCGCATTCGATAACCGACGGCTGGCGAAGTACATGGGGTGGTCAACTGTCGTCTCCCCGGGTTGCGCCAATACAGCTCCAAGTGCAATACCGGACGCATCAATATGCACATGGAACTGCTTATCCCAGTCGGGGTGAACAAGTATGGGCGCCGTTGCCAACTTCTCCTTCAAGGTGTCAAGTGCCTTCCTGCACTCCGCCGTCCACTGAAACACCTCTGACTTCCGCAACAGTTTCTCCAGAGGGGCCGTAATCTTTGCGTAGTTGCGAATAAACTGCCTGTAATACCCTGTGTGCCCAAGCCGTGCTCGCAACTGCTTCACGGTCTCGGGGGCCTCCATATGGACGATGACCGCGACCTTGGCGGGATCAACGCAGACCCCTTTCTTGCACACCACGTGGCCCAAGAGTGTGCCGAATGGAACTGCAAAAATACATTTCTTCAAGTTCAAGGAAATCTGCAGCTGACGACACCGGTCAAACATAACACGCAATAGGGAGGCGTGATTCTTCAACAGGCTGTAGACGGTCCAGTCGTCCATGTAGACCTCCAAGAACTTGTGAATGTACTCCCGGAAAGAAGCAATGACAATCCGGGAAAACACAGCCGGTGCGTTCTTCAAACCAAACGGCATAACGTGGTATGTGAATGATCCCCACTCAGTGGTGAATGTCGTCTTTGCTTTGTCTTCCTCGGCAATGCGCACCTGATGGTAACCCGAAAACCCATCAGTGAATGAATAAGCTTCATTTCCCGCAACGTGATCTAGGACTTCATCGCTGAAAGGAGTGGGAAACGGGTCGTGGATGCAGGCATTGTTCAGGCTCCGGTAATCTACACAGACACGGATCTCCGCTTTGTCCTTCTTGTTCTGGATGACAATGGGACTCACCCACTCGGCTTCTTCTACTGGAAAGATGAGACCTGCAGCCAGCATCTTGTCAATCTCCATCTTGACCTTCTCTTTGATACGTGGGTTCAACCGGTAGGGTCGGTGCTTCACCGGCCTGGCCCCCGGTTTCAACGCGATGCGCATTTCGCCTAGGTCCCCCTTGATCCCCTTCAGGTCCGCAACCGAAGACGGGAACAAATCTTCGTATTCCCGGAGGAGGCTGAAAATTTCCTTTGTTGTCTCCTCGTCCCAGTAATCTCCCACCGTTGCGAGCTTGGGTCTCTCGTCTGTTCCAATGTTCAGCTTCTTTGTCTTTAGGGGCTGTAAATGAACTCCTTCAGTCGTCGGCTCTTCACTGATGCTCCGCTCGCCTTCCCTTTCGTCAAAATAGAGATGCCTGAGGTCCTCCAGACTATCGTCATCCGGATCGTCGTCAATCCGGTGGCAAACCAACTCGCGCCTGACCTCAGGTCGTGACACCACCGGGCCCCCATCAGGCTCGGGATGGCGGAAAAACAAGACCTCCTTGACTGCCTGTAGGGCCTGATACTCCTGCGCCGTCTCCCCTTCGAACAAGAAGCACCGCACAAACTTGTCCGCGACGGCCTGCCAAGAGCAAGTGCCCCGTTTTCGCTCTTCCTCCAGGTACCAGGCCTGGGGAATTGTACCCAGGGAGTGGATAAACCTGTGGACCCACAGCTCCTCAGGGTACCGGGTGCTATGCCATTGTTCTTTGCAGGCCCGCAAATGGTGTCGCGGGTCGGAAGTTCCATGATACTTAAGCGTACTGCAGGGTCCTTCGTCCTCTTTAAAGCGTGCCCGCAGAGCATCCGCCACGCACTCCCATCGCAACAGAGTGTTGCGGTGATTTTTCCACCACCGTGCCGACGTTGACTGCAAGGCCACATCCAAAAGTGGTATCCGACTTTCAGCTGGGACCCGGTCTTCCACCTTGGCAATAAAAGTATTGACTGCTTGCATGTTCGACAATGTGGGATATCCGCGGATCTCAGTCCCTACCCACCGGACTTGGGCAATGGAGGCACATCTCCGCGTGGTGGTCTCATACCCCCCTTGCTGCCAGTCTTCCCAAGCGAGTTCGGATCCGAGCTCCGAGCTCTGCACACTCCGCCAACTGACAGAGCCAGTTGCGGTCGGGTTAATATAATCGTCCCGCTTTCCTGCGGTCATCTGATAAAGGTGGTCCATCATCTGAGCATCCTCCCGATTGTCCACCGTTTCTGTATATCGCGGGCCCTGATACGGGTCGAGAGGCTGGGTGACCCGTACCTCCCCATCCTCAAAGATCATCAGCTCCTTCTTAAGGTCGATGATGGCATAATTCTCAAAAGCCCAATCAATGCCGAGTAAGGCAGGATAGGGATCCTTGTCGCCCATGATATCAATAACCTCAAAATCGGTGTATGTCTTCACCCCCGCAACGTCGACCTCGACACCCTCGAGCCGGCCGATTGGAAAAATGCAATACTGGTTCGCCATCCTGAGTTGGATTGGTGAGTAGGCTAGCCGTGGCCTTCCAAGAGCCTCCCATGTCTTTCGTGGCAGAATGTTGACGTCGGACCCCAAGTCCAACATGGTGTCGCTGATTTGGAACCCTGCGACCTGCGTGTTAAGCCGGAATTCTTTGCCTGTTCGTTGCTTGTTCCGCTTGACACGCTGCACGTATTGAGGGCCAGCGTCCGCCGGATCTCTAAGTTCTGTGCGCCCCTGCAGTGCTCCGTCCAAAGCATGCTTGAGCTGCTGCTGCAGCGCAGCGTTATCAACAATCCTGAGGAATAGCCAGAGCCAATCCTCGACCACAGTACCTGCGACGTTCTGCGCACCAGATTCCGGCAGCATGGGCTCCTCCAAACCTCCCTCGTTCCGCAACTGGGCGAACGCCTCAACTGCCTCCTGGAAATACTTCTTCTGGACTTCGGGCCTGATCAACTTCTTCGGGGATGCCGGCCGAACCACTCGTGCTGGCTCCTTCCCGTGGGCATCCTCTCCAGTCTTCTTTCCGCCCCTCGTCACGATTGCGACGTTCTGCAAGTCTGGGGCGGCGGTCCCTCGCGGCTCTGAGTTTATCAGATTCGCTCCCCTCTGCCTCGCCCGTTCTTCCCACTTCTTGATGAGCTCCGGACAGTCTTCTGTAGCGTGGGCGTTGACCCGGCACTGGGAACACCAGGGTCGCCGCGGAAGGGGACATTCTCGAGCCACATGACCCTCCTGGTCACAGTTGTAACATTTTACCGGACCGCGTCCGCCTGTGCGGCCTCCCCGCATGCCTCCGCCTCTTCCCCTCGGAGCCTCGTTCACCCTGTAGGAGGGACGATCCAGTCGATCCGCAAGTGCGTCGAGCGCCCTGCACTGCTCAGTGTTGTGAGTCGTGGACACACAAAATTCGCAGTATACATTATTCGGGACCGTGGAGTACTTCTGTAATATCGGGCACATCCGAGGAGGATGCCCCATCGTCCAGCAAAATCTCGCAGTACTCCGTGGTGGAGGAACACGGTTGTGGTGGGAACCCTGCGTAAGTCTGTTGCGGCTGGTAGACTCCCTGCGGGTTCATCGCTGCACCACCCCCTGGTGGTGGACCCCCCTGGATTGCTGCGACCGAGGGTCCTGCTCCTGCGCCGTGCAACCGAGGACACTCGGTTGCTACGTGGCCCTCGACCAGGCAATGAGTACACCAAACATTCGGTCGCGCTGGTCTCACTGGCTGAAGCTCCTTGAGCTTTTCAGTCAAGCTGGCAATCTGGTGTTGCAACCCTATCAAAGAAGGATCTTGCGGGGCCGCCCCCCCCGATATTCCTGGGGGTAGCCCGCCATGGCTTCAATCTTCATGGCCTGCTCCAAAGCGTCCTGCAGATTATCAATCTTCTGCTGAGTGAGAGGGGTTCGTGTCAAGGGAAGCAGAGCCTTGATGAACCAGTCCCTCTGGTGGTTTGGATCGATCGGGTAGCTGAGTTTCCCGATCGCGTCCTTGAATCGCCGCATCAACTCCCACGTGGTCTCACCTTCCTTCTGCTTAATTTCCCACAGCTCTGACAGGCCCTGCTGGTCTGTCTGGGGAAGCTTGAATTCGCGGACAAAATCCCACTTCACGTCCGCAATTACAGGGTTAGGATGCGCCTCGGACCACTTGATAAACCATCGCAGAGCCCTCTCTCTGAGCGTGGTTTGGAATTCTATTAACTTCCCTGCATCTGGCGTCTGGCGAGCCCTCCAGATGGCTTCGCACAGGTACCAGTGTTGCTCTACATCATCATTGCCCCGGCCAGAGAACTCTGGATACTGGGTGAAAGATCCAGCCATGTGTGCTTGCGGAGAATTGACCAGGATAAATCCTCCAGGTCCTGGTTGCGTAACGGTCCCACTAGGAAAAATACCACTACTAGTAACGCTGTTGTTACCGGACGTTACTGACGCTGATGAACTATTGTATGACCGACTCAATGCTTGTAACTGAATAAAAATATTACTTAAAGGTTGATACAGTACCAGGGGAAGGTCGGGATCCTGGCCATGCAGAAGGTGAGAAGTAGGGCTGCCTGGAGGGGTGGGTGCCGTCTGATCTTGAAACATCCGCTGCATCACGCCGTGCCATTCATCATCGGAACTCTCTTCGGGCCGCATCTTTCCATTATCTTCGCTAGTCACTATCTCTCTTTCTCGCATCGCTGGGCTCCCATGCACCCACTGCACTTCCACCGCTGTCCCGTCTTCTTCCCGGGTATCCAAACCCATAGTTCCTGTCCTCTGAGGCACCTCCTTCTGATTTTTCCTCTCGATCTCTCTTCTCTTCAAATCTCGCATTACCCTTCTTCGCCACCTATCGGCGATCTGTGCCCGCCGATGCGCACGTCGCTCCCGCAACTTGCATGTGGCCTCAACATCCATTCCCCACCCCCACTTTCACATTCTACACAGCATCGGTTCCCTCAACCCTTCCCCCAGCACGGGAGGTTTACGCTTCCATACTCGTTTTGTGGAATTCAATCAACCCTTCGTCCACCATCAGAGCTTTGACCCACAGCAGAATCTCCTTCAACAGCTTCCCTCTTAGCCCTGAGTGGAAAACAGCCTCGGCTTTCGAGAAGGATTGATAGCACTCAGCAGCAAACTCCACAGTGTATCCTTCCAACGTGGTCCTTACCCAAAAATCCACCGCGCGGGTTAGTTCAGTGTCTACCCGATGCAGTGCCACCAGATCTTCGTGCGCCCACCTGCGGTTTATCTTCCGCAAGCCTTCTTGGGGCACCGTCGCTCGTAACCTCCGCAACCAATTGTAAAGGTCCATAGGGAACCTTCCCCAGAAAATTTCGTACGTATCACTGGCTGAGTCAGAGAAAAGAACAAGCTCCTTGATCGCCGCCTCCTTTTTCTTGGTCAGCTCTGCTTGCTGAGCAATGAACTGGTCAAGATGATCATCCCACCATTGCCGTATCGCTCCTTCAAAAATCCTCGATACCATGATCTAGATCCCCTCAGAACATGCAGGTCCCGGCAACGGAACCATTTGTTGGCGAGAAGTCAGGTCTCGCGGACAAGACCCAGGTTCAAGAGTTGTGGCCAACAAAGGGGTCCGGTGTAGTCTAGGAACACGCCGGCATTTTCACCCTGCTCTGGAGAGCAGTGCGTCTCACCCGAGGCATGCCGCAACCACATGCAAAAGGGGATGAGATCAATGGCAAGGAACAAACCCGCAACTAAAGAAAGACGGTGCATCCATTACATATACAAAGTTATATACGCAAGATCACTTAATAAGCATTCAGACATTCGCAAATAAAATTTTAAACCAGCATAAACACATTACAAGCACATGAACATCTTATTGAGACAACAACCTTCCATTGTATTAATCTCTTGGCCAAACACATGATTACATGGCATTCTCACTGATAGCTTACAAATCTGATACAGATGGATTTCGGAACAGAAAGGTAGAATAGAGAAGATAAAGAGCCCTAGGAGGGACATGCATGATTCCTCCGCAGCTGCTCTGTGCGTCTTTCCCTGTCTCGAGCCTCGCAACCTCTTCAGCATCCTCTTTGTTTCAGCCGGGTGACTGTTATTTATTCACCCGCTCTTGCGACTATCAGTTCCTCTGTGTCTTTACTTCAGCTTCTCCCGGCTTCTCTCCTGTTATCTGCGTGTTCCACTTTCTGTCTTCTGCTGTGTGTTTCCTTCATCTGCACTTGTCCCTGTTCTATCTCCAGCTATCGCATGCTTCCGCGCCACCTTGATAGCTCCGCGACTCCTGGTAGTTGCGGCGCGGTCGCGGTTGCCATGTGTATTCATACCGCAACTCAAAAAGGGCAGTATCCCAAGGGTAACAATCTCATTATTTATTCCTTTACAGATGCAGATTGGGTAGGAAGTGTTAATGATCGTGAGAATACTCGTGAAGCATTGGAATATCTTCGCCAGAATCTTGGGATTCTCCCAAGTTCTCATTAGATTTTCCTTATTCAAAATATAAAGGGGGAGTGGAAGTGTGTACAGGTCCATAGGATGGTTGTGTGTCAGGGGGAGTGGAAGTGTGTACAGGTCTGCAGGATGGTTGTGTTTCAGGGGGAGTTACCCTTTGCCATTGATGTCAAAGGGGGAGAGAATGTTGTAGGAAGAGATGTCATGATTGCAGGGGGAGTACTTGTGTTTCCATCAATGCCAAAGGGGGAGATTGTTGATCAGCGGTTGTCATTGATGTCAACCCCAGCAGCACTAAGGGCTAACCCAATATTGCATGGGAATTTTGACCTACCAAATTAATATATTCTAGGTCAATAATTCTTTTGATGGTTTCTAATTTTTGAGATGTTTCTGTTGATATATGGAACACCACGTAATTCTTCACGGTTTGAGAGATATTCATGTTTGAAGTTTATACCCCCAGTTAGTGGGCTAAAACCCCATAGGGTCGTGGCATGGGTCATTGAAAATTCATAATTAATATTTTTAAGCTCCTAAAATCACATTCACTTGTTTAAGCCCCTCTCAACCTAAGCATTTATATAAATTGTGATCCTCATTTCCTCCTTATGCAAGGAATTTCACCATCTAAAACAGGTCATCATGGCATTTTTGCTCTAAATTTATTTCTACGAAGGTTCAGAAGCTGAAATTTTTATGAGGCGAAGCTAAAGTCCTGAGGAAGCGGTTGTGAAAATTTCAGATGCAGGTGCGCAATATTTTCAGAGATATGATCTGTGGAAGTCAGTGTTTTTGCAGTCTCCTGAAATTCATCTCAAATAAGTGACCTTGGTAAAATCATCATAACTCTCTCTCTGAGTATCTAATTGAAATTCCATAAAAAGTGGCAGATATTGCACAGAATGTAGTTTTCACTCTATAAATTTTAGAGCCAAATGAAGAAACAGTGACACGTGGCACGCCGTACAAGTTCGCTATGCTGAAACAATCCATAATTAGGGCATTGTGAGAGATTGGGTATAAATCTATTTTGAAGAATCCAAATTGGGTCAGACCTGTGGCATTGGAAAGAAGACTTAGAGGAACACTATAGGATATAAAATCAGATATTGAGGATCTGAAATATTAGAGATACACCAGATTCAATTTCGAGCTCCTAGAAGGCAAAGAAAAAGCTAGATCATGTGTTGTCAAGGGCTGCAAAGGACCAAACTTTCTAGGGAAGAAAAGAAAAGCAAGGTGCAACAGAGGGTAGCATAATAAAGAAATGACAATTTTCTTATGACAAAATTTCATCATGAGGGGGGGGTCTTCAAGTGGGCGATATTTATGTCTGATATTGTAAATGTATCATTATTTTTCAAGTCATTGCAAAATACATATTTTTACAAATTAGCCTGGTATTATACGCAAGGACAAACGGATATTAGGACAATCTCAAGGATGTTAATTTAATTTGATTGTATCAGTTGGGGTTATTTTCTAGTGTGTCTTCTTCTTCTACGTAATTCTATATCATTTATAAAATGGACATTTTCTTTGTTGTGGAAGACTCCGTTATTATTTCTACTTCTTTCTATAAAGGTGATAAAATTAAATCCTTCAAGGTGATTATGTAGCTCATTTGATTGTTGAGGCATCCGTTCGATTTATTTCTTTGAATAATGCGAAAACGTTGACGCGTCCATCCAAATAGGGCTGGAGAAAATGATTTTCTAATTCTGGAAATGGAGCTTTATTTTCAATTGGAGTTGAATATTAAAGAATTATTAGAAAAGCATTAGGTGGTTTTTGTCCTGGAGTGGGTTTCCACCTTAAAAACTATGTGCATTTGTGTTCCTTTTTTTTGCTGCTATCATTGTACAAACACTGATAATAATTGAAGATTAAATAATTCTCTAATTGAAAGGAATGCTGATTCACCCCACCTCTTAGTATTTCCAACATATTATTTGTGCAATCAAATTTCAGTTTGAAAGAATAGAACTTACTTTCATCCTCAGGAGTTGTGATCCAAATGCATGCTCTAGTCCCCTCTCTTCCATCTGATCCATCAAAGTGTAACAACCACCAACCCTTTTCTTTTTCTTCAATGATTTCCTGATTTTCTGCTTGCTAATTTTCAAGCCTGGAATTTCTACTTTCCTTTCATCTTCTGCTTCATCAGTTAGCTCATTGAAAAGAATAAAGGATCCTAGTTCAGTTTCAACAACATAAATTGGGATATTATGAGGTTTGTCCTTACTACTTACCATATAAGCTATCCTTGTCTCTCAGTACAACCTTCTTTGCTCACCAAAAACATGAATGGTGGCATATGTTAGGTCCATTTGCATGGTGCCTTTGATCTTTGCTGCCCAAGACCTGGATAGAAGCATGCCAAACTTGGGCGGAATTTCTGCTACCACAATGTCCATTACCACTGTCTTGGCTGGGACTTGTGTGAGACCAACAACAACATCTTTTATCAATCCAATGCATTGAACTCTTTTTGAATCAAAGGAAAACAAATCCTTATATGGCCTAGTGATTTCTAATCCCATCCTTTCCATAATCACTTTAGGCATGAGGTTATGAGAGGCTCCTGAATCCAACATGGCATTGTGTAATGTCATGTCATGAATACTAAGATTGACATAGAAAGGAGGTACCTCTTCATTATGCTCATCTTCCAATCTTGGTCCCAAGTATATAGTAGGATGGTCCTCTTGTACATTACGGATGTCTGCAGCTCCATGTTGGGAATTCATAATTTTTACAATTTTACTTCTGTATTCATTCACCTTAAGAATCTCTCCAAAAGGGACTTGGATCTTGATTTTGGAAATCTCATTCTCCAAACAGAAAACATAAGTAATTTTTTCAGTCTCTTTGACAAGAGGAGGAGGTGGTGAAGCTTTTCTAACCTCAACTGCTTTAGGGGCATCTTTCTTTGGTTGTGTTTTATTTGCATTAATAGGAACATTTCTATTTCTAAGGTTGTATTGTTTCTGCATCTCAAAGATTACATGTTGATAACCCTTAAGGTAATATGATGGTTCCTCACCCTTGTTTACATCAAGATCAGACTCATCATGTTCTTTAGTCAAAAACATTCCTGACATGTTTTCATTTAGGCAACGAATGGAGTTTTCTGGTATCTCAGGCTGATCTTCTTCATCAACTAATTTTGCTGAAAAGGAGGCCTTACTTGAGGGTCAGGCTGATTTCTGTTTTCTCTTGGTCTCTGCTAATTTTGAGGTCTTCTGAATTGTGGATTTCAAAATTGTGGTTCATGTTGTCCAGGAGGAGTAGAAGTGTTTCCAAGGGCAAGCCTATCCATCATTTTTTCCATTTTTTTCATCATGGAGTCAAATTTGTCATCTGAGGTGGAAGGCATATCTTCTTCTTTCAATTTTATTTTTCCCATCTTTGACTTTTTAGCTGCTATCATATTGACTTCCACCCTCATAGCATCATTTTTCATTTCTGCTAGTGAAGGGGAGTCTCTTTCTCTTAGCAGGATAGAAAAGTCATAGTCAAATGCCTCAGCATATCTCAGTTGAGCTGCTCCTGGTGGAGGCTTTAGATGGGAAGGAATGGAATCATAGACTTTATTAAATCTCTTAGAGAAATTTTGGACAGTTTCATCTACAACTCTTTTCAAACTATTATACTCAGTGAGGGCTTGCACAGGGTTTGTTCTATTTCCCCACTTTCTCAAGAAGCTATCTTCGAATTCATTCCAATTATGAAAACTCCCTAGAGCAAGGGCCTTGAACCTCTTTCTGACCTCACCAGTAAATCTCTGAGCAAATAGTCTCATTTTGACATCCTCATGGTCAACCTCCTCCCTGTCTATGAAGTCATTAAACTGGTCTACATGCTCTTTAGCTGTAATCTCTTCATCACTTCCCCAATTTTTGATTCTAACAAAATATTTGCTTGGAAGGGAATTAAGGACAGCTGGGAGAACAAGAGGGGCATACCTAGCAGGTACAACAGGTGGAGGTGGACATTTCTAGCCATGATGACAGGAACCGTGGTAGTTTTAGGGACAACAGTAGTAGAGGAAGAGGAACTATTAGGAGGTGTGTTGGTTGGTATTTGTAGTCCAGTTACAATTGAACTCCAGTCAAGTAAAGGGAAACCATATTTTCTTCTTAGCAAGATTTCAAATGGGTCTAGTTCCTTCAACCTATCCAAAGATTCCCTCTAACAATAACTATGATGTGACTGCTCCCCAAAATTCTTCTTTATCTTTTTGAGTCACTAAGACTGAGGTATAAATACCTCTTCTATGTAGGTCTAAAATAATTTTAGGAAATTCTTTTTGATTTTTAGACCTAAACAAGACTTCTTGAATTTTATCATCAAAGTTTTTGTCTTCAGGATTCCTTAAAACTTTAGAGGACAAGGCTTTTGTGTGTAATGGAGTACCTGATTGTGTAGAACTGCCTTCAATGCCTCTGGAAATTGTGTTTGGATTATCCACAATAGTAGGTGGATTTTGGGTCAGGATTACTCCTCTTATATCTTCTTTTCGAAGCCACCTTTGGACATGAGAATTTTGAATCGAGTCACAAAGGTAGTTACACCCTCGAACTGATTTTGAGCTCCTACTACCTTGAAGAGTTCATCTTCAAAATTTCGGGAAATGTATATCTTCAGACTCCAAGTAGACGCACCAAAATGTTATCACAAAATTGTACATGATTGACTGCTTATCAAACAACTCAGTGTAACTGTTTCAAACCACTTCTAACTGAAGCTTAGCCTCTTCAGTTTGAGAGGGCTCTCTCAAGGGGGTTTTATGATATTGAAAAATGATAGTGCTAGATGGCTAGCTCTATAGAAATTTTAACTTGTTTTTTATGATTGTAGGTTGAAAATAATGCAAGCTTGCTACCATTAGGCTTATGGAGTCAACAATCATTATTTTCAGTGACAAAGGTTCTTAAACATGGAAGCTGAGGCAGATAGAGGTCTTTAACAAAGGAAACTCACACATAAAACATAAGAAAACATAGTCATTTCATCTCTAAAGGAAGTCAGATCATAAAATTATGAATTCTGAGTAATAGAGATGACATATTTTGCAAGTGATAAAACATAAATATATAGATCAATAAGACATCAAAAAAATCATGAGAATCTCAAGTTTGTCAAGAATAATGTCACTTTGTATTACTGATATAGGTCAAAAACATAAAAGTAGCAGTTTGGTGCAAATTTCCTCCAACCCCTTACTACTTTGATGCTTTGTATTTAAATAGACATTCTTTACAACAAGGATGATCTGCCTAGTGGCTAGATCATTGAATTCTCCTATGACACCTTTCATAACTGAAATACATAAATTTTAACAGAAAACTGACAGCTACACCTTAAAGACACCTTCTCCTAATAAGACTCTAACTCCTATTTATTACATTGCACTTATCCTATCTATGAAATAGTTACATGATAGTTACAAAATAAATATCACATGCTCAAAAGACAAATGACAGAGTTCATCACCACTTTACATATTTAAAACCCTCATAAATCTATAGAACATAACCCTGCTTTTTAGGAATAGGTGACCCTTATCTTCAACGTCGCTTTCACTGGTGACCTATCTTCAGAGCACTTCCTTCAAGTTATAAATATCTGATGATAAGCTCCCTCGAAACGTTGAAGGTCTCTAGCTGGACAAAACTGTCTTTAAGATGTTCAAAACCTTCAACAATGGCTTGCTATGAAAACATGACAGTTTTGTAGTGAGTTTTGGTAGCGTTGAAAACGTGACTTATGCATCTATTTTCTTCACTCCTTTGCTATTCCATCATGTTCATCAAGCTATGACACCTTACGACCATGAATCCTCCTCCTTGAATCCTGAAAAAACTAACTTTAAAAGCAAAAAGTATGCTACATGTTTTTTCGTAGCGTATTCTTGGCTTTAAGCCCGAGGAACACTACGAAATTGTGTAAAAACCCAGAAATTGCCCCTTTCAACACTGTCTTCAAAAACTGACCTCTAGCTGCAAAATTTTGATTTTTTGTATGTTGTGGACCTCCTAAGGCATATTTCATCTCAACTTACTTGTCCTGTGGTGTTTCCTCCTCATTAATGATCAGTTGACTTATAGGCTCTTCCACCATAGTCATTTTCAAACCTTTCTTTCCCAACTCTTCATGAATCAACTCCAATTGCTGCTCTAGGTATTTCACTTGATATTTCAGTGCCCTGTTCTTAGATTGAAAGTGCAGGTTTCTATTTTTTATGTGCTTAACCTCTCCTCTTAGTGGCTGAGTCCACTTTATCAGCTTTCCTGTATTGTCCAAGGTCTTTGAGACACTTCTGACTTGATCTTCCCAGGTCTTCCTCATTTGTTCAAACTGAACCCTTTCAGCTCTATGCTTATTTGCCTCTTTCTTAAAGAATGATATCTCTTCCCTTACCTCTTTCAACTGCTCCTTAAGGGTTTCAAATTCTGATTTTTCAGTGATTTTCTCTTTATCCTTCTTTTTTTTGATGACCAGATCTTCTTTTGCAGGTGAGGAGAGGTCTATGATGCTTGGTGGTGGTTGAGTAGTTTCATTGACCTTCTGAATCTCTTTGCTGATTTCCATAACCTTTCTTGCATGCCTAGTCATTGGTTTTCTAGGTTGAAACATGAATCCATCATCATCACCTGCAAACTCCAATTTTTTAGCTTTTTTTCCTTTCTTAAGCTTCCTTCCTCCCTCATATATGTCTTCAGCTTGGACAATGGGAGTTTCTTCAATATCAATGACATGCAAGATGTCCTATAAGTTACCCTTAACCACTGTTTGGCTCCCAGTAACTCTCTCGCTACCATGTTTTTTAACTGTTGGCTTCTGTTTTGCAAGTGTAGTTTTAGGTGTTTGAATCTTTTGCAAAGGCTTTGTCTCCATTCTCATTGGTTCTAATTGCTCTGCCACTGTTGGTGATGAAATATCTCTAGGTTTGGGAATTATTTTAGGAGTGACATCATCTACTTCAAAACCACTTATGAACAGAAAGGATGTCTAATCTCTACCTAATCTCTTCAACTCCTCTAGCACCAACAACTAAATCAAACCATGATGAAAGAGAGAGGTTTAATTTCCTTGTGTTTTAACTTGAACCTTATCTAAAATTTTACGTAGACTTCTGTATAAGTAAAAGTGCAAGTCAAGAGACCCCTTACCCACAAAATGTAGCAGAAGCCTAAGGTGGTAGGGGTAGACCATGTGAGATCTTCCTTCACATGTTAAATTCTTTTGAATGATCATCAACAAATTTGAAAATTTTTCCTTCATGTAACTCCTTGGAATAGCATTTGTGAGATCAATTTCATTATGCTCTGGCTTGATGAATTCTTTGCAGTCCTACATGGTGAATTTGATGCCTTTAAACCCTTGTACCCCTCCTTTAGGGATTCCCGTTGTTGCTGAAATGTTGTCTGGTGTCATTGTGAAGTATATAATTCCCACCTTTGAAGCTGTCCCAGTGAAATTGTTAGCAAAATCCTTTGAAACCTGCAAACAGAACCCTTGCAATCTTTGACAGAATTGCAAGCAACTTGTTCTTCTGAACACTTCCAAGGCAGTTGGTTTTTCATTTAACAAATTCATGTCCATGGGCTCATACCTGAGGTAGTGACCACCTTTGTTAGTCTTCTTCCTTGCAGCCATGGTGAATTTGTACCTTGTTAGCCTTGCTTGACTATTGACACCTGCAACCTTTGAAAATGCCAGCAACCTGCTTGGCTTGGTGAAGAAGCTCTCCAGAAACTCAATAACATGCAAGGATAAAGAAGAGAATGAAAAAAAGACTCAATTGGGTAATTTTTTATGGTTTCAATGACAACTCATGCCCTAATCATGACTCATGCATTCTAAAAATGGTAATGATGACCTCAGGCATGACCTTATACCTTTAAATTAACCCTAACTGACTCAAATGGCATCCACCCTAAGTCCTCTAATAATTAACTGACACTTTGCATCGGTTTTGACAAGACAGACAGAAAAACTGTTTTTCGTAGCATAGCTAGTTCATTTTCTGACAGTTTCTCTACGAAACTATTAGGCTATTTCGTAGTGAAAACTACTATTTCTCAGTGTAAAATGCTACGAAAAGAGGTGAAACTAGCTAAAGCATCCTTTTTCAAATTTAAACGCTTGGGAAATGAAATATGACAACAAATGATGACTGATGGGACATGACATGACCTAAATGGAGGTGGATTAAGATAAAATGGAGGTGGTCTTGAAACTTAGGATAGGTTAAACATGAAAAAATGAAATTTCCTATATCAAATTGAGACCTTTGATAAATGAACTGTATGACCATGTCAAGTAATGTTTCACACTATTATAAGTGATAACACATTACATTGGTTACTTTTCGCATAATGTGTACATGTGAAATTAAGACCAAAATACATGATGTGGCCATTTGTCCCAATATATCTTGAATGACACGGTGATATACTTTTATTTAAAATAATTGTATGATGAAATTGTTCAAATAAATAATATGAGGGGCTCCATGCAACATATCCCAACTTTCCTTGTAGGTTGTTGTATTTTCGCATGGTGTTCATTATTAACAGTGAAAAGTGGTTTTCATTTGTACTCAAATAGGGCTTGAATTTAAGTGCCCTCAATTGCATTCGCGTGTACCTTAATATTTGTTTAAATAAATTGTATTATTCATTCTATTTTTATACTCATTCTAAGTAGTTATGGAAATATAATTATATGTGAGGTAAATGTTTATTATGGTGCAAAATATTTTGATTTATATAGTATTTTATTGTAATATAAAGATTTTATTTAATATTAATATTTTTTTTCAAGTATAAAAATAATGTTTTTTCATGTCCAATATATCACTTCAATCGGAACGGGGAATTGAATCAGTGACGTTATATCAAGGAGTTCCTTAACAGATCACCCAATCACTTTCTATCCAAGACCCTATGGAAAGTATAAAAATAATGTTATTTGATATATGTATTGTTAATAATATTATATAAAATAATTGAGAAAAATTTAGAAGTTAAGTTTTTAATTAATTTTTTTTTACTAATGAAATTATCTTATTCTAAAAATTGCTAAAATTTTGTCTATTCTTTATTTTTTTGGAAATTGAAATATTTATATAGTTGGCATTTTAATAATTGATAAGATTTGTTTAGGGTTTTTACACATTAAAATGTGGATGCATCTTTCAAGTTTTCCTTAAAAGAAAAATGATTAATTACACTTTATTTTTGGCATGCAAGTCTCCATGTTGATGTAACCTTCTTCATTTTGGTACTAACATTGTTAGTGGTTTCAATGCCATGCCTTGTCTATGATGTAAATGTTATTGTGAATCCACATGCGTAATAATTTTAGTTGTGTTGTGAATAATCTCACATGCAAAACAACTATGGGTGTAATTGTATTGTGAAAAAATTGATACACATAACAATTATGAGTTGTAAATGGTTTATAACGAATTAACCACACTAAAAAATTTGTCGACCCCAAAGCTTGCTTTCAAGTGCAAGTCTAATCTAAATTGGATCCAATTATATCTCTTTGTAAACGTTTTGATAAATATTTACTTGTTTTGGGAAAAGTTGAGTGAATAGTCTAATAGTTCTTTGTAATAAGCATTTGATAGATTTTTAGCAAGGTTTGAATGAATGGTCTAAAGATTCTCATGACTTGTAAGAGGAAGATGAACAATTATGATATTTGGACTTCTAAGGTAGACCAATAAATATTAATGCTTTTGAGAAGAAGGGTTTTCAATAGGAAGGAGTGAAATATATTTTTAGAGGAAATGAATAAGTAGGGCACTAGTAAATATGATGGAATTGAAAGAAGAGTCGTGTTTGAAGATTAAGCATTGTATCTAAACTAAAGGAAATTCTCTCTTCGAGCCAAATCCATTTGCAATTTTCCAGAGAGTAATGATGCATTAGATCTTTGATTAGGAATGCGTTGCTTGTAGGAATGTATAGGGTAAGTTCCGTAGATAAAAAACCAAAGGTCACCGCTCACAAACAGATCACAAATCAGTACACCAGTAGTATCACGTGGTTAAAACCCTCGAAGAGGGAAACAATCCACAGCCTGAGCCAATGCGACCACTTTAGGCAATTTATTAATATAAAAACTAAAGTTACATATGTTTCTCTCATAAACGGTTACCGGACAAACGACCCTCCATGCTCTTTAAATAGAGATCATGGACCAATCAGGTGTTAAGCCACATATCAAGTGTCGTTAATACCAAGGAGAGAAACATAGTAAAGAAATGTACATAGTAAAGAAACACACTTTACCTAAATCTACACTAGACTAAGTTATTCTTAACTATTTCCTATGTGTCGGAATATCCTAATATTGCTTACTCTTGTAAACATTTCCTAAGAATAAATAAAAGCCCCACCAAATGCTAGTTTTCCTATTTTAATTTCTAGGCTAAAATCTCTATCTTATGGTGTGAATTCATTGTCTTGTAATCAAGTTCCCCTAATATTGCTTACTCTTGTATTTCCTAAAATTAATTAAGCTTACATAAATGGATTTCCTGTTTTAAATTCTAGAAGTAAAAGTATATCTCTATCTTATGGTGTGAATTCATTGTCTTGTAATCAAGTTCCTATAAGTGTGTTTTAGTTATGGATTTTTTTTTTTTTTTAATGCACTACATTAAGTCACATCACCACACATACAGCTTGATTACTCCTTATTTAAGACATGGCATGGGTATTGCAGTACAACAATAATGTTGGATTGCTTTGATTTGTTTGGATTATTGCATAACATTCCACCATCGTCATTTGATATATACATATGATTATTAGGTTCTTGGCTTATGGAAGCAACTTTAATTGTTTATTAATATCTTATGTATGTTATGAACACATGGGCCAAAATAAAGTTTTGTATGGAGTGATATCTACAACCATCATATAGGTTATAAACATGCCTATAACCACTCTTCTCTCAACACTACTTTGATTTATGGAACCATTGGTTGCAAATTTATTTTGAGAGGTTATGTCATAGTAACATATAATCATACACTCATTGTCCTCTATGTTATAAAAGTTGGTTGTGATCCAATCACTCACCCTCAAGCTAGTGGATATGGGAATTTATCATAACCACCATACAAATGTATCTACATTTACTTTTTAATTGACCATTGAGTTCTCTTTGCATTGCACACCAAGATGTCCATCTAATTTATTCATGCATTCACATAATACCTAAGCCATAAGCGTTTAATAGATAACCAATAGATCCCATGAGTTAGAATAATTTATGAACACCCTAAACCTATATGATTACACAAACCCTATAAAAAATTCACTGTGGGATAAAAAAATGACAATAAATAAAAGATAAGTCTTGAAGCTTTAGAATTGATCATTGCTAGAGTTTAGCTTCGTGGTACAGTTGTTGAGTTGAATGTCACAAACAATTAGGTGGTTATTTAGTTGGTTTGAAAAAATGATGTTGTTAACATTGCAATACAATAGATCTGTATTGTACTTTGGTGTGATTTCTATTATAAATTGGTGTGACTAGCACAAGCTATCAAGACAATACTTGAAACCAAAATAGTACAAAAGGTCATTCTTGTATGTTTACTATTGATTAATAACAAAGAACGTTGAATTCATATTCTTTATGGTTATTCCATTGCTAATTGATTTATGTTACTTCTACTTTACATATAGAACAAATAATAAGAAGCATTTAAATCCATTTTAAATAAAAATCCAATTTTTTAATTTTATTCTATAGAGTGTTCATGTTGGTGAAATGGATAGAAAACATGCCTAAAATTTATATAACATATTATATAAAGCAATTTCATTAGAGATATTGAAATATCTACCACAAGTAAATCCTTGAAAAGGGAAAAGCTAGAAGAGTAAAGAGACTTCAACAAGCACATTCAAGATAAGGCTCAATATTAGAGGTGGAAAGTAGATGGTTAGAAAACAACATTCAAAATCCATGAATTCTTCACCAACATGAGAGAAAAATTAGATAAGAGAAAATTGTAGCTATTTCAATTGGGGGATAAATACACTTAGTTGGATAACTAGCAAGAGGATAAGTTCATTGAAACGATCGCTCAATTTTAACAAGATTTCGAAAAAAAGAAAGAGGCATTGATGAAGCCAGAAGTAGTCATCCAAGAGAGAAAGAAAGCCCCTCTTATTTACACTATAAAATCTACAACCATGATGGTGTCAAGAATGATAAAATAACCTTCCAAGGTCATTCCTCAAGAGCCCTTTTGTGGCTTTAAAAAGCACACTAGAAGTATCAATTCCAAGTTATTGAGGAAAATGGGCTAAAAGGGCCAAGGGCTGATCCAGGTGGATATTGGTGGCCACTTTCCTATTCCACTTGGGGCCCCACCATTGTTTTTTTTCAGTTTTTTAGTTTCCTTAATTATAGCACAATTTACTATTTTTAGCAGTTTTTCGAGTCTTGAACTTCTGGAGTTGTTTTGAGGCCTTAAACGACGTTTTTTGGGCATCAAACCTCCTGAAAATATGAGTCCATTATAAACTTACTATTTGTGGTCAACAGTTGTATTCCTCGGATAGATCTTTCTAACAATGTATCATGTGCATCAAACAGAGATAGTATGCCAAAGTTACGACCCCGGGAAATTGATGTACCAATTTACCCCGACGGGGCCCAGATTCTAGCATTTCATCTCCCAGGGTTAGGTTTTTGGATTTTTAAGGTTTTCCATTGTTTCTCAATAATATATAGGCCTTCAAGCCTCATTGTAACACAGAGTTCAAAGGCCTATAGCCACCACATCTCATCTCAGAGTTAAGCTACCAACGCCCTAGCTAGTTTATTTCCATTATGTTTGTAAACAAATTTCAATTCTTTGATATTAATGAAATGAAGTGTTATTTCCGCTGCATTTTTATATTTATGGTCATATGTGTATTCTGTTGCATTCCTGCATAAATCTGGAATAGTGGTATCAGAGTGGTCTGCCTTTCTCGATCCTTCTTTTCATGTCCTCAACGAGGTCGGGGTGTAAGGAGTTAAGGCTCGATTTGGTTGAACCTTTGCAAGACCAGCCTTGAAAACCTTGACGACCACCCATGGGGGATGAAAATAAATATGAGGGAGTAGGATATCCTATCAAAATATTGCTCTACGAGTCCCTCGAAAAACAAAGGAATGCGATGATGGATAACTTTTCCTAGATCCTTCAACGACTGCCCACTAGTGGCGCATCTACATCCAACAGCCACTCTGGAGGCGCAACTCCTTTTAAGGTACAAATAAAATTTGAAATTCCCATATTTGAGGGCCAAATAGATGCAGATGCGGTAGATAGATGGTTAAATCTATTGGAAGGACATCTCTCAGTTCATGACTTTTTCGACCGGGAGAAGATTATTTTTGCACTCCTCAAAGCTACCCCCCATGTCAAGGACTGGTGGGAAACCTACTGTGAAAAAAAGGAGGAGGGGGAACCCTCTCTGTTCTTGGCTATACCCACTTATAATTCTTTGAGAGATGCCATCAAGGAATAATATTATCCCGTGGGGAGCTATAAGGACAAGTTTATACAATGGACTACGCTGCGGCAGCAAAGGGATCAAGATGTGCATGAGCTGATGAATCTGTTCCATACCCTGCGCAAAAAGTTGGGTATTAAAGATTCATAGAAATATTTGGTGCTGAAGTATCGTAATTTTCTTCACAGATACGTTCAGGAGGAAATGGAGTTTCTCGACATCTCCTCACTTGGTACGACATACTGGTATGTTGCCAAGTTTGAGCAGAAATTCAAACAGAAGAAGCGAGACTTTGGATCTGCGAATAAAAATAAATGGAAAGGTGCCCCCAAACCATAGAACAAAGGACAAAGCCAAGGCATGGCAGCCCAAGATAACCTACTGAAGCGATAAGAAAATAACAACCCCACAAAGCCGAATAAGGACATGGGAAAGTGGTGTGAGTTCCATAAGAGCTCCACTCACAACACAAGTGAGCGTTGGGCCAAGAAGTCACTAGTGGCCGAGATGAGGGCTTCTGAATTGGATGCATGCTCTGACTCTGAATCATAACTCGACAAGGGGAATGATAAAGGGAATCATATTATTGATGCAAAGCCCAATGCCACCCTTGCCACTGCAAAGATCCAAAAGGAGGAACTGAAAGATCCAGAGGAGGAGGAGAGTTTCTTCCACTCTCAGATGTGGTTAAAGGGTTCCCCACTATAGTTCCTGGGTGATAGTGGGAAAAAAAAGAACCTCATTTCAGTAGAGGTCGTGAAGCATTTGGGCTTGCCAACCATAACACACCCACAAGCGTACACCATTGGGTGGCTTCACCAAGGACAAGATCTCCGCATCAGCCAGCAGTGCCACCTTCCCTACAACATCAAGCCCTTCACAGATGGGGTATTATGTGACATTTCTCCTCTTGATGTTTTTGATGTATTATTAGGCCAACCATACTTGTGGAAGTGACATGCTGTGTATGAGTCCTGACCTCACATTGTTATTATTACTTTGGGAAATAATTTGTACAGGATACCATAGGTACCACCGCCTATGGCTATCTCTTTGGTTACTGCAAAACAATGCAGTAAGCTCATTTCCGAAACCGGGAAATTTATTTTCCTGATGATCTACCCCCAGGGCAAGAAGAAGACTATGGCCACAACCTCAGGACAGGGCTCCTCTGCACAACAACAACAAATGGAAAAATTCGTGGAGGAGTATGGGGACATCTTCACCTCACCCACAGGGGTGCCTCTGCACTATCAGGTCAAGAACCCCATCGATTTGACCCCAGGTGCGCCGCTTCCCAATGGACCGATCTATCGATGCTCTGTTTTGGAGAATGATGAAATCAAGAGGCAGATTCAGGAGATGTTGTAGAAAGTTCACATTCGGCCGAGTTCATCGCCCTATGGGAGCCTGATCGTGTTGGTGCAGAAGAAGGATGGGCCTTGGAGACTCTGTATTGTCTATCGGGCGCTGAACAAGATCACTATCCGGAATAAGTACCTGATCCCACAGATTGATGACCTTCTGGATCAACTCAAAGGGGCGAAATATTTCAGCAAGATTGAATTGAAGTCTATGTATCACCAAGTACTAATCGAACCCTCTGATGTGTGGAAGACTACCTTCAAAGCCAAGGAGGGCCTTTTCGAATGGCTGGTCATGCCTTGCGGGTCGACGAATTCTCCCGCAACCTTCATGAGGATGATGTATGACATATTACGTCCATTCACCAACTCATTTGTAGTAGTGTACTTGGATGACATCCCGATCTTCATCCAGACTTGGGAAGAGCACCTCCACCACATCCGACAGGTCCTTAAAACATTGTGACAACACAAGTTGTGTGCCAATTTGGAGAAGTGTACTTTTGGCATGATCGAGGTTCAATATCTAGGATAAATTATTGATGAACGGGGGGTGCATGTAGATGCAACCAACATCCAAGTAATTCAGGATTGGCCGGCCCCAACCACTATAAAAGAGCTTCGCAGCTTTCTGTGTATTGCTAATTTCTACGTAGGTTCTTGTTGGCATTCTCTGATATCACTTGGCCCTCGAGTCAAGTCACCAAGGGAGGAGCGAAAGCAAAATTATTTTGGTAGGAATCTCTATAGAAGGCATTCGTAGAATTGAAACATCGCCTCTGCTCTGCCCAAGTGCTCACATTACCAGACTTGCAACAACCATTTGAGATTGAGACAGATGCCTATGACTATGCTATTGGGGAAGTTCTTACTCAACATGTGCATCCAGTTGCATATCACAGTGTGACATTGTCCGACACAGTTTGCAAGTATCCCACTTATGATAAAGAAATGTATTCCATTGTGCAGGCATGCCGCCAATGGAAGAATTACATTTTGGGAAAGGAAACGTTCATCCACATAGACCACTGGCCCTTGCAGTTCATACATACACAAGGGAAACTGCAGAACGATAGCCATCATAAGTGATCCACATATCTTCAAAAATTTAATTTGAACATCAAGTATAAGAAGGGAAGCACCAATAATGTTGCAGACTACCTCAGTCGACCACCGATCGTGGGCTAACCACCATTCTCAACTCTTGTGGGAACAAGAATTCTGATTGGTCTCTTCTCTACAAGAGCGATCTGGAATTCAACTACACATACAGGACACTCTTGGAGGGTACACAAGTTCCAAATTTTCACCTCCAGGATGCACTGCTATGTCACCTGGGACACCTTTGTGTTATTTCAAGAGAGCGTGCCAAGATTATTTGGGAAGCACACTACAGTCGAGTCATAGGACATTCGGGGGTCGATAAAATAGTGGCAGTACTGCAGAAGTATTTCTATTGGCTGAACCTTCGATATGACGTTGGGAATTACATCAGATCCTGTACTGCTTGCTCCATTGCCAAACCGACCATCAAGAAGAAAGGCCTCTATACTTTGCTACATACCCCTAGCCGACCTTGGGAATCCATCTCTATGGATTACATGTCGGGCCTTCCTTCTACTAAGCACGGAAATGACTATGTTTTCATGGTCATCAACAGATTCTCGAAGATGGCCATTATGTCAACCTGCAACAAGAATATCACAGCAGAAGCCACTGCTAAAAGCTTCTTTGAACGAGTGTCGGTTCACTTTTGGATCCCATAGTCTATTATCTCAGATCGAGACAACACGTTGCTCAACACATTTTGGTCCAGCCTCTGGTCAATGCTGGATACCAAGCTCACCAAGTCCACAACTTTCCATCCCCAAACTGATGGCCAGATGGAGGTCGTCAATAGGATGATTATACACATTCTGCACATGTACAATTCAAAGCATCCACACACATGGGATGAGAGCCTTCCCTATGTACAAGATAGTTATAACCGGGCTCTCCACATCTCAACTGGCCACAACCCCTTTCAGGTGGGCTTGGTGTTCTAGCCAGTATGTCCCATTGACGTAGCCATGCCATTTGTGGTTACTCAGGCCGATTCGACTCATGTCCAGTCTGAAGCTGAAAAAGGGAACAACTTCATTGAGCACATTCAACACATCTGCCAGTAGGTTCATGAAATATTGGACATAGCCAATGCTAAGTACAAGCAATGACATGATCAACATTGGGTGCCACACCACTTCCAGGTGGGTGAAAAAGTGTGGCTACATTTGCAGAAGGAGTGCCCCACTAGACCCCACCTCCAGCTTCGCCCACTTCGATATGGGTCGTACACCATCACCAAGGCTATAGATAACAACGCCTTCGAGCTTAGTATTCCACCATTCCTTGGTCTGTGTTGGGTGTGGAGCCCGATTATCTTCTTTATTTTGTATCACGATGTTGGACCCCTGTTCTTAATGGGGCAGACACACCACATGTAATTGAATGCTACCTAGGGGGTCCAGGGGGGGGGGGCAGCTAAAATATAGATATAAACTTTCCTTGTAAAAGTATTTTAAGTTCTAGTCAATCTGGGCCGTTCATTAGGCAGATGATCTGACGATAGAAGTTATGTTTAATTTAGGGTTTTTTTTTCCCTAGAAGGCAAACCCTCGTTTTGTATGAGGGTATTATATTGTGGCTGTGTATTGTATGTGTATTTCTCAGAGTGAGAAACAAAAAGGGAGACTATGAGAGAGAACAGAGGATATTACAATGAATCTGTTGTAAGTTATGTCTCTTCATTTTGTTGGATAATAGAAATGAAGGACTGCTGTTTGGGGTGGACGTAGCCCAAATTGGGTGAACCACATATATCTGTCTCTCTGATTTTATATGTTTTCGGTGTTTGTGTTTCTACATATTTTATGTGTTTCATTGCTCTATAATATATATTTTTCTAACAGTATACACCCAGTATTCAATGTGGATCGCCTTCGACCCTATTCCCAGTTCTACTAGACACCTCTGACATTGTAGAACAAGTCACACCAACCGAGTTAAACACATGCTGCATGGAACAGGCCACCACAGATTGTATCATGGGCATGAAAATCAAGAACACTCACCAATATAAGATCCAACTGTATTGGGTTGTCAAAGATGGCCAAATCTTGCACCAAGGCAAGTGGTTCTCCAAGGACCAAGTTCAGCTGAAGTTTCCTCATGTCATGGAGGAACTCAACACAATGGGGACCATTGCTTCCTAAGGGGGAGGAAATATCTAGGTGGATATTGGTGGCCACCCACATATTCCACTTGGGGCCCCACCATTGTTTCTTTCAGTTTTTATTTTCCTTAATTATAACACAATTTACTATTTTTAGTAGTTTTTCGGGTCCTGAACTTCCGGAGCCGTTTTGAGACCCTAAACGACGTTTTTTAGGCATCAAACCTCCAAAGAATATGAGTTAGTTTCGGACGTGATATTTGTGGTTCATAGTTTTAGTTAGATATATCTTTCGAATGATGTATCATGTGCGTCAAATGGAGATAGTATGCTAGAGTTACGACCCTAGGAAATTGATGTACCAATTTTCCCCAATGGGACCCAGATTCTGGATTTTCATCTCCTAGAGTTAGGTTTTTGGATGTTTAGGGTTTTCCATTATTTCTCAATAATATATAGGCCTTTGAGCCTCATTGTAACACAAAGTTCATAGGTCTGTAGCCATCACATCTCTTCTCAGAGCTAACCTACCAGCACCCTAGCTAGTTTATTTCCATTGTGTCTGTAAACAAATTTCAGTTCTTTGATATTAATGAAATGAAGTGTTATTTCTACTGCATTTTTTATATTTATGGTTATATGTGTATTCTATTGGGTTCCTGCATAAATCCGGATCAAGGGCACTGCAAGAAAGGCCTAGGGATTGTGATTCTTGTTGTGGCTAAACATAGGCCCAAGTATGAAGGCCTAGGATTTGGTGGATGAGAATACAACACACGTTCATCTCAAACCATCTTTTTCAAGGCAAGAGCAACCAAAAAAGAAGTCTTTTCCATGGAGTAAAATATTGCTAGAAAAGGAGTGGGCAGTAAGCATGAGGGGAAATTTAAGGTTTAAATGGGTATCTTATAGAAAATATTAAAATAATTTTAAAATAATAAAATAGAAGTTAAGAATTTTCAAGAGATAAACAAAAATACCTTTTATCATATTTTTGACTTACATCCTTATGGGCTTACTCAAATTTTAGGTGTAGGAACTTCTCGTTCAATGCAAAATTTTAAAAAGGTTTCCAACAACAAAAAACCACTTTGGATAATTTTTATAGACTCACAGTGAGATAAATTAGAAATACATGAAAAAAGTGTTTTTTTAAGATGCACATTTTTTCATGCACTTTTAGTTTATCTCATTGTGTGTCATATAGGGTGGGGGATGGAGATCAACAATGGGAGGGGTAGGTACCACTGTTGTCACACCAATCAATTGATGAGGGAGGCATGGACACATCCCTCCCATATATTTCTATCACAAGACGTGGATGATCATTCACACATCCAATCTCATCATGCTCACATTAATTTTCCAAGGTGGCAATCAAAAGAATAGTCTCCAAGGTGTTAATTCCATAAAGGAACCCATAAGTGGAATCGACCTAAGTATTTGCAACAAAATTTGACGAGGATGAGCTTTTCTCTTTGGCATATGACTATTAGAGGGAGGTTTCCTTAAGCTTAATGTTTTTCCTATTTTTTTGAGGGGGGGAAGGACCAAGTCCTCCTAACTTGACCTCCTCCATTGATGTTAGTTTCAAGCAAGACTTTAGGTCGAGAGTTGTTATGGTTGTGTGCTAGGGATAAATTGACTAGATCCTCAACTCTTTCAATATCCATCTTAATTTAGCACTAGGTTTCATGTATCATCAACCTCTAATAGAAAAAATAATGTCTCCTTTAGAGTTTGTATTACCAAGCTATTGGTTTATAATTATTGTGTTCATTTCAAGTTTTATTTCTCTCATCTTCGTTTGTGATATACATGCTCAAGATTTGTGGATCGATTTTTTCTAGCTGACTTAAAGAGGTGCTTCCTCCTCAGTGCCTTTCTCTCCCCTTAGAGTCATCCCTTTCCGATCGGGCTCTGTACTACCTACTGGTTTAGTCACTCTTCCCCTTGGTATATCTATCCTCCCTTATATATATATATGGTACTAAATTACAACTGCGTTCCTTTTTTGTGACACCTTTTCTTCCATTTATTTTATTCATAAACTTTATTTATGAATATATTCATAGAATTTTTTTTTGTCATGATTATTCTTTTTATTTTGAGGATGGGTTGTGTATCACAAATTTAAATATTGAAAGTGAAATTGGGAAATCATAATAGTAAGATCGTTGAATATTCCTTGAACCCAATGTGTAATAGGTTCAATGTAGGTTTTTTCATCAAGCAAGCCATAGGTTTTATAAAATGTTCCTTTTAAATTGGGATTTTTCTAATTATTAGTATCATAATTTTTATGAAATTCTTATGGAAGACCATTTAGTGAATCTATGATATAACACATGCACTAATAATATATTATAAAATATTTTCAATTTTAATTGGTATTAAAAAATGCATCCCAGAATCCTTTAAATGTTAAAGCTCTTGGAATACACATTTCAAATTGAAATATATATATGAATTTCATTATTTTCATATCACCTTTCTACCTATTCCAAGAGATATTTGAGATATCCATTTCTCTCATGACATTATTAATACTATTGTTTATTTTTACTCTATTACAATTACACAATACAAATTTAAAAAATCTTAATTGAAAACTATGTAAATTGCTGAATTTTGTATTTCTTCATTATTTTAATTTAAAATCATTCAAACCACCTAATATCTTATTATACCGGCTTTTAAAAACTTATTCTAACTCTTTCTAATATTTATGTACTTTTATAAAAAACAATCCTAACCTCTATGTATTAAGCATTATATTAATTTATATTTTAGTATTTTAAAACTTTTGTTATAAATTGATATGATATAATATTATTTAATTAATAAATTAATATTTTTTTTCATGAAAAAGAATGTATCTATTTACTAGAGAAAATGAAAATACAAATTTTAAGCATGCATTGATATTCAATAATGATTCAAACTAAGTGGAAGCTAAGATAAGATTGTTCCAAGACCTAATACAATGAGGCATAAGAACAACAATACCAATAAGATATTTAACATTTGACATTCAACAACTTCAAAAATAATATCTATATATTAAAAAATTGAGCCTCACTTATGTGGAAAATTTAATCAAGCAACATTACATCCTTATATAGCTTATCAACAACAATATTTAAATCTAAGAAAATATGCTTGTAATTAATTTGATGGAACTCTGCAAAGATCGTCTTCAACTATTGCAAAATATGGAGCAAACCCAAATTAAACACCCGATTATCTTAATTCATCCATTTAATTATTAGCTCAAAGTCCTTGAAGGCATGCAAATCTAAAATATCCCTATGTATAACACATTTTAGGAGTGAAAACATTTCATTAACTCACCATCGATATGACGACCCATATTCGCTTTGCTTGAAATTAATGAGTGGCCAACAAGATTAGGCCCACCATTGATTGGCTTTGTAAAAAAACCTCATGGTTTCGCCTTATTGGTAGGGACCTTGTAATGTTCCTTTTTCAGAAACATTGTCAATCGACAAAGCAAATCTATTCCAGAGATAGACTGTAGGGGAATTTACTGGATTTGTCACCTTTGAACGAAGGATGAGCTCCAGAGGCTACCTGGCCCACTAGCAGACTCTGTATATAGAGTGATTGTCAAGGGACAATATCCCCAAGAGGGAAACACAACAAGATTGGGAATCAAATGGAAAATAACAGTGAATCATATACAGCAATAACAAATACATCAAATGGAAAATAACAGTGAATCATATACACATGAAATTGTGGAGAACTCAATGGCCATCATATTAGATCATAGCAACAATAAAATATACAACTCCTTGAGGAAATGATCACTCAAGAAAGGCACAACAAGCCTCAAGAAAACTGTACATGCCATATGAGAAATATTGTTGTATATAGAAAGCCCTAGGCCATGACTGTGTAGTTTATAGAGGTACTGCTGCATAAAATATATTGATACAAGGATATAGAAATATGAAGCTCAAATAAAGTGGGGGAGCATAATCTCGACCCCTCAAAATACAATACATCAATCCTCTAAAAGGATTGGCTGAAATCTATACAAAAATGGCACTTTGCAGAAATGCCGGAGTTGCTGGGCTGCAACAACGAACTAGAAATAGATGGAGAAGGCTGAAATGGATGCAACAATTGAATAATCCTCCTCCAATAGAAATCTGAAGTGAAAGGCTGATCCTTTCACCCAAGACTTCTCCTCCAAGTGACTGTCAATCCCTCACAGCAAATAACCACCCAGAAGAACGTTGTCTAAGAGAGGGACTGCGCTGCTAGTGATGGAATTTGGTTGGCCTGATGCGAAAGATGATGGGATATGCTCAAGAACCACCTTTGCTGATCTCCCAATGGATGGAACCTCTCTCCACTGAAAAACTAGCTCTGGATGGTGTGTGGAAACCTCCCCAACAACACTGCACAATATCTATTGCAGAAACTGCGCTGATGTAGATGGCTGAAGCTATGGCCTGAATGCCTGAATATGGGGAATGGAGTGCAATCCTTTATGAGCTACTCAAGAAGGAGAGGAATTCCTAAACATGACTCCCTCGTGCCCAAAGGCACTGCAGCTCTGCTGAACAGCAAGAGGCAGCAACAAGTCTCCAAGACTTGGATGTAAAATGATCAAAGATAATCTCAATGGCTGCCTTGCTCCTCTTTTAAAAAAGTGAGCCTTCCCTCCATAGGCCCTACTTTGAATTAGGGTTTCCTCCCTCTAGAATCTTCCCTCCTACGTTGTCCCACATAGTGCTTTCCAACTCATGCCAACGCAGTTTGACTTGGTCAACCTTGGCCAAGCCTTTATGTAAAAACCTCCTTTCACACATCGAGGTGTGAAATCCAGCTCCAACACGATCCTCTTTCATACTTAGAGGATTTTTATTCTCTAATCATGCAAAGAATGGGTCCCCTACCCATTTTATTCATCTCCTTAACAAAAATTAATGTTCCATAAAATTTGGAACATTACAGACCTCTTCTAATTGGTAAGGTTTCTTTACAACCCTAGTGGGCTTATATAAAGAAAAAAATCCCAAAACTTGTTGAGATACTTTGAATGAACGTTATAAGTTATCCTTGAAAATAATGGCATTGCACATTGACCAAACTCCCAAGTGAACATAATTGGAAAAACACATAATTGAAATTGAAAACTGTGAGGTTGAGTGTACTAACTTATTTATGTACAAACCCCATAGCAAAATTATAGGACCAAGCTAGTTCACCCTTAATCTCTAGTAAATGGATGTGTGCCTTACTCAACTCAGTAGTGTACATATTCCAATGTTATTGTCATTCTACCACTAGACCCTCTATTCAACACTTAGCCAATCTTGTCACTAGATCAACAAATTGCCATCATTGCCAACTCTATTAAGAGTGCAACTCGCTGATATAAAATGATATATAATAAAATTTTGGAGAAAAATGTTCCTAGCACAAAATCAATTATAATGTTTATGCCTCTCCTGACTTTTGCAACCAATCCAACTTTCCAAGTTAGAAATATCACAATAAAAAGAAAAGCCAAAATCAATGCCTTCCATTGGTTTAAAACCCCATGAATACATTTTTCTTATCTACATATAGTCCAACATAAAACATAAAGCTATATATTTTTAATCAATATCCTTCTCCACAAGTTTTCATTGGTTAAGAAGACCCAAAGCAATAGCGCTGTTAAAACTTTCCCAAAGCTTCAATTACTTTTAATCCCCAACCTCCTTGAAATTTCTTTTAAAGACATACATTGTCTTCCAATTAGCTAGATGAAACCTTATCACTCCCTTTCCAAAAATAATTAATAACGAGTTTACAATTTTTTAGAAATACACCCATTGTTATATAAGTCAATAAATACTATTACACTAGAATTACTTCAATTACCAATTTAACGAGGACCAAGAAACCATCTCATGAAACCCATATATTACACCAAAAATTTATCTTCTACTCGATCTTCATCATTATTTAATTCCAATCAAATATCCCATATTTGTTAAATTTAACGTATATCTAAAATATTTTATATTATTATTCATCTTCTAAACGAGAAAAGAAACAAAACAACAAAACATTTATCATATCTACGTTTATCATAGCAAACTTATTTATATTAACATTCTAATTAATATATTGGAATAAATTGCATTGAATTAGCATAACTATATATATATATATTTTTGTTATGCTAATTCAATGTAATTTATTCCTATATATTTATATATATAGATTTTTTTTTGGAATTGGTAAAATTTTATGGGGCTCCTTTTTCTAGTTAAGATTGTTATAGGTTACATGGGCTTTATGAAATATAATTTTCTTTGTTGAATTGGTAAAATTATGTGGTGTTTTTTTTTTTCGAGTTAAGATTGTTATAGGTTTTTTTTTGTAACTTACGTTATTCTATTAATTCGAAAACATGGAATTTACATATACTACAAGCGGGGTTGGCAAGTTGCGTTTAGCTAATCTCAGCCTTAGTTACTCGGTTTCGGGGTTGCCTCAGAGGAGGAAACCAGCCTGAACAAAACTTAAGACAAAAAATTACGTTTTGCGCAATAGCGCTGATGTATCTAAGTAGCACAAAATATCTAGAAGCAAAAAAGCATTGATGGCAAGCTTGAAAAAAATATGAAAGAGCTGTGCAGTTGCGTAGGCCTCAATCTTCGTCTTCATCATTGCTGTTGGGGACCTCCTCCTCAATGGGGCAAGTAGGTGCCTGCGCAACTGCTTCCTCTAGATCTGCCATTGAACGCCTGGGTTTGTGGACAGGCACGCAGAGGATGGGGGAATACGGATCTACGCCATCGGCGACACGCATCCAGTTGCCATCGGAATATCACCCATACATCTGAATCATCATCTTCCTTATCCTGAGCCAGAAACGGGTCAGTCTTGCGGGGCTAGGGGTGTGTCTGGAGGGATATGGTGGACTTCCACTGGCTGCGCTTACCTATCTGCATAACGTGCCCAGGGGCTGCTTCCTCCTGCTTGAGGTCGGGGCTTTGACGCGTGAAAGTGCCAGAGGAGGAGCCTGTCCATATACTCTATTCGATTGCCCTCGCCATGATGATAACGACCAGGGAGAGCCCCTCTCTGTCCACCTCAGATGGTTCTCTGGCGCAGTCTGGGGGTCATTGCGCTGTAAGGCAGGGGAGAGAAGTCAAGGGAGGGATATGCAATAGGGGGGCAAGCAGTGCTAAGGCTTGGGGGGTTGGAAGGGTTGGGGAAGAGGTGCGCAGAATGGGATTCAACAGCCCAGAGGGGACTGCGCTGCGCAACGCTGAGAATAGGGCTTTTCAACCTTTTGAAATCAGGGAAGTGCAGGAGCAGAAATAAAAAAGCGAAAGGCGGAGAGAAAGTGTTGTGGGTTGCTCAGGGTTGAGAGCTCATCCTTTTAAAGGGCCTTATACACATGCGAGGAGGTTAGAAATGAGTAAGCCTCGCACGCAACTGTGTGTCATGATCGATCACCTGAGCAGGCTCGAGGGAAGGGGGATGGCTGCTATACGAGTTAATCATGATAATCATTTAAGGTGATAGATGCGAAAGGGTGCCCTGGACCGGGTGATGCAGAGCATCTCATCATCATACTTGATTCTATTAGCCTCATGCGGATGGCTAGCGGTTTGATGATCCGCAATAGGTGAGGCTCTGCATAGAAGATCTCTGTCCTCTGGGGTTGTGAGATATGATTGTCATTCGTGTTAGTTCTGTCACTCGCATCCAGGGGGAGAAGATCCTTTTGAATGAGAGTGTGACATTCTTGTCTTAGTGGTTCCTCCTCAACCTGTGTTAGGGTGGAGTAGTGCAGCTCACAGTTGCTTTCCACCCCTTTGTTTGCAAGGAGATCTGCAACAGAGTTAGCCTTCCTATGCACGTGGCAAAAATTTATGGCTCTGTGGTTGTGTATCAACTGTTCCAGAAACTGTAGCTTATGGGTGAGCCTCCAGCTTTTGGATACTTATAAGGAAGCGGATCCTTGGAGGATTTTTGTGGCTGCCATAGTTATGACTTGCGAGTCTCCCTCCATTTCTAGGGGGAAGTAATCAATTTGAATACCTTGTATACGCTCCTCCAACTCCGTGGAATTATTGTTGTCCCAACCTATGTTACCGTAGTAAATTCGTAGAAGATCACCTTGAGAGTTCCTGATAATGCCTCCGAATCCTGCATTTCTGGGATTGCCTTTAGATGCACCATCGAAGTTGAATTTGAAGAAGCCATTTGGGGGGGGGTACCATTTTTCAGGGGCAGGATTTCTACTTGCGCTTCTAGGATTGATATCCAAGGGGGTGTTTAGACTCATTTTCAAATTGTTCCAAATGTGGCACTCTGTTGTAGAGGTGGGGAGGTCCTCCTGACTCCAAGCATCGAGGGCCAATGTTTCAGATAGGTTGTTGTGAATCCGGTCCCAAAGCTTCTCTAAAGTGGTTGCCTTCTCTTTGAAGATGCGATTGTTACTTTCCTTCCAGATGTTCCAAATTAGGATGCCCAGAATGTTTTTCTAGAATCTATTCAGGAGCGTGCTGGTATAAGGATTTTTCGTCCAACTGCTGATGGTGTCGATGATATTGCCCCTTACTCGGTTGGAACGACAACATAAGACTGCAATTCTATCCCATAAGAAATTAGCGGTGGGACATTGGTCCAACAAGTGGTCGATGGTTTCCAAGTTTTCCTAACATAAAGGGCACCTGGAGGGTTCTACAAACTCCCTCTTCAAAAGATTCTCCCATGTGAGGATGCATCATTTACTGAGAAGCCACAGGAAAGTGGCTACTTTAGGCCAAAGATTGGCCCTCTATATCTTTTTCCAGATGAGATTTGTTGGGTTAGGTTTCTGCTGATGAAGTATGTTGTAAGCTTCCTTGGTTGAGTAGTTTCCACTAGGCATATGCCCCCAGTGGAGGATGTCAGGTCTTATCTTTACTCTGATTTTTATTTTAGTGCTGAGATCCTCCCAAATGTCTGTGTGGCCCTCATTGTTCGAGTCATCTTGCCATCTGTTCGTGTGTAACCATTGCCTATATCCTTGGGAGGTGTCATCCATCCAGAAATCTTGTACATTTTGTCTTTTCCTTATTTGGAGAGTTGCACTCCATATAGGTCTTGGGAAGATGGAGGAAAGGCTTGGAATCTGTTGCCAGGAGTCCTCCTAGAATCTTGCTTGGGTACCACTTCGCAACTCCTAGAATCTGTGACTTTGTATCATCCTTTTTTGGCTACTTGCTGCTTTCTAGATTCAGGATCCCATAGATTCTAAGTTATACTTGATGATGTCCTCCTTAGGCCAGGAGTGTGCATACTTGGCTGCCCATAGATTGGCCCATGGAGTATTGGGGTTGGAGACCCATTTCCACCAGATGCTAACTCCCATTATGTTATTGTTGTGCTCTAGATCGCGCAGTCCTAATCCCCCCTGACTTTTAGGGTAAGAAAATCCTTCCAATTGACTAAGGCCCCTTTCTTTTTTTCTTTGGTGCCACCCCATAGGAAATATCATTGCAAGTTGCGCATGGCCTTGAGGACCCACTTGGGGGCTGCCAAGATTGAGAAGAGATATATGGGGAGAGATTTCAAGACATATTTAATGAGGACCAGTTGGCTAGCAATGTTGAGGGAGAGATGGGTCCACTTGGATAACCAGGTTTCCATTTTGTCCAGCAGGGCTCGCCAGGAGGAGTGATTGATGGCTGAGTCATTTAGAGGAGTTCCTAGGTATTTGAAGGGCAGAGAAGCAATGGATAATCCAAGGATGCGGGAAATTTTGCACTGTGTGAGAGGGGGGGTATGAAAGAAGAAGATCTGCAATTTTTCCGAGTTGACCTCTGTGCCGGAGGCTTCAGAGAAGGAGTCAAGAGTGGATTTGAAGGAGCGGGCTTCTTGGACCGAGGGGTAACCCATAATCATATTTTCATCCACAAATTGCTGGTGAGACGAGGGGGGTAGGTTGTGGAGGGGTAAACCAAGCATGGAACCTAACTGGATGGAGCTTTTGAGAAGGCGATCCAATCCTTTAGCCATAATGATGAAGATAAAGGGAGAGAGGGGGTCCCCTTGTCTGATTCCTCTCAAGGGGTTGAAGGTAGTGGAGGAGATACCATTGACCAAAATGGAGAGAAACGAGGAGGTGATGAGATTCATGATCCAGCGAACCCAGGTGTGGCTGAAGCCAAAGGCTATGAGAACTTTTTTGATGTATTCCCAGTTGAGTTTATCAAAAGCTTTGGATAGGTTGATTTTGAGAAGCATGCCAGGATTTTTGGAGGTTTTGAGAGAGTGAATAACTTTGTGGGTGATCTGAAAATGGGTTCGATAACTTGTTATGCTTTTCAAGAACCTTCCACTCAGTTAAATAAATAAAATATCTAGCTTATACTTGAATTGTGCGGAATTTTATACTTGAAATAGGTGTATGTTTTTTAACTATTTAAGTGCTTTAAGACCATTTTTTTTGCTAATATTAAACATGTGCAACAAACATATAATGTAGAAACAAAGAATTCATACATAACAACAAATTTAATATAGGAGTTCACCCGAATATCATGGGCTACCTCTCCTTGAGCTCTTGTCAAATTCACTTGGCTCTTTGGGATTATGATGAAAAGATTATTTTACAAGTTAATAACTAAAATCTAATGGTTATCTTAATTGAACCAATGGGTTTAGAATACCATCATACCCCTATCATGGCTTTCATCACTCTGAAAACGGAACTAGGTTCCCTTAGACTTGACTCCTTCTGTCGGTGCCCTTAAGCTCCGGAGCTTCGAAGTAGCACTAAATCCATCAAAATTATTTTTCTGTCCCTAAAACCTCACCTACTATCTCCAACACATATCAGACCTCCAAAATAGATTGATCATTTGCTCCAAAAAAGCACTGGCTCCCCAATCTAGGCCTCAATCCATTGATGGCCCTGGGCTACCCAAAGCTTCCCCGTGGTTTCTCGAGCTCTATAAGTATCCAAGTGGCTCTAAAAATCCCTTCAACAGATTTAGAATGTAAAAAATAGTCAGAATAGATTATTCACTTGCATAAATTGGCCTCCGGCTGCTCCGATTTCGCCTCCAACACCTAGTGGTAGCCCTGGCTCTAGGGTCACTGAAAACTTCCCTAGTGGCCCCTAAAACTTCTCTTAATCATCTCAACCTTAAAAAGTCCTCTACAGGCACTTCAAACCACACCGTTAGTTCCAAAATGTCTGAAACATCCAAAATTGACTATTGGATTACTCAATAAGGCCTCTAGTTGCACTGGCTAGGCCTCAAACTGTTGCTGGCCCATGGTGGCCCCTAGAACTTCTCTAAAGCAAAAACCTACTCAAAAGTCCTCTGATGGCTTTGCAATGCTCACCAATGAGTCTGGATATGAGATAGTTGAGATTGAATATTCACATTCTCATAATGGATGAATCTAGCTCAAGATAGAGCATAAACTGATTTTCCCTAGTGTCCCCAAAAAATCCTCCACAAAAAATGGTGAACTGCACTTAACTCCATTTTAAAATGGCCAAAATCACAATAATTAAGGGAGCGACAAACTTATCAGCTAGTTTACTAACCATTTGTAATAAATTTTGCAATTTTTTGAAGTTGGGCACATGACCCCAAACTCCACGCGGTTACGTTAAATGCCAGAGTGTATTAATCGGGCGGATGAATGTCACATGTGACAACACTGAAATTGGTGGAGACGGTTTTGTTTTAACTGTCGGGGTTTAATGTTAACCGTAAAATTAACCATGCCATGTCTCCACATAACCTTAAACACCGATGGTTGGGATGGCAGTTAGGGCTTAAGCCCTTGGCCCTAGTCATAGGCTGGAGGCCACGTTGGGAGGGGCTGGCCCCTCAAGGCCCCCAAACTGAAATGCGCTAATCAATAAGTAAAACCACAATGATTATATGGTTAAGACACATGGTAGCGCTGTTGGTGGAAGACGTTGCATGCAGTCTAGAGGTCATAGGGTTGAACCCCCCAGACCTCATAAAATTTTATACCACCGTCCAGGGGACACGTGGCTTCCTTAGAGCTTGCCACGTGTCACCCATCCATTGGCCCATAAAACAAACATACAATTCCACCATCGAATCAAAATGCGAAAAATTGAAGATTCTATCTGGGTCGAGATAAAGGAATATTCCTTGGAATATTCTCTTTTTTTAAATTTTTACCCAGTCAAACTTGGTCAAAAGCCAAAAATTACAGTTTACTGAAATTTTCAAATCACGATAACTTCTTCATATGGTGTCAATTTTTCGAACCGTTCACATTTCCAAAATTAGGAAGAAGAGATATATCCGGTAACTCAGGTTTTGTACAGTTAAAAAAATTTGAATTTTGAGCTATCACTTAGGTCCTTGATCCAAATCTGATCACATCTCCCCACTGGGAATATTTTGGACCCCAAAAGATTGATTACCTAATCTGTTCAGTAGATGAGAGTACAACACCCTCACTCTTCAGCCTCCATACACTTTTCCTTGCATGGCTTAGTTCCTTTGAACCATAACTCGAAGGTAGTCAATACTTCCCTTCCTAAATGCTCTTGTCCTCCTGTCAAGAATTGTCTTCCTTGAACTCACTTAGAAATTTCTGGCGAGAAATTGATAGAAGGTAGCTGAACATCGATTCCTTGATCATCGATCCAAGGTGGCTCAAACAAACATAATTTTCCCACAGAAATGCATACATAACTGAAATTTGCATGTACAAATGAGTGTATGTCTTACAGAGTTAAGAAGTCAAACCACTTCTTACCATGCCACTTCCACAACGACTTTTGCTGCTGAAAATATTCTTCATGTGAAACATATGTTCTCACATCAATGATGGAATATTTGGTTCCAATTTCATTAGTCTTGTAATCCTCTTGTCGCATGTGCTTGGGATGATTAGTTGGATGCAATGTCCAACATTGGGCAACAACATGTCAATTCTTCTGGCAATGTGTGCAAGTATTTTGCACCCTCTTTGCAAGTTGCCTTCACTTCAACTGTTTCCTATATGCCTTCATCCTCTTCCAGCATTTTGAAACATCATGGTTACACAGAACACAATATGCACATCAACTCTTTCTTCCTTTCACGCACGCAGATTTGTCATGCTTACTAGAAACATAATCAACTTGACTATGGGAAAAATTATACCTCAAATGTTGCTTTGCATGTCCATCCTTTTTACTTTCATGAGGAGATGAACTAGTAGAGGTTCCAGCTTTCCTTTGAAGACCAACATTAGTGTTTATGTATTTATAGCTGTCCGAACTCTCATGCTCGCCATAATATGCATGTCTACACATATCTTGCTACAACATAGGCTTCAAATAATGGAAATCAACTTGAAAACAAACTTGACATGTTTGTGGTTTAGAACTTGCGACAAAAGTTCTTTTTGAAGCTTCCTCAAATGTCTTCATGGCTGTAGAGTTTTCGCCATGAGATTGAACATAACCAAGACCAAAATTCTCAGGTCTCTCCTTAACCAAAATAGGATCAATCATGAATTGTGCATATTTTCCTAAACCCTTGCCTTCATAACCCATTTTAAACATCAACTTGGACCCTATACCTCTAATGTGCATTTCAAATGAACCAACACATCTTTCTAAAGAGGAATTTGTAGACAAATTAGAGTGAATTACCTCTTCTCCATGCATGTTCTTGGTTAAGGCCTATTGGGCTTGATCGAGCTGCATCTCCATCTCATATATTCTTTGAAGATTTCCTTCCTTCTCTTGATTCATAGAAACCAATTTCTCATGAAGTCTAGTGCTTTCTCTTATGTCTTCATATAGAATTTGCACTATTATATCCTTTAGGATGTAGAAGTCACACTTCATCTCTTCATCGAAGAATTTTGTGAAGGAGGAGGATTTTTAAACCTCACTTGATGAAGTTTTCATTGTTATGTCAATGAAAAAAAGAACTTCGATCAACAATTCCAAAGCTTTCAAAAAAAATTGACAAAGCTTCTGAACAAAAATGTTGTAGAGTCAAGCTCTTCTTCAAGCAACCTTTTGCAAACAAACCCTATTTTCTTCAAGGGTTGCCTTGAGGTCCTTTGGGTAAGGAAGATGCCTTCAACTCTTCTTCCTTCTTGTCCTCTTCTGGATTTTGCTATCAGTTTCTTTCCCTTCACCTCTAGCAAACATAAACTTGTAAGCAAAAGTCAATTTGCAAACAGTAAAATTCTTTGCACTATTAAACACCTTTCAATTCAAACAAGAAACCTAGTGCTCTGTCAAGAAAGCAACTATGCTATGATACCAACCTGATCTAAAAATGTGTTGGATAACTTTTTATGCTTTTCAAGAACCTCCCACTCAGTTAAACAAATAAAATATCTAGCTTATACTTGACTTGTGCGTAATTTTATACATGAAACAGGTGTATCTTTTTTAACTGTTTAAGTGCTTTAAGACCATTTGTTTTTGCTGATATTAAACATGTGAAAAAAACATATAATGAAACAAAAAATCATCAACACATAACAACAAATTTAATATAGGAGTTCAGCCACATATCGTGGGCTATGTCTCCTTGAGCTCTTGCCAAATTGACTTGGCTCTTTGGGATTATGATGAAAAGATTATTTTACAAGTTAATAAATCAACTCCAATTGTTATCTAAATTGAACCAATGAATTTAGAATACCATCATACCCCTGTCATGGCTATTATCACTCTGAAAATAGAACTAGGTTCCCTTAGACTTGACTCCTTCTATCGGTGCTTTTAAGCTTCCCTGAGCTTAGAAGTGGCACTAACTCCCTCAGAATTATTTTTCTGTCCCTAAAACCTCACCTAATATCTCCATAATAGATCAAACCTCCAAAATAGACTGATCATTTTCTCCAAAAGAGCATTGGTTCCCGAATCTAGGCCTCCATCCACTAATGGCCCTGAGCTACCCAAAACTTCCCTGTGGCTTATCGAGCTCTAGAAGTCTCAAAATGGATCTTAAAATCCCTTCAATTGATTAATAATGTCAAAAATAGTCTATACTATTCACTTGCATAAATTGGCCTCTGGTTGCTCCGATTTTGCCTCCAACACCTGGTGGCACTCCATGGCTCTAGGGTCACTGAAAATTCCATGAAGCATATCGACTTTCATAAGTCCTAAAAAGATTCTAAAATATCCATAAATGGATTTAGAAGTATCAAAACAATCAGAAATGACTATTGGTTTGCTGAGAATGGATACTGGCTACTATGGATAGGCCTCATTCTCCTGCTAGAACTTGCTGGCCCTAGTGGCCCCTGGAACTTATATTAGGCATCTTGGCCTTCAAAAGTCCTATAATGGCTCTAAAAACTACAACATTAGTTCCAAAATTTATGAAACATCCAAAATTGACTATTGGGTTATTGAATAAAGCCTCTAGTTGCACTGGCTAGGCCTTAAACTGCTGCTGGTCCATGGTGGCCCCTAGAACTTCTCTGAAGAAAAAACCTACTCAAAAGTCCTCTGATGGCTCTAAAACCCTCACCAATGAGTCTGGAATGTCTGAGATAGTCAAAATTTACTATTCACGCTCTCATAATGGATGAATCTAGCTCAAGATAGAGCCTAAACTGATTTTGCCCAGTGTCCCCTAAAAATCCTCCACCAAAAATGGTGAATTGCACTTAACTCCAGTTTAAAAAGGAAAAACTACCAAATATTAGGGGTGCAAAAAACTTATCTGCCAGTTTACGAATTGTTTGTAATAAATGTTGTGGTTTTTTGGAGTTGGGAACATGACCCCAGAGTCCATGCGTTTATGTTAAATGCCAGAGCGTATTAACCGGGCGGATGAATGTTACATGTGACAACATTGAAATCGGCGGAGACGGTTTTCTTTTAACTGTCAGGGTTTACCGTTAACCATAAAATTAACCATGCCATGTGTCCGCATAACCTTAAATACCGACGGTTGCGCATGGCAGTTGGGGCTTAATCCCTTGGCCCTGGTCATAGGCTGGAGGCTAGGTGGGGAGGGGCTAGACCATCCAGACCCCCAAACTGAAATGCGCCTAACAATAAATAAAACCGAAATGCTTATATGGTTAAGACACATGGTAGCGCGGTTTGTGGAAGATGTTGCATGCAATCGAGAGGTCACAGGGTCGAACCCCCCGTACCTCATAAAATTTTAAACCACCGTCCAGGGGACACGTGGCGGCCTCAAGGCTGGCCACGTGTCACCCATCCATTGGCCCAGAAAACAAACATACAATTCCACCATTGAATCAAAACACGACAAATGGAAGCTTATGAATGGCTTGATAAAAAGGAATATTTTGGGAATTTTTTTTTTTTTGTATTTTCCAAAACCTAGTCAAACTTGGTCAAAAGCCAAAAATTGTAGTTTACTTGAATTTTCAAATCGCGATAACTTCTTCATACAATGTCATTTTTTTGAATCGTTCGCGGCACCAAAATCATGAAGACGAGATCTATCCGGTCGCTTAGGTTCGACACACTTTCGAACACTTTGAAGTTTGAGCTATCACTTAGGTCCTTGATCCAAATATGATCACACCTCCCCATTGGGAATCTTTTGGACCCCAAAAGACTGATTACCTGATTTGTTTAGTAGATGAGAGTAAAAAACCCTCACTCTTAAGCCTCCATACACTTTGCCTTGCATGGCTTAATGCCTTTGAACCACAACTTGAAGGTATTCAACACTTCCCTTCCTGAATTATCTTGTCCTCTTGTCAAGAATTGTCTTCCTTGAACTCACTCATAAAATTTTTGGCGAGAAATTGATAGAAGGTAGCTGAACATCTCTTCCTTTATCATCAATCCAAGGTGGCTAAAAAAAATGTAAGTTTCCAACAAGAATGCATACATAACTCAAATTTTCATATGTACAAATGAGTGTATGTATTACAGAGTTAAGAAGTCAAACCATTTCTTACCAAGCCACTTCCATAGCGAATTTTTCTGCTGAAAATATTCTTCATGTGAAACATCTGTTCTCACATCAATGATGGAATATTTGGTTCCAATTTCACCAGTCTTGTTATCCTATTGCCTCATGTTCTTGGGATGATTAGTTGGATGCAATGTCCAAAATTTGGCAACAACATGTCCCTTCATCTGGCAATATGTGAAAGTCTTTTGAACCCTCTTTACAATTTGCCTTCACTTCAATTGTTTCCTATATGCATTCATCCTCTTCCATTATTTTGAAACATCATGGCTACACATACCACAATATTCACATCAACTCTTTCTTCCTTTTACGCGTGCAGATTTTTCATGCTTACCAGAAACATAACCAACTTAACTATGGGAAGATTTATACCTCAAATGTTGCTTTTGCATGTCCATCCTTTTTACCTTCATGAGGAGATGAACTAGTAAAGGTTCTACTTTGAAGACCAACATCAGTGTTTATGTCTTGATAGCTATCCAAACTCTCATGCTTGCCATAAGCTACATGCCTACACATATCTTGCTGCAACATAGGCTTCAAACAATGACAATCAACTTGAAAACAAAATTGACATGTTTGTGGTTTAGAACTTGTGACAAAATTTCTTTTTTAAGTTGCCCCAAATGCCTTCATGGCTGTAGATTTTTCACCATAAGATTGAACATAACCAAGACCAAACTTCTTAGGTCTCTCCTCAACCAAAATAGGATCAATCATGCCTTGTGCATGTTTTTCTAAACCCTTGCCTTCATAGCCCATTTTAAACATCAACTTGGACCCTATACCTCTAGTGTGCTTTTCAAATGAACCAACACATCTTTCTGAAGAGGAATTTGAAGACAAAATAGAGTGAATTACCTCTGCTTCACACATGTTATTGGTTAAGGCCTCTTGGGATTGATCGAGTTTCATCTCCATCTCATGCATTATTTGAAGAATTTATTCCTTATCTTGCTTCATAGCAACCAATTTCTCATGAAGTCTAGTGCTTTCTCTTCTGTCTTCATACAAAATCTGCACCATATCCTTCAGGATGTAGAAGTCATGCCTCATCTCTTCATTGAAGAATTTTGTGAAGGAGGATTTTGAAACCTCACTTGATGAAGTTTTCATCATTATGTCAATGAAAAAAATAACTTTTATCAACAATTCCAAAGCTTTCAAAAATAATTGACAAATATTTTGAACAAAAAGGTTGTAGAGTCAAGCTCTTCTTCAAGCAACCTTTTGCAAACAAACCCTCTTTTGCTTCAAGGGTTTCCTTGAGGTCCTTTGGGCAAGGAAGATGCCTTCAACTCTCCTTCCTTATTGTCCTCTTATGGACTTAGCTATCAGTAGCTTTCCCTTCACCTCTAGCAAACTTAAACTTGTAAGCAATAGTCAATTTTCAAGCAATAAAATTCTTTGCACTATTAAACACCTTTCAAGTCAAACAAGCAACCTAGTACTCTGTCAAGAAAGCAACTATGCTCTGATACCAACCTGATATGAAAATGGGTTGAATAACCTGTTATGATTTTCAAGAACCTCCCACTTAGTTAAACAAATAAAAGATCTAGCTTATACTTGACTTGTGCGGAATTTTATACTTGAAACAGGTGTATGTTTTTTAATTGTTAAAGTGCTTTAAGACCATTTTTTTTTGCTGATATTAAACATGTGCAACAAAAATATAATGCAACAACAAAGCATCAACACACAACATCAAATTTAATATAGGATTTCACCTGAATATCATGGGCTATGTCTCCTTGAGCTCTTGTAAAATTGACTTGGCTCTTTGGGATTATTATGAAAATATACTTTTACAAGTTAATAACTCAAATCCAATGGTTATTTGAACTGAACCAACGGGTGTAGAATACCATCATACCACTGTCATGGCTGTCATCACTCTGAAAACAGAACTAGGTTCACTTAGACTTGACTCCTTCTGTCGGTGCCCTTAAGCTTCCCTGAGCTTCGAAGTGGCACTAACTCCCTCATAATTATTTTTTTGTCCCTGAAACATCACCTAGTGTCTCCAAAACATATAAAACCTCCAAAATAGGTTGATCACTTGCTCCAAAATAGCACTGGCTCCCCAATCTAGGCCTCCATCCACTAATGGCCCTAAGTTGCCCAAAAATTCCCTGTGGCTTCTAAAGCTCTATAAGTCTACAAATGGCTCTGAAAATCCCTTCAATGGATTCGTAATGTAAAAAATAGTCAGAATAGACTATTCAATTGCATAAATTTGCCTCCGGCTACTCCGGTTTCACCTCCAACACCTGGTGGCACCCCTTAGCTCCAAGGTCACTGAAAAATTCCTTGAAGCATATAGACATTCAGAAGTCCTCAAAAGCTTATGGAAACTCCATCAATGGATTTATAAGTATCAAAACAGTTAGAAATGACTATTGGTTTGCTGAGGGTGGATACTGGCTTCTCTGGATAGGCCTCATTCTCCTGCTGGCACTTGCTGGCCCTAGTGGCCCCTGGAACTTCTTTGAATCATCTCGGCCTTAAAAAGTCCTATAAATGCTCTGAAAACTAAACCATTAGTTCCATAATTTCTGTAACATCTAAAATTTACTATTGGATTACTTAATGAGGCCTCTAGCTGCACTGGTTAGACCTCAAACTGCTGCTGGCCCATGATGGTCCCTAAAACTTCTCTGAAGCAAAAACCTACTCAAAAGTCCTTTTATGGCTCTAAAAAATTCACCAATGAGTCTGAAATGTCTAAGATAGTCGAAATTGAATATTCAGACTCTCATAATGGATGAATATAGCTCAAGATAGAGCCTAAACTAATTTTTCCTAGTGTCCCCTAAAAATCCCCCACCAAAAATGGTGAACTGCACTTAGCTCTAGTTTAAAATGGAAAAGTTCCCAAAAATTAGGGGCGCCCAAAACTTATCTACCAGTTTACTAACCATTTGAAATAAATGTTGTAGTTTTTTGGAGTTGGGCACATGACCCCGGACTCTGCGCAGTTACGTTAAATGCCAGAGCGTATTAACCGAGTGGATGAATGTCACATGTGACAACACTGAAATTGGTGGAGACAGTTTTGTTTTAACTGTCAGGGTTTACAATTAACCATAACATTAAACATGCCATGTGTCCGCATAACCTTAAACACCGACGGTTGTGAATGGTGGTTGGGGCTTAAGCCCTTGGCCCTGGTCACGAGCTGGAGGCCACGTGGGGAGGGGCTGGCCCCTCCCGACCCCCAAACTGAAATGCGCCAAACAAAAAATAAAACCGCAATGATTATATGGTTAAGACACATGGTAGTGTGGTTGGTGGAAGACGTTGCATGCAAGCCGGAGGTCACAGGGTCGAACCCCTCAGACCTCATAAAATTTTATACCATAGACCAGGGGACATGTGGCGGCTTTAGGGCTGGCCACGTGTCACCCATCCATTGACCCATAAAACAAACGTACAATTCCACCATCAAATCAAAATGAGAAAAATGGCAGCTTCTGACTGGCTCGAGAAAAAGGAATATTCCAAGAATATTCCCTAGAATATTCTAATAATATTCCTTGGAATATTTTTTTATTTTTATTTTCCAAAACCCAGTCAAACTTGGTCAAAAGCCAAAAATTGTACTTTACTGGACTTTTCAAATAGCGATAAATTCTTCATATGGTGTCAGTTTTTCGAACCATTCACACTGCCAGAATCAGGAGTATGAGATCTATCAGGTCGCTTAGGTTTGGCACACTTTCGAATACTTTGAATTTTGAGCTATCACTTAGGTCCTTTATCAAAATCTGATCACACCTCCCCATTGGGAATCTTTCTGACCCTAAAAGACTGATTACCTGATATGTTCAGTAGATGAGAGTACAACACCCTCACTCTTCATCCTCCATACACTTTTCCTTGCATGGATTAGTGCCTTTGAACCACAACTCGAAGGTAGTCAACACTTCCCTTCCTGAATGCCCTTTTCCTCCTGTCAAGAATTGTCTTCCTTGAACTCACTCAGAAATTTCTGTTGAGAAATTGATAGAAGGTAGCTGAACATCGCTTCCTTGATCATTGTTCCAAGGTGGCTCAAACAAATGTAAGTTTCCAAAATAAATGCATACATAACTGAAATTTGCATATGTACAAATGAGTGTATCTCTTACAGAGTTAAGAATTCAAACCACTTCTTACCAAGTCACTTCCACAACGAATTTTGTGGCTGAAAATATTCTTCTTGTGAAACATATGTTCTCACATCAATGATGGAATATTTTCTTCCTATTTCACCAGTCTTGTTATCCTCTTGCCTCATGTGTTTGGGATGATTAGTTGGATGCAATGTCCAACATTGGGCAACAACATGTCCCTTCGTCTAGTAATGTGTGCAAGTATTTTGCACCCTCTTTGCAAGTTTCCTTCACTTCAACTGTTTCCTATATTCCTTCATCCTCTTCCAACATTTTGAAACATCATGGTTACACAGACCACAATATGCACAACAACTCTTTCTTATTTTCACGCATTCAGATTTTTCATGCTTACCAGAAACATAATCAACTTGACTATGGGAAGAATTATACCTCAAATGCTGATTTGCATGTCCATAATTTTTACCTTCATGAGGAGATGAACTAGTAGAGGTTCCAACTTTCGTTTGAAGACCAACATCAATGTTTATGTCTTGATAGCTGTTCGAAATATCATGCTTGCCATAAGCTACATGTCTACGCATATCTTGCTGCAACATAGGCGTCAAACAATGGAAATAAACTTGAAAAAAAACTTGATATGTTTGTGGTTTAGAACTTGCGTCAAAAGTTATTTTTGAAGTTGCCTCAAATGCCTTCATGGCTATAGAGTTTTCGCCATAAGATTGAACATAACCAAGACCAAACTTCTTAGTTCTCTCCTCAACCAAAATAGGATCAATCATGCCTTGTGCATGTTTTCCTAAAACCTTGCCTTCATAGCCCATTTTAAACATAAACTTGGACCTTATACCTCTAGTGTTTTTTTCAAATGAACCAACACATCTTTCTGAAGAGGAATTTGAAGAACAATTAGAGTGAATTACCTCCGCTTCGTGCATGTTCTTGGTTAAGGCCTCTTGGGCTTGATGGAGCTGCATCTCCATCTCATGCATTCTTTGAATAATTTCTTCTTTCTCTTGCTTCATAGCAACTAATTTTGTTGATATTCAACAAGATGATGATCCTAGTGAAAATTAAGCACCTACACTAGGTGGGGCCCGTAGGCTATTTTTAGGTGTATGTCTATTTTCAGAATGTTGAGCAAAGTCTATTTATAGTGGGAGCCTATTTATAGATGGTTGAGAAAGTTATATTTATAGATGAGTTTCTATTTTTAGATGCATGGGCGAAGTCTATTTATGGATCACATGTCTAAAAATATAATGCATGTCAATTATTATTATCTGTTAATAATAATTAGATAATAAATAATAATCTATTCTCTTGAAGCACTTGATTTCAGTTAACTGATGTGGCAAACCAGTTGACTAAAGGAATTACAAGTTCTAAGGTTGGTTGGTGGGACATGCAAGTGGACTTCGTTGTAACTGAGTGATACAAAGTTGTAATAGAGGTCGATGTGTAGTTATGTGAGTTGTAAAGTAGTTTAACTCAGTTAAGTGAGTTAAATTCAATTATGATAGTTGTAAATAGTTGTAACTAAAGATTCACTAGTGAGAGATCAGTGAATTAAATATTAAATTAATTCACATGGAGTGATCTCACATGCAACTGAAGATTTACTACTGTTAACTATCTGCATGTCAGATCCAGTGGAGACCCAGTTGAGAGATATGTGAAAGGGATAGTTTGACTATCTATTGTGACATTAGTGGGTGCACTCATGCAACCAAACACACATTGGAGATGCCAATGAGGATTGCGCAGTCAAGGCAAGGCAATATCTCATTCATTTATGGATTGTGATCAACAGGGATTACGCAGTGGAGGTAGGCTGTCAGGAGGTAGTAAATTGGTGCATTTGTGAGCCAATTTTTGTATGACAGTGTGAGACGATTGCATATTGTACTAAGAGATCCTTGAATAGAGTTTTGTATGAGATTATTTCATGAACCATGATATATACATAATATATGATAGTGGTGTTTTTAGCGTTATGCTTTCCCTTTAAAAACATCTATGTTATGTGTGATTGATCTTTCTTCATGTGTTTACAATTGGCGATTAAATTTATGCAAAGATTTAAGTAAAAGGATTCTGTATTTAACAGTGCATATAATTGTTAGATCAGGAGAATATAGGCAATAAATAATTGTATTAAAATTTCTACACGGTATCAGAGCAAAGAAGATTGCAATTTTGAAGCAGTAGCTGAGTTGTTGGTGGAAACAATTCGAATTTGTTGCAAGAATTTCTTGGTGCGACAATTGAGTAAACATCAAAATGGATTTCAATGGTTTGCAGTTAGAGTATGTACTTGAGGGCAGCTCGAACTACATTTCATGGAAGGATACGATGGAGGCGGTGCTTGAAGATAATGGCTTGAAGGAATTCATCAACAGTAATGTTCTTAAGCCCACTTCGACAGATGCTGCATTACCTGACGCCTGGAAAAATAAAGTAGCAAAGACGAGAAGGATTATGTTGGAAGGTGTGTGAGACCATATTGTCTCCAACCTTCTTGGGAAAGCCACTCCATTTTCCATGTGGAAGGCTTTGACGTATCTTTTCCAAATCAGCAGTGACCATAGGAAATTGGTGCTGAAGGATAAACTAAAAAAGATCAAGATGGAGAAGGGCAAAAATATTCCTAAGTATCTCACAAAGTTTGTCCAATGTTGGGATGAACTAGGGACTGTGGGAATAAAAGTTGTTGATGATGATTTGGTGAGTTTGGATCTCTTGGGACTTCCTAAGAGTTGGCATAGTTATCAAGACTCTGTCAACGGACGGGAAAATCTGCTGGATCGAGAATGACTGTGGTCTGATCTAGTGCAGGAGGAGTTCAGGTGGAGCACCAGAGATGGCTTGTCATCAAAGCATGATGATGAAGAGGATTGTGATTTGGCTACCAAGGAAAGGAAAGGGAGGGGGAAGAAATTTCACTCAAAATATGAGGCTAAAGGCAAGAAGCTGGATTTGTCCAGAGTGAAGTGTTTTCACTGTCACAAACATGGGCATCTTGCCACTAACTGCCCACATAAAAAGAAGAACAAGAAAGCTGCTGGAGCTGCAGCTGGTGAGGCCCTTGCCTCGTAATTTGAACTTGATTTATCTTTAATCGCATGCTTGGTTTCAAGAGCAATGGGATCGGTGTGGTATCTTGATAATGGTGGTTCCTTCCACATGACGGGAGATAAGGAGCTTTTCAGTGACTTGGAGGAGAAATATCTCCAGATTCATATAGAGATGGGCGACGATGGACGATATAGTGCGATCGACATTGGTACCATTACCTTTGAGAGAGATTTAGGTAAACCAATTGTGTTGAAAGATGTTATGCATGTTCCAGGTCTGAAGAAAAACTTGGTCTCAGTCACGATGTTGGAGGACAGAGGTTATGAAGTTGTTTTTCAACGATGGAAAATCTCTCCTGCGACATAAAACAATGGGTCAAACCAAGAGGATAGGGATTCAAGATAAGAATCTCTACAAGCTGGAGGTATATGGCTGCGTTGCAATGGTGGGCAAAGTAGAAGAAATGGTGAGTCGGGATGAGGGCGAATTATGGAACAGGTGATTGGGCCATATTCACCATGGCGCCTTGAAAATTTTGTAGCAGATTTCTAGTAGACTTCCCAAAGGTACACTTGCGCAGTTAGATCAGTGCAAGGGATGTACTATGGGTAAGTTTGTGAAGACCACCTTTTATGAAAAGGAGAACCGTGCTTCAATGATACTGAAGAGAGTTCACATAGACGTGTGTGGACCATTCTCAGTTGCTTCAATAGAAAAACACAGGTATTATGTTAATTTTGTTGATGGCTTTTCTCATAGATGCTCGATCTTCTTCATGCAGAAGAAGGATCAAACATTCTCAAAGTTATCTGAGTCTAAAGCATTGGTGGAGAAAGAGTCGGGAAAGCAAGTGAAGGCTCTATGGAGTGATAATGGTGGTGAATATATCTTGAACGAATTCCAAGAATTCTATAGCAAAGAAGGAATTCGAAGAGAAATGATAGCGCCTCATAACCCACAACAAAATGGGGTCGCAGAGAGGAAGAATAGAACAATCGTGGGTGCTGCACGAGCTATGCTGCATGATCAGGGCCTAGCAATTCATTTTTGGGTGAAAGCATGCAAAACTATGGTTTATGTGCAAAACCGTTGTCCTCATAGAGTACTTGGCATGAATACACCCGAAGAAGCTTTTATTGGTAAGAAAATAGATGTTTCTCACTTTAAGATTTTTGGCTCATCTGTTTACGTGCATGTGACCAAGAACGCTAGGAAGAAGTTGGAGTCGACTGATGAAGTTGGAATATTTGTGGGGTACACAGAAACACTCCATAATTATCATGTATATTTTCTAAACAGTCGAATGAATGTGGTGCGACGGGATATAAAATTCAATGAGGAGAAAGCCATGAAGTTGTCGCTTGAGTTAGATCTAGATTTACATGCAGAGGAGGAAATTTTGGTTCCCAAATATGAGTCTCTAGATGTGGATCAGCCACAGGAGGAGGTTCATGGAGTGGATGAGTCCACTCACGCAGATCCAAACATAAGAACTAGTAGAAGGCGTACCGTAGAAGCTGAGAGGCTGAAGCTTAATGTGGCACAGAGTGTAGGAGTCCCTACTTCATAGCGCAGGCAGAGATAGTCTCCTAATCGATTCATTGGATACATGGCTCTCATGAGCAAATGTATTGTGATAGAGCCATCTTCCTTTCAGGAAGCAGTGCAGGAGCCCACATGGGTAGATGCAATGGTGGAGGAGTATGATTCCATTGTCAGAAACAGTGCTTGGGAAATTGTTCCAAGGCCGGTTGATAAATCAATGGTAGGTTCAAGATGGATCTACAAGGTAAAGCAAGCTGCTGATGGGAGTGTTGAGAAATAAAAGGCCATATTTGTGGCCCAGGGCTTCTCACAGATCGAGGGGATTGATTATGAATAAACCTTTGCACCTATCATATAGTATTCTTCCATAAGGACCATCCTTGCTCTCTCAGAGCAGATGGGTTGGCACATTCATCAGATGGATGTGAAGACTGAATTCCTTAATGGGATCATTGAGGAAGAAGTGTAAATTGAGCAGCCTAAAGGATTTGAGATCTTCAGCAGCGAGTCACATGTGTGCAGACTCAAAAGAGCGTTGTATGCTCTGAAGCAAGTACCCTCTGCTTGGTACACTTGGATCGATAGCTATTTCACAAGACTTGGCTTCACCAAGAGTGAGGCGGATGCAAACCTATACTAGATTGTGGTGGAGGGTAATTTTTTAATCATTGTTCTTTATGTTTGTGATTTAATACTGACTGGTGATGAGCAGATGATACACTCATGAAAGGAGGACCTTGCAAATGAGTTTGAGATGAAGGATATTGGCCTCCTTCACTATTTCCTTGGATTGGAAATATGGAAATGAGATGGTGAAATTTTTTTATCTCAAGGAAAGTATGCAAGGGAGATACTGGTGTTGGCATGTGTTGTCCTTGATGGCAACCAACTTGATGAAGTAAGATTGTTGGCAATATGATGCAATGTATTGTCCTTGATGGCAACCTACTTGATGAAGTTGTCCTTGATGGAAACTGACTTGATGAGTTGTCTTTGGATGACAACCTACTTGATGAAGTTAATATTATTGGCAATATGATGCAATGTGCTGTCCTTGATGGAAACCTACTTGATGAAGTTGTCCTTGATGGAAACTGACTTGATGAGTTGTCTTTGGATGGCAACCTACTTGATGAAGTTGTCCTTGATGGAAACCTACTTGATGAATTGCCTATGATAAGAAACCTATGTGTTAAATATGTAAGGATGATGTATCTACAGATCATCTGAGAAGTAACAGAGAAAAAAATTCCAGTAAGTGCCAAAAAAATGATAAATATAATATGTCACAACGTATATACTCTACTTTTGTGAAGGGAACCCGCGTATACATTCAGGGTTAGCATATACGAAGTTTTTATGAGGTGAAGTTGCGTATACACGCGGATACGCACGCTCAAGGTCGCGTATGCCTTTTGCTCTCTAAAAACTATGATACCTAGGGGCATTACCATGGTATTGGCCCACTGTATTGAGCGCTGGATTATCTATTTGATCCCATCCAGGAATACCATCAGCGGTTGAGTGGTTTTGACTCATGGTATTGACAAAGGCTAAATCTATATAAGAAGAAGAAGATCATAGTGCAAGTGGGTGTAGATGTCTGGGCTTTAATGAATACTTCACTCTGAAGTATATCTGAATGGAATGGGTAACAGTTTATTGATTGATCTGAATTGATAATGAACCTATGAAGAAAATGATGAAGAGGGATCTCTAGACCTGAAATGAATATATATTTTCTAGATCTAATCGTGGAATGTTTAGATCTGTTATCTGGCGAATCTTTGGTGAAGTAAAGGGTGAGATCTGAGTTGTGTTATCTGATTTTAAGAGCTGCACAATCCTAAAATGTTTTATAGATCTATACGCAGGTTCGTCGCAGAAAAAGCACGTATATACGCGGGTCAGTTTCAGCAAAAGTGCGTATGAAATGTCAGGTCAGTTCTAAAATGTTTGTAGAAGTATACGCAAGTTGGTGTGAAAGAAAGCACATATGTACGCAGTTTCAGTGAAGTAAAAGCGCGTATGGAATCTAGGGTTTTGCTGAAGTATGAGGAATGAAATGTCTGATCTGTTTTGTTGTTTTACTGCTATCTGTATTCATACAGATCTGGGTTGTTTGAATATTGATTATGCTGTTGATTATGTTGATCAAGTTGTTGGTTGATTGGTTGATGATTCATTGAATGAATTGATGGGGTTATAAGTTTCAGTTTGATGTATGTTGAGCTTAAAGGTGTGGAGTGGATCCAGTCTGAAAATCTGATGAAAAGTGGCCTACAAGGTATGTTGTGTGGAAGCTATTGGATCCAGTATAAAAATTGATGAAACGTGGTCCGTGGTGGTGCTGAGGGTTGAAGCCTTCAGTGAGGGGGTTGTAGCTCCCTTCCAGTGGTAGCTGGTAAATGAGAGCAGGGGGTAGTAGCTCCCTTCCAGGAGAGGCTGGTAAATGAGATCAGGGGGTTGGAGCTCCCTTCCAGGAGAGGCTGGTAAACGAGAGAAGGTTGCAGCCTTCTGCAGGTGGGTGCCTGCGTGCTGGTATGAGTCTGTGCTAGTAAAATGTTGTAAAAGGTTATTTGAAGACAAAGATGACGACAACGGTGGTTTTCTCCCGAATTGGGTTTCCACCTTAAATCCTGGTGTCCATGTGTGTTTCTTATGTGTGATGGCTTATTCTGTTATTACTGCACATGCTTACTGCTTGCTAAACATCTGATGAATGAGTGATGCAATGATCTAAGTAAAGAATTAAATGCATAATAAGATCTCTGGACATACGCATGTTTTATTAAGGATTTCAGTGTGTATACACGAGTTGGGTTCAGGAAAGTAGCGTATGGTTTTAGAGAAAGAAAAAGTAAAAAGTATTCAGTCAGATCTAAATACTGATTCACCCCTCCTCTCATTATTTTTCCCAACAATTGGTATCAAGGCAGGTCCTTCTGCAGAATCTTGATCGCTTGAAGGAGATCTGTCGCAATGGGAAGGAAGAAAAAGAAGAAGGCTACTCAAAGAAAGGAGATATCTCAAAAAACATGTACAACAGAAAATGAAGATAATGAATCAGGTACTGATTGTTGTTCTTGCATTTCACTTCCTTGTGCATGCAATGGTGAAGATAGAGAAAAAGAAAGTAAAAGTAATGATTGGGATCAATTTAAAAGTAAGGAATCTATCTACCAAGATATGATCTCTAGAATGAATGGACATATAAACAAGTATCAAAGGTTGTACGATGAAGTAACCAATCACAATGAAGGACTTGAAGCAGAAATCATCTCTCTGAAAGCAGATCTCGAAGCATCAAATAAGAAGAATGAGGAACTTCTACAATCATTTGAAGAAAAAGGACTTGAAGTAGAAATCATCTCCCTCAAAGAAGATCTGGAAAAATCAAATAAGAAGAATGAATAACTTCTACAAACATTTGAAGAACAAGAAAATGGGTTGAAAGAAGAGATTTTAAAATTGAATGATCAAGTAGAAGAAGGAAGAAGGGTCGAAGAAAGTATGAAGAAGCAATCCCAAAGATTGGATGTTGAGGTAAACATTTTAAAAGGTAAATTAGAAGAAAAATATAATCTCTTGAGGTTTCAAGATAGTACTAAGATTCTGGACAATATTCTTAGTAGTCAAAGGTCTCCTTCTGTTAAATTTGGTCTTGGTTTTCATGAAACTGTTAAAGGAGAATCTAGTTCACAAGAAAGTGCTAAAGATTCAAAGGATATCAATGAAAAACCTGAGGTGTTGAAAGAAACAAAAGGTCAACCGACAATTATGAATTCTCAAAAGTAATCATTCTCTCCTTTGATCAATAATGTTGAATGTCATAATTATGGGCATGTTGTAGCCAATTGCAGAAGCATATTTTTTCAGTCACAAACAAACAGATTCTACATAGAAAGGTACTCAGGTTTATTTAAGGGATATTGTTTTTCATGTAGCAAGTTTGGTCATAAAGCAGCTGATTGCTATAGAAGAAAGAATAGAAAAACACTTTATGATCCCTATGCTTACTTTTCTGGTCACGCAAGATGTTATGCTTGTAACAAGTATGGACATATAGAAAAGGAATGCAGGATGAATAGATCTGAGAAATTGGATAATTTCCAACACACAATAAGAAATTTCAAGCAAAGCTGGAAAAAGAAGGAGGGCCGGTCAAAAATGTAGGGGGTAATAATCCTACTGCAGTGTTCCGCTTCTAAAGCTTACTTCTCATAATGACTGCAGGAGTGATGTGAGATACATTATAGGAATCAGTAATGTATCATCACAAGGGGAGCAATGTATGGTGATTCCCATGGTTGGTTTGGTAATTCTGGTTATGTTTATTTCTAACAGTGCATCTGATGTGAAGAAGACATGTACAAGTGGCATAAGTTCAGGGGGAGATGGAGTTGTGAAATTTTCAGTATTTCACTTTCCATACGCGGGTTTCATGAAATAAATCTACGTATACACGCGAGTTCCGTTGGAGACAGAAGCATATGTTTTTCTGTCAAGGAAAACAGTAAGACATCTAAAGATCAGGAACACAGGTTCAGGGGGAGCATCAGTCTAATTACTAATGATTGCATTTTTGGCATTATATCTGCTTATTCCTTAGTTCTCATGATACTCATGCTCAAATGATGATGACATGATACATGGTTTCTTATGATAAGATTATGGATGATCCCTAATTGCTTTTTGCTGAAGAGTATCTTTTGTTTTCACACATGGATGAGATGGAAGTCTTGTGATTCAGAGATAAGGATAGATCATGCAGATTTTGTTGCTGATGAATTTTGACATAGTTGAGATCTTATATACATAATTCCTACATATATTACATCATGATTATGAAATAAAGATAAATCATGAAGATCTTGGTGATAACAGATCTCATGGATGATTGCTTAACACATATTGTCTATTGAAGAAGTTGTTCTGGTATGATAATTCCTCTTGGGAAGAATATGTTGATGCTACAAAGAGCCTGAAGGCTTGGTTACTGATGTGCTTATGCTACAACTGTTGGATGACACTTGAAAACACAGTTACATTGTCCTATCTTTCTTCTCTCATATATTCCAGGGAAGCATTCGAATATCTCAGACAGAAGCTGGGAGTTATCTCTACCTTTCAGAAAATCAGATCTGCTTAAAATCAGAATATTAAATTGGATACGCATATTTCCTAAATAAAAGTCGCGTATATATGCGAGTTTATACACATATATCTGCGTATGGGTGGTTGCTGACAATTTTTCCTGGAATGCACAAGCTAAGGGGGAGCATTGGTCATGTGGAAAGGATGCATTGTTGGCATTATGATGATTCTGAAAAATGATCTCTCTCTTGAGGTCTTTTTTTGGTAATTGTTACAAAAGGTCATATTTGTAATTTGATGAAAAGGTCACGTTGAGACCTATGGTGTAAAATTGTAATATTCAGTCAGTAAGGACTTGATCAAATTTGTAAACCCACTAGGTTGGGTAGTGCGTCAAATTGTGTAAACCCACTTGGTTGGGTACTTGAGTCACATATGTAAATCCACTTGGTTGGATCATTGATGTAAGTATGAGTCCTTGGTGATAGGAAAGGTCATAGAGTCATGTTCTTCATTGAAAAATATGTTTGAAGATTCAGCATGAACTCAGGGGGAGCATGGTAACTTCAGTGCACATCAAATCTACAAAGATATTCTTTCTACATGAGAAGACAAACCTTGTTTTGGTTTTGATCCGCCCTTTGCCCTTGATGTCAAAGGGGGAGAGTATCATGGTGTTTTCATAATGGTTATAATCAATGTATCTATCTGTTGTGGTGATCAAACACCCTCATGGTTGCCATCAAGTCCAAAGGGGGAGATTGTTGGCATGTGTTGTCCTTGATGGCAACCTACTTGATGAAGTAAGATTGTTGGAAATATGATGCAATGTGTTGTCCTTGACGGCAACCTACTTGATGAATTTGTCCTTTATGGAAACTGACTTGATGAGTTGTCTTTGGATGGAAACCTACTTGATGAAGTTAAGATTGTTGGCAATATGATGCAATGTGTTGTCCTTGATGGCAACCTACTTGATGAATTTTTCCTTGATGGAAACTGACTTGATGAGTTGTCTTTGGATGGCAACCTACTTGATGAAGTTGTCCTTGATGGAAACCTACTTGATGAATTGCCTATGATAAGCAACTTATGTGTTAAATATGTAAGGATGATGTATCTACAGATCAGCTCAGAAGTAACAGAGAAAACAATTCCAGTAAGTGCCAGAAAAATGATAAATATAATATGTCACAACGTATATACTCTACTTTTGTGAAGGGAACCTGCGTATACATTCAGGGTTAGCATATACACAGTTTTTATGAGGCGAAGTTGCGTATACACGCGGATACGCACGCTCAAGGTCGCGTATGCCTTTTGCGCTCTAAAAACTATGATACCTAGGGGCATTACCATGGTATTGGCCCACTGTATTGAGCGCTGGATTATCTATTTGATCCCGTCCAGGAATACCATCAACGGTTGAGTGGTTTTGACTCATGGTATTGACAAAGGCTAAATCTATATAAGAAGAAGAAGATCATAGTGCAAGTGGGTGTAGATGTCTGGGCTTTAATGAATACTTCACTCTGAAGTATATCTGAATGGAATGGGTAACAGTTTATTGATTGATCTGAATTGATAATGCACCTATGAAGAAAATGATGAAGAGGGATCTCTAGACCTGAAATGACTATGTATTTTCTAGATCTGTTATCGTGGAATGTTTAGATCTGTTATCTGGCAAATCTTTGGTGAAGTAAAGGGTGAGATCTGAGTTGTTTTATTTGATCTGAAGAGTTGCACAATCCTAAAATGTTTTACAGATCTATACACAGGTTCGTCGCAGAAAAAGCGCGTATATATGCGGGTCAGTTTCAGCAAAAGCGCGTATGAAATGTCAGGTCAGTTCTAAAATGTTTGTAGAAGTATACGCGAGTTGGTGTGCAAGAAAGTGCGTATGTACGCAGGTTCAGTGAAGTAAAAGCACGTATGGAATCTAGGGTTTTGCTGAAGTATGAGGAATGAAATGTCTGATCTGTTTTGCTGTTTTACTGCTATCTGTATTCATACAGATATGGGTTGTTTGAATATTGATTATGCTGTTGATTATGTTGATCAAGTTGTTGGTTGATTGGTTGATGATTCATTGAATGAATTGATGGGGTTATAAGTTTCAGTTTGATGTATGTTGAGCTTAAAGGTGTGGAGTGGGTCTAGTCTGAAAATCTGATGAAAAGTGGCCTACAAGGTATGTTGTGTGGAAGCTATTGGATCCAGTATGAAAATTGATGAAACGTGGTCCGTGGTGGTGCTGAGGGTCGAAGCCTTCAGTGAGGGGGTTGTAGCTCCCTTCCAGTGGTAGCTGGTAAATGAGAGCAGGGGGTAGTAGCTCCCTTCCAGGAGAGGCTAGTAAATGAGATCAGGGGGTTGGAGCTCCCTTCCAGGAGAGGTTGGTAAACGAGAGAAGGTTGCAGCCTTCTGCAGGTGGGTGCCTGCATGCTGGTATGAGTTTGCGCCAGTAAAATGTTGTAAAAGGTTTTCTTTATAATAAATTGAAGACAGAGACGATGACAGCGGTGGTTTTCTCCTGAATTGGGTTTCCACCTTAAATCCTGGTGTTCATGTGTGTTGCTTATGTGTGATGGCTTATTCTGTTATTACTGCACATGCTTACTGCTTACTAAACATTTGATGAATTAATGATGCAATGATCTAAGTAAAGAATTAAATGCATAATAAGATCTCTGGACATACGCATGTTTTATTAAGGATTTTAGTGTGTATACGCGAGTTGGGTTTAGGAAAGTAGCGTATGGTTTTTAGAGAAAGAAAAAGTAAAAAGTATTCAGTCAGATCTAAATACTGATTCACCCCCCCCTCAGTATTTTTCCCAACAACTGGGTAAGTTTCACATGGAGGGATGCAAACCCATGGATGCTCCTCTTCTAGGAAACTGGAGGAAAGATGATGCTACATCTGGAGAGGTAGTGGATGCTACTGTTTATCGACAGTTAGTGGGTTCGCTAATATATTTAGTAAATACAAGACTGGACATATGCTATGCAGTGAAATATCTTAGTCAAGTGATTGGTAAGGCTACGAAGCTCTTTTGGAAGGCGGGAAAGAATTTCCTAAGATATCTCAGGGGCACTTTTGAGTATGGCTTATGGTACAGACAGATGGATGAGGTGAAGTTGCATGGCTTCACGGATGTAGATTAGGCGGGAAACCCAACGAAAAAAAAAGAGCACATCAGGAGGGGTCTTCAGTATCAAATCTAGAATTGTTTCTTGGTACAACAAGAAACAGAGATCTGTGGCACTTAGTTCAGCGGAATCAGAATACATGACAACAAGTCAGGATGCATGTGAGGCTATCTAGATGAGAAAGATCCTGGTTGGTTTCTTTGGTTCTCATTTAGATCCTACAGTGATTCATTGTGATAATCAGAGTTGCATTAAACTCTTGATTAATCCTGTGTTTCATGATAGATCTAAGCACACACACACACACACACACACACACACACACACACACAGATATATATATATATATATATATATATATATATATATATATATATATATATCTGTGTGTGTGTGTGTGTGTGTGTGTATATATATGTATAGACACACACACACACACACACACACACAGATATATATATATATATATATATATATATATATATATATATATATCTGGTATCATCATATCAGAGATTGTGTGCAGCGGAAGATCATGTTGCTTCAGTACATTCCTACAGAGGATTAGGATGCATATATTATGACGAAGGCGCTCACCATGACAAAATTCGAATAGAATAGAGGCAGGATTAGGGTGAAGGATAATCCCTTTCTTGTTGAGAGGGATTGTTGAGATTCAACAAGATGATGATCCTAGTGAAAATTAAGCACATACACTAGGTGGGGCCCGCAGGCTATTTTTAGGTGTATGTCTATTTTTAAAATGTTGAGAAAAGCCTGTTTATAGTGGGATTCTATTTATAGATGGTTGAGAAAATTTTATTTATAGTTGAGTTTCTATTTTTAGATTCATGGGTGAAGTCTATTTAGAGATCACATGTCTCAAAATAGAATGCATGTTGATTATTTTTATCTCTTAATAATAATTAGACAATAAATAATAATCTATTCTCTTGAAGCACTTGATTTTAGTTAACTGATGTGGAAAAATAGTTTACTGAAGGAATTACGAGTTCTAAGGTTGGTTGGTGGGACATGCAAGTGGACTTCATTGTAACTGAGTGATACAAAGTTGTAACATAGTTGGATGTGTAGTTATGTGAGTTGTATATTAGTTTAACTCAGTTAAGTGAGTTAAACTTAGTTGTGCTAGTTGTAACTAGTTGTAGCTAAAGATACACAAGTGAGATATCAGTGAATTAAATATTAAATTAATTCACATGGAGTGATCTCACATGCAGCTAAAGATTTACTACTGTTAACTACATGCATGTCAAATCTAGTGGAGACCCAGTTGAGAGATAGGTGAAAGGGACAATTTGACTATTTGTTGTGACATTAGTGGGTGAATTCATGCAACCACACACACATTAGAGATGCCAATGAAGATTGTGCAGTCAAGGCAAGGCAATATCTCATTCATTCAGGGATTGTGATCAACATGGATTGCGCAGTGGAGGCAGGTTATTGGTGCATGTGTGAGCCAATTTTTGTATGACAGTGTGAGACGACTGTATATTGTACTGAGAGCTCTTGGATTAGAGTTTTGTATGAGATTGTTTCATGATCCATGATATATACATAATATATGATAATGGGTTTTTTAGCTTTATGCTTTCTCGGTAAAAACATCTATGTTATGTGTGATTGATCTTTTTTCATGTGTTTGCAATTGGCGATTAAATTTCCGCAAAGATTTAAGTAGAAGGATTATGTATTTCATAGTGGCATATAATTTTTAGATCAGGAGAATCTAGGAAATACATAATTATATTAAAATTTCTACACCCATGAAGTCTAGTGCTTTCTATTCAGTCTTGATACAGAATCTACACCATATCCTTCAGGATGTAAAAGTCATGCTTCATCTCTTCATCGAAGAATTTTGTGAAGGAGGAGGATTTTGAAATCTCACTTGTTGAAGTTATCATCAATATGTCAATGGAATAGAAAACTCTGAATAACAATTCCAAAGCTTTCAAAAACAATTGACAAAGCTTTTGCACAAAAAGGTTATAGAGTCAAGCTCTTCTTTAAGCGCCCTTTTGCAAACAAACCCTCTTTAGCTTCAAGCGTTGCCTTCAGTTCCTTTGGGTAAGGAATATTCCTTTGGCTCTTCTTCCTTCTTTTCCTCTTCTAGACTTAGCTATCAGTAGCTTTCCCTTCACCTCTAGCAAACTTAAACTTGTAAGCAACAGTCAATTTGTAAACAGTAAAATTCTTTGCAACGTTAAACACCTTTCAAGTCAAACAAGCAACCTAGTGCTCTGTCAAGCAAGCAACTATTCTCTGATACCAAACTAATTTGAAAATGGGTTGGATAAATTGTTATTCTTTTCAAGAACCTCCAACTCAATTAAACAAATAAAAGATCTAGCTTATACTTGACTTGTGCGAAATTTTATACTTGAAATAGGTGTATGTTTTTTAACTGTTTAAGTGATTTAAAACCATTTGTTTTTTCTGAAATTAAACATGTGAAACAAACATATAATTTAGAAACAAAGAATCAACACATAACATCAGATTTTATATATGAGTTCACTCGAATATCATGGGCTACGTCTCCTTGAGCTCTTGTCAAATTGACTTGGCTCTTTGGGATTATGATGAAAGGCTTCTTTTACAAGTTAATAACTCAACTCAAATGGTTATCTAAATTGAAACAATGGGTTTATAATACCATCATACCCCTATCATGGTTGTCATCACTCTGAAAATAGAACCAGGTTCCCTTAGACTTGACTCCTTCTGTCGGTGCCCTTAAGCTTCCCTAAGCTTCAAAGTGGCACTAACCCCCTCAGAATTATTTTTGTGTCCCTGAAACCTCACCTAATGTCTTCATCACATATCATACCTCCAAAATAGACTGATCAGTTGCTCCAAAAGAGCACTGGATCCCCATTCTAGGCTTCCATCCACTAATGGCCCTAGGCTGCCCAAAACTTCCTTGTGGCTTATCAAGCACTAGAAGTATCCAAATGGCTCTGAAAATCCCTTAAATGGATTCATAATGTCAAAATTAGTTATAATATACTATTCACTTGCGTAAATTGACATCCGGCTGCTCCGGTTTTCTCCTCCAACACCTGGTGGTATCCCTTGGCTCTCGGGTCACTAAAAACTTCCCTGAAGCATATCGACTTTCATAAGTCCTAAAAATATTCTAAAAAATCCATCAATGGATTCATAAGTATCAAAAAAGTCATAAATTACTATTTTTTTGCTGAGAATGGATACTGGCTGCTCTGGATAGGCCTCATTCTCCTGTTGGCACTTGCTGGCCTTGGTGGCCCCTGGAAATTATATGAAGAATATAGGCCTTAAAAATTCTTCTACAAGCTCTAAAAACTACACCATTAGTTCCAAAATTTATAATACATCCAAAATTGACTATTGGATTACTGAATAAGGCCTCTAGTTGCACTGGCTAGGCCTCAAACTGCTGCTGGCCCATGGTGGCCCTAGTGGCCCTTAGAACTTCTCTGAAGCAAAAACCTGCTCAAAATTCCTCTGCTGGCTCTTCCGCCCTCAGCAATGAGTTTGGAATGTTTGAGATAGTCGAAATTGACTATTCACACTCTCAGAATGGACGAATCTAGCTCAAGATAGAGCCTAAACTGATTTTTCCCAGTGTCCCCTAAAAATCCTCCACCAAAAATGGTGAACTGCATTTAATTCCAGTTTAAAATGGCCAAAATCCCAAAAATTTGGGGTGCGCCAAAATTATCCACCAGTTTACTAACCATTTTTAATAAATATTGTGGTTTTTCGGAGTTGGGCACATGACCCCGGACTCCGTGCGATTACGTTAAATGCTAGTGTATTAACCAGGCGGATGAATGTCACATGTGAAAACATTGAAATCAGCGGAGACGGTTTGGTTTTAACTATCGGGGTTTACTGTTAAACATAAAATTAACCACACCATGTGTCTGCATAACCCTAAAAATTTATGGTTGCAGATGGCGACTGTGGCTTAAGCCCTTGAAACTGGTCGCGGGCTCGAGGCCACCTGGGGAGGGGCTAGCCCCTCCGGACCCCCAAGTTGAAATGCGCCAAACAATAAATAAAACTACAATTCTTATATGGTTAAGACACATGGTAGTGCAGTTGGTGGAAGATGTTACATGCAGGCTGTAGGTCATGGGGTCGAACCCCCCAGGCCTCATAAAATTTTATACCACCTTCCAGGGGATACGTGGCGGCCTCAGGGCTGACCATGTGTCACCCATCCATTGGCCTAGAAAACAAACATACAATTCGACCATCGAATCAAAAAGTGTCAAATGGTAGCTTCTAACAGGCTCAAGAAAAATAAATATTCCAGGGAATATTCCCTAGAATAATTTTTTTTTTGAATTTTCCAAAACCCAACGAAACTTGGTCAAAAGCCAAAAATTGCAGTTTAATGGACTTTTCAGATTGCGGTAACTTCTTCATACGGTGTCGGTTTTTCGAAATGTTCACGGCACTAGAATCAAGAAGACGAGATATATCTGGTCGCTCAAGTTCAACAGACTTCCAAAAACTTTGAATTTTGAGCTATCACTTAGGTCCTTGATCCAAATCTGATCAATGGGTTAAAATGATGCCATCAAGAATTTTCCTGCCTTCCACATAAACTGTTTTCTCCAGGGAGATAGTTATGGGAAGGAGCTGCTTCAGCCTATTAGAAATAACTTGGAGATAATTTTGTAAATGACATTGAAGAGAGATATGGGCCTGTACTTACTTGGCGAGGCTACGTTGTCTTCTTTTGTAACCAAAGTGATGAAGGTAGTATTTAGTGTTGGTAGAAGCCAGTGGGTGGTGCAAGATTCCTCCACTATGTCCCAGACTTCATTTTGAATGGTCTCCCAGAAAAAATAGAAGAAGTTGGTGGTAAATTCATTAGGACCTGGAGATTTCCCTGCCTTTAGCTGGAAGACTGCTTGTTCCACCTCAGCCAGAGTGGTAGCTATGAGAAACATCCTGTTGTGTTCATTCGTTACCAGCTTGGGAATGTGCTGAGTGATTTCCCCAATAGCCTCATGCCTCTAGTGATTAGATTCCTGCAGAATGTCCCTGAAGTGATTGTGCAACTCTTTAGTGATGGCCTCTTGCATGTCCAGCCTTTCCCAAGTTTCGTTCTTGAGAACAGTAATTCTGTTGTGCATCCTGTGCTGGATGGTGGAACGATGAAATAAGTTAGTGTTTCTTTATCCCTCTTTGAGCTAGTGGATTCTTGATTTTTGTCTCCATAGAGCTTCTTCCTGGTTCCATATTTCTTCCATCTAACTAGTTAAGGTCTTCTCCTAACTTTCTGACTCGGCTGAAAGTCCTTCCTGGATAATGGTCTGTTGCAACTTCTTCATTTTTTCCTCCAGTTCTTTCTGTATAGTGAAGATATTTCCAAAGGTTGTTTTGTTCTAGACCTTCAATTTTCTTTTGAGCAGTTTCAGTTTTGTCTGGTGTTGGGTCTCGTAATTGTCACATTTTCATTATGTTTATCCTCGCCATTCCTCATGTTCCATTACCTCATTTAACCATTTAGGATACCATCTCCATGGGTTCACCTCATTATTTTCCAATTTATTTATTTTTAATATTATTAGAGAAAGTGTGATTAATTATTGGAAAATTTACATATTTCACTAATATCTTAAATATGGATGAGATTTGTAAATGTGTAGGATTATTTGGAAGAATTATTCAAAATCATCTTGAATATTTCCTTCACCATTTCAATAATTCAAAGGATAATTGTTCAAGTTTATTCTAAGGAGAAGAACATGGAGATTCCAAGGAGAAGATCATGGAAGATTCCAAGGAGAAGATCATGGAGATTTGGATAACATATCTTATCCAAGATTTGTGAGAGATGAGTGAGGATTTGAAGGGATCATATTTTTTAATTATAGGGATATGGGTTAAGAGGAGAGTGGATTTGTAATTATGAGTTGCTTATCTTGTTTTCAAAGCACTCATGTATAAATAGGAGTGCTCTTTCTCCAAGTAAGAGGAGAATGGAACTTGTATGACTTATTATTATTATTTCTGAGACTTGGTGACATAATTGAAGATCTGTTCTATCATATTTTGGTGTTGTTATATGTTGGTTGATTGCTTGAAGTCTTAAGTAGTTGAGTTTATCTTCATTATGCGAGGAAAGGGTGGAGGGCCCCCAAACCAAGCCAAGTGAAATTCTTAGTTTATTTCGCAGCTATAATTTCTGAATTAGTTTTCTTATGTTTGATTTATTTATTGATGAATCTAATGATCAATCTTCTACTGCATATGAAAGGACAAACAAGTGTTTAAGTTAAGCACTATTTATATTATCGACTCGAGATTTTCTGTTAGAATTCATTGTAGCTTCAATTTTTGAATTAGTTTACTTATGTTTGATTTTTAAGTATTGGTGAATCTAATGATCATTCTTAAAACTGCATATGAAAGGGCAAACAAGTGTTTAAGTTAAGCACTCTTTCTATCCACTTGAGATTTTCCGTTAGAATTCATCGTTACATGCTTTAATTGTTGATGGATCTTAATATTGTTTCTTTCTGCATACGAAGAGACAAACCAATATTTAAGTTAAATACTTCTTCTATCTGATTAAGAGCTCAAAACTAAGATTCATCTTTTCCTGCTTTTTTGAATTCCTATTTTCATAATAGCATTAATGATAAAATGAAATCAATGATGAAGGACAACCAGGACCTCTTTTAGTGAAGAGCCTCTTCAATTATTATTTCATATATCTTGATCTATTGTTTAGAATTTAATTAAGTTAGATTTATATTTTTAATATGCATTTCCCTAATCATCAATAATTCATCTTCTAAACTTGACTGTGGTTGAAATCCATATATTTTGGAGATGCTTCTAAGTTCTACAAACCTAGATTGATAATTAAATGCTCATGTTAATTTCCCTGGTAAATTGACCCAACATCTGGAACTGGAGCATTTTTGTGCCTTGCGAGGGTACTAAGGAGGTCCACCATTTGGAAACCATATCCTTGAACCCTGGGTGCCAGAACCAGTAGTGTTCAAATCAGAAAGGTTTAGGAGCATGCTTACCTAGTCGTGACAATTGAAGTTGTATCATCCAGTGGTTAGAGCCTGCCGCAGGGATGATTGTAGCAGCTATGTCACCCCCTAGCCGAATGAGGTCTTATGTGATGAGAAATCTATCTAATCTTGAGGCTATCTGATGGGATCCTCCTCTTTTGTTGTTCCATGTGAAGATTACATTGGAGGTGTGTAGATCTATGAGGTTTTTACCATGAATAAAGTTCTTCAATCCATTACTATCTGATTCTAGATGCATCCTTCCTCATTTCTTTTCTGGAATATTGGTTATCATATTGAAGTCTCCTCCCAGGAGCTAGAGTGGAAGGGCTCGCTGTTTATTGATTTTCGCTAGGTTGTCCATGAGCACCAATTTTTGTTGGGCGTTTTGTGGAAAGTAGACATTTGTGAGCAGAACATGGATATTTGTGCCAATCGGGTGAAAGTTGGCCTTGATGAAGTGTCTATTAGCATGAAAGTTCTCTAAGGAGATGATTTGGGGGTTCCAGATGATTGGTAGACCTCCAGACACCTCGTTGGCATCAACCGCTATTGTATTGCTACCTTTCCAAATTTTTTGAAGATTGTATCAGAGTGGACCTGGAACATCTGGTTTCTTGCATGTAGAATATTGCAGGGCGTTCCTCAGTAATCCTTTTCTTTATTATCCTGTGCTTCGTGGGGTTGTTGAGCCCTCTTATGTTCTAGGAGATGCTCTTCATGGGATATTATTGGAGGTATAGGCGAAGAATCTAGTTAGCTTGGGGAATCGCCCAAAATCCACCATTTCTTTCCCTATTTCTATGGTTCTTTGCAGAGTTGTTTTCCTGCTCCTTTTGCGAGACTCTTTCATGAATTATTTGGTATAAATGAGCGTGCCCCCTTGGATACCCAGAGAGGGGAGCCGTTGCGCTCTAACAAGGATTTTTTCCATCTTTGGACTTGTTGCTCCGGTATTGATTTGAAATATTTGTTATTGCAGGCATCCTCTAACCCTATGAGATCTAGGCCTTCTAGATCAATGCTTTCTGGTTCTTCCTCCATGGCTTCTGGGATCGACTCTGTGATTTTTTCTTTGCCCTTTAACGTAATTTTTTTGTCTACGGAGTTTGCAGTTGGGGGTTTCAAGAAGGTCTCAAGGGGGACCTTGTCCTGTCGAGCCTTTGAGGACTGGGCCTACTTCATGGACGTATGCCCGACTTCGATAACTAGTTCATTTTCATTTTCATTTAGCTTATTTAAGGCTGCAAATTTGTTGCTAGTCGCAGGTGCTTCTTTATTTTTCTCAGGGGTAGCTCTCTTGTTGTGTCTTTTTTTGCTTGCTACCTTCGTGAATCCTTCTACTTCTTGATTGTTGGATTCCTTTTTAGCCATATATTTCTTGTTTAGGGGACAATCTCTGAAGATATGCCCATGTTGGTGCCACTTCCTGCATCTGAAAGGAACGTGATCATAATATACAGTTTTTGTACAATCAAATTCTTCATGCAACAGACTTACCTCGCCTAGTAACGGTTCCGCTAAGTTTATGTAGACACATATGGGGGCATAATCTGCATAGCGGTTGATCTTGGTCTCCTCTGCAATCTTGAAAAAATCTCCTAGGGAATTGCTGATGTCTTTAAGGGTCAGCTCATCCTAGTAGTCCTAGGGAGGGAGTAAATTCAGATCGAGACTAGTGCCCAAGAGAGATCTTAAGATTTTAGGGTTGAATCGCTTTGTCCAAGGTCTGAGGTATAGATTTGCAGTGTTGAAGAAATAAGGGCCTCCATCCATGATTCTATATTTGTCTTTAGTTCAAGTGAAGAGCATGTTGAAGAAGCCTTTAGTGCACAAATATAGGTCAATGTGGCCTTTGGGTTTCCATTTCGAAGCTATCCATCCTCTCAACACTTTTTCCATGTGCTAGAAGCCCATGAACTTTCCTATTAGTGCATGATCCTTCATGAACTGGATTCTACCGTTGATGCGACGCACTAGGAGTTTGATCACTGTTTTCTTGGATTTCTTTGGTATGCATGTTTCTGATTTAGTATTCGGTTCTTCTGCTACTGGTATATTTGTCGCCTGCAATGTGGGAGTCACCCCTGTAGTTTCTTGAGACAGGCCAGAGTTGTGCTGATTGACGGTATCAGCCCCTGCCGCCGCCCCTGTGGGAGGTTGGCCTGTGATGGGGGGAGCAGTTGTCCCCCCACTAGAGTCGGTCATCGGTGAGCCTTAAGCTGTCCAGGAGAGGAGTCACAGCCTAATATTCTGGGGGTGGAGGTTTTCCTAGGGCAGCCAATGCCAAAACCAGCAAACCCCAGGTCATGGAGGTCGGCCTGGTGCAGAGCTCCAAGACTTTTATAGGTTACATGGGCCGTATGAAATATAATTTTTATTTGTTGAATTGGTAAAATTATGTGGTGCTTCCTTTTCGAGTTAAGATTGTTATAGGTTACATGGATTCATGAAATTGGAAGCCAAATGTTTAATGAAGGTAGATTTATTAAAATTTATATGATTATAAATTCAATCAAATAATACTTGAAATTAATGGAGAAAGTTAGTTTTGCAGTTGTTTGTGTCTTAGTTTAGACTTAGTTCCTATTATCTTGGAGATAGTTTTGATCTCCCTAAATTGAATGTAATCTTCTTTATTTCTGATTTTTATGATCAATGGAATAGAGCGGTACTACTTGAGTAGTATCCAGGTGTAGCTCGTCTCACCTGTGAGCTACTAGTTTCAGATTGTAAGTTTCTTTCTAATTTAACTTTCCATTTTGTGTCATGGTATCAGAGCTCTGTATGAGTTGGGTCTATGGTGGGTTGATCCGTTTGCGAAAATTCATAACTCACAAAATCCTATTGCAACAAACTGATATTACTTCTCCTACTTGATAAGTTATACGCATTATTTACTATGTTCTACAAGTATATACTGAAGAAAATACACTACAAACTTCACTATATAACCTGTAGAAATTAAATGTGGAAACAAGATCTGAGAAAGAAAATTAGACACACATAACATTTTTATTTGTTGACTAAATCCCTAGAAAAACCCAATGCAGGAAAACCGATGCAGCAACTGAGGATTTATATTATTAAGCGTAAGTTTCTGAATACAACTGGATGACAAAATATGGCTATCCACAGAGAATATGATTGACAGAGAATTAGTGAGGATTACCTCACACTAACACTGGAGATCTGACACTGACCCAACATTGAACTGGACAACCCCATGCTGCCTCTCCGCAGCCTTGGAATAGATCTGCATCACTTTGAATGGGGACTGCGTCACCTCCTTCCATTGAGTGTTTTGCATGCTGGATTCTAATATTTTTCCCCTTCGATCTCATACCCTGGCATTTCGGCACTGGATTTAACTGATCCTTAGCAAAACTTTGAATCTCCTTAAGGCTTCAGAACTGCCTCTGCATGGCACTACGCTGCCCAGTGTAGCTCCTACACTTCCTCTTCTATGTCCTATTCTTTTCCTTCACTAAAAAATATTCCTGGCTCAGCAAAATATCTTCCAACCGGAACTATCACTACCCCTCACTGCAATCGAATCAACTCGACGATCTTCTCTGGCTGCTCTGTGCTGCTCACTTGAGAAAATCAATTTCTAGACTCAACCGATGTATTTTCCAAATGCCCTTCGAAGTCCTTCTTATAATATTCTCTTTGGATAACCAATGACATATTAAAACATAATCAACGAATTATATCATATTGACTCTATATCCACTTTTTTCTAAAATTTTCACACCCATTTCTATTAATATACTTTAATTATTTTAATTGCCTAAGTTTAGACTTAGGCTCCCATTAAAAATAATTAATTGTTTTGATAAAACCCCATCTGGGTGGAATTTCCCAAAACACTTTCTGGGTATTTTGGAATACATGTGTCGAAGCCTCCCTGCAAAATTTGAGACTTAGAGCACATCCGATGCTACTAGAAATCAACAGTCCCTCTTAGTGAGTATTATGCTCTAGTAATGCATCCTACTGAAGCACTACACTGATTATGTAACATATCCCTATGTGTTTCCAATGTCTGACACTGCTACCCATCAACTAATATTTTGCTGCATCTATGTTGTTGTTGACCCTGCATACTTCTACCAACTGCATCTGCACTACAACTCTGCTACTGCCGCTGCAACAGAAAGACATCCAAAACTACTGAATAAGTGTTCAGCATGATGCATCTGATACTAAAGACCTAAGTGATGCTAGTCTCTGCATTGACCCTCTGAAGCTGTTGCATTGTGCCTTACTACACTACTGCCGGCTCTGCTCCACGTTGCTCAGACTCTAGAACTCTCTAGCCATTTCGCTATCACTCCGACACTCCTCTGCACCAAATGAGACTGGTTCATCCTGTTACTTCTGATTTGGGCACCCGTAGCAAGGTATTGATCTAAGAGGTGGACTCCTCAAGGATCCTGCCCAACTGCAGTTCTTTCGAACTATAGTTCTAGATCATCCCAATTCTCCCCTGGAGATATGTGGGCAATCATGCCGAACTTCTCCTCCTCGATCCTTGCAGTTGGAGCCTTTGAATCATTTTTCTCATCCTTGTACTTCTTCTTGAGAGGACACTGAATAGCGTAGTGACCCATCTCACCACACTAGAAACACTTGATCTTTAATACATCCTTCTTTCTCCTTCGTTGCTCCTAACGCCCCTTAGATGCAAGGGTTCAATTCTCTTCCTCCTCCTTGGGCTTGACCCACCTATGCTACTGCCATCAATTTTACACTTGATTATATCTCGCCTCATCTCTTCCTGCTGAAGATCGACCCATATATGTTCCCAATCAGGCAACCTTTCTCTATCTAGGATGCTCTAGACAATGAATTTCCATTCATCTAATACAGATATTAGAGCCAATATGACCATCTCGGTGGCTTGAGGTGCTGATATGATAGCTTCCAACTGATCTCTGGTTTCCTGAAGCTTTACAAGGAATGTATCAATTCATTCTCCCTTCTGCATCCTCATAGATCATATCTTCTCCCGCAAGTACATCTTCTGTTACTCGAAAGATCCCTCATACAATGTAGCCAAGGCATCCCACATATCCTTTCCCGTCCCTTTGCCAAAAATGTGACATACTATATGATCTCGCACTCTGTCGAGGATAAAACACTTAGCTTTTGCCATATTCTTCTTATAGTCTTTTAATAGATCTGCATCAATGGGGAAAACTACCACATTATCAATAAAGACTTTGAGATCATGCTCATCTAACATACAAGTGATATTTTCCTACCATATCACATAGCTGGAGTCACCCTCCAACCAAACTTGATCTCTCAACCCATTTGCTACCATCTATGTCATTTGAAAAATGTCAAACTACTCCCTCTCTCTCCTCTGTGCAGCTGCTAGGCTGGCCTACGCACTCCCTGGTGGAGTATGCAGATATGCTACTTGCTACTGTTGTGTAGCAACTGAGAATTAGAATTCCTTAGTTTAGAATTCATTGAGGAAGGAAATTCCCTAAAAAAATGTCTTCTTCCTTATTCTGGTGCTTTTTTGCCAACAAAAATGCCACAAAAAACTGCGTCCCATAGAAAACTGATCTGTGCTGAATATTCTGTTGTGCTACTCCCTCTATCACTAAAAAATCATGAATTGGAAATATTACCTCTTCGTTGACTCACTCATATAGATATTTTCCTTGAGAATCTTGCCTTTTTGGCCTGGACTGCAAAATCCCTTCGAGATTCGATCTGCTGCCTAAGAAGCTATTTGATCTCCCTCTTTCTCTTCAATGCTGAGATCTTCTGATATGCTCTATTGTTTCACCTGCACTACTCTGATACCATGTGAAAATTCCTAACTCCCAAAATCCCATTGCAACAAACTGATATTACTTCTCCTACTTGATAATTTATACAAGTTATTTACTATGTTCTACAAGTAAATACTGAAGCAAATACACTACAAAATTTACTAAATAAACTACAGAAATAAAATGCAGAAACAAGATATGAGCATGAAAATTAGACACAAATTACACCAATATTTTTGGACTAAGTCCTCGGAAAAACCCAATGCGGGAAAGCCGGTGCAACAACTGAGAGTTTAAATTATTAAGAAGAATTTTATGAATACAAATGGATGTCTAAATCTGGATATCCATAGAGAATCTGAATGACAAATAATTGAGGATTACCTCACACTAACACTAGATATATGAGACTGACCCAACAATGAACTGGACAACCCTTCGCTGCCTCTGCGCAGATCTGTGTCACTCTGGCTAGCGACTATGTCACCTCCTTCTGCTGGGCATTCTGCTAGCTGAATGATGATCTTTTTCCCCTCCTGTCTCACACCCTAAAACTCTGACACTGGATCTGACTAATCCTCAGCAAAACTTCAAATCTCCTCAAAGCTTCAATGTTGTCTCTGTGTGGAATTGCGCTGCCTAGCGTAGCTCTCGTTGTACCTCTGAGATAATTCTAGGTTAGGTAATTGTGCCATAGCATGTAAAATATTTTGTTGTTTTTAATTTTTGGATTACCAATGTTTTAAGCTTATTTGAGCAGGTGTTGAATCGTAATTGATCTTAATATTAAGAAAGGGACGATTCTTTACCCTTGACAGTAGTTTATATTTTAAAAGGGCTGTAAGGAAAAAATGTAAGAGGCTATGGCTCTCTAAATATTCAAACATAATATTTATTTAATCATAAGGAAAATATGCAAGAAAACTATATTCACAACCCAACAAAATGCATCTAATTTCCAGAAGAAGTGAATTTATTAATGTAGAAAAGCTATTAGGACAAATAATCCAACAAAATAATCTCTGTAATATATTATTAATTCACAAGGAATTTAAAATAAGTTGAAATTCACCTATACTTTACCCAAATTTCTTCATAAAAATTAAACACATGTAGAAAACAAAAAAATGAAATGGACAACTAAGAAGAACTCACAAGATGACAATCTATTTTGAAGCAAATCCAAAATCCTTTCATTAATATGAAGCAGCTTCAGATTGATACAATTATGCTTTTAAAAGCTCATCCCAAGGGTTCAACCATTTACAATTCGAATTTGAAAGTATTTATACAATTTTCTTAAAAATATCTAGTTTCAAATATATATATCTATTTTGAAAATATCTAGAACTTTTTTTACAAAAATAATTCAAAAATGTAGTGAAATAAATCTGTTTAAAGTGTTGGCACTGCTTTCGAGGATTCTGGTGCTGATATTGCCTGATTGTGCTGCTTCTTTGTTGTTCATGTCTGCTGAATCATTTAATCTAGTAATTTACACAATTCTTCCCATCTTTCCTCATCTGGAACTGTGAATTTTCTGAATGTCTCATCTACCTCAGTGTATTTTTTGAAAGTAGGTGTTTGGTCTAAAATGCGGATGCAAATTAGAGTTTCATTTACTATCAATCTGGGTAAGTAAACTTCGAGGATCATCCAATATATATGGACTTAGAGACAAACTAAACTAAGCTAGGTGAAGAAATGCCAAAGCTCCCTTACAGGAGGTTGTTCATTAGGATCTCCAACACCTATTTAGTTATTTAATCAAAATGAAATCTAAAGACATTGTGATAAGTGTAAGAAATATTAAGGCTCCCTTACAGGAGACTGTTCATTAATATTTATAATCATCTTAATGAATAAAAATGAAATTAAAGCAATTAAACTTAATTCTGATTGATTGCATGAAATGTTAAAGCTCTCTTACAAGAGACTATTCATTTATATCTCAAGCATATAAATTAGAAACTTAAACTAATGAAATCAAACATTAAATAACAAATCAGATTATTTGAAGGAAACATTATTACTTTCTTACGAAAGGTCATTCATTAATATTCCAAACATATGAACCTAATAATTTAATCTAATGAAATTCACAAACAAACATAAAATAAAAGCCTACTAAAATAAAAGTGTACTTGCTAGGCAATGGGGATCCTACCAAGGATTCACAAGCACACCAAAAGAAAATTCAAATCTAGAGGATCAAATAAGCTCTATCTTATTCATCATCAATTGCAAATTGAAATTGCAACCATTACATTGATTCTCCAATCTAACTTCTCACTACCAACCTATAAGAAGAAGATTAAGATTAAGATTACAAATCAAGATTAAGACTACAAATGAAGATTACAAATGAAGGAGATAACACTCCTATTTATACAAAATCTATGATAAAAAACTTATAAATGTAAATCCACTATTCCCTCCTCTGACCCAGATATTTCTCAACCAATGGTGACACATAACCATATCCTCCATGATCTCCTCCATGCAGTCCATGATCTCCTCAAATTCGAATTTGAACATAGAGTGCCACATAAGGGTTCCTAGGAAGCTTCTTTTGTACCTACACATGTCAACAAACTCATTCTAATTGTTAGGTATAAGTATAAGCATATTATTTTCTAAAGTTTAACCACAAATCCACTTAAAAATGTTAAGAATTAATAGACTTTGGAAAACCATAGTTATAACCCAATGATGAGGTAAATGTAATGATGTGGAGGTGGAATGAAGGTGACATGAAGGTAATACAGAAGTAATGTGAAGGTATTGGTGAATAATGGAGTGAGAATAGGGACTATTTTGAGGTCCAACATCCCCCAAATTGAGGGTATTGCATGTCCTCATGCAATCTATTACTTTTTGATACTTGAGCTTTGGCTTAAACTCTGCATGATATCATTTACTTAACTTTTTCAAAGTGTTTTTGATGAACTGCAACTTGGTTGGTTCTTGTGTTTCAACCATATTTTGTTTGTTGCATTAAATTTTAATGTATGATCTTTGCATATTGATAATGCGATTTTTATTACAGAGTATTTTTGTTGGAATGTGTTAGAGTCGGTATTTACATCCCTCCGTCAGAGATCATTCCTCTTATTGCATTTCATTTTTTAGGTGTCTCATTCCGCTCATTCATCTGCATTCTGTTAGGGGCATGCCATTATCTGACGGAAGGGCTTGGTTTTCTCGTTTCCCTCATGCTTGTACCTGCTGGGTTGGTCAAAATGTCTCAAAATTCATCAAGGTTTAGTTCATGTGATTTATAGTCCTAGATGGTTATTTTGGTCAAAAAGAGTCTTTCAGTTTCTAGGTCTAGGGTTTGGTCTTCAGTAATGTTAAATAATGCTCGCAGGCCATGAGGATGTTTTTAACAAGTTTTCATTTCAAGATCTTCATCGTTAAATATGCTCGAGGATGTTTCTTCTTCAAAACTCTGTTTTGAAGAAGAAATTGTCAAATTTGTTTTTGTAATAAATATGTATTTTTCTGCCATCAAGTTCTTCACATGCAAACTCTGGTCATCCTTTGCCAAGGTTTGATGCCACCATCCCTGTAAAATCAACCAATTTCATCATTCAAGCTCCAGAAAGTCAGTGAGGAAACAAAAAGACAAAAGTTGTATTAACTGAAAAAGTGCCAAAGTCAAAAACATTACAAAATGGGTTTTGAAAATGAAAAAAATTAAAACCATGTCTATATGAAATATTTCTCAAAGCCATTAATTCATTTGCATCAAGACATTCAGAAAATCCAAGAGAAAAGTCGATTTTGAAGTTTGGAGGGACGAAGTCTAAGTTTAAAGGGCCGACTGTGTGTTTGAAAACAGCGCGGCGCATTGGGACAGGGCGCGGCGCACCCACAGAGTGCAGCGCATAGAGCCGAAATACACTGTGTTATTTTCCTCTGGCGCGGCGCACCCATGCGACGCGGCGCATTGGGTTTGTGCGCGGCGCACAGAGCCCCAAAGGCCGAAACTCATCATCGATTCATCAAAACTCAATTTGGTTCAGTTCTTTAGTCTCCAAGTAAGTGTGCGCCCTTACCATTTGATGTTAAATCTTGTTGGGTGCTATTTGAAAGGTGAAATTCAAGAGTTTAATTGGTGAAAGTATAAACCCTATACCCATATTGAAATCTGTTCCCAAGGGTTTGAAAAGAGGTGATTAAAACATGAACTTTGGTGCTTAAACTCTCATTCCATTTTCATTTGTGCTCTTGTCATTGTTATCATTGTTATCACTGCTAGTACTGTCACACTATTATATCACGATCCCTTCTCCTATACCCGTTGTCCCATATCCCTTATACCCTTTTATGCCCGATGTGTTAACCCTCTAACCCTATCACTCACCATCACTTCCCTCCATTGACAAAATCCTAATTTCCACATTCAAGGACTGCCTCCATATCCTTGATTTCACTTATATGTTGCCATTTCATTGACTCTTGTTCCTAAAAATACCCCCCATCACTATCACCTATTCCCATATCACTTGTAAAGGTTCTTAATCCCGAAATTCCCCAAGCAGTGAGTGACTTTCCTTCCACTCTGAATCCACTTGACAGTTTATTACATTCATGGTGATACTTCCTTGCAGCCTCTCATTTCATATGTGGCACACTTGGTATTGAAAAACAAACTCTTGTTTTGACCATATATTTATCACCACCTATTTGTCAAACACCTTGTTTTCAGCATCATGTCAGAAACAAATTCACCATATGAGCAGGGATATGAGCAGGACAGTGATTCAACCGCAGAGCTAAATGTACCGAGGAGGTCTCATAAAAGTGGCAAGCACGTCAGGGAGGAGCCCACTTCTTTGGCTCAATTGCAGGCCTGCCCGCTTGCAATGACATGCTTTCAGCAACATTCATGTTTTCGATATTGTGAGATGATATCTCAGATTCAGCACCATCCGGAGTTGGTTCGCTTATTTGTCCTACATTTGCGTGATGGTCATGTAAACCTTGCTGGAGTGAACTTCACTTTGACACCAGAGACCATTTCTGAGGCAACCGGGATACCAAACATAGTTGAGGAGTGGAATAAGAGACAGCAGCTGGATAGAGCATATTACGAACCTTACATCAGGCCTGGATATTTGAGGCAGTTGAGCAGAGTATTTCCATTCCGGTTTCTGAAGGAGTCTTATGCGCCATTAATGAAACTCATCATTAGATACTTCAGCTGTGAGGGTTGATTCTCACGTCTTTATGCATACCATATCAGACTTCTGATGCATTTTACGAGAGTGAGACTGATGAATATTCCATATTTCATGTGTCGAAACATAGAGCGGATGACTACCCTGGTGCAGAAGAAGACTCCAGAGCAGCAGCATAACAACATTTATCATTATGCGCTCATTAAAATCATTGTAGTACATCAGCTTGGATATCAGGGCATCGCATGGGATGAGTTCATTTCCCGTGACTTCTTTGCAGCCCCCCAGCCTCCTCCCGAGATTGTTCATGATGAGGCAGAGCCTTCACATCAGTTTGAGGTTCCTGAGACTGAGCCTATCAGTGCTCCAGTGTGTGTGACATATCAGAGAGGCCACAGAGCCTTATTTGCAGCAGCACGATGAGTACTATCTTCACCAGGGGTGGAAGGGGTCTCGTTATCTTCATCAGCAGCGCGAGTACTGTCTCCACATGGTGTGGAAGTGGTCTCGCCTTCGACATCAGCACAGGTACAGGTTCAGGACAGAGGCAAGAGGCCTATGCACGATGAGGGCCCTTCAGGAGGCCAAGACACTGATTTTATACTCATCGATGTTGATTCGAGCTCTCCCAGCTCAAAGCTGAAAGAAATCATCCAGGAACAAAAAGCTGAGATTGACACTTTGACCGTGAAGTTGCAGAGAACTCAGTGGGTTATAAATTACTTGGAGTAGTGGAATAAACAACTGGAGGATCAGCAGACACTCATAGAGTTGCGGCAAATCCGTGAAGACTGTGAATTGGCCCGAAAGAGACCAGGTGACATGACACCATTTGAGCGAGAGACTTGCCTTACGCACGTCAAAATTCATCTGGAGAAGCTCTTGGAGAAGGAAAATAGGGACAAAGACATGCTCAGACAAATGAAAAATCACTACTGGGCCCGCACACACGTTTGCAGAGCAAAAATGAAGATCTTGAAGGCGAGGTTGAGAAAAGCATTAAAACATCGGAAAAGGCAGGATCCACTCCGAATCTTGGCCGAAGCTTCCTTGGATGAGCATGAGACATTATGGGAGACCTTCACTCCAAATTTCAGCAAATTTGGAGAAGATTTTGTCATTTTGAAAATTTTGGTTGCAAAACAGGTTTTTTCGCTCGACGCGTCGCGCCACCCGACGCGCGCTTATGATTGGGACATCTTTTGGAGGAAAAAATTGCATTTTTGGGTTTTTCATGATATATTATGTATGTTCAGGAATTTCTGAAGCATTTTATCAAATTCTGGGTTGCCTAAAGGGCCAAAAACACTCCAAAAATGGCCTTTCTACCACTTTTTGCACCAGCAGGAACCAGTCTTGGGAGATTTGATATTTGATAGGGAAAATGAACTCCAAATTGAAAAATTCCACTTGGGTTGGATAGTAGACATCCATGGATTTCCAACGAGCTATCATGAGCTCAATTTGGACTTTGGGAAGTGCCTAAAAAACAGGCTCAAAGTGGCACGACGCATAGAGTTTTTGAGCGCGGCGCATAGAGAAATTTTGCCTCATTTTCACTCTTCAGCTCAGAAATTCACCCAATTTTGACTAGTTTTACTTTTTCATGTGATGATTGACCTACCATGATGTAATTTGATGAATATGATGTAAATTTGGCATGTTTTTACTTGTTCTAGAGGATTCATTCACTAAAAAGTGAAAATTAAGTGAATGGATCAGTTTCCTAGCATATAGAGGCAAGTTGTTTGGCTGCCTAGATTTCAGTTCCATGTTTAGAATTGGTTGAAACAGCTCCTAGAAGGATGAGCTCGACCCCTAGAGGCATGGGATGGGGTTAGGATGGTCTATATATTGTATTTTCTGAGACATTTTCAGGGTTGGATACTTGGGAAAAGTTTGACACCTCATTGTATATCCATTTTCAGTTTTTGGCAAAGGAAAGACCAGAGTTTTGCAGCACTTGTTGGGATCCTTGTGGCTTCTGAGTTTTGATGATGTTTATCTCCATGTTATTGTAAGTTTCATTAATGTTATGTGTATGCCATTTCCCTTCTCTATGCTTCTGAATTAAACAAATGAGTAATTGAGGTAGAATTCATTGTTTTGCTGGTGCTCTGCCTTAGACTTTTGTTTAATTTTACATGTTTCTCGTCAGTTTGAAGAGGATCCTTGCTCTCTCTTGCCCTCTTCAGCTCCTCAGTAGTATTTTCAATCCATTCATTTGATCCAAGACATCAATATAATTTCCTACCCTGCCCCAACTTGAACTCTGCAAGAATTTGGCCTCATCCCCAAGCCCAAAATTGTTTTTCCCTTTTTCCAACAAAATCCTAAAAAATCAAAATCAAACCCTCCTATTTGTTTATCTAGCCTAAGATCAGTTGTTATTTTAGTCATCTCAAGCCCCTTTGAATATTTTCATTGAGATTGACCCAGAGAGAGCCCTCTCCTGTCCTCATAGGGCTAGCTATGAGGCTGAGCGTGGTTTGGTGTTGTCCTTCTTCTTCCTTATTTCAGCCTGAGGTGGATTTAGGCTCTAACATAGTGGCGACCATACTAGGGAAGAAAATGGTTTGCGTGTTGGTGTTATTTGTTTCATAAGTTACAGACGGAGCCTGAAGTTACGCCAGGTAGCTTTCGAAACGCTTTTGCTTTGCATTAACGGAAGTAGATAAACGCTGCTTCAGTCAATCTCCAGTTTAGCTTGTGAACGTGACATTTGACTTGTGAATTACCCCAGTATTTTACATCGTTCTGGACTTTTGGGTGATTGAGTCTAGAATTTGATAGGCTGAATAGATCGGTTTTGTCCTTTGATTTTTGAATAGATCAACACACTGGCTTCCAGAAGACATACTAGATCAAATCCCGATCCTGATCTGCCTCCAGTGTATGAGAATCCCAATCTGATTTCAAGAATCCTCCGTCGAGAAAGTCCCGTGATCCCTTTGTTTAAATCTCATTCATGCCCGACTGTATTTGAGTTCCTTGAAGATATTGAGTTTGATGATCAGTTCGAGTTGTCATTGTTTGAAACTAAATCTGAAAGTGCTACTGGTTCTACCGTCATAAATCCTGAGTTCATTAAGTATCTTGAGGTTGAAAAAGCTAATAGATCTATTGATAATTACATCCTCAACCTTCAGAACTCTATTGTGGCAACGAATATTCCCGAGTTTATCGAATCTGCTTCTGAAACTCTTGGTCAATCAACAGTTACTTCTGATTCAAAGGTTCACGCTGAGCCTTCTTTTATTCCTACCATTCCCGTACAACCATCGATATCTGATCAGCGATCAGCAGTAGTTCCTCCTCCATCTCCGCCACATACACCTCGTACACCTACTTTTCCTACTCCACCCGTTTCTCCAAGACAGATCATAAATCCACCAAGAGCAATGGCTGCTAGATTCGCACCTCTCGTTTTGCCCCAGAACTTGGATCCCATGCCCGCTGATTATCAGAGTAAAATTACTTTGTTTGATGGTACTCCTCAAAGTTTGCTCGCTTAGCAGCATATTGATAAAATGACAGACTTTTTGGACCTCCATGAAATTGATGAAGAGAATGTCTCCATGAGATTGTTTGTGCAAACTTTTGGAGGTGAGGTACGTAAATGGTTCAGAGCGTTGCAGCCTAGAAGTATTAATACATTAGAAGAGCTTTAGAGACAGTTTCTAGATCGGTGGGAAATGAAGAAAGATCCGCTTCAAATCACTTCTGAGTATACCAAGATCAAGCGTAATCCTGGTGAGTCCGTCCAAGACTATATTATCAGATTTAATGCGGTTTATAATGCAATTCCTGATGATTTGAGGCCCTCTAAGAAATCAGCTTTGTTAAAATTCCTGGATGGTTTTGATCCGGAGATGGCCTATTCATTACGAGACAGAGATCCGCCTACTTTAGAGGACATGCAGAAGATTTTCGTGAGTGTTGAGGCGAATGTGAATGACAAGAGAGCTAGATTGAAAGCAGAGAAGAAAGTTGTGATAAAGGAAGAACCTTCTACATCTACAGATCAAATACTTCGCAAAGTGGAAAAAATGTTTGAAAGGTTCACTCTTGATAATCCCGAACCAAAAATTCGAAATCCCAACTTCCGTGGTCAGCAACAGCCACAATTCAGGATTAAACAACGAGAACAGCAAGCACAAGAACCAGCAGTCCAGCAACAAGTAAAGACACCTCTTCAGCAGAATTTTGTTGGTCAGGATTTAGATGATGAAGATGATGTAGTAGGGGAGGAAAATCATTTCTTTACTCCTGATGATTTTCCCATTTATATCACCAAAGATGATGAGTATGCAGAAAGTTCAGCAGTACAAAGAGATGAGGATTTTATCTTGGCTAATGATGTAGCTCTTGAGGAAGAGTCGGATGAGTATCAGAGAGGTTACATGAATGCATCGTCAGCCCAACAGAAGCAATATTCTCTCAGAAACAGAGATGTACCAGTCAATCCAATCCAAAAGAGAAAGGAAGTTTCAGCACCTAAAAACGATTCACCTGTTGCACAAAAGAAAGCAAAAGAGATTGTTGATTCCGCTGCCACCAAGTCATCATCAGCAGAAAAATTGAATCAGCCAATTACAACGAGGGAGAAGGCTGAAAAGAAATATGTTCCAGCGAAAGAGATCGAAAAGACTTCAGCCTTTAGTTTGGAGAATGAGATTTCTAAATTAAAGGTATCCATTCCCTTGACTAAACTAATGAGGAACAACAGTTATAAAGGTCAAGTTTCTAGAATTTTGAATTTCGATCCCATGTCTGATATGGTGAATATTGAAGATGATCAACCGGAATTGATATTTGGACCAGCTTTAGATGGTGAGTCTCCGGATAGCGAAGTGCCTCCTTTTTATATCAGTCTTCGATTACATGAGTTTGTATTGCATAATGCCATGTTCGATTCTGGTGCTTCCCATAATCTTATGCCAAAAGAAATCATGGAGAAGTTGGGTTTAGACATTACCAGGAAGTACCATGATCTTTATTCATTTGATTCTAGCAGAGTGAGATGTATTGGGCTCATTAAAGACTTGGTTGTAAGTTTGGATCAGATTCCTACAAAGAATGTTTTGATGGACGTTGTTGTGGCAGACATTCCTCCCAGATTTGGTATGTTGCTTTCCAGATCTTGGGGAGCCAAATTGAAAGGGACATTACAATTATATTTCTCCTATGTGACGATTCCCGTGTTTGGCCAAATGAGAAAATTGTACCGGGAACAAAAAATGAAGTACATGATTACAACCAAGGAGAAACCGGTTAATCATCCGATTAATTATGTACATACATATTTAGAGTCTTTTGTTTTGTTTGCCGATAGTTTCAATGATGTAGATAGTCAGTTAGTTCAAGCAGAAGATATTCCAGAGATTACCGAGAATTTCCATTCCAGTTTCTGAAGGAGTCTTATGCGCCATTAATGAAACTCATCATTAGATACTTCAGCTGTGAGGGTAGATTCTCACGTCTTTATGCATACCATATCAGACTTCTGATGCATTTTACGAGAGTGAGACTGATGAATATTCCATATTTCATGTGTCGAAACATAGAGCAGATGACTACCCTGGTGTAGAAGAAGACTCCAGAGCAGCAACATAACAACATTTATCATTATGCGCTCATTAAAATCATTGTAGTACATCAGCTTGGATTGCAAGGCATCGCATGAGATGAGTTCATTTCCCGTGACTTCTTTGAAGCCCCCAGCCTCCTCCCGAGATTGTTCATGATGAGGCAGAGCCTTCACATCAGTTTGAGGTTCCTGATACTGAGCCTATCAGTGCTCCAGTGTGTGTGACATATCAGAGAGGCCACAGAGCCTTATTTGCAGCAGCACGACGAGTACTATCTCCACCAGGGGTGGAAGGGGTCTCGTTATCTTCATCAGCAGCGCGAGTACTATCTCCACTTGGTGTGGAAGGGGTCTCGCCTTCTACATCAGCATAGGTACAGGACCAAGGCAAGAGGCCTATGCACGATGAGGGCCCTTCAGGAGGCCAAGACACTGAGTTTACACTCATCGATGTTGATTTGAGCTCTCCTAGCTCAAGGATGAGAGAGAACATCTAGGAACAAAAAGTTGAGATTGACACTTTGACCGTGAAGTTGCAGAGAGCTCAGCGGGTTATAAATTACTTGGAGCAGTGGAATAAACAACTGGAGGATTAGCAGACACTCATAGAGTTGCAGCAAATCCGTGAAGACCGGGAATTGGCCCGAAAGAGACCAGGTGACATGACACCATTTGAGCGAGAGACTTGCCTTACGAGAGTCAATATTAATCTAGAGAAGCTGTTGGCGAAGGCCAATAGGGAAAAATATATGCTCAGACATATGAAAAACCACTATTGGGCCCGCACACACGTTTGCAGAGCTAGGATGAAGATCCTGAAGGCGAGGTTAAGAAAAGCACTAAAACGTCGGAAAAGGCCGGATCCAATCCGAATCTTGGCTGAAGCTTCCTTGGCTGAGCATGAGACATGATGGGAGACCTTCACTCCAAATTTCAGCAAATTTGGAGAATATTTTGTCATTTTTGAAAATTTTGGTTGCAAAACAGGTTTTTCTGCCCGACGCGTCGCGCCACCCGACGCGCGCTTATGATTGGGACATCTTCTGGAGGAAAACTTGATATTTTTAGGTTTTTTATGGTAAATTGTGCATGCTCAGCAATGGCTGAGAAATTTCATGAAGTTCTGGGTGGTCTTAAAAGTCAAAAACACTCCAAAAATGGCCTTTCTGCCACTTTTTGCACCAATAGGAACCAGTCTTGGGAGATTGCAATTTTGGAGGGGAAAATGACATCCAAATTGAAAAATTCCACTTGGGTTGGATAGCAGACATCCAGGGCTTTCCAACGAGCTATCATGAGCTCGATTTGGACTTCGGGAAGTGCCCAAAAAATAGGTCCAAAGTGGCGCGGCGCATTGAGTTTTTGGGCGCGGCGCATAGAGAAATTTTGCCTCATTTTCACTCTTCAGCTCATAAATTCGCCCAGTTTTGACTAGTTTCACTTTTGGATGTAATTTTTGTTCTATCTTGATGTAATTTTGTGGCTGTGATGTAAATTTGGCATGTTTTTACTTGTTCTAGAGGATTCATTCACTAAAAAGTGAAAATTAAATGAATGGATCAGTTTCCTAGCATATAGAGGCAAGTTGTTTGGCTGCCTAGATTTCAGTTCCATGTTTAGAATTGGTTGAAACAGCTCCTAGAAGGATGAGCTCGACCCCTAGAGGCATGGGATGGGGTTAGGATGGTCTATATATTGTATTTTCTGAGACATTTTCAGGGTTGGATACTTGGGAAAAGTTTGGCACCTCATTGTATATCCATTTTCAGTTTTTGGCAAAGGAAAGACCAGAGTTTTGCAGCACTTGTTGGGATCCTTGTGGCTTCTAATTTTTGATGATGTTTATCTCCATGTTATTGTAAGTTTCATTAATTTTATATGTATGCCATTTCCCTTCTCTATGCTTCTGAATTAAACAAATGAGTAATTGAGGTAGAATTCATTGATTTGTTGGTGCTCTACCTTAGAATTTTGTTTAATTTTACATGTTTCTCGTCAGTTTGAAGAGGATCCTTGCTCTCTCTTGCCCTCTTCAGCTCCTCAGCAGTCTTTTCAATCCATTCATTTGATCCAAGACATCAATATCATTTCCTACCCTTCCCCAACTTGAACTCTGCAAGAATTTGGCCTCATCCCCAAGCCCAAAATTGTTTTTCCCTTTTTCCAAAAAAATCCTAAAAAATCAAAATCAAACCATCCTATTTGTTTATCTAGCCTAAGATCAGTTGTTTTTTTAGTCATCTCAAGCCCCTTTGAATATTTTCATTGAGATTGACCCGGAGAGAGCCCTCTCCTGTCCTCGTAGGGCTAGCTACGAGGCTGAGCGTGATCTGGTGTTGTCCTTCTTCTGCCTTATTTCAGCCTGAGGTGGATTTAGGCTCTAACAGAATGCATCATGGTTGGTTCTTGTGTGACAACCATGATTGTGTTGGCATCCAATTAACTTTTAAATACTTTCTACAAAGCCATTTATATGCTCATGATGATGTAATAGTAAATATATTTGGAAAGTATGTGGGCTTTGAATGTGATATGAATGTTTTGAATGTTATATAAATGTGGCAACATATGAATGTGAATTTATTTCCCCCCTCAACTGATGGTTTTGGCAGTTTGACAAAATGACGAAAGGAAGTGAAGTTTTTCCAAAAATTATCATTCTAACTTTTCAAGGAATTAAATGGTTAAAAATTAGAAAATATCATACCTTAACTTACCCTTTCAAAAATGGATGAGAGTTGTGCACGTGTGGCTACAAAATTCTGTTCATAGTCCTCTTTACTTTGTTGTGAAAATGGTGGATGAAATCGAAAACGTGAATCTTTTATTGTTGCTGAATCTACTGCTAAATCTTCTGTTGAATGTTCAGAATCTTCTGCTGAATGCAGATGAAAATGTGTAAGGCTTGGAAGGTATAAAAAATTCAGAATTTACACTCCCCCCCCCCCCCAAAAGCCTTATTTATTGACTTGTCCTCAAGTCATTTACATCAAAAAATAAAAAGTAATGAAAGTAATTTTGCGTCCTCTGCTACAAATTGATTGGTCTTCAAGTCTTCAACGCTCATTGGCACAATTCTTGTCATGTGAATAAATGTTTCGGTGTCGAACATAACAAGAAATTTTTAACTTAGTGGCCATTGATGGATGCCACTAGTCAACACGAGAGCTCCCATTTTTAATGTGGATGAGAGTCAAGATGCCCCAAACACATCTTTCTAAGTATGAATGATTTTGTTGTCGTCGAATACTTAGAAGATCCGATGAACAAGGGAAATTTATGTATTCCCTTTGTTTATCGGCATGATAGTTTTCCATTAAGGCATGCAAGCTTCAAGGTATTTTTAGAAGAATATTTAGACTCAAGGACTACAGACTCAATGGTGTATGGAAGCAAGGTTTTATTTGTAAGTGTAAGAAAAAGGAAACTGGCAATGAATATGTAAAGTGGACCAAAAAGGTTGTAGATGAGATTTATTGGTTTTAGACGTGGGTTAGGATTGAATAAAATGTAATGAAGTGTATGTGGTAATGGAAAATGGATAATGACTCTTGCTGGGAAAAAAAATGAATTATGGCTTCAATTTCTCAAATATAGCAAATCTGCTCTTTAATTTTGGACTTTTAAAATAACTAAGTTTGACCAGCGTTGAGCAGCCACCTGTAGACGTCGAATTCAAGTGTGGATAGATATTTCACCATCCTTGTACATTTAGGAACAAACCCCAGCTCTTTGAATTTTGCTAATCTGTCATGCAACATGTCAAAGCATTAAGCTATTACAAGAAGTTGCAAGAACTTGTAATTTTCTTGAAATTTTGTTTATGTTCATGGACTTGTTATTTATAATTTCTCATGAAATTAGTCTTTTGAAGACCAATTGTGTGCACAATTAGTTTCCTTAATGATCACTTGATTAACCTGTAGCTTGCGAAAAAAACTTAGCAGAAATAAAACATAATTGTGTTCAAGAAGAAATGGCCATTTCATTCATGATTCTTACACAAAAATTTCGTACCAAATAAAACAGATTAAGAAAAATCAAAGTGTTGAAATTAAATCAATTCATGATATTAGTATCAATCCATTGTTAAAGAAATAACCATGAAAAGTAAATTTACTCCATGTTTTTGTCAGCTAACTTTTGTGCATGGTGAAAAGCTTGGCATTATAGATTTGTTGTGTCCTGCAGATTAGTACTTTATAAAAGCATACAACAATGTGAAGTTTCCAACTCTAAGCAAGTTTAACAATATTTAAATAATCCACCAAATGTTCTTTAAATTAATCTTCCAAATGTTCCATTATATGTTTTCAAATCAATGAAATATCAAATCTGTGTAAGATTTCCTAGGAAGATTTCGAAGTATCTTTCAAGTGAAGGAGTAAAAAGATCAGCAATGAAAGGGCATTTTGAGAATGAAAATAGTGAATGATTTTCAAACATGCTGTAGTGTCTGTTTTTTTTTAAATTTTACCCTCAAACATGACCCTTTTCCACGAATGAAGTATTGTTGGTGAAACATCCAGCCTCAAAAGTCCCTTTGATAGCATTACTTATTCCATTAGTCCTGCAACCTGCTGCACTGAAACCCTCTGAATTCGGCAACCTGCTGTAGTGAGGCATATGAATGTGAATGTATTTCTCCATTTATCCTTCGACAAGGCATGCCATCTAGGACTGTTGAATCTCACAGTTCATGCTCCACCTTCTAACATTATTCAAAGACTAGTGTGATGAACAGGGCATCCCACAGTTTTAATTGTCAAAGTCAAAATCTTTGTGATGAATTGTGTTGTTTGTTGGGCTAGTTTCCAACAAGAATGCGACTTCTTGCAAAAATATATTATTCCAAATTTGAAAATGAATGCATATCTGCCAACCCTTAAAAATGATGCAACGCTATCTCTTACCATTATTTTCCATTGCTCTTATTTACTTCACCATGTAACATGCCAGTGATGTCTCACTTATTGGAAACAAAAATATAGAAATTGAAATTCATATGTTCCACATTCCGAGTGGGAGGACTCAATGTGTTATATATAGGACACGTTTATTACCATGGTAACTTGATGAGGTGGGACCCTTTGATGGTGGTAAGCCTCGAAAATTGTCGCATACAACTCCCTCAACATAATTTATGTCAACCATATGCCGAGAATTATATATGTCCCATATGAAAAATAATTGAGTGCATTTTATTGATATATATATTTTTTTAAATGTGACATACAGTCGCATAACCTTATACCTGCCAATATGTAAAAATATGGCAATATAACATTCACCAAAGTTTGATGCCGTAGTCTTCAGATATGTGTCACGGTGGCATGATGAGTTTGCAGTCCATTCGGTGTAGAGTCACCGTCAGAGCCAATGGTCAAAGAACACAGAGGTGGAATGGAGTAGGTCAAGACCACTAGGGAAACATTATGACTTTCTTACGAAAGGTCATTCGTTAATATTCCAAACATATGAACCTAATAATTTAATCTAATGAAATTCACAAACAAACATAAAATAAAAGTGTACTTGCTAGGCAATGGGGATCCTACCAAGGATTCACAAGCACACCAAAAGAAAAGTCAAATGTAGAGGATCAAAGAAGCTCCATCTTATTCATCATCAATTGCAAATTGCAATTGCAACCATTACATTGATTCTCCAATCTAACTACTCACTACCAACCTATAAGAAGAAGATTAAGGTTAAGATTACAAATCACGATTAAGACTACAAATGAAGGAGATAACACTCCTATTTATACAAAAGCTATGATAACAAGCTCATAAATGTAAATCCACTATTCCCTCCTCTGACCCACATATTTCTCAACCAATGGTGATACATAACCCTATCCTCCATGATCTCCTCCATGAGGTCCATGATCTCCTCAAATTCGAATTTGAACATAAGAGTGCCACATAAGGGTACCCATGAAGCTTCTTTTGTACCTACACATGTCAACAAACTCATTATAATTTTTAGTATAAGTATAAGCATATTATTTTCTAAAGTTCAACCACAAATCCACTTAAAAATGTTAAGAATTAATAAACTTTGGAAAAGCATAGTTATAACCCAATGATGAGGTAAATGTAATGATGTGGAGGTGGCATGAAGGTGACATGAAGGTAATATGGAAGTAATGTGAAGGTATTGGTGAATAATGGAGTGAGAATAGGGACTATTTTGAGGCCCAACAGTAGGCTTAACAAAAAATAAATGAATTATCTCATGCTTGATAATTAAATCAAAACTAAGGCCTTGCTTAAAATATTTTCCTGTGATTTTGTCCTTTATCTTTTCAAATCTGCATTTATCTTTAGCAATCGAGTATATATTCTGCTAATATTCTTCTAAGTTAATTAATTTATCTTCTATTCCCTTTTTTGTGGAATTTTTGGATTCCTGAATCCAAATAATGGCACTTGTTTTCCAACTGCAGCATGAAATTCGTTTTAGCGAGAATCCTTTTTACTTCCAGAATGGTTTCTGTCCCTTCTTCTATGTTGAATTATTCTAACTCATCTTTAGTTTAGAATTTAGAATCCTTATTAGAGTTGTAGCTTTACTTGGTTTCATACCCAAATCTTTCTTCAAATCTTCTATTACTCCTTTAGATCCTTACACTAGTTCATCTTGTTCAAAGATGATCTGGATTAAAGGCCACAGTTCAGTGATGGCCTCATTTATTTCTATCTAGATGTTTTCTTTAGCTTGTGAAATAGTATCAACAATAATGGAATGAATTTCTAGGAATTCAATTCTTTGTGTGAGCTTATGAGTCTTCTATAATTCTTCCAGATAGGAATTATCTGTCTTCAGTTTATGCTCTTGGATACTAGTAAGCCAAGCCTTCAACTTTTCAATTCCTATTCTCTAATGGAAAAATATTTCATTGTTGTTGTTAAATCTAATGTTGGATATATGTTTGCTGATGTAGATGCACGTGTTGAAGTGGCTGTGGGTAGAACTATTGCCGTTGGAATTGTTGTTAAGGCAAGAATTTGATCAGGGCCTGCCTGTTGCCCCTTTTCTTTTATAATTTTTTCAAGTTCATTTTCCATTCTTGCTATTTGTGCATTCTGTTCAATTATAATTTTGAACATATCCTCATTTTTTTTTTCTAGCCCTCCTATTTCTTTATTTTGTGGATCTTCTGTTGTTGTGAGCTTAAGTTGTTTTCTTAAAGCAACTATGTCTGCATTTTTACTCTTAATAGCTTCCTCTCCTGTTTTTCACATTAGTGGGATCATATCCCAAATTTATTACCAAATATTCTAAAGATTTTATCATTGTATCCTTGGCTAGAGAGGATATTTTCTCTAATTTCAGCTAAGATTGGATATTATTCACTGAGGCTTGAAGTCTAGATGTTTCCATAAATAAGTTTGCAAGAGTAGAGAATATCATTTCACCATACTGTTAATGTAGATCTATCTAGTCAATTGGATGAGTTAAATCCATATAAAAAGAAAAGACTGATTTTGACTAATCATCTGCAATTTTAGGATGAGCGTCTTTTGGTTCTAGGAAATCAATTTGCATCTTTCCATTTTCAGTATCAAAGGCAGAAATTAGCCTTTGTTGTGAATTTGTTGTATGCTTCCAAAACTGAGTGTAAGTGGAAGCTTTCAAAGCTTCATTCTTTTGTTTGATTTATTTGTAGACTGCAAATATTCTCTCCTCCTTTTAAGTTTGTTGAAATTCCCCTGTGTGTAATGATGATGCATATTGAGAAGATGAAGGAGATCTAACAATTGTTCCTTATTTTATAGAATGTTATGGTACAAATGGATTTGTCAAAACAATTATATGTTGTTGTGTAGTATCCTCTGGCTGTGATTCATCTGCATTATTTGTCTTTTGCCTCTTACTGTACATATTGAATTATTTACCTGAGATCTTTGTGACCACAGGGGAAACACTTTCCCTTGGTATTTTTTCCTGCTTTTCTTTAGGCACTGGAGTTTGTGATGTTGTTACTTATATGGTCTTCTCTTATGCTTCTTGTAAGGTGTTTTCCTGCCATTCATCTTGGTTCATATACTGTTCGATTTTAGATCTAGAAGTATGTGAATGTGCGGTAGTCTTTTTCTCTACCGTCAACTTAGATACTACTCCTAATGGGTCAAATGACCATGTGAAGCTGAGATTGAAATTCATCAGTTTCAACTGAGTGCATCTACTTACTTTCCTGTTGATCTAGCATTAAAAATAAAAGGCCCTATTTCAGTTTTGATTTTGAAATGGACTTTCTTATTTGATACTACAAAATGAAGATGGTCCATGTTAATCATTTTACTAATGTATTCTAGAGAAAATATTCGTATAGGGACAAAATTGGGAAATCTGTACGGTGGTAGCTCACATCCATATGCCCTAATCTCTGTGTAATTTTGTACAAGTACCAATATCTTGTTATAGTTTCTTCACTAAGATGTAGGATTCTTTTGATCTCTACCCCAATCCTTGGTTCTACATTACTATTTAACAAGCTTAAAACCACATGTATAAATTGATCCACAAAGTCATTGAATGTGTATTCAGTGGTATTCTTTCTCACCAAGGAGCTCCAGTGGATTACTGAATGTGGATTCCCTTGGTTGCCCATCTTTAGTAAAGGAAAGGAAAATATGCCTGACTGATAAAATAGAAACAAATATACTAAAACAAAGGCATATTTGAATATTCCTTTTATAGAAAACTTCATGAATTACTCATGAATGGACTCTTCCACAAATTCACTGTAATTGAATATGAGAGAAGGCTTTTCATTTGTTCAGAAGAGTGACATAAAATCGATTTATAGCCTCATCGACCCACTGATCAGAATAATAACCTAACACGCATGTAACAATAGATATAATTTTCTTGGTCATCTCTAGAAACATGAATGATTGATAGGGTGGATAATTTTTAGGTAATTGAACATTTTATGGCAAAAAGGTTTCAAAAATCTTGGTTCTTTGGGGAAAATCAAGCTTCTTATAGATTTCCGCAAGGGATTCTAGAGAAAATGGATGCAGGGGTTCAGGGATTTTCACTTGTAGCATTTTACTGATTGACTTAGTAGTAACGGTGAACAAGACTTCCTTATTATGAGAAATTATTGCCCTTTGACTTGAGATATACCTAAACATACACCACACAACAAATTTGGGAAAATAATGGGTCTGTGGGAGGATAAATTGAGGGAGAGACAAATGCCATAGGTTCAATTCATCACTTAGATCCAAGAATTTCTACTTTAACCAATTATCGAGTTTGAAGAGATCGAACTCACAATTGGTTTCAGCATCTTTGTAATGCTGGTCCAGTAAAGGTTGATAATCCAAGTCAATGGAAGGAGGAAGCATGGGATTCACTGTGTTTTTGGATTTCTTCTTTGAAGACATGACTGGAAAGGAATAAGGAAAAGACTGTAATTTCCTGGGAGATAAGCTTGATTTCCATTTTCTGTATGAACAATGCAATAAAAGTCATCAAATTCACTTGTCGCTGTAAGAATACCTCGGCTCTATTAGTGGTTGCAATGGCTTAAACTGCAAATGGCTATAGTAGTAGAGGGAATGGATAGATTGGTGAAAAATTGGTTGCTCATTTAAAACAATAAAACCTTTCTCTTTGGAGTAATATGACTTAATGTTATTTTACTGGTTATGGAGGAGCAGGGTAAATTAATGTTAAAAGGATAATTCGCAATGGGAACAAAATGATATGCGTAGAGGTTGACACTTGGCAGAGAAGGAGTGGACTATAGCTTTTGGCAGGAAGAGGGCCTAACGACCTTATTGGATGAGAGAAGTGGATTTTGGAGGGGGGAGAGAGCGGTTTATGATTTTGGTGTGAGGGGGTGTGGAGTGTGTTTCGAAGGGGCACATGGCATTAGAGGTTTGAGAGTCTCATATTTTCGCACCCCCACCGTTGACTAAACGTCGGATGGGATCGGGGGGTGCAAAGCGGTCTACGGGTTGTTGATGTTGTTTTAACATAGATCACGACCGAGTGACTTTGATTTACTTTAATCAAAAGTGACAAAAGCCTTGTCGATATCTGATTTTTTGATAAACTTGTTTATTGAATAATAATTACATTTAAATTTAATTAAATATAATTAAACTAATTAACAAGGCGACATTTAAATGTGTGCACCACTACTTTGGGATTTTGATATTTATATCTATTTATTCTTTCTTTTGTCCCCTTTTCACACATTTTTTATTTTTCATTTTTCACTATTTTCTTTTGTTTCTTTTTCTTTTTTCTATATATACAACTTTTTCTTCTAAACATAACTGATCCAGGTGGCTCCAGACACCCTCAAGAGACCAAGAGGATTCATAAATGATCAAAATTCAAAGTTGTCAGAATGTTATCGAACCAAGACAATATTGTAGTGCTCGTCGCTCAAATTCCAATGACGCGAATGACACTCAAATCTGAGTCTGTATGAGAAAGTTATTGCAGTTTGAAGTTTGTACCAAACATCAAAAAAACAAGTCAAAGTCAACATTCTGCCACATGGCAGGTCGTATGGATGACATGTGGTAGGACTAGTGGGACCCACAATTTTAATGTGGCAGCCCAGTCAAAAAAACAGGTGGACCCACAAAAAGGTGATGTGGTAGCACCACAAGTCGAATCATGGCAAGTAGGTGGTAGAGGTGGCATATGATGTGGAACAATGAGGGCTCGCCACATGGCCCAATCACATGGTGCCAAATTTCACCTCAAATTAGGCCCAAGTGGCCTTGGATGGTGCAACCTCCATTTTTTGTCTTATTCTCATGTTTTTGGGAGTCGTTACAATATGGACATACGAATTCCATATATTATAGTTTGAAAAACTATAATAAAACTAAAATCGGGCTTTAAAACAATATTGGGAGTCAATGGGATTTGAACTCAAAACCTTCCAGCAACAAGTATCTTAATATGATTATGCCAAATAATGTGCGTACCTCACACTTTGTTATAAAATGCCATTCAAATGGTTCAAGGAAACAATGGAGAATGATGAAGAATACATGAGAGATGAGGGCACAGGGAGGCTAATGGAGCCGTAAGCAAAGTGGAGGTACAACATGGAGCAAACCAATGCGTTCTTCAATGAATAATATTTTTTTGTTGCAGGTGCGAAACCATGAGTAGCCAAAGGGGCAGAATCTTGCCCAAGGAATCTTGAGGGGCATAAAAAAGATTCCTTGAGGACCTGAAGTTTCCAAAGTTAGAATTTGACAAATTTTATGTCGATTTTACACCTCTCGGTGACAAGAATCTAATGGCGATGTTCGTTTCAATAGAAGAGCTTCCTAATATTCGGCCATTTTCCAGATTGGAGTGATGGTGTCAGATTCCCAAGTGTGGACAGTCAATTTTATGCCTCTCAACACCATGAATTCGATATTGCATCCAGATTCAGTAGTTGAGCATCCACTTCTTCAACCAACTTCATGGGTTGAGGAATATGCAGTATTGATGTCATGTGCCTATTTTATCATTTGTTGTGAGATGTGATATGTTGTTTAGATCCTTTCTTGATGTATGTTATGGGATCTATGTTTCTACTTCATGTGATATGTATTCGCCATGGATTGTTATGATCCCTATGTAACCTTGTTGAAGGGATCCTCATCATCACCTTGTGTAAGATTATGTCATGTTGATAGGAGGCCTATTGTGAGTGAGAGTTCCTGTAGCAGAACATATTTTGGAGAGACAAGCCACTCATTTTGAGGGCATATTTCCTCATATGACAGAAAACATAGTCCATGTACATCATAACCATTTCCAGCACTATATGAAGCGATCTACCCCATTTTGACACCGGGCCTGGAGACGTAGCCCACATTGGGTGAAATCCATTATCAACGTCTCATGTTCTTATGTTGATTGTTGTCTTGTTTCCTATTGCTTAAAGCATGTATGTGTGTTCTTTTAATGCTATTTTTAGTGCAATTCTAACCACATCATAGAAGTAAAATATCATGGGTAAATCCGGTAACTGACGAACTTAGATCAAGATGGTATCAAAGTGGTCTTCTTGCTGATGCAAATTACGAGCGTGTACAATGATTGAACGTGCAACAATGGAGGATGACAAACGAATGTATGAGGTCATGTGAAGGATGTCCAAAATGGTGGAAATAATGTACGACACTTATGAGAAGAGAATAGAGGAATAGGAGAAAGGAAGATCAGAGAACGATGCTTCATCCACATCTTCCAATGCTCATGCATCTTCTTCATCATCCTCATCGTCTTCTCATCATTCAAATGAGGAGATCAACTAGAGAATTCGAGAAGAGAATGCTGAACTAAGGATGCTACTAAGATAAGAGAAAGAAGATAGGCAGAGATTGCAACTTCAGTTGCGAGCCACAGAAGAGGCCTTGGAGAAGTTGAAGTGCAACGAATGCATAAAGAAGCCATCATCACCTATGTCATAATCAACAATTGAGGTAAACAATGCTAATTGATCTTCAATTTCATATTTACATGCTATTATTTCTGTTGGAAACATGGATATACCCATTACTGGAATTGACATGAGACTGCTTACCAAAATGGGGTACAAATAAGGAGGACTTGGTGTGAATGGCCAAGGCATAACTCAGCAATTTTAGGTTGTGTAGAGACCTCGATTCACAGGTTTGGGATACACTGAAGGATAATGCTCGAAGGTGTCAGAATATTCCAATACATAGTTGAAACCATTGGGGAAAGAGAATGGTGGGAACACTTCACCATCATCCTATGACAACGCACATTGCAGAGAAAGAGCTGAGACAAGCTCTTGTCACCATGATTGCACCAAAGACCAACAAAAAGGTATAACAAGCCTCAGCATTCTAATGTCAATTTTGATTACAAGCATGTAGCTAACAATGAATATAGATCATGGCATTGAAAAACATGTCGTTTTTTTGTATTACATAACCATGTATTTGCTGAGTGCTAGAAGAGAATGGCAGCATGAAAGAGAATGAGGCGTGAAAGGCCTTCTCCACCGCAGGAAAAGAAGAAGTTAACGCAGGTTTGGAGGAAGAAGACTCATTACAGTAATTGCGACAAAAGTGGCCATCAAAGAGCCACATGTTGGAGCCTCCATCCAGAGTAGCATATCAAGGGAAAAGTGTCCATACGTGAATGAGTTGAAACAATAGTTCGACAAGAAAATGCACCACAGAGAGATGACCCATTCACTTTAATAAGTGAGAGATGGTTTTTCTAGGTGTGGTAGTGCGTCATGGCCTTATTTTATAAATCATGTGTTGCAATTTAAAATGTAAAAGGGATGATGTGTTTTCCATCACTTGTGAAGCAACAATGATTTTTTGGCCTTGTACTGATATCTGGGGTATTGTTTCCATTTTAATGTAAACTTGACCACAGAGTACGAGTTATAAAATCGTGGCAAGTATTGGATGCTTGGGTCATAGTTTGTCATGTAATTAAGCATGTAATTAGTAAGAATAATGTACTACAGGTTTGCAGGGGATGTAGGTGTCGACTCATCGCTTATGCCTCTGAAGAACAAAGGTGAAGGAGAATGAAGGATGACCTTTCATGAAACTTGTAGGTGCAGAAAAGTTACAAAGTAGTTGCAGATTATTTTCATGCTTTTGGTGGACCAAAATCTCCTCAGTGGGGAGGATTAATCTAGGTGGCTCCAGACACCCTCAGGAGACTAAGAGGGCTTAGAAATGGTCAAAATTCAAAGTGGTCAGAATGATATTGAACTAGGACAAGATTTTAGTGCTCGTCGCCTCGATTCCAATGGCGTGAACGACACTCAAATCCGAGTCTGTATGAGAAAGTTATTGCAATTTGAAGTTTGTACCAAACAACAAAAAAAAAGTCAAAGTCAACATTCTTCCACGTGGCAGGCCATATGGATGACGTGGTAGGCCTAGTGGGACCCACAAAGATAATGTGGCAGCCCAATCAACAAAACAGGTGGACCCACAAAAAGGTTATGTGGCAGCACCACAAGTCGACACATGGAAAGTACGTGGTAGAGGTGGCATATGATGTGGAATAATGAGGGCTTGCAACATGGCTGAATCACATGGTGCCAAATGGCACCTCAAAGTAGGCCCAAGTGACCTTGGATGGTGCAACCTCCATTTTTTGTCTTATTCTCATGTTTTTGGGAGTCGTTACAATATAGACATACAAATTCCATATATTATAGTTTGAAAAACCTATATTAAAACTAAAATTGGGATTTAAAACAATATTGGGAGTCAATGGGATTTGAACTCAAAACCTCCCAATAAAAAGTATCTTAATATGATTATGCCAATCTCACACTTTGTTATAAAATTCCATTCAAATGGTTCAAGGAAACCATGGATAATGATGGAAAATACATGAGAGATGAGGGCACAGGGAGGCCAATGGAGCCGTGAGCAAAGCGGAGGCAGAACGTGGAGCAGAATGACGCGTTCTTAGAATAATATTTTTTTATTGCAGGAGCAGAACCATGAGCGGGCAAAGGGGTGGAACCTTGTCGAGGGAATCTTGAGGGGCATCAAAAATATTCCTTGAGGTCTTGAACTTGGCGAAGTCATAATTCGACAAATTTTATGTTGATTTTACACCTCTCAGCGACAGGAATCCAATGGCGATATCCATTTCAGCAGAAGATCTTCCTAATTTTTGGCCATTTTCCAGATTGGAGTGACGGTGTCAGATTCCCAAGTGTGGACAGTCGATTTTATGCCTCTCGACACCAGGAATTCGATGGTGTAGCGAGATTCAGAACCTGAGCATCCACTTATTTAGCCAACTTCAGGGGTTGAGGTATATGTAGTATTGATGTCATGTTCCTCTTTTATCATTTTATGTGTGATTTGATATGTTGTTTAGATCCTTTCTTGATGTATGTTGCAGGATCTATGTTTCTACTTCATGTGAGATGTATTCTCCATGGCTTGTTATCATCCCTATGTAACCTTGGTGAAGGGATCCTCATCGTCACCTTGTGTGAGATTATGTCATGTTGATAGGAGGCCTATTTTGAGTGAAATTTCTTGTAGCGAAACGTCTCGTGGAGAGACAAGCCACTCATGTTGAGGGAATATTTCCTCATATGACATAAAACATAGTCCATGTACATCATCACCATTTCTATCACTCTATGAAGTGGCCTACCCCATTTTGACACTGGGCCCGGAGACGTAGCCCACACTGGGTGAACTCCGTTATCAACATCTCATGTTCTTATGTTGATTATTCTTGTTTCCTCTTGCTTAAAGCATGTATGTGTGTTATTTTAATGCTCTTTTCAGTGAAATTATAACCACATCACATAAGTAAAATATCATGGTTAAATCTGGTAGCTGACGAACCTAAATCAATAAATCACTTATCAAAACCAATTATGTTACAACAAATCCTACACTGCCTCTTTTGAAACTTATTCTCTGCCTTATTTGGAAAGTATTCTCTGCTCAGAAAAATATCTTCCAACCAAAACTATCATTTCCCCTCACTGACATTGAATCAACTCAATGATCTTCTCTCGTTTCTCTTCACTGCTCACTTGAGAAAATAAATCTCTAGACTCACTCGGTGTATTTTCCAAATGCCCATTGAAGTCCTTATAATATTCTCATTGGATAACCAACGACCCAAATTAAAACCTAATCAACATTAACTTAGATCATATTTACTCGATATCCATATTTTTTTAGCAGTTTCACACCCAGTTTTATTAATATACTAAGCTACACTTATTTTAATTCCCTAAGTTAGACTTAGGCTCCCATTAAAAATAATTAATTATTTTAATAAAACCCATCTCAGTGGAATTTCCAAAAATGCTTTCAGGTTATTTTGGAATACATGTGTCTCAGCCTCCCTGCAAAATTTGAGACTTAGAGCACATATGATGCTTCCAGAAATCAACACTCCATCTTAGCGAGGAATGTGATCTTGTAATGCATCCTGCTAAAGCACTACCCTGTAACATCTCCCTCTGCACTATTGATGTTTGACACCGCTGGCCATCAACTACTGCATTGCTGCATCTATGCTGCTGTTGACCCTGCATACTGCTGCCAATTTGTTGGGGCCTTTGTTTTTAAATTCAACAAATTTTGAGTTGCAGCTAGTACGTGGCGGAATGCAACCATGGTATGCAGAAAGATGTCATTGTTGCGAAGGAGCAAAGGACAGGTGTCGCGGCTGTTGTGGGAGCAAGCACAGATGGCAGAAGAGAACAGAAGGAAACGAGCAGTAGAACTCCCGACTAACAGAAAGAAACAGGAGACAACCGAGCGAGAAGAAAGGAGGAAATTTCAATCACGCTGGCAGCAGAACAAATAGGCGTCCAGCCAGCGAACACGGAGGTTGGTGCAGATGGGAATAGGCAACAGGGAGCTGCAAGAGAGCTCTGTCTATGTTGTACCATTCTCCATTCCTCAGTGTTTCTATATTTCTCTTTGTCCAATAGGACTTCTTTCATTCTGATCTGTTCATGCTCACGCAGTTGAGCCTTGTAATAGTTTTTCACTGATATCCGATGCTTAATATAATCAGAAGTGTTGTTTCGGGTATTTGTTATGGTTTTGAATGAATGGTTTTGAAATAACTTTTAAAATTTTATTTACTGCAAGTCTGAATGCATTTCTCAGAGATATATGTTATGGAACGTTGTATTATGACTGTTTAGACTTTCAACGTAACTTTGATTCAGTCGTATCAATGTTGTTGTTGAGGTGAGACCGATCGACTCCCTACCATAGTAAGGTCATGGCACACCTCAGGTGAGACTCTCGGCTCTTCGGAGCTGGGTGAAAATGCCGACGTGAAGCTAGACTACCGTGGAAAACCTTGTTGGCCCTTAACCTGAACCCGGGTCTTCTCTGCGAGACTTGTTCTCTCGCTAACAAATGGTTCTGTTGCAGCGACCTGAAAATTAATTTGGGAGCTAGATCATGGTATCTCGGATCTTCGAAAGAGAAATACGAAGCTGGTGGGATAACCACCAAGATCAGTTCATTGCTCAGTAAGCTGAGCTGAGACGATAGAAGGAGAAAATGATTAAAAACCTGGTTCTATTCTCCAACTCTGCTAGTGATACCTACAAAATATTTTGGGGAAAGTTCCTAGAAGAACTCTATAACTAGTTGCGGAAGCTTCAGACCAACGTTGTCAAAGAGAAGTCGTGGAAGATCAATCGCAAGTGGGCGCACAAGGATCTGGTGGCCCTTCATTGGTTAAACACCGATTTAACCCGAGCCATAGATTTTTGGGTGGAATCTAATTTGGACAGATATATAGTGGAGTTTGCAGCAGAGTGCTACCAGTATTTCTCAAGAGCAGAAGATACATTTAGATCCGGGTTAAGGGCGAAGCTACTGAAGGAGATCCCATTGTGGATTAAGGCATTGATGGTAGATGAAGGACTGATGGGATTCCAAAAAGAAGAGATGGAAGCATAAAACCTCTGGTGCTAGGGGAAGGGATTAAGGGAGAGATGTTACAAGAACCATGAGAAGGGGGAGTAGGAGTATGGATGTTGAGACCGCCAACAGGCTTAGGGAGCGACGAGCACATGGGAGGGCGTAGATTGTAGAAAGGTGGCGAGAGAGAGTGATGAAGGAGTTGAAAAGACAGGAAAGCGGTCGAAAGAACAAAGAGGAGGCACCTCAGGTGACAAAGGGAATGGAAGATCAAGTGGGTCCCCATGATATAGGAGGGGCCGTTAAAGAAGTGTGGCAGGTGAATAGGAGTCCAACCCAGATGGAGAAAGGAAAGAAGTTTGATGAAGAAGGTACAAACGCGTGCCTGGAGGAGGTGTCTGATGTGGAGATGCACGTTGCAATGGAGCAACTATTTCAAGAAAGGCCAGTGTCCATATCTCAAGATATTCTTAGTCCCCGCAGTTCAAGTAGCTCTAGTCCCAACCTTCCCCTGGTACTCTATAAGCCCATGAGTGAAATTTTTGTTAAGTTAAGTGAATTAAGTAAGTTGCACAGCATCTAGTCTCCAACAGTAACACATACTAGTAGTAGGATTGCTAGCGGCACAATCTCACAACCAGGATCCAACAACTTCATTTTAGTAACACCTAGTCAAGTGAACATGGCGGGATCACTTACCCAGTATCCAGAATTATCTGGGAGGGATAACAACGACGTCGAATAGCACTGGTACCTCTGCGAGGCCATATGGAGGGCACGATAGACACTAGATGTTGGGAAGTTGATATAATTTTAGACCACCATTAGGGAGAGAGCCCTACGCTGGTTTATGAAATGGTCGGAAGCTCACCCGAACCCAGCGATGGTAGATGTAAAGAGGGATTTCATTAAGGAATTCAAACTGCCCCAAACAGACCAACAAGGTCTGTCAGAGATGTGGGAAATCAAGCAGCGAGAAGGAGAGACTGCTTGGGATCTAATGCAGAGATTCAAGGACGCAATCGGGAAACTCAACTATCCAATTGATCCAAACCATCAGAGGGATTGGTTCATTAAAGCTCTACTACCTTTGACCCGAACTCCATTGACTTAGCAAAGGATCAAGACGTTGTAAGATGCACTAGAGCAGGCAATGAAGATAGAAGCTATAGCGAGTTACCTGCAAGATTTTAAGGGAGGGGAAGTGGTACAGGACCCCTCTATAATGGGTCTGCAGCACAAAATAGCCAGTTTGACAGAAAAAATCAAGGAAATGCAACTAATGCGACCGGCGAGACCGAATGTATGGTGCACGCATTGTCTCATGGAGGAACATGTGGCAACTGAATGTCCCAGGTTGCGGGGGCAGAATGTGGGGACATCGGCCGCAGGGTCACAGGGGGCTCCACCACTAGGAGGGGTTGCACAAATAAACACCTAGGGGATATATCCACCGCAACATCAATACACAGGGTTCCTTGCACAACAAAGTCCAGCCACCAATGAGTACTGTGAAATATGCAAGAATATGGGCCATCAACCTTGCCCATGTCCAATCTTATAGAAATATTCCAATATTCCAAATAATATATACTATGAGCTCTGTGCCTCAAAAACACACAATACATAGCAGTGTCGAGCACTGGATGCACTGGTGGAGCGGCTGGACTGGCCTTCATATAGAGTAAATGAAGCTCCCCGAGGAAGAGGAGGAGGCATGAGAGGAGGCCGAGCAAGAGGTAGAGGTCCAGTAATATGCTACAACTGTGACCAGGAAGGACATGTAGCTAGAGAATTTCCACTCCCTAGAAGACCCTGGTGTTCTCAGTGTCGGGTTAACACACATGCAACAGAATATTGCCTAGAGCTTATCAAAAGATGGGAGGAAAGAGCTAGACAGAGGGGGGAAAATTTAGTAAATGCAGAACCCAGGTTAATGGGAACTCATACAATTCAAAATGTGGCCATAGTTACATGAGGAGGAAAAATAACGGGGGAAGATGCACATGCTATGGACCCAATAAAATTGATCAGGCCAGCATCCCCAAAACTCCTGATTAAACCAAAATGACAGAAACAATTTTTTTAGGAAGCAACATAAACATTTCCCAACTGGGGGGAAACAAAGGAATTTAGTTACAGAAAATTCAGGAAGAAAATGAAACCCAAAGTAATTCTGAATCTTTGATCCAGGAGTGGTTCCATCTATTCCTGAAAATTGTTAACAACCCACCAATGCTAGAAAAGCTAAAGCAGAACTTGGAAGGGGTGTTGAAGAAGAATATAGGAGCAAGAGAATCAGCAGAGGCAAACTGGAAGTATGTACAAAGAATAAAGAGAAATAAACGAAGGACGGAAAAGGAATTCTGAGTGAACACACAAGTCGTGGGGTTCCAGATTAAAGACACCATGCTTGATTTGGGATCTGATGTCAACATCCTGTGAAGAAAAACTTGGGAAGCATTAGGAAGGCCAAGATTGACATATTCACCGATTCAACTTCGGATGGCAAACCAGTATTGCATTGTTCCCATTGGCAGACTGGAGGAGGTTGAATTTGACTTTGCAGGAGTAAAGACATTTATGGACTTTGAAGTCATAGACATCATGGGAGATAAAGATCTATACCCTGCACTATTAGGAATTGATTGGGTCTTTGAAAATTATGCAATAATAGATCTAAAGAAAGAGCTGATGATCTTCGATGATGGGGAGATCAGAGTCACTCATCCACTCGACCCATACCAAGGACCGAGATATACAGAGACTGTGGATAATAGAGAAGATGCTCAGCTTCTGGACCATCTCTATCAAATGATCGTAGGAAGAAAAGAAGACTACATTAACCCAAAAGCAGAAGGCTTTATAAGCTGGAGAAGCATCCAAAGCTCAGAATTGGGATCAGAAATAGCTTGGGATGATTGGCAGCAAGGAGGGTATGAAACAAATACAAGGAGATGCGCCAATATTAGAAGAGTTAATTTGATTGGGGCTGAGGTTCAGGAATACCCAATCTTATCAGATATGAAGGCTATAACCCTTTCCATAGCCAAGATAGAAAATAAGGTACCAGAAAGTCACAAAGTACCATTGATGGAGATGGCATTACAATCCACATCCGCAAGATGGTGAAGTAATCATCGCAACTCATTGACGCAATGGGACGAAGTTGCAGCAACACTAAAAGCCATATTTAAGGAAGAAGAAGCACTCGGAAGTAAGGACAAGTACCAAGGGGACTCAGACCCCAAAAACCATCTGGAAAAATGTGAAGCACAATGGAGAACTGATGGAAATCCAGAAGAACTGTGGGTCCACCAGTTTATCCACTCTCTGGACGTAATTCCAAAGGCCTGGTACCTAACGGAGGAAAAAAGAAGAGGGACCAACAAATGGCAGGAAGTTGCGGACAACTTCAAACAGTGTTTCCCGTTTGGAGGAAAGACAGAGCCGGTTACAAAAGCTTTGCAGGCTATCAAGAAGGTAATGTTCTTCCCAGATATTCAACAGATGGACGAGCATTCGTTTCAGTACCAAGGTATCCAACAAAAGGTGGCATGTCAAAAAATTAGTAGTGATATGGATGATGACAATCTGGAGGATCTCAGGCACCTGTATTTTGAAGAAACAAAGGGAGAGAGGGACATCAAAGAAGAACTAATGAAATAAGGGATCCATCTGTTACCTCTAAGAACTAAGAAAGTAAATATTGGAACAGAAGACAAGCCTAAACTGGCGACAATTGGAGACTACTGGGATGAACAAACAACCAAGGAAATATTTAGTCTGCTTAAGGAATATAAGGACCTCTTTTCCTTCATCAGTAGTAGATCTAAAGGGCATAAAAGGGGAGATGGGGGAAATGTGGATAATACTAAAGCCCAATGCAAGGCCTGTGAAACATAGGCCATATCGTCTGAACCCAAGAGTAAAGGAAAAGGTGAAAGCAGAGATCAAAAAAATGTTAAAAGCAGGATTAATATTCCTAGTAGAAGAAGCAGAATGGGTAAGTCCCATATTTATACAGAACAAAAAGGAGAAATCTGAGATACGAGTCTGTGTAGATTACAGAAGCTTAAACAATGCTTGTATCCATGATCCGTTTCCTACTCCATTCAGTGACGGAGTCCTAGACAACGTTGCGGGGAACGAAGCATACTCATTCACCGATGGGTTCTCAGGATACCATTAGGTAAGGATAGTGGAGGAAGACAAGAAAAAGACAACATTCACCACCGAATGGGGCTCTTTCGCATACAATGTGATGCCATTCAGATTGAGGAATACACCAGTTGTCTTCTCTCACATTGTGATAGCCGCATTTCGAGAATACATTCACAAGTTCTTAGAAGTATATATGGATGACTGGACTGTTTATAGCATGCTAAAGGATCATGCGAGCTTGTTGAGAGTAATGTTTGATAGATGTTGAAAACTGCAGATCTCGTTGAACATGAAGAAGTGTAGATTTGCTGTACCATTTGGAACATTGCTAGGGCATGTGGTATGTAACCAAGGTGTCTGCATTGACCCAGCCAAAGTAGCAGTAATTGTCAGTATGGAGGCTACGGAAATAATAAAACAGCTAAGATCACTGCTGGGCCACACAGGTTAATAACGAAGTTTCATTTGTAACTACGCCAAGATAACAATGCCATTAGAAAAGCTATTGAAGAAATCAGAACAGTTCTAGTGGACGGAAAACTGTAAAATAGCTCTGGACACCCCAAAAGAAAAGCTGGTGAGTGCGCCAATACTATTCCACCCAGACTGGGACAAACAGTTTCATGTACACATCAATGCTTCCAGCATTACGCTCGGAGCGGTCTTGGCTCAACCTGGAGACACTTCAGTCGATCATTCGGTATATTTTTCCAGTCGCAAGTTTTCCACAGCAAAACGAAACTACACAACAACAGAGCGGGAGGCATTGGCAATGGTGTACTCTCTTCAAAAAAATTTCCACTACCTGTTGGGAGGTAAGTTCAAATTTTTCACAGATCACTCAGCATTGAAATACTTGGTAAACATGCCAGTCTTAGAAGGGAGAATCTGCAAATGGCTCCTACTTTTTTAGGAGTTCACCTTTGAAGTAATTGTAAAGCCCAGAAGACTTAATGTAGGGCCTGATCACCTATCCTGACTAGAGAATGGAGAAAATGGAGGATCTCTAGATGATCAGTTACCAGATGCTGATATTTTCAGAGTAGAAGCCATCCCAGACTACCTGAACGAGATAGCAACCTACCTCATGACAGGGCAGTGTTCGCAAGAGTATACTTCAACACAAAAGAGGCACCTGGTAGTTTGAGCTACAGAGTATTAGCTGATAGTGGGTCATCTATACAAGATGGGGCTAGACCACATTCTTCAAAGATGTGTCTTGGACCACAAAAGGGAAGCTGTACTATGGGAAAGCCACAGTGGTGTTGCGAGAGGGCATGTGGGAGCCAAACCGACGCCACGCAAGGTACTACAAGCAGGCCTATGGTGGCCAACAGTACATAAGGAAAACAAATCATTTGTTCAGAAATGTGACGTTTGTCAGTAGAATAACCAATAAACATAGAGATGCAGTGGAAATAATGCTTCATTTCATTAATATCAAATAACAGAAATATACTTATAGACATAATTGAAATAAAATAGCTAGGGTGCTGGTAGCGAATCTCTGAGAAGAGATGTGGTGGCTACAGACCTCTGAAATGTGTTACAATGAGGCTCGAGGGCCTATTTATTATTGAGAAACAATGGAAAAACTGAAAAGTCCAAAAACCCAACTCTAGGAGATGAAGCGCCAAAACTGTGGGCCCCCGTTTGGGTAAGTTGGTGTTTCAACTTCCCGTGGACGTAACTTTGGCATCCGATCTCCATTTGACGCGCTAAATAGCTCATTAGAAAGATCTATCCGAGGAATACAACTTTTGATGTGAGAAACATCGATCCATTGACCCATGTTGCTCCCAGTTTTCCCAAAAAACGTCGTTTAGGGCCTCAAAACGGCTCCGAAAGTTCAGGACCCGAAAAAATGCTAAAAATAGTAAGTTGTGCTGCAGCTTAAAAACTGAACGAACTGATGGTGGGGGTTCAAATAGAATAGATGGGTGGCCACCAATATCCACCTGGATAATTAAGGCCCCAAAATGGCTCCGAGAGTGCAGGACCGGAAAACCTGCTAAAAATAGTAAGTTGTGCTGAATGTGAAAAGTTGCAAGAATTGATGGTGTGGGTCCAAATGGAATAGGTGGGTGGCCACCGATATCCACCTGTATCATTCCTCCCTCTTTAGGAAGCAATGGTCCCCATTGCGTTGAGATCCTACCTGAGATGAAGCAAATTCTGTTGAACTGGGTATTAGATTTGTTGAAGATGTCATGGACCTGTGGGCAGACATGCTGGATGCATTTAGTAAATTTGGTTTCTTTATCATCCTCAAACAATACATGTGTGTATTCTGTATGTGTATTTGCAGGCAGTATGGTAACATCAGGCGGTGGTGCGTTGGGGGTCAGATCAATGGAGTACTTGTCCTGACAGTGTAGAGGAACCTCTGTGAGTGAGGAGAAAATGTCCTCATATTCCTCCATGAATTTGTCCATCTATTGCAGTCGTGCAGGGGAGCCATGTTTCGAGGTTGTGGCCACAATATTCTTCTTTCCCTGTGAGTGGGTTGTAAGGAAAATGAATTTCCTCGTTTGGGAAACAATCTTACTGCATTGTTTTGTAGTATTCAAAGAGATGATAGGAGGCAGTACTACCTCTAGTATCCTGTACAGGTTATTTCCCAAAGTAATAATAACAGCATGAGGCCTAGACTCATACACAGTATTTCACCTCCACAAGTATGGTTGGCCTAATAATACATCAGCTACATCAAGAGGAGCAACATCACATAATACCTCATCCGTGAATGGCTTGATGATGTACCAAAGGCGACATTGTTGGCAGATGCAGATATCTCTCCTTGGGACACCTTTGTGAAAATGGATATTACAATATATTCGTGATCCAAAATATAATAAACAAATACTCACGTTTTAAACTTATATATAAGATTGAAACTAAAAGAAAATAAAATATTTCAATTCAAAATAAATTTAAAAATTAACAAGGCGAGGGTAAGCTAGTAAAAAAGCCTAAAATGGGTGTGCTATGGTCGGTAGGCCGAGCCACTTCAAGACCTCTTCTGAAACGAGGTTATTTTGGCTTCCACTATCAACAAGGAATTGTAGCGGAGAACCCTTCACCCACATTTGTGAATGGAAGAGGCACTCCCCCTCCTATAGATCCTCTGGGTCCTCCCTCTGGATCTTGGTGGTGGAAACAATGGCACTGGGGTTCACATCAATGATCTATTTCCCTTTTTCATTGCCTTTGTCTGGTTCTGAGTCAGAATCATAAAATGCATTTGATTTGGGTGCCTTTAGTTCCGCCACTAATGACTGTTCGGCTCGACACTCGTTTGTGATGTGAGTGGGGCTGTTATGAAATTCACACTGTTAGTGTCAGTCTTTGCAGCCTTCCTCCAGTGATCAAACATGCTCTTACAAGGCGATTTTAAGATGTCAAGGTCAAATTTTGTCATTTCAATGAGTCTTCAAGCAAAATTTGGTCACTAGGCATTAGGTCTAGGGTTTGCTTTTACTCCTGTCAAAGTTGTCCAAATGTCGGTCCATGTCACCATTCAGCCGAGTGTACCATCATTCAGAGGGTTTTCATCATCATGTCAAGTTCCATTGGGTCATTTTACAGCTTGTTCATGCTTCAGTTGTGCCTAGGTAAGGTTCATTTCCCTCTCCTAGGGTTTTGGAGGTAATTTCTCTTGGATGGTCAAATAATTAGAAAAACTTGTATCCTGATGTTCATACACCTTCCCCTATCCTTAATGTACCTTATTAAACACTTCCCATCACTGAGATCCCCCAAATTCCTCATTTTCTCACAAACCCTAGTTTCTTGCTAGAACTTGGCAATTTTCTAGGCTAGGCCTGTGTTTTGCCATTTTGGACCCCTTCCCCTCTATAAATCTCTAAAATTCCACTTTTCCCTGCTTCCTAACATCCCTCCCTACTTCCCAAAATTTTCTCAAGAATTTAGAAGCCCCTTATCCCCTTCATTTCGCTTCATTTCGACAAATCCCTTGTTCCACACATCGGGATAGGTTTCACTCAAATGATTTTTCAGAGCAATAAAAGATGAATTTTGGAAAAATGAGAAACGTTTTTGTCCAAAACATGCCAAATAAGAAAAAACTCCTTCACGTTTTACACAGGTATCATGGGTTTAGAGAAATGTCAAAAATACAATCGCCTTGGGAGAATTGATGCACCTCTGAAGTGACCTTGGGAAAATCAATATTTCTCCTAGCTTGGTTGGCCAAATGACTTTATTGATGAGTCAAATGGTAACTAGACACAAATATATTTCCAATGAACTATCATGAGCTCAATTTGGAGTTGAGGAAGACCTTCAAAAGTTGACTGCAACAACACTCTGCCTTGAGGCAGGCTCATTCTGCTCATTTTGACTGGTCTTGGGAGATTTGATTTTTGACAGGGTAAATGAACTCCAAATTGAAAACTTCCACTTGGGTTGGAAATTATACTCAAAGAGCTTTCCAACGAGCTATCATGTGCCAAATTTGGACACCAGGAAGGCCTCCAAAAGCCTCCTGTAAAATGAACTATTTATGGCGCGACACATTGGGTAGGAGCGCGATGCATAGAACAATTTTTCCCAGTGTAAATTAACACTGGCGCAGTACATCTAGCCTGCACGGCGTGTTGGGCTGGGGCACGATGCACAGAGCCTCCAAGAAAATTTTTTACCACTGCTTCATCAAAAGTTCAAATTAACTCGAATTCCTCGCTCCGAGTAAGTGTGGATGCCTTTGTCATTGCTATTAAAAAAATGTTTGGTGTAGTTTGAAATGAGATATAAGAATTTGTAATGTCAAATTGAAAACCATATTACCTTGCTTAAAACTACTCCTTTGGGTTTTGAGTTGGTGTTTTAAAATGGTTTGTGCCACATATCCCATTTTTATTATCCCATTATCTCCTCACCATCCTGTTATATCCCAAGGTTATTCACTTCCAATTCCATCTCCTATCCCTAAGCTACTTCACTTCCTATCATTTTTCCTATTCCCCCCATCTCATTTGTAAAATCCCTAAACCCTACTGTCCCCTATCACTCTTCCTCTCATATCACTTATTCCTAAAATCTCATTATCTTATCCCTAAACCTTACTATCTCCCATGTCATTTACAAAATCCCCAAATCCCATATCTCAAACATATTAAGTGGTTGTCCTCACATTCTATATGCACTTGAAAAAACTCCTTCATTCCCACTGCTCCATTTTTACCACAGTCCCTTCCTACTTGGCACACATTTGGAAATTGGAGGCAAATACACCAAATTGTTGTTTTCCATCTCATACAGCTCAAACATTCACTTGACATAGACTTTAAAACATCATGGAGACGGACACAGATAGCTCATAGGACTGAGACAGTGTTTTCACTATTGAACTGCATGCACCAAGAAGGCATCGAGGAGGTGAAAAAGGCATGTTAGATTCCAAATCTTGGCGGACGCTTCCTTGACTGAGCATAGTACTTGATGAGGGTCCTTCACTCCAAGTTTCAGCAAATTTGGAGTAAATTTTGTCATTTTTGAAATTTTGGTTGCAAAACAGGTTTTTCTGCCCGACGCGTCGCGCCACCCGACGCGCGCTTATGATTGGAACATCTTCTGGAGGAAAAATTGATATTTTTGGATTTTTTATGATAAATTATGCATTTTCAGGAATGGCCGAAGCATTTCATCAAGTTCTGGGCTGCCTTAAGGGTCAAAAACACTGCAAAAATGGCCTTTCTGCCACCTTTTGCACCAGCAGGAACCAGTCTTGGGATATTGCAGTTTTGGAGGGGAAAATGAACTCCAAATTGAAAACTTCTACTTGGGTTGGATAGTGGACATCTAGGGCTTTCCAACTAGCTATCATGAGCTCAATTTGGACTTTGGGAAGTGCCTCAAAAATAGGTTCACATTGGCGCGACGCATTGAGTTTTTGAGCGCGGCGCATAGAGAAATTTGGCCTCATTTTCACTCTTCAGCTCAGAAATTCGCCCAGTTTTGACTAGTTTTACTTTTTGATGTGACTATTGATTTATCTTGATGTAATTTGGTAACCATGATGTAACTTTGACACATATTTACTTGTTCTAGAGGATTCATTCACTAAAAAGTGAAAATTAAATGAATGAATCAGTTTCCTAGCATATAGAGGCAAGTTGTTTGATTGCCTAGATTTCAGTTCCTTGTTTAGAATTGGTTCAAACAGCTCGTAGAATGATGAGCTCGACCCCTAGAGGCAAAGGAATGGGTTTAGCTTGTCTATATCATGTATTTTCTTAGTCATTTTCAGGGTTGGACTCTTGGGAAAAGTTTGGCACTCTATTGTACATACTTTCTGCAATTTTGGTAAAGGAAAGACCAGGGTTTTGCAGCACTTGTTGGGATCCTTGTGGCTCTATGTTTGGATGGTGTTTTTCTCCATGTATTTGTAAGTTCATTAATGTTTTATGTATGCCATTTCCCTTCTCTTTGCTTCTGAAATTAAACAAATGAGTGACTAAGGTAGAATTCATTAATTTGCTGGTGCTCTGCCTTAAAATTTTGTTTAGTTTTATATGTTTTCTTCAGTTTGTAGAGGATCCTTGATACCATCTTGCCCTATTCAGTTTCTCAGCAATATTTTCTATCCATTCATTCAAATTAAGGCATCTAAACCTTTGCTTATCCTGCCCCAACTTGAACTCTGCAAGAACTGGCCTTCATCCCCGGACCCAAATTTTCCTTTCCCATTTTTTGCAACAAAACTCCCAAAAATCAAATCAAATCCTTGCACTTACATTTCAATCCTAAAATTAGTTTTTATTTCAGTCATCTCAAGCCCCATCGAATATATTTTACTGAGATTGACCCGGAGAGAGCCCTCTCCTGTCCTCGTAGGGCTAGCTACGAGGCTGAGCGTGGTTTGATGTTACCTTGAATTCTGCCTTCTTTCAGCCTGAGGTAGATTTGAGCTCTAACACACACCACTTCCCTGTGTCCTTATTTTGATTTGTGGTGTTGTTCTAAGTAGCATCGCTTTGGCCTTGCTCCTTGTTCTTCGGTTCGTGGGCACCTTTTGGATTCACAAATCCAAAGTCTCGCTTCTTCTGCTTAAATTTCTGCTCGATCTTGGCGGCATAGCGATATTCTGTGAAAATCGATGTAATGTCGAGGAAATCCATTTCCTCCTGAATTTGTTTGTGTAGACAGCTGCGATAATTGAGCACCGAATGTCTCTCTGAATCTTTAATACCCAAGTTTGTGCACAGGGTATGGAATAGATTCGTGAGTTCGTGCACATCTTGATCCCTTTGTTGCCGCAACGTGGTCCATTGGATGTATTTGTCCTCATAGCTCCACACGGGGTAATATTGTTCCTTGATGCCGTCTCAGAATTAATTCCAAGTGGTTGTGGCCAAGAACAAAGAGGGTTCCCCTTCGTCCTCTTGCTCACAGTAGGTTTCCCAGCTGTCTTTGACATGGGGGGCAGCTTTGAGGAGTGCAAAAATAATCTTTTCTCGGTCAGAGAAATCATGGACCGAGAAATACCCTTCCAACAAATTCAACCATCTATCTATGACATCTACATCTATTTAGCCTTCAAATACAAGAATATCAAAGTTTACCTGTACCGTGAAGGGAGTGGCGCCTCCAGAGTGGCTGTTTGTAATATTCTGAAATGGAAATCAGCAGCTTTCACAGCACTGAATCAATCCTTTTTTCAGAAATATGAACAAGGATATTTTAGAGATGGACTTAGAGGGTTTTTACCAGTTATTTGACCTCTAAAGAGAGGGTGAGAACTGGAGGCTTCCTGGCCATTCCTCAGACTCTACCCATAGCTATGCAAATATTTCTTCCTCTAGGAAGATCTTGCTCAAAGGGTTAAGCTACAGCAATATGAAAAATGTAAGCATGAAGAGTAACTTGCTTAAACTTCAGAAAATTCCGGAGAACTCATAGCCATCTTATTATAATAATAGCAGCTGCAAATGTATACAAAATTTTGAGGAAAGTGTTGCTCAAGATGAACAATGCCAATCCTCAAGGCAGAAGTACAAGAATCATGAGATAACACTGCTACACAAGTAAACCCTAGCTATAAATGCACTGTAACATGGAGACATTGCAACATGTAAAATGGTAATAGAATGATATTACAATAATAGCTCAAGAAATGAGGGGGAGCAAGCTCTCAATCCCTGAAAAATAGCTAACTAACAATCCTTAGAAGGATTGGCTGCAATAGATGTACAAAATATGAATATACAATAATGCCAGAGTTGTTGGGTAGCAGCAACAACTCAAATATACAATATAAGGAGGAGAATGAATATGGGCTGCAAACTGAAACAACCTCCTCCAATGGATTTCTTAAGTGCAAGGCTGATCCCGACACAAGAAATTTCTTCCTCCAAAATGATGGAGCAAACCCCCACTGCAGACAAAATCTGAGATAACACAGTCTATGGAAGGGTCTGCACTGATGAAGGTGGGAGAAGCTTGTCCTTCTACCAAAATATGCAAATCAGCTCTAGAAACCCTCCTTTCTGATCCTCCCCAAGAATAAGAACTCCTTCCTATGAGAAATGATACAAGGAATGGTGTTGTGGAATCTCCTCCACAGCAACACCTGCAACACAACCCAGTGACTGTGCTGTAGATGAAGAAGTGGCTATGGCCAAATTCCTGAATATGGATAAATGAAGAGAAATCCTCCTTGAGCTACTCAAGGGAGGAGAGCAACTCCTAAATAGGAATCCCTCATGCCAAAGGCACTGCAACTCAGATGAACAGCTGGAGACTGCAAATAGACTCAAAGTCCAAATCTTCAATAATAATCTCTATGGCTGCCTCATCCTCCTTATATGCAAAATGATGTCTCCATGCCATGGACCCCACCCAATTAGGGTTTCTCCCACAAGGAATCTTCCTCCCTCTCTAACTGCACTGTCTTCCCAAGCAAGCTACACCCTCTTGGGCTGCACTGTTGACTTGGTCAACATGGCCTCATCCTCATGTGTTTGCCCCCTTTTCATACTAGGAAGTGAAAAAATGGCTACTCCATGGATCCCTTCTCACTTCATGTGGAATTTTATTTATGCAAATGGGTCTCCTTACCCATTTTATTTATCTCCTAGATAATATGAGCAAAAATTAATGTTCCAATTTATTTGCAAAAATTTGGAACATTACAGTTCTCCCCTCCCAAATATTGCTTGCCCTCAAGCAAGTGAAAGGATAGACTGTGTATTCTTCTCCTCTGCCTGTAGCATCCCTGTATGATGATCTCCTCCAAGTGAAATGATGCTATCTCATCAATCCAATCCTCCACAATGCTCCTCCTTAGCATGCAAGTAGCTGTCAAGGCATCATCGTGTAAGGCATAACACTCAAGAGGATAGAAAGTGGTGTCTAGAGGTTCCCCCTTGAGGAATGGAGTCTGAAATATAATGGGAATTGTCTCCCCCATATGGTCCATCCATCCCCAAGCTATGTGCCATGCAAATTGAGTCACCTCCCAACTAGGAAACTCAGGAAAAATGTCATCCACCTTTGGCTCTGGCAAAGAAGGTGGGCTAAAAATCTGTACATGGTAGACCATACAGTCTACCCCACGTTGTCCATCTCTCCACTTAAGATAAGTGTAGAGTGTCTGCTGATCCTGGGCTGCAATCAGGTTGCCATCAAGTGGAAAGAAGAAGGTTGGACCTCCCAAGGTCTCTTCCCCAACGCTGCAAGACATGCTGGCCCAAACATCTCCATATGTGATGAGTCAGGAATCATCCTCATATGGTCTCATACCCATCACATGGCTCATTCCATAATAAAACATTGTTGCTGCTGTAGTGGCCACATCATTTCTCATGTTCCCATCAGAACATGCAATGCAAAATATGTGAGGGACTCCTCCCTTAGTGGACACATCCATCCTATGTGTCTCCTCCTCAATCCTGCTCCTCATAAAGGCATGAACAATAGAATCATAGGGAGCAAATAGGAGCATCATGCTTGCTACCATGTGTAACAAATGAGAAGGACAATTGTCCCTCAAGTGCAACCAGCGCAACTTAGTGCTCCACTACCATAGAGACTGATAAAAATTTTGGTTGCTCAACCACCGGTGTGTTGCATCAATCTCCTCACAATATTGGGGAAGGTAAATGACATCTGCTGAAAATTGAGCATGTCATCCATGATCTCTATCGTCCCCAAGTCCTCCAAGATAATGGCCATCAGCCATGCTTATGGCCACCACTAAACCATGAGGTCTAGCAAAATGTATGCTCCTGCTTGGAGCATTCTCCTACATGTGTATGGTTAAGGGATGCATACATATATCATACAAATGATCATATGAAAACAATGTACACCCTTACCATGTTCTCCGCTCATATCAATTGAGGGACTCATAGATGAATCTCCTCTCATCCATACAGGAAAAAGGGGTGGCTGTGCTGATTCCCCCATCTCCATATGGCTGGTGCATCTCCTCCTATGCTGATCATCAGATGTCCTGCAGGTGAAAGAATCATTGGAATATCACACCAATAGCTGGGAGTTCCAATGCAGATCTATCCTCCATAATGATAGCGCAGGTAGTTCCTCATGAAGAACATCTGTCATATGGTTGTCCTCCTCCTTGACATCTCCTATGCCCAAGTCACAAATTGGAAGGTTGCTATCCTTCCTATGCTGCTTCTGCCACAGCGCAAAATATGCAATGAGAGTAGGTGTAGATGAGGTTGAGGAAATGTATCCCTCCATCATGAGTCTATCCAAAACTCCCACTGTTGTCTTAAGCTCTCCCAAGGCTCCCACCTCTATAGAATCAATGAGTGGTGCCTCCAAGTGAGAAGCAACCATCCTCCTCTGCTGAGCTAGTGGCCCCTTGGGTGAAATGTCCCCATGTGGTGAGACATCTCCATCAAGAGAAGACTGAACATATGGATGAACACTTATGTCCATGCCCTGACTACGCAATACAACCTCCCTCCTTGGTGAAATAACCTCCAAAAATGGATATGGGTGAGTACTCCTTAACTCATGCTGTTGGTTCTTATCCCCATTTCCTCCTTGTGACTCCATGGTTTCACACCTCTCCAATAATGGCACATGAATTGTGCCTTGATCTCCACACATAAGATCTTGGGGATCTTCCTGCAAATTTGCAAGAGTCCCTCTCTTTGGAGCATGAGCTCCTCTTCTCTTTGCCTGAGATTCTAGATATGCTCTAGAAATGACAGCACTGCTGCCCCCAACTTTCTCCACATGGATGGGAAGCCTCCCAACAATTGGATCCCGTTTAAACAAAGAGACCCCCATGCCTCCTTGCTCTAAGATGTGAGATGAAAGTTCCTTATCCAGCAAGTTTTGGTTCAAATCTTTGGCCTCCTCCACTTTTTTCTGAAGAGGCATTGCATTTTCATGTAAGGGTTTTGTTTGATTTTCTTTGTGCAAACCCATCTTGGGTGTCTCAAGAATCCTCCCATCAAATCTCCTCACTAATGCCTTAGTGAAATTTACATAGGATGTAATTTCATTATTATTCAAGGAAAAGGATTCAAAGATCCACCAAGCATAGGCCTTACCTCTCATATGCAGCGCTGCAACTCTGGTTGCTTGATTTTCTAGAATTTGGTGCTGCTGCAAAAAGGTGTCTAACTCCTCCACCCAAGCTTTGGCTGAACCGGCAAGTGAACCATCAAAATGTGATAGATAGGATCTACCATGCTGCCTTTTCTCCTTGGTCACTCCTTCTTCTTCTTCCACCTCTCTTATGGGACTGCTGGGACTATGACTGCGTTGATCCTCATAGTGTGTGGATGAATGCTCACACCTACTATGTACAAATCTAGAGTCTGCTTTAGGATCAAACCCTCTTGGGGATTCTTCATCTGTTTCCCTCCTAATCTCCTTGAGATCTTCATGAATGCTCTGTGCAGATTTAGGAAGAAGCATTGTAAGCTTATCCCCTTTTCCTCCATCATAAAATGGAGTCTTCTTCCTGCTCAAAATTCTGTCTCCTTCTTGATGAGAATAGGAAGTGTAGGGTCCTTCCTCCTCTCTTTCTTCTTTCTCCTCAACCCCCTTGGAGAGGTTATTTCTAGATCTAAAAACTGATGAGAACAATCTCATCCTCTTCATCATCTTGATTTCTTCTTTCTTGGGCTTGAAGGCCATAGGCTAAGCCAAGAAAGATGCTCTGATACCACTGTAGTATTCCGAAATGGAAATCAACAGCTTTCACACCACTGAATCAATCCTTTTGTCGAAAATATGAACAAGGATATTTCAGAGATGGACTGAGAGGGCTTTTACCAATTATTTCACCTCTAAAGAGAGGGTGAGAACCGGAGGCTTCCTGGCCCTTCCTCAGACTCTGCCTATAGCTATGCAAATATTTCTTCCTCCATGAAGATCTTGCTTAAAGGGTTGAGCTACAACAATATGCAAAACGTAAGCATGAAGAGTAACTTGCTTAAACTTCAGAAAATTCCAGAGAACTCATAGCCATCTTATTATAATAATAGCAGTTGCAAATGTATACAAAATCTTGAGGGAAATGTTGCTCAAGCTGAACAATCCAATCCTCAAGGAAAAAGTACAAGAATCATGAGATAACACTGCTACACAAGTAAACCCTAGCTATGACTACGCTGTAACATGGAGACACTGCAACATGTAAAGTGGTAATAGAATGATATTACAATAATAGCTCAAGAAATGAGGGGGAGCAAGCTCTCAACCCCTGAAAATAACTAACTAACAATCCTTAGAAGGATTGGCTGCAATAGATGTACAAAATATGAATATACAATAATGCCGGAATTGCTGGGTAGCAGTAGCAACTCAAATATACAATAGAAGGAGGAGAATGAATATGTCCTGCAAACTGAAACAACCTCCTCCAATGGATTTCTTAAGTGCAAGGCTGATCCCGGCACAAGAAATCTCTTCCTCCAAAATGATGGAGCAAACCCCCACTGTAGACAAACTCTGAGATAACGCAGTCTATGGAAGGGACTGCACTGATGAAGGTGGGAGAAGCTTGGCCTTCTACCAAAATATGCAAATCAACTCTAGAAACCCTCCTTTCTGATCCTCCCCATGAATAGGAACTCCTTCCTATGAGAAATGATACAAGGAATGGTGTTGTGGAATCTCCTCCACAGCAACACCTGCAACACAACCCAGTGACTGCGTTGTAGATGAAGAAGTGGCTAAGGCCAAATGCCTGAATATGGAGAAATTAAGAGCAATCCTCCTTGAGCTACTCAAGGGAGGAGAGGAATTCCTAAATAGGAATCCCTCGTGCCAAAGGCACTGCAGCTTAGCTGAACATCTGGGCACTGCAAATAGACTCGAAGTCCAAATCTTCAATAATAATCTCTATGGCTGCCTCATCCTCCTTATATGAAAAATGATGTCTCCATGCCATGGACCCCACCCAATTAGGGTTTCTCCCACAAGGAATCTTCCTCCCTCTCGAACTGCGTTGTCTTCCCAAGCAAGCTACACCCTCTTGGGCTGCGCTGTTGACTTGGTCAACATGGCCTCATCCTCATGTGTTTGCCCCCTTTTAATACTAGGAGGTGAAAAAATTGCTACTCCATGGATCCCTTCTCACTTCATGTCGAATTTTATTTATGCAAATGGCTCTCCTTACCAATTTTATTTATCTCCTAGATAATATGAGCAAAAATTAATGTTCCAATTTATTTGCAAAAATTTGGAACATCACACTGTCGGATGCAGATGCGTCGTAGGTGGGCAGTGGTTGAAGGATCTGAGCAAAGTTATCCATCATTGCATTCCTTTGTTTCTTGAGGGCCTCCTTGAGAAATATTTTGATAGGATCTCCTACTCCCTCATCTTTCTTTTCTTCCACCATGGGAGGTCGTCGGGATTTGCGAGGCTAATATTGCAAGGGTTCAACCAGATCGAGCCCTAACTCCTTATACCCTGACCGCGTTGGGGACATGCAAAGAAAAACAAAGAAAGAGCAGACTGCTCTGATACCACTGATCCGGATTTATGTAGGAACACAAAAGAATACCGAAATAACCATAAACATAGAGATGCAGCGGAAATAATGTTTCATTTCATTAATAAAAAATAACAAAAATATGCTTATAGAAATAATTGAAATAAAATAGCTAGGGTGCTGGTAGCGAATTTTTGAGAAGAGATGTGGTGGCTACAGACCTCTAAACTGTGTTACAATGAGGCTCGAGGGCCTATTTATTATTGGAAAAAAACAGAAAAATAGAAAAGTCCAAAAACCTAACTCTAGGAGATGAAGCACCAAAACTGTGGGCCCCCGTTTGGGTAAGTTGGTGTTTCAACTTCCCGGGGACATAAATTTGGCATTAGATCTACGTTTGACGCGCTCAATAGCTCATTAGAAATATCTATCCGAGGATTACAACTTTATATGACAAAAACATCGGTCCATGGTCCCATGTTGCTCTCGGTTTTCCCAATAAACGTCGTTTAGGGCCTCAAAACGGCTCCGGAAGTTCAGGACCCGAAAAATTGCTAAAAATAGTAAGTTGTGCTACAACTTAAAAACTGAACGAACTGATGGTGGGGGTTCAAATGGAATAGGCGGGTGGCCACCAATATCCACCTTGATCATTAAGGCCCCAAAACGGCTCTGGGAGTGCAGGACCTGAAAACCTGCTAAAAATAGTAAGTTGTGCTGAATGTGAAAAGCTACAAGAATTGATGGTGTGGGTCCAAATGGAATAGGTTGGTGGCCACTAATATCCACCTGGATCAAGGTACATAATAACAGTGACCGACTACCTAACGCGCTGGGCAGAAGCAACACCAGTGAGAAACTGCATGGCAAAGACTGCTGCTAGGTTCATATTTGAAAATATAATCAACCGATTTGGGTGTCCAAAAATCTTGACCAGCGACCAGGGTACCCACTTCATCAACGACACCATTAATTCCCTCCTGGAGAGCTTCATGATACAACACCATAAAAGCAGTCTGTATCATCCACACGTGAACGGTACAGTGGAGGCATTCAACAAGATACTAGAGAAAGGCCTGATGAAGATATGCAATGCGCAGCGCAATGACTGGGATGAATGGATACCAGCAACACTATGGGCATACCGAACAACGGTAAAATGACTAAACAATCAAACGCCATTCCAGCTAGTTTACAGAAGAGAAGCGGTAGTCCCAACGTAATTCATTGTACCAAGCCTTCTAGTCGCAACAACACTACAATTATCTGAAGAAGAATTCATAAAGGAGTGATTGCAGGAGCTGCAAGAACTTGAAGAAGGACGATTTCTTGCGGAATTTCACCAGATGGTAAAAAAGGAGAGGTAGAAAGCTTGGCACGACCGGAATATTACGCATAAGACTTTTCAGGTCGGGGAGAAAGTTCTACTCTATGACAGTAAATACCAGAAATTCCTAGGGAAGCCGCAGATGCATTGGCTAGGACCATTTCATGTCATAGAAATCAAAGATTCAGGAGCAGTTCGGTTGGCACAACTGAACAACCAAGTTCTACAGGGATGGTTCAACTGCGCACGCCTGAAGCCCTACCATGAGTAAGTTAACCATTTCATTTCCAATAACTCTCGCAACTGAGAGGAGTCAGTAGGGTAGTATAGAGTCAATAACTCTCTCTCACCTGAGATGAGCATAGATAGGATTCCACATAATAAAAGAAATTACAATTGTGTTGCGGTGACCACAACGCAACCAATAGTGGTTAGGGAGGGGTAGTGTCCAGCGTGTCATCCACTTCAGATAGAAAAGCATGCTGAACATCAGCCCATCATCATTAAGCGTAGTACCAGTGTCAGTCCGTAGGATTACCAAGATTTGGAAATAACTGCCATAATTAGCATCACCCATACCGTAATAAATTTTCCATAATTAGACATAACCACCAGCCGTCACGTCTGCCCAAATCCAAAAACCACAGTCAGCAATGTCAGAACCCACCTCAGCAGCTAACTAATTGCATGATTTTAGCCACGGGAGAAGCTAGGGAAAAATTAATTAGTTATGGGGTCTCATCAACCTCACCTGTGCCAGTTACTTACATAACCCATATGCAGAGAAGCGCGAGAATGCCGGAAAAATCTGAGTTAGAATCAGAAACATCCAAAAGAGAAAGGGAAGCCGAACCGGAACCATAACAGAGAAGGCATCTGGAAGAAGCAATTCAAGAGAAAAGAGAGAGAAATGTTCTACAGGTATACCAGCAATGAGCCATAATGACCAGAGTAATCCCAGCGATTATGGAGCAGGAGATTGATAGCAGAATTCAGAAGATGGAGTCCCTTGTGGGAAAATACGACAGTGTGACCCTGATCGACACAGACCTTATAGATTATTTTGAGTTTCCTGCACTTAAAAGGCAGGTGTACATAGATAATTATGCAACAGAAGCAGGGCGGGTAGCAGCAAGAGTTCTGCCAGAGTTCAGGGGCATGAAACTGTCCACGATAATGAACTTAAGGAACTTACCAGTGTTCGGGATTACAGGCGCTGTGATGCAGTGCAAAAAATTTATACTATGTAGGATTTAGAATGGTTCTCTATGGTTGGTGTTGTGTCTCAATCTAGTCTCCTAAACTGAGTTCATTTAATTGTCAACCAGGATTTGTAAACTGCTGAAGTGAAATGTACCATATGTACCTAGGTGCTTGTTTCCTAGTGCGTTGTATGTAGTGTTTTTTGATGTTTTGGTCTTTTATGTTGATTTATGATGTTTTTGGTCTTTTGAAGTTTTATGTTTACAATGAAAATGCCTAGAAAACTAATGAAAAGAAATTGGTGGTCACGAACACAGTTGAGCCTAATGTATGGAATGGCAAATGTAATCAAAATATCATCAACGTTCCAAACTATATCTAAGAGGGCGAAGAAGTCTGGAGACACGGACTACTACGTCAAGTATGGAACTCGAAGAGGAGGGAAGGGAGCAAATATTGAGTTGATTAATAGACCAGAGGTCAAGTTCTCTTGCTACCTAATTGCTAGCAAGACAATGAGGCACTATACAAAAGGGGAGTGCACGTTAGATACAATTTCGGTTGCAGAGCACTGTGTCCAAGGGACAAGGATGAATTGGTGCTCTTTCCTGCTAAAAGAATTGTTCGAAGCTTTCAATGAAAATTACAAGAGAGCGACTGGGTTTATCTATGTATATTTGATCACGGCGCTGGCCATGTGGAAATGGACCTTCCCCAGCATCAGGATACCAGTATAGATAGCAGAAGACCAACCTGTGGCAATGAAGTTTGTGTCGTGGAAAGTTTCTGGAGACCCAAGCAAAAAGGAAGTGAATTCAGAAGCTTTCAGAGTCTGGTATGGCCAGATGGTTGACGTTGTGATGAGTCAACAAAGAGTTCCAAGAAATCTACTAGATGGATATAGTGAGCAGGTCTGGTTCAGAATCACACATAAGAAGACTTTTCTCAGGCCTACATGTGTACCAAAAACAATGTTCTGGATGAGGCCTTTGAAGTTCCAGATTGATGAAGCAACCTTCCACACGGAGGTCTGTTCATGGCCAGGGGTAGCGATGGAGGCCAGGGATGGAGTCTACATGTATTTATTTGACGGAATGCTGCCAAACCTACTGCCGGGAGAAACTTCGGAGGAAGCAGCGACTAGGAGGTAAAACCTAAGCTCTTCTCGATTATTCAGCAGCTGAAAACCAAGGTAAAAAGCTTTAATAGAGTATTTCAAGTACTAGCAAGTGATGTCACTCCATTTCCAACATTTTCAGAATTTCAGGCATCCCATTCTAATCCATCTTCCAGCATGGCCTCCATATTTGCGCCAATACCCAATGTATTGTTTAATTCACCTCCCTCGTCAACTACAACGCTGGTTGGAAACAGTAAGGCTACGAAACTAGCAGCGGCACAGAAGAAAAAAAGGGCCAAGGTTGCAGAATCTAGCTCGGTGGTCGACCTCACAGGGGAGGATCCACCTCGACAGTTAAGTGTAGGGGTGCCAATCCGAGAAGAGCTGAAAGTTGAGGCTGAAGGGGCCAGAGTATTACCACCCCACAAACCCATATCCCCCCTTGATTTCTTAAACATCCGCACATTGCCACCTCGCACCCACCAACTACCACCCACCACCTCATCCATCTCTGGGGAACCCCACAACTCCACACCATCCACTTCATCAGCCACCGTGTCTGACCCAGTCGTCGTAAGAATAAACAATGGGGACCATGGAATGGAATTTAACTTGGGTATAGAGGAGGTACCCCCAGTTAACCCAACCCTGATGCCGCCAATTACTTTTACTTAGCTCACTAATCAGTTAGAGCAGTCAATGGAAGAAACATTTGGGTCACTGCCCGAGCAGACTCTGCTCCACCAAGCTGACCTAGCAGGTCAACAAGGGCAACAAGATCTATAGATGGTGGACTCCAGCGATAGGCTATCGCACCAAACACCGCCACAATCACCTCAGGACCATTCAACGAGATCTGTTGCCAGCGGACAGCCACTACGTGCACAAATGCCAAATCAGGGTACCTCTAGTACTGAAAGCATTGAGACATGGGGGACAACTGTACCATTTCATTTAGAGAGCAGCACAACAAGCCAAGAGACTCCACTCAGAGCTCCAACAGAAATACGAGCAACAACAACAACAGATAAGCATGCTTACTGAACAGCGTGAACAGTTGAAGACGAAAAAGGAGCAATTATAGGAATAACTAGAGATAGTAACCAGAGTATTCAGGGAATTTTTGCCTACAGTAATGGTCAACAGCAGCCAAATACCAAAAGAGATGCAGGAAACTGATGTAGTCGTGTTGGCGGTCCACCTCAGGGTGGCATATTCAAATCTCTAGCACGAAAATGTGGAACTCAAGGCAGCATTGGCAACCCGACCTGCATTACCCGACCCAATAGTTGTGTACTCGGCACAGATATCAGAAAGATAGGGCCAAGTAACGAAAATGCAGGAAGTTCTTAGTACTGCAACAAAATAAGCATACGACCTACTGAAGGGTCTACAAGAATGCTTGATAGCCCTTACTCTGAAGGCACAACTGGTCTCGCTATAGCTACAACAGATATCAAGAGAAATCCAGGAAGCCACGGACCCGACTAGACTTGACCAACTCTATGCCCAGGCAGATGTGTTGGAAGTCCAGATACAACAAATAGAGGAGAACTCGAAAGTGGCCAAGCAAGCCATCCTGGAGCTTCGAAAACCCGTAAAAATCAGTGTATAGATAATGCAACAATTGGCCTCTGAGGCCAACACTTAGATCAACACCGTGTTTGGTGCCTTGCCATCGAATGTAGGGGAAGAATTTGTCACAAAGATCATGGCCGAAACTGATGAGCTAATGCAAGGATGGCAGTAGGCCATGAAAACCTTCCAAGAACTCAAATAATCAGCCTTGACCAAGGTCCCAGAGTTGGGGCCCTTGTTTGGACAACCAGGAGAAGGGAGGTAGGCAGAACAGGGCGCAGGGCTGAGAGGACCCATGGAGGTAGAGACAGTGCAGGATAATTGATTCGGGGTGAGTCAATAGGATGTGGTCGGGGCCTGTTGGGGCCCTTGTTTTGAAATTCAACAGATTTTGAGTTGTGGCTAGTACGTGGCGGAATGTAACTATGGTAGGCAGAAAAATGTCAAGGTTGTGAAGGAGCAAAGGATAGGTGTCGCGACTGTTGTGGGAGCAAGCACAAATGGCGGAAGAGCGCGGAAGGAAACAGGAAATAGAACTCCTGACTAACAGAAAGAAATGGAAGACAATCGAGCAAGAATAAAGGAGGAACTGTCAGTTGCACTGGCAGAAGAACAAATAGGTAGCCAGCCAGCGGATAGGGAGGTTGGTGCAGACGGGAATAGGCAACAGGGAGCCGCAGGAGAGCTGTCGAACTGCTGCTGAATCTACATTGCGCCTTATTGCACTTCTTCCAATTCAGCTCTGTGTTGCTCTGACCTTGGCGCTCTCTAGCCACTGTGTTGTCACTTCGACATTCCTCTACACCAACTGACATTGGTTCATCCTGCTACTTCTTATTTTGGCACCCGTAGAAAGGTATTGATCCAAGAGGTGGTCTCCTCAAGGATCTTGCCCAACCACAGTTCTTTCGAAGTACAGTTCTAGATCACCCCAACTCTCCCCTGGAGATATGTGGGCAATCATGGTGAACTCATCCTCCTCGATCCTTGTAGTTGCAGCCTACAGATCATGTTTCTTGTCCTTGTCCTTCTTCTTGAGATGACATTGAGTAGCTGATCAGGAGCTCAAATTTTATCTCAAAAATAAAAGTTCTCATATTGTCTTGAAACCTGAACGACCATGTAGTGCTCGTCGTTCTAAATCTGGTGCACTTTGTTTCACGAAAAATGGTCGCCACATGCTCTTTGAAACACGATATGTCCGCTTTTCTAAATAAGAAAATTTTGTGCAGGGATGACAAGGATGATGACTAGACATCCATACAGTCCAGTCATCTAAAGGTATATTCCAAGGAATATTCTAGAAATATTCCCACTCGTGGACCAATGAACAGATGATAAGTGTAGGCATTGGATTTGGTTGGTGTTGGGTTGGACCAATGAGGTCACGACATGTGGCAAGCCCAGAGGCCGCCACGTGCCCTCATGGTTGTTGGTCAAAGTTTTAGGTGGAGGCACCGAGGTTCGACCCCGCGACCTCCCCACTACCAACGTTGTGCCTTACTGCCTTCGCTACATATTGGTTCTTGACATATTCTGACTTCAACTATGTTTTATAGCTTGTAATGTTGCGATGGAGGGAGGAGAGGGGGCTAGCCGCCATCGAATAGAACCAAAGCCATGGCCACTGACGAAGAGCTTAACTCCTAAATGCGGAGTTTAAAACTTAAACGAGTTTAATTAAACCTTAATCCATAGTTAAAACATATTAGCACACTAAGCACTGAGATTAGCATTAAGTGCAGGTTTAAAGCATTAACCACAATTAACTAGCACTAATGTGCTTAATTAAAATTAAACCCGACTAAGTTGTCAGACCGACAATTTCGGCAGAAGACTACTAGTTTAACTCTAGTTAAAAGCAGTTTGCTAGATTTAGTGGAGTTTTTCTAGGTGAAACTGGTAGAAGTCATATCTAAGGTGGTTTTCGACCAAATCGGTCTCAGAAAGAGGCTAGAGTACCATTTTTGGGTATTCTGGATTCATTGGTGTAGGTTTTAGAAGAAATGGAGCACTTATAGATGGGATTTTTCGAGCTTGAAGTTTAAGGATGTTTATGGCCACCAAAGGGTTAGGAGATATCTGCTTCACCTGGAGACCAATTGAAGAGAAAGAAGAGGCTCGATAGCCATTATTGGCCATTCTAGACTCATTGGAACATGTTACAAGAGCAAAAGAACATTGTAAACAGGTAAATTTGACAATTTGAGCATAATATAGAGGCCTAAATCATGGAATCTAGACCAAGGAGATGTAGCCCAGGAGGGGTGAACTCCTTCATCAAATACCTGTGTTAATGTTATGTATGGTGACGTTTTTTACTTTATTTGTTATTATTTAGCTCTTGTTTCTATATCAGGTTGATCACTAAATTGACATGAAAAACACTCATGAGACTTGATTATTTGCAAGAAAATCTAAACCCTTAAGCACACATAAGACATTTGTTTATAAATTATGAAAGGGGAATTAGCTGAGCATTACTAACATCCTCCATTCAGTTCATTTTTGGTATCAGATATACATGTTTATTGTTATCTTGTGTTGCTTTGTGCAAGTGGCGTGTTTTGAAGCTCAAGTGAGGAGAAAATATTTTGGAAAGGAGAGCAAGTCTCTACCACCAATTCTCCCTCAAAGTTCCAGCTTGAGGCTTCAACAAAAGTATGTTTCAAGGATGAGAGTCAACCAAGATGTTGGAAGATGTAAAAGCTTACAGAAAGGATTTTATAGACATGGTAGCTATGGTGAAGTTCCTCTATGAAGAGAGGCACACCAAGCTACATGGTGAAATCTCTACACCACCTCCAAGTGTAGAATGTTCTTCAAAGGAAGAAGGTGAAAAGAATGGTGTCAAGCCACCATCCTCTCCACAAACTCCATGTTTTTCTACAAATTTCTTGCATGCATGGTTAGAAAGTCCTTTAGAAAAATGTGATAGACAAGTATGTACCTTTTTCTCACATGATGTGGAGGATGAGGTTCAATTAGTACCTAAGTTTGGGGAGCTGAAGGAAGAAAACCAAAGAGTCCAAGTGGACACCTCCAAGATCAAAAGGGAGTTTGCAAGCATATTTGTCCCTCAAATAAAAGATGGAACTATTGGTAAGAAATTGCATGCTTCTTCTTTTCATAAAAGTGTTGAAGATAGTTCTTTCTCATCTTTTGAGAAGTATGGTAATGGAATTGGGTCCAAGCTCTTTCACAAGATGGGTTAAAAGGGAAGAGGTCTTGGTGTGAACCAACAAGGCATCAAGAACCCAATTGAAGCCAAAGAGAGACCTAAGTACGAAGCCTTGGTTTATGTTGCAACAGAAGAATGGTCTTCTGATGACATATATTGTGTATCATGTACCTTTTGTCACAAAAGAGGGCATGGGGAGGCAAGGTGTTGAAATTTTCATCTGGAACTAGTACCTCATTGGTTTTTCAAATAAAATAAAGACTTGAAGGTATCTCTAGAGAGAGATGGGGAAGATGAAGAAGATAAGAAATATATTTCTTCTCACCATGAAATTCATACTTTCCATGCAAGTTCTTCATGCAAGAAGAGCAAGTCCAAGAAAAATAAAAAGAGGTATAATCATCCTGTTGTATTGAATGTTTCAAGATGAGAATCAAAATGTGAATTTGAACAACTTATTGAATAATGTATCTCCATGTACTTTTTCCCCTTCATCTAACCATAGTGTAGATAAGTGCAAAAAGAAGGAAGAAATTCTCAAAAGGATGTACATGGCTATTGAAAATAAACCCAAGAAGGGAAAAGCTAATCCAAATTCAGAGGCATGTGAGATAAGATGAGTTCAAATAAAATTTTGCACTCATTGCAGAATTAGTTGACATTGGGTTGCAAAATGCTAGAAATTGCATCCGCATATTCATCCTGGTAAGGGAAAGCAAGTTGTGCATGTACCTGAAGAGGAAGAAACCATGGAAAAATTGGTAAAATAAGCAGCCATACCTGATGCAATTTTAGAAAAAGAGGAAGAAAAAATAGAGGGTTCACTTACCTAGTTGGGTAATAAGTGCATAGACTATTTGTCCAATTGAAGTTGTAAATTTTGTTTTACACTGGTTGCATATACCATAGTTGGACTATTGTAAATGGTGATATGCATAAATAAATCCCTTCACATGCAACAATGTTTTTTTAGAGAATTTTCATGCTAAGTTTGGCTTGATAGTCCACATGTTTATGAACTTTGTGAATGTACAAATTGTTGTTCATCAATGGTCTACTAGTTGTCTCATATTCACTGATACAAGTATACATGTTGAAACTTGTGTGAATGAATCTTGTTGTTGAGTTTGCTTCAAAATATCTATGTTTTGTAGGAAAAGCCAAACATCATGAAAATTTTTGTAGCAAAGTACTTATATGTACAAGATCAGTTTGAAGACACCAAAGCAAATTGATTTGTTTCTAATCTTTAGGATGTGGTCAAGTTTGTCTTCAAGAGAGAAGATTCAAGATGAAGTGTTTTTTGGAGCCATGTAAAGATGATTTTTAAGAGAATATTCAGATTCCACTCATCAATGTTTGTTCGGCAACAATGATAATAATTATGGCTCAATTCTTAACAAGATAATAGGTCTTCATGAGGAAGATAAGTGGAGTACCTTTAATGGGGCTTGAAGAGTACCAATTGAAATTTTTACATTGCAATTGAGTTTTGGGATATTTTTGAGTTCTCACTTATTCAATTTGATAACTGAAAGTGTTATTTTGGAGACCAAAAGATCTCAGTTGGGAGGTATGAACAGGAGTTGAATTTTTAGCTGAAAAATAAAAGTTCTCAGATTGGATCAGAACCCGAACGACCATGTAGTGCTTGCCGTTCTGAATCTGACGCACTTTTTTTCACGAAAAATGGTCATCGTATGCTTCCGAAAACACGATATGTCTGCTTTGCTAAATAGACAAATTTTGTGAAGGGATGACAGGGATGCTGACTAGGCATCCATACAGTACAGTCAGCAAAAGGTATATTCCAAGGAATATTATCATAATATTCCCACAGGTGGACCAATGAACAAATGAGAAGTGTTGGCATTGGATTTTGTTAGTGTTGGGTTGGAACAATGAGGTCACGAAACGTGGCAAACCCGGAGGCCACCACCTCATGGCCGTTGTTCAAAATTTTAAGTGGAGGCATTGGGGTTCAACCCTGTGACCTCCCCACTACCAATACCATGCCTTACCACCTCCACTACATATTGTTTCTTAGCATATTATGACTTCAACTATGTTTTATAGTTTGTAATGTTGTGATGGCGGGAGGAGAGGGGGCCAACCCCCATTGCATAGAACCAAAGCCATGACCACCGGCATAGGGATTAAATCCTAAACACGGAGTTTAAAACTTAAACGAGTTTAATTAAACCTTAATCAATAGTTAAAACAAATTAGCACACTAAGCGTCGAGATTAGCATTAGGTGCGGTTATAAAACACTAACCACAGTTAATTAACGCTAATGCGCTTAGTTAAAATTAAACCCGATTAAGTTGGAAGACCAGTAATTTCAGTGGAATACTGCCATTTTAACTCCAGTTAAGTGCAGTTTGCTAGATTTAGTGGAGTTTTTCTAGGTGAAACTAGCAGAAGTCATAACTAAGGTAGTTTTCGACCAAATCAGTGTCAGAAAGAGGCTAGATTACCATTTTTGGGTATTCTAGACTCATTGGTGCAAGTTTAAGAAGAAATGGAGCACTTCTAGATGGGATTTTTATAGCTCTAAATTTAATGGTGTCGAGGGCCACTAGAGGGTTAGGCCATTTCTGCTTCCCCTGAAGACCAATTGAAGAGAAATAAGAGGCTAGATAGCCATTCTTAGCCAGTCTGGACTCATTGGAGTAGGTTAAAGTAGAAAAAGAGCATGGTAAACAGGTTAATTTGAAAATTTGAGCATAATATAGAGGCCAAATCCATTGAAGTTGGACCAAGGAGATGTAGCCCAGGAGGGGTGAACTCCTTCATCAAATACCTATGTTAACGTTATGTATGGTGATGTTCTGTACTTTATTTGATGTTGTTCAACTCTTGTTTTTATGTTAAATTGCTCAGTAAATTGACATGAAAAACACTCATGAGACTTGATAATTTGCAAGAAAACCTGAACCCTTAAGCACACATAAAACATTTGTTTATAAAATCTGAAAGGGGAATTAGTTGAGCATAACTAACATCCTCCATTCAGATCAGTAGTGTAGTGACCCATATCACCACACTGGAAACACTTGATATTTGAGACATCCTTCTTCCATCTCCTTTCCTCCTGCTTCCCATTAGATGCAAGGGATGCATTCTCTCGTACTATGTGAAAATTCCTAACTCCCGAAATCCTATTGCAACAAACTGATATTACTCCTCCTACTTGATAAGTTATACAAGTTATTTACTGTGTTCTACCAGTAAATAATGAAGCAAATACACTACAACATTCACTAATAAAACTTCGGAAATTAAATGTGGAAAGAAGATCTGAGCAAGAAAATTAGACACTCATTACACCGTTATTTTTGGACTAAGTCCCCGGAAAAACCCAAAGTGGAAAAACCAGTGCAGTAGCTGAGGGTTTATATTATTAAGCATAATTTTCTGAATACAATTGGATGCCAAAATTTGGCTATCCACAGAGAACCTGACTGATAGAGAATTAGTAAGGATTACCTCACACTAAAGTTGGATATCTGAAACTGACCCAACATTGAACTGGACAACCCCACACTACTTATGCACTTCCTCTACACAGATCTGTGTCACTCTGGCTAGGGACTGCGTCACATAATTCTATTGGGAGTTCTGCTGGCTGGATTCTAATCTTTTCCCCCTTCATTTTCACACCCCGGAACTCCAGCACTGGATAGGACTGATCCTTAACAAAAATTTGAATCTTCTCAAGGCTTCAACACTGCCTCTGTGTGGCACTGCGCTGCCCAGCGTAGCTCCTACGTTGCCTCTTCTGCATCCTATTCTCTACCTTCTATGCAAAGTATTCTTGGATCATGAAAATATCTTCCAATCAGAACTATCACTTCCCCTCACTGTAATCAAATCAACTTGATAATATTCTCCAGCTGCTCTATGTTTCTCACTTGATAAAATCGATCTCTAGACTCACTCGGTGTATTTTCAAAATTCCCATCAAAGTTCTTCTTATATTATTCTCATTGGATAAACACCGACCCAGATTAAAACATAATCATTGACTTAGATCATATTGACTCTATTGCCATATTTTTCTAGAATTTTCACACCTAGTTCTATTAATATGCTTTAATTATTTTAATTCCCTAAGTTTAGACTTAGACTCCCACTAGAAATAATTAATTATTTTAATAAAACACCATCTGTGTGGAATTTACCAAAACACTTTCTACGTATTTTGGAATACATGTGTATAAGGCTCTGCAAAATTTAATACTTAGAGCACATCTGATGCTACTATAAATCAATACCTTTGTAGCTGAGATCAGAGAGCCAGGTGAAGCTGTTGTTGGATGTGACAAAGGATTATAAGAGGAATTACTAGTACAATTGAGAGGTAAACTATACAGTTTTTTTTATGTGACAAAGTGCTAATTGTTTTTGAATAAAAATGATCAACGCACCCCCAAAAAAGATAGGTAGTGTTGATCAAAGTTGGTAATACATAGGGAAAGAGTGTTGATCAACGTTGACGGTCATTATTGATACCCGCACTGAATTAGCGTCGGTGTTTTTTGCATGTTAGAGGTGGCCTGAGACCATATGTACATGGGTTGGTGGTCATGTCCAACGTTATTTTTTATATTCAATGTCATATGTCTAGTGTTAGATCCATAGATCGATTGTTGGGGTATAAAGAGGTGGATCCGTGGATCGACTGTTAGAGGATCTGGTGTTATATCCGTAGATCGATTGTTGGAGGATATGGTGTTGGATCCAAAGATTATTTGATGGATTACTAGATCTATAGATTGGACCAGTGGATATGTTATTGGAGTCATCGATCTATTGATCAGACAAGCTACTGGTGGTGCTCGTAATTTAGAAGCAGAGCACTGTTGAAATTGTTTTGTCACAATGAATAATCACATTGCAGAGACATACCTCAATGAGAGGAATAAGCTCGATGGGTCAAATTACACCAACTGGAAGTTCAAGCTGCAGACATTTCTTGAGGGTTCTAGTGTGTGAATAATTGAAAATAGAGATGAAGCAAAGTCGATTGTAGCCGGTGGTGCCACAACCACATCAGTTCAAGATTTGGAAAAGAGGAAAAATAAAGTGAAGGTGCTGTTGAATATGTCGATAAAAGACAACATAATCCCTCATATCTGAGACTACAAAAGTGCTAATGAGATTTGGGTGAAACTCAAGGATTTGTATGAAACGAAAAATACAAATCATGTGTTGTTTCTAAAGAGTAATATTCTCTTCATTATAATGGAAGAGAATGAATCCATTGCTTCATTCATAGCACAGATTAAATAACTAAGAGACAAGTTAGGTGACATAGGGGATAAAGTATCCAACATTGATCTCATCACAATTACCTTAAATGACATGAAAGAGGATTATCAAATGTTCATTACAGGGTTTGAAACAAGGGAGAAATCTCCCACCTTTGAAGATTTGTGAGGGATTTTTATGCAAGAAGAATAGAGACACAAGAATTTGAAGCCTTAGAATGTAGATCTAATATTGGTGGCAAAGAAAAAGTTCTTCAAAGGGAAACCAAGAGGAGGACATAAAAGTAATGGTCCATCTTAGAAAAATCCATTTCAAAGTATGTCATCTACTAAAAATGATTTAGGAATTAAGTGTTTTTAATGTGGAAGAACTAGTCATATTGCTAGAGACTGCTATAAAAAAGAAAAATGATGAAAACATACATAGACATAAGAGGAATACAAATAATTTTGCAGGAAAATATCTTAATCATGATCTTAAATTATTTGTGTCTGATGTTGTTCTTTCTGTTGAGATCGATGAGGTTGGAAATTGGTTTGAGGATTCTGGACCATCCACTCATATGAAATGTAATAAGTTGGTATGAAAATTTTAAGGAGACTAGAAACAATGCTAACATCTACTTGAGAGATGACAGAGCATATTGTATTAAAGGGCATGGAGATATTCCTGTGATATTTTCTAGTGGTAATATCAGGCGCATCCAGAATGTCATGTATGTGCCTGGTATTAAAAATAATTTGATCTCTGTCTCCATGTTTACAGATCAAAATTTAAAGGTAGAATATTTCAAAACTTACTGTATTGTAAAGGATTTGTTGGATCATCAGAAGTCAGTTGCATCATGAGTAAGAGTTTGAGGCCTATATAAGTTGAATGTTACATGAATGACACATCAAGCTTTAACTTTAACGACTATGACAACAAAGAATAGTTGACATCAAATGTTTGGTCACATCAACCTTCATGACTTATTTCTGCTACAGAAACAAGGTATGGTTGATATTATTCCCACTTTAAGAAATGAACATATTAATTGTGAAGGCTACGCACTTGGAAAAATGCACAGGGATGAATTTCCCTCCATCTTAAATATGATACAGAAAGATATACTTGAACTTGTGCATACTGATATTTCTGGACCTATGCAGACAAGGTCCTTAGGTGGAGCTTACTATTTATTGTTATTTAATGATGACTGCACAAGATATACCTGAGTATACTTTCTTAGAAGGAAAAGTGATGCTTTCTAGTACTTCAAAGAATTTAGAAATATGGTTGAAAATCAAATAGGGAAAGTCGTTAAAATTCTCCTCTCAGATAAAGGAGGAGAACACAAACTTGGGAACTTCATCAAATCCTGCAGATATCATGGAATAACACAACAATTTACAGTACCCGACACTCCACAATACAATGGGTTTGCATAAATAAAAAATAGAACTCTTGTGGAGTGTGCACGTAGCATGATGAAAGGTAAGAACCTATCCAATATTGGTTTTTGGACAGAAGCAATTAGTACTGCAGTTTACTTAATGAACATAAGTCCAACTAGGTGTCTTGATCTCAAGACTCCATTTGAGGCTTTGTATGGTTTTAATCCCACGGTCCATCACTTGAGAGTATTTGGTTCTATAGCTTTTGCATAAATTCATAAGGAATATAGGAAGAAATTGGATGCTAAAGCTATAAAATTCATTTTTTTAGGGCACTGTTTTGATTTCAAAGCATATAAGATGTTTAATCCATCTACTCACAAGGTATTTGCGAGTAGAGATGTTATCCTCCATGAACATTTTGATGAAGGGAATAAGGAAAAAATTTATGAGGAGTGGCACATGCCTTTAGTGATTGATGACAAAAATGATGAAGCCAAAGACAATAATTTACAACAACAACAATAGAAAGAGGAATCTAGTGATGTTTATACATTCAACAGTCAAAGTCCATTCATAGGTGAGCAAGAAGTCACACAGGATAGAATTGAGGCAAGTCCACTAACAAGGAGATTAGGACGACATACTCACTTACCTGCAAGGCACAAAAATTATGCTCTTATGACCAGTGTTTTAAATGTTGTTGAGCCCATGAATTATAATGAAGAAAATCACTATGATGAATGGAGGTTAGATATTAAAGAAGAGTATGAGTCCATAATTAAAAATAAAACTTGGGAATTAGTTGAACTTCCAAAAGGAAAAGAGCCCATAGGTTGTAAATGGCTATATAAAACTAAGTTCAAAGCATATGGTAGTGTAGATAAGTATAAAGATAGGTTGGTGGCCAAAGGGTATTCATAGAAAGAATGGATTGATTATGAGGAGGATTTTTCTTTTGTAACTAAGTTAAACATTATTAGGATGTTAATAGCTCTAGCTACAAAGTACCATTGGAGCTTACACAAACTAGATGTAAAATATGATTTTCTAAGTGGATATTTGAAGAAAGAAGTATATTTAACAGAACTTGAAGGGTTCATTAAAAAGGGGCAGGAACACTAGGTCTATAAATTAAAAAAGGCATTGTATGGGCTGAAATAGGCTCCTAGATCTTGGCATGAGAAAATATAATCTTTCTTCTTACAACATGGTTATAAGAGAAGTAAAAATGACCTAAATCTATATACCACATTTGATTCAAAAGGGCAGATTGTGTTGATTTCCTTATATTTTGATGATTTAATTAATACTGTAAATTCTGATGAATTGGTTGAAGAAATTAATGCACATATGTCACAGGTATTTGAAATGAAGGACCTTGGAGAACTACATTATTGTTTGGGTCTTGAAGTCTGGAGGGATTATGGCCAAACTTTCGTTACCCAAAGAAAGTATGTCAGGGAATTGTTGAAGAAATTCAGAATGGATCAGTGTAAATATGCTTCAGTACCTATAAAACAAAATGCTAAATTTCAAAGCGATGATGGTTATAAAGAGGTGGATGTTAGATTGTATAGACAACTAGTTGGAAGTTTGATTTATTTGACTACAACCAGACCTGAATTAGCATATTCAGTCAGTGTGTTGAGTCAGTTTATGACAAAACCTCTTGAAAATAATTGGGTGGCAACAATAGGTGTCCTAAGATGTCTTCAAGGAACCATAATTTTTGGCATTAAATATATTGATTCTCTTCATTTCAAATTGTTAGGCTATTTAGATTCAGATTGGGTTGGAAATATGGATGATATAAGATCTATAACTAGGTATGCTTTCAATATTGTGTCCAGGGTCGTTTCTTGGAGCAGTAAAAAGCAGAGTACTGCATCTTTATCATCAGTAGAAGCAGAGTATCAAGCAGTATGTGCAACTACTTGTGAAGCTATTTGGTTGAGAAGACTTCTTCAAGATGCAGGAGAAGAACAAAAGGATGCTACAATGATTAAATGTGACAAAAAAAGTTCAATCGAGCTGGAAAATAATCCCGTTCCTCATAGAAACACAAAACATATAGATACTCAATTTCATTTTCTTAAAGAAAAGGTTCAGTCCAAAGAGATTTTTCTTGAATATTGTAACACTTGTGAAAACACAACTGATATCTTCACCAAGCCTCTTGGGAAGATCAAAATTGAATTGTTTAGGGAGATGTTAGGTGTGCAAGTTAACCCTTTCTCCATTAAGGGGGAGAGTTGAAATTAATGGAGAAAGTTTGTTTCACGGTTGTGTGTGTGTCTTAGTTTAGACTTAGTTCCTATTCTCTAGGAGAAAGTTTTGATCTCCCTAAATTTAATTTAATCTTGTTTATTTCTAATTTTTATGATCAATGGAATATAGCGGTAGTTCTTGGGCAGTCTCCAGGTGTATCTCGTCTCACCTGTGAGTTGCTAGTTTCATATTGTAAGTTTCTTTATATTTTGACTTTCCATTTTTTATCAATAATATTTACATTTTGTTGTATATTTTATGTGATCGAGAAATAAAGATATGAAATATTAAAATGCTATTATTTTAAAAAAATAAATGGAAAATTTATTAATATACATTTTATTGTATGGGGAAGTAGGAGCGGGAGGGGTTATTATTCACCCTGACAAAGAAAGAGAGATTCAATATGTTTGGGGATTGGGGATTTCAAAAAATAACCAGGCTGAGTTTTTAGCTTTGTGGCATGGATTAGACTTTAGAAATCTCAAGGAAAAATCGACGTTCACTAGTCTTTGGAGACTCGATGATTGTAATCCAACAAGTTTGCAAGCTCAAATAAAAATATGATCAGAACCAAGCTTCAATTTTGCATAGAATAAGTGTCCAATTCACAAAATTCGAAAGTGTGGTGGATTTTCTTGCAAATAGCGGGTTCTCTTTAGAAAAAAGAGAGATGGTTTTGGGCGTTGGAAGTCCAACCCTTAAACCATTACCATGACATCCCTATTCATAACTCATAATTAAGGTTTATCAAATGGAATTAAAGTTCGCACAAAATGTTGGAATGTCCGAGGTCCCATTGTCACATCTCATTATGGATATTTTTTATCTCTTCTCCCATTCCTCCTTTTATTGCATCTCATGTCAAATGCAAAAGAACGAGATTATGTATACGTCTAGCTAGTCCATGTCATACAAGGCTTGTAAGTGGACAGATGGTGGATCACTCTCCCCGTTAATTAGGAAGGAAACATAAAGTTGGCATCTCCTCAATCGAGATGCAACAAACATGCAACAAACACACTTGCATTATATGGTTTAATGGAGAAGGCTTCAACTTGCAATACAAAATTTGAGGTGATAAATCGCTATGTCTGACGAATGCTTTGGAATCAATGTAACCTTGTAGGCATCACAAGGATTGAAAATATGGGGCATGTTTGTTTGGGTGGTTATAAGAAGAGGATGGGTAGTTTTTCCATGACAATGGTGCAAATCTAGTTTACAATTTGCCTTGAAGAAAATCAGGCCTGTGGTGTGAAATTTCTAATGGAGCGATAACCCAGTAATGAGAATGAGGATGTCACCTACAAATTGGCCAAGTCGATTGTATCTGTGGAGTTTTTGATGAGTTTAATTTCTAGACAAGGGGTAAATATATTGAAAGAGTCACGATCCCACTTATATTTGTTGAATCAGAAACTCAGTCCGATGGAGACTAAGTTGGGAAGGTTGTAGGTGGCCATTGAAATGTTGAATTTTCTGATGAGCAATTTTGGAATCTTCATAGAAGTAGGGGAAATTGGGGTGAACGATGGAGAGTCTAAAGAAATTACGCTGTAATAGGATGGAATACTAGATCTGCAGGTGGTGGTAGCTGATGACGCAGACGAAGGCTTGATTTCTTTTCCTTCTTAGACTGGGCCAGAAATTCATGAAAATGATGTTAATTATGCTTCTAAGGTGACCATTGTAGCTTAGATTTATATAATTTTAATTATGTTCTAGGAAAATATGTGGTAATCTTATGTGTTTTTTTTTTAAGGTTATACAAGAAAATCCAACTTAGAATAGTTGCATGTAGACAAAGAGATACTAGATTCAATCTTTTCTGGACTTTCCTGAATGTAGTAGAAGAAAAATTTACTAAAGATGTAAAAGTTTTTGACCTTCAAACCATATTGAATTAACAAAAAAATCCACACACACGCACACAAGCACGCACACACACACACAATTTCTACCCTAATTATATCTTGTCTTAAAAAATGATAACTTAGAAAAGTGAGGAAAATTAGGGAAATATACATATACAAGCATTATGGTTACAAATGTATTCAATATTATTAATTCTAGGAACTGGGAAGTAACCAAACAAAACTTGCTCTTCCCTAAAATCAAAAGTCCTAAAAAAAACTTTGTAGTAATCAACAATAATATGTAATTGAACAATAAAAACATATTTGAAAACAAGATATATCTGCCAAGTTTAAATAGACAAACTAATATAAATATGATGTAGAAGATCAATATCTATTAAACCAATACTTTTTTTCTATTGTACGAAATAAAATACCTATTTCTTTTATTACTTTAAAAACTAAAATATTCTTCAATATTTCTATATATAATATATTGATTAAATAAAGAAATCATTTTCAATTTATATATATATATATCTCTTGAAATTGAAAAGATGATAAATCCAACCTCTTTTTTTAAAGCTAAAATTAAATTTTTGAGTAATTTAATTCTTCTCCATAGTCAAATAAATTAATTTAAATAAACTTTAAACTTTAAATTTTAAATAAAAAAAATTCCATCTTTCTTTCCCAATGTAAAAAAAATGAGTATGTAAAAATACCAAAATGAGACCTAAGAAACAAGTTTAGGTGGTTGGCAAACTTATATAATAGATAACCTTATAGTTTTAATATTTTATTAGAGATGTGATGTTAGTGTTGATGCACTTATATCATAAAGTCTTATCCTTACCTACTTTGGATTGTTTCAGGTATACCTATAAATGCACCATAATTTCTTACTTTGACATGTCATCTTAGGATAGCTTTACATAATGATCCTTTAGGTCCATGCATGCTTAAGTTTAAAATAAATTCAAAACAAACAGTGTGCCCCTTTTCCAAATCCACCTTGAATGACATAATAGTGATAATTTTTTAAGTAATTTTAAATTGAATAAATTCAAAACAAACAGTGTGCCCCTTTTCCAAATCCACATGACATAATAGTGATAATTTTTAAAGTAATTTTAAATTGATAATTCAATTTAGTTAAATTTTAAATAGTTTTTAGTCCTTTTTTTCTAGATGATGTTCACCACTATCACTTCAAAAGTGGAATGTCATCAAATATAATAATGCTTCACTCAAGCACAACAAAATTTGGGTTGAATTTAAATGCCGATATGGAAACCCTAAAATCATGCTTTATCTTCTCTTTTACATGCTTGTCGGTTCACAAGTAGACCATATCTGTCCTCATCTTTACACCAAAATCCAATGCATTTTTATAAAAGTTTGGATTAATTTTTATAAAGGTTGGGGTTATGTTCCCACTTTAGTATATTTATATATTTTATTTAAAAACTTACATCTTGCACCATAATAAAGTTTATATCAGTCATAATATGATTCCCTCCAATGTACCACAGTTCAAAATCTAATCACCTGGATTACAATGCAGTCAACTTAAAAAATCAATGTTTTATCATGTGCCTTTGTAAAAAGGACATTCCTATATTTTGTCCTCCATAAATTCATTATACTTTATAAACAGATTCCAAATGACATTACACACTTTTTCTAAATTTCTAGTCAACTATCAACACAATATTACTGCAACATTTATGTGTTTTTAATTTATAATCTTTAATTTTAAAAAGAATTAAAAATGAAATACTAATAAATAATTTTTTTTTAAATTAAAATAATAAATTAATTAATACCATTTTCATCAAACTAAATTTTCCAGTGAACAAATCAGTCTTTCTTGTGAAAGTAAGGTTAAAACCCAACCTTTATTCTCTTACCAGAATTAAGAAACTTAAATAACTCAATAAACTAAAACGACATTTTGCATTGAGTAATTCATGAAATTATATTATTTATTTAGTGTGATTTTAAGTTATTAAAAAACAAAAAGATATTAAATGTTCTTAAATTGAAAATTTTAAAATTAAAAGGATTGATTTTTTTTCTTTTTTTAATTTGATTATGAAATTTTATCTAAATAGTGAATACAAATTACAAATTCTTGTTATACTTATTTTAAAAGCAGAAATAAAAACGTTTTTTTTAATTATAAGATTAAGACAAATTCTTGTTATACTTATTTTAAAAGCAGAAATAAAAACATTCCTTTTAATTATAAGATTATTATGATTAATTTTATTTTAGTAGAGTTATATAAAATTATTTTGGAAAAGAAGATTAGTTTATGGCTAAAAAGTCATGTAAAAGGATTGTAAGGGCAAACTGGGTTTAGGAGATATCATTCAACTATAAACCACCTTGGCACTATTAAGAGTGTTGCAAAAGAGTGTCACAATAATAAAAATGTTCTCTTGTGTTGTTTCATTGACTTTAGAAAAAAATTTGACACCACTTCAAGACAAACGAGGTTAGAAGAGATAAATATTCCTTTTGAGTTGAGGACTATTTTACCACTAAAGGTTGATCGAAGGAAGTTAACTGTAATGTTGGAGTCAAGCAAGGGTGTCCCTTGTCCCCTGCCCTTTTTGGCATATGCATTGATAAGTTAGAAGAGTGTTTGGGGAAGTAAGGTGTGTTGGCCCATTTCTTACTAGTTTAGTCATTAGACTCATCATTCTTATTCTTTATATTGATGATATTGCTCTTTCGGCAAGGAATCCTTATGACCTTGACAAGCAACTAAGAATCCTCAAAGATTCAAATGATAGTCATGACAATTAAATCCAAAAAAATCACATATGGTGTTTTTGTGTATGACAATAACTTCTTGGAGGACGTGCCTTCCTAAATATATCTCAGAATGAATATCCATCGCAACCTCCATTGGAATCATAGTATCGTGAAAATGATTAATGGAGGGTGCAAAGCTTATTAAGACTTGAAAACAGTTGTAAATAAGTAGATCTTTAAATACGGAATAAAGAATACTCTTCTTTGAGATTCTCGTTACTCATATGGATGTGAAGTTTGGGGATGCAGTATCTTCAAAGGGTCATGGAAAAAGATAGAACCAATCCAAAAACAATTCATACCCTATAATCTCAAAATTAAAGGAAACACACCATGCTTATTCTCTTCATGGAGACAAGCCTTTCCCCATTGAGAGGATGGCTATGACTATGTATCTTATGTATAAGAAGAGGTTAAACAATGTAGAAGACAAAAGACTTCCTAAACTTGTTTCAAGCTTTGGCCAAAACCACCTTCAACTCAAGGGGGATGCCATACAAATGATTGATCTTGGCTAGACCATTAAAGAATAAAGAAAGAAATTAGTTTTCAAAATAAAGATAATATTAAAAATATTATTACCTCAAAATTTAAAGAGAAATTGCTATGTGATAAGGAGTTAAAGAGAAAAAAGAAATTAAGATATTACAAGGAGATAAACAAACCCAAATCTTGATAATCGAAAGTATATCTCTAACTTAACTAATATAAAGAAGAAAATAAACATGGTTAAACTAAGAAAAAATACTCATGAGCTCCATATCAAAATTAGATATTGACCAATTCTCAAAACCCCTTAGAATAAAAGAGTCTAATGGTTTGTAACACTAAAAGGTTAAGGATAAAAACCATTTATTTTTAGATTTTCTATCCTACACTTAAATTAGATTTAACTTTAAAAATATTTATCATATCACACTGCAACATTGAAGACCGAGCCTTTGGAGGAGATTTGAAACCATCGCCACGCAATTGGAATTGTGTCCTTGAAAGTTGAGTCCCTTTTATCTGTGGATTTTGTGGGAAAACTGCCTGCCGAGCCCCATCGATTTGAAATTGGTTCTGGGCTACAGTCCTGCGCGGGACTTCTTAGGGAATCATCATCAGAATGAATAATGAGATGGGATTGGGATTTTTCATTAGGTTCGGCTCCACGACATTCCGGAAATCGTCGAGCTTTGCAAAGTATTCGATTGGGAATTTTAATGGTTGATTCCATGGCTAAACAGCCTGAGAAACGGAGGGATAGGACGAATGAGGAAGAATTATGCAGAAGAAATGAGGGGTTTTTTCAGATCCGTTTTGTTATTGATGATTGCAACCTGTGCTAAATAAAGGAACAAATATGGAGTACATGCTTGTAAATTGTAATACGAGCCAGGTTGGAATTTCAAAAAAAAATTATTAGTCAAATTTAATAGTTTTTACACTTTTCAACACATTTTCATAATATTATGAACAGAGTTAGAATTTCAAAACAAATTCATTAGTCAAATGTAACAGTTTTCACATTTTTCCACAGTTTTTTTCACATTTTCCCAACACTTTTTCACACTTTCCCAACACTTATTCACAGTTTCCAGAAATAATCTTGATAAAAACTAGCCACCAGTGAAATTGCCTGTCAAATTCCAAGGCTTGGACCGGAAGGAATGGAGTGTAGGATGGTTCTCTTTCCTTCGTCAAAGTCAGCGGTGCGTTTTGACTTGAAGTGACATAGGAGGCTACAGGTGTAGATGCCATGGAAAATTGATGAGTAGCACTTGTATAGGAATTTCACTAGATGCCATGGAAAATTGATGAGTAGCACTTGTATAGGAATTTCACTCAAGTATAGATTATTCTGCACTATACCTCTTTGTCCCAGCTTGTTGATTTTGAAGTTGGTGTTTGTCTTGTTTTCTATTGTGGATTTTGAAGTTGCATTTTTAAAAAAATATGGGGATAAATTTGGGGGTTGATATTACACTGTAAATATTATTTATTTATAGTTAAATATTTTATTTTAGAAATTTCATTTTATGTTAATATCAGTGTTTTTAATTAAATATGAGTTAGTAATGTTATTATATATATAGTGTATATGATGGTGTTTTATATAAAGAAAGATTATAGTAATTATATTGTTATAAAAAATATTAATATATATTGATGGTTGCTTTATTGGTATGTCACTTGGGAAACTAGACTAATATCATAGACACAAAATTTCTCGATTGTTTATGGTGTTCTTAACTTCAAAGTTTGATAAGCAATCAATTATATAGAGTATTGCATAGAAAAGTAATGATAGACTCGATAACATGAAAATATTATTAGAAATTAAATTGTTGTTGCATAGAAGTATCTTGTCATTCTTCATTCAGTAGGGGTGTCCTCCGAGCAAGGCGGTTGTGGCTCTCTATCAGAGTCTGATGAAGAAGGGTCCATGGTTGTTAAACTCTTAGCTAGTGTGACCTTCTTGTTGATTTTGTCCACCTTCTCTAGAAGCTCTGTCATGCATATGATAATTTCTTACCATGTGTCTGCCCTATCTGTGAGGACTCTTCCCATTAGAGTTTTAATGTGCCACTATAAGTTGACAATGTGCATGTAGGAGGAGGCTCTAGCTCTGGTAAAGTTCCTAATGTATGGGATCCAATCTCACGATCATGTCAAGAATGAACCACTGAGATTACCTAACTTGCTCTTCCACGTCAAAGATGACCCTTTGAACAGTTGCAAGATATATATCCCTATATCTTTCCATTGTTGCTCTGGTAGCTATTAGAGCCCGAGTGTCGCAAATGGAGGAACGATTGAAGTCAGAAAGGGAGGAAGGACTGGGTCGACCCCTTCTGCCTCTGTAGAGTGGATTAGATGGTCTGCACCTGGCCATACAAAATGAAAAGAAAATAGGAGGTTGGGCAAGAGGGGCGAGCGAATTGGGAGGAAAACAGGGAAAGTGGGATGTGAGAATGGGAGTGAAGGAGGGGAGCCAAGAAACAAAACATAAGGAGGGGGAGATATTTAATGCAGTGGGAGGGGGGAAGAGTGACAAGGGAGGAGAAGGATGTGGGGATAAGAGGAACGATAAAAAAGTTATCTAGAGAGACAAATGAAGACACTAAAGAGGGAGCAGGAGGGGATGACAACGAGAGAGACCGATAGAATTCTAGAGAAAAAAAGACCCCCCAAAATGATTAAACCTAGTGAGGGAAATAGAAATGAGAAGCCAATAAATTCCAGGATTGAATAAAAGCCACTAATAAGAGAAGTCAAGACCATAACATAATTATAAAGGGGTAAAACCAAGAAACTGAACCTGCAAGTGCCAGTTGCTCTGCGAAAAGTTTTCCAAGGAGTGAAGAGCCTGAAACAATCACTTCCCATGATCAAGACCAAACCCTCGAACCTTAATTATTCCATGGATTAACTCTACCAATTCGAGAACTCTGATTTTGTTTTCCTCTCTCCATGGTTGGCTGCTTAAAAGCATGCAAAGGTGCTCTATCCTTACCATCCAATCTCCTTTTTGCCACCTTTCGACATTATTTTCCTACCTCGGCCCATAACCTCCCATTAATAAGCAACCACCTTACTTCGTTATACGAAAACTAGGGCAAGTGTACCTTCCTTAAACTTTGCATGAATATGCTATGTCTCTTTGCAAAATCTTCCATAACTTGACACACCCATCTACTCATGCAATATTTTATTCTGCATGCAGGGTGCTAGGTAGAAGACATCCTACCCTCCTTTGTATTATCATCGACTCTCATCTCGAGGACGGGTGAGGTGCCTTGTCTCTATACCCACCATGGGGAAGATAATGTTAGATATTACTTTGCCAACAATAATAATGTTTTATTTCGATTTTGAAATTTCATTTTATAATAATATTAGTGTTTTCAATTAAATGTGAGTTATGTGTTGTAGTTATTTATGTAATGTTACATTTTATTTTGTGACTTATAATAATGTTTTATTTTGATCTTTAAATTTTGTTTTACATTAATATCATTGTTTTCGATTAAATTTGAGCTGATAATGCTATTATATTATGACATCTTTTCCCTCTTGAATTTGGCTATACACAGTGATATTATGATTTTTGTTGTTGTTTAAAATGCACTTAGACACTTGAACTTTGAAAAGATGCCTTTTAAAAAATTGATCCAATGCATCTAGTCTTTTAGCATGTTTTCTGGGAATTTAACTCTTCTGTAGATATCCTTTCAAAAAAGGGTTTCTCTACGATGCTTGGAAGAATTCATTGTAGTGTTCTACTTCATGGTTTGTTGAGGAATGTTGGGTCGATTCCACTTGTTTGATTTTTCTAATGCAATTTCTAGATCTTACGTTGTTGGCTCTGTAGTTTTTAGCGGTTTAATGTAGATTATGTTAGTGTCCTATGTTATAGTAGTTAAAGTCAAGCTTAGTCCTTTTTATTATTTTTTGGTCAATTGGTAAAATGTTGCTATGATCTCATAGAGATCAAGTCTTAGGAGTCAATAGGATATACTAAAGTTTGATTGGTAAATAAAAATCAGTTTGTCAAAGTTTTAAAGGGTCTAGTTTGAGTAAGTCTAGGGTAATGTGTCATCCAAATCATGAGTTAACGATAGTAGTGGTTCGTTATTCTCTCATCATTGAAACAAATAAGTGGTGTCTTTTTGTGTCAATTGCAAGGTCAAATCAAAGATTTCATCATAACATTATCACCACAAGTTGATGTCGCGCTTCTCTTTTGCGTTGTGCTTGAACATTTTAAGCTTGAAGATTCATCATTACAATTGAAGGAAGTTTTGGACAGAGTGGAGGAGTATAAAGGCACGTTTTGGCTTTCAAAAAACCCATTTAGCACACTACTCATCCTCCTCAGATGCTCTGAAAATCAAACAAGAGTTGATGCATTTTGGCTGTAGAGGATTTGTCGTGCTACTATCAAAGACATTAAGATTTGGTAAAAGATTAGGGTTTTTGGCATTATTTACTATGTATGAAGGCTCAAGAGAGTTTTTAAGGTTGTAAACATCATCAACTAACTATTTTCCTTGGTCAGAGACCCCAACACTTAGTCAAACCCATGCAGGTGAAATTTGATGCACTAAGTTGCTGCACTTTTTTTGTAGGTGATGATTGTCAAGAAGGGATGTTTGCAATTTGGATAGATGTTTTCTAATAGATATTTGATGTTTAGGGAGTTGTATTCCACCTGTTCGATACATTCATAAGAACAAGAGATGATCGAAAATATGCAAATGATGATTTCGTTGCGCTTTTGTTACACTTTTTCTAAAGAAAGAAGTAACACAATGAATTTGCAACGCTTCCACACAGTCAATAGTTTAACCTTGAAATTTGAATCCAAGCCTCTTGAAATCAATTTAGATGGTTATGAAAATTGTCCTTAAGTGTATTGTAGATTCAACATTCAAGCATTGATTATATAGTATGAAAAGGAAGCTCCATGCGTTTGGTTATAGGGGATTTGTTGTGTTTTTTACTGCTTTAGAAGTTAGCTTCAAGATTAGTTTCCGACTAAATGGAGATCAATTTTGAGAAAATAAAAGTGGTTTTTTTCAAAAATTATCTAAATAACAAAAAAATCCTTCTGTTTTTTAACAGGTATCATATATTGGAAGATTCAAATTAATCTTTACTGTTATTTTGCATATTTTGTCATTTCCTGTTCTAGTCATGATCCTTGGGAGTGGATTCCGAGGAGTTGGGGATAAATTTGGGGTTGATATTACAGTGATGTATGTACGGTAAATATTATTTATTTCAAGTTAAATATTTTATTTTAGAAATTTCATTTAATATTAATATTAGTGTTTTTAATTAAATGTGAGTTAGTGATGTTATTATATATAGTATATATGGTGGTGTTATATATAAATAAAGATTACAGTAATTATATTGTTATAAAAAATATTAATATATATTGATTGTTGCTCTATTAGTATGTCACTTGGGAAACTAGACTAATACTATAGACACAAAATTTCTCAATTGTTCATGGTGTTCTTAACCTGAAAGTCTGATAACCAATAAATTATATAGATTATTGCATAGAAAAGCAAAGATAGACTCGATAACATGAAAATATTATTAGAAAATAAATTATCGTTGCATAGAAGTGTCTTGTCAATCTTCATTCAGTAGGGGTGTCCTTCGAGCAAGGCGGTTGTGGCTCTCTATCAGAGTCTAATGAAGAAGGGTCAATGGTTGTCAAACTCTTAGCTAGTAGTGTGACCTTCTTGTTGATTTTTTCCACCTCCAGAAGATCTTTCATGCATATGATAATTTATTTTCATGTGTTTTCCCTATCTATGAGGACTTTTCCCATTAGAGTTTTAATGTGCCACTATAAGTTGATAGTGTGCATGTAGGAGGAGGCTCTAACTCTGATAGAGTTCCTAATGTATGGGATCCAATCCCTTTTTTCTTGCTCCACTAGCATGTAAAGAATGAACCAATGAGATTACCTGACTTTCTCTTCCACATCAAAGATGACTTTTTGATTAATAGTTGCAGAGATAGATGTCCATGTATCTTTCCATTGTTGCTCTGGCAGCTATTTGAGCATAAGTGCCGCAAATGGAGGAACAACTGAAGTCAAAAAGATTCAGAGGACCAGTTCGAACCCTTCTGCATTTGCAGAGTGGAATAGATGGTCTTCACCTAGCCATGCAAAAGGGAAAGAAAACAAGGGGTTGGGCAAGAGGGGAGAGAAACTTGGAAGGAAAACAGGGAAAGGGGGACGAGAGAAGGGGAGGTAAGGAGGGCAACGAAGAAACACAACACAAGGAGGTCGAGAGAATGAATGTAGTGGGAGGGGGGAAGAGTGACAAGGGAGGAGAAGGATGTGGGGATAAGAGGAATGAACAGAAAGATAGCCAGAGAGACAAAGGAAGAGACTAGAGACGGAGAAGGAGGGGATGAAAACGAGAGAGACTGAGAGAATTCTAGAATAGAAAAGGACCCCCAAAAATGATCAAAACTAGCAAGGGAAAGAGAAACGAGAAGCCAATAAATTCTAGGATTGAATAAAAACTACTAATAAGAGAAGTCAAGACCATAACAAAATTTTAAAGGGGTAAAAATAAGAAACTGAACCTACAAGTGCTAGTTGCTCTATGAGAAGTTATCGAAGGAGTGAAGAGCCTAAAACAATCACTTCCTAGGATCAGGACCAAACCCTCGAGCCTTAATTGTTCCATGGATTAAATATACCAATCCGAGAACTATGATTTTGTTTTCCTCTCACCATGGTTGGTTGCTTAAAACCATGCAAAGGTGCTCTATCGTTACCATCCAATCTTCTTTTTGCCACCTTTCAACATTATTTTCCTACCTCAGCCTATAAACTCCCATTAATAAGCAACCACCTTCCTTCACTATACAAAAACTAGGGCAAGTGTACCTTCCCTAAACTCTGCATGAACAAGCAATATGTCTCTGCAAAATCTTCCAACTTACCACACACCCATCTACTCATGCAATGATTTATTCTGCATACATGGTGCTAGGTAGAAGGCATTCTACCCTCCTTTTTATTCTCAACGACTCTCATCTCGTGGTCAGGTGAAGTGCCTCGTCTCTACACCCACCACAAGGAAGATAATGTTAGATATTACTTTGCCAACAATAATAATGTTTTATTTTGATTTTGAAATTTCATTTTATAAAAATACTAGTGTTTTCAGTTAGATGTGAGTTATGTGTTGCAGTTATTTATGTAATGTTATTGCTTATTTTGTGACTAATAATAATGTTTTATTTTGATCTTTAAATTTTGTTTTATATTAATGTCATTGTTTTCGATTAAATGTGAGTTGACAATTTTATTATATTATGACGTCTTTTCCCTCTTGAATTTGGTTATACACAATGAAATTGTGATTTTTTGTTGTTTAAAATGCACTTAGACACTTAGACTTTGAAAAGATGCCTTTAAAAAACAGATCTGATGCATCTAGTTTTTTAACATGTTTTCCGGGAATTTAAATCTTTTGTAGACGTCCCTTCAAAAAAGGGTCTCTCTACGATGTCTGGAAGAATTCATTATAGTGTTCTACTTCATGGTGTGTTGAGGAACGTTGGGTCGATTCCACTTGTTTGACTTTTCTTAATGAAATTTCTAGATCTTACATTGTTGGGTCTATAGTTTTGAATGGTTTATTGTAGATTCTACAGATTGCAATCTTTGTAATAGTTTCTATGTGATCTATATAGGTGTTTAAGATATGCGCAGTTGGATGATAGTTTTATAGTTATCAGTTGATGGATATGTAATGACGACAGCCATCTCTCGGTGGCACATGTTGTATCTTCTATATCTTCTATGATCTTAACGTGATAGAGTTTCTATAAGATCATTTTGAAATTATGTAATCGGTTTTCTTACATTAATATGATAACTTGTGATTTTCCTTCTGTGAAAAATTAAAGACACTTGAACTTTTCAAATTAAACAACTTAAAATTATGATTTTTAAAAATAATTACTGAATTATTGAAAAAATTAACTTAAAAAAATGTCGAAAATTATCATTTGATATATTAATTAAACTATAATTTATATTATTATATGTAAATTAACAATGTTTTTATATTATATTGTGTCTCTTTCCACCAAACCAACGTGTTAATTTTGAAGTTGCTTTTTATCTACTTTGTTAATGTTGAAGTTGGTTTCTAGAAGTTTTAGTATACATTTTTTATTATTACGTCTTTAATGTTAGACATCATCTTATGTATTGGGATAGTGGTTTATTTTGATTTTGAAATTTATGTGTGGCCTATTAGTACAAATCGAGTTTTTTTTTTAAGGTGGATACTCTTGTGTGTAGGGCTTGGAGAGGCTATGAAAATATTCTTTTGTATTTTTTTGAAACTCTGTGTCTGATGCATTTGAAGAATTGGTAGTTGTGCTTTGTGGTATAGGGGATTATGTGTTTATGGATGATATTTGGTCTTTGGTATCATATTTATGGCTTTTTTGTTGTGAGTACTTCCTCCCTCAGGGGTTTAGCGTATTAGCGGGTTGGCAAACAAATTGGTTGATGTCATGTTTAATGATTTGTTGGTCCTTTAGCGTTTGGTTGTTGATATGGTTCACTGTGAATATAATTCACCCTCAGTCAAATGATGGTTTTCTATGTTATGATGTAGCCCTTGAATTTTGGCCCTTATGGCCAACAATGTGGTCAGTTGGTTGTTTTCTTATTGTCTTTCATGGTTATGTGGTGATACTGTTTCATGTTGGAAGCTTTTTTGGATAGATGTAGCAACAATGTTCTCTTTCTCTTATGAATAGAAATATATTGTAGAAGTTCAAAAAAAAATCAATGATTTCAATTAAATGTGAATTACTAATGTGATTATATGTATATTATTGGCTATTTTGGTCACAATAATATATTATAAAGTTATAATATAATATTATAACAATATTTATTTTTGTTAGTATTGTTAATTATATAGTTTTGAGGGTTAGTTAAAAGGTTGACATGAATTATACATGAAATATTTTATTTCTCTCTTACAATTGGGAAAGTCATGGGTGTGACTTTCTCGATCTCCTCAAGGTTAAGTTCTGTGATCTATTTACCATCCATTAGTTATGGAGAAGTAATTAGAGAGATGACTTCTTCGAAAACAAATTATTAATTATTTATTTAATAATTATGAGATAAAGGTAGTTTATAAACATATGAGTATTTTATTTGTTACTATTTTTAGTAGGGGTAAGCTAATCTCGTAAAGAACAATTTTTTATCACAAATTGGAAAAAAAATGATAAAAAAGTATAAATAGAGTTTTATCATGATCCATGGTTTGTTCATAGTGTGGGGCAATACCATTAGGGGTTTTACCTAACTCTAATTCCACCTAAATCATCAAAATTAAATTCTAGCATTGATTAATGAGAATTATAAATTTTTGTACCATCAAATTCCAAGGACTAGAGGGAAGCTAAATGCATGATTAGACAATTTGGTTTTAATAAGACAACATGCTCACTTGAGCCTATGCTCCCCCAGAAAGAAACACCAATTCAAGGTTTAGTATGGCTACCCTATATTTGGGACTAGAACCTTCCTCTTCCAATCACCTACCCCTACATTACTATGCTAAATGTTTGTGACTCTAAACATTAAATTCAGCTATAAAGGTTTGTCAATTTCAATTTTCAATTCAAGTGCAAACAATATGACATACATTTCTAAATAATCCCATGCACATAATAATTATGAAGTGTAAGTCATATCCACTTGTTAAAATCATTGTAAAGTAAAATTATCATACATTCTATGAACATTTAGATAGATTGTCATTGGTTACTTGTAGACTTCCTCTTTAAATATATTGTCATATATCTCTTTAAATGTAAGTAGGTTAGTTCTATGGAGGGTTCCTTTTAAAGATAGATTGTAAAAGTACTTTGAGTTCCGTGGAAGCCTATTTTTAAGAAAAGATTGTGAGAAGAAATTAGGTTCTCGCCAAGATATTTTTAGGAAGAGATTAGTGTGGGTTTTCAGAATGCTTTTCATTTAACCAAAGTTTGATGCAAGTGTCCTGTTAAGATTAGATACTGTTGCAAGTTATAATTTCTATATAAGGTTTGTATCAATGAGATAGTCTACTTTCAAATACATAATAATTGTGAGATGGCGATGGTTTATAACATATTAAATGTATATGAATCTTTGTCAATGTAAATGTTGACTTTTACATGAAAATACTATGTTGACATGTCTTTTAGGATGTTGTGTTGTGAATAATTCCATATACATAATGTTAGCCATCCATAATTTTTGACATATGCAAAGATGGCTAAAAAAGGTCTTTAGTCTTCAAGAAACAAATTTCATGCAAATATGTGACTTCTTGAAGCCTCTACTGTGTTCCTTATCCTTCAAAGAATCCACCTATCTGATATCTTCACAAAACCCTGCTGTTGTCTTGAACAAAACTGCTTTGAAATCCTTTTTCATTCCCATCCTCCTATTAAAAATCCCTCCACTTCCTCAAAAATCCCTTTTAAGACCATATGAATCCCTTTTATTTGGTTTTAAAACCCTTCTTTTACTCTATCAGAACCCCCAAAAAACCTCAAAAACCTTCATTTTCTGTCCAAAATCCTTCATTTTCAACATAAGGCCTTAAGCCCCTTTCGCTTAAGCCTGAGCCCCCTTTTTCCACCATAAGACCACCCCCGTGACCAAGCGCTAAAGCCCATCGGCTATCAGCCATCGACGATTCCCGTTTCCTCGTTCCCGAACTCTTTTTCCACCAATGGCCTATCCCCCGATTTGATCTGGACCATTCGTTCCTTCAGATCTAACGGCTATCGTTTCTCCGTTCTCCATCGCCATCACGTCCCTCCATCGCATCGACGCATTGCATCGGGCCTCACCCTTTTCCCTTCTGCTTTCCTTTTCTCTGCCGATGTGATCCCTCGATTCAATCTCCACCGTCGATCTCCACCCGATCGGACGGTCCGCGCTTATCGGCCATCACATTTTCCTCCTTCCCAAACCTCCCCCCCTGCCGATGTGCTTTCCCGATAAGACCCCAACCGTCAATCTCATTCCAGATCCAACAGTCCTCCGCCCATCTCTCTGGCCTTTGCCATCGACCATCGGCCATCGCAGCTTCCAAATCCTTCCTCCCTGGACCTTCTCTTTCGCCGATTGCCGATCCTCCGAGTTGATCTTTGCCGTCCATATCACAGATCCGACGACCCGCATAGATTTTCCTTCGTACTCCCAAATACCCCCACTATACATATTTTCTTCAGTTTTCCATATAACCCCGCTGGTCCCACCCGACCACGTTGGGGCTTTCCACCGTGTCTCCTTCAAATATCCACCGTTGATCTGGTTCCCCCCCTCAGATCCAACGGTCCCCGATGATCTTTGTGCTCGTTCCTCCATAACGCTCTAAAACCCATTTTCAATGCAAAAAGGGTAGTTTTTCCTCCCAGAGCATGCATTAGCCCAACCCCACCATTTCCTCCCACCGTGCTACTCTCACCCCTTCGCGTTCATTCTCAACCGTAGATCTGCACCCCCCAGATCTAACGGCCCAGATCTCGTTTCGCGTCTATTTTTCTCCCCATTCCCCTCCATGCACTTTGAATGCGAAATGGGTGGTTTTCAAGGGACACGCGTCACCCATCCACCTATGTCGCATTCATTTGGCCCAATACCATTTACTGCCTTTTCCCTGCATGAATACCACCTCCGGTATTCCCCAAAACCACTTTTCCTATTCTTCACGCCAAACTCAGTTTTGACCCTGGTTTTCGTGGTTTTGCGCCATGAAACCCTTCCCCGCTGCATTCACCTTCTTCTGCACTGCTCCATAACCTCCCGCTGAGCCTTCTGAAGTAGTCAAACCAAAACGCGTAGGAGTTTATAATATGTTTAATGTTTGTTGCAGGTTTAATGGTGGTTCTAATATGAAATGCCGTCTTACAACAATTTAGTTGCAGAGGCCGAGGATGACGATCCTCCGTGGCCGAAATTCAGTGCAGAAAGGGACATAAGGGTCGGATTTCCAAGTTTAAATCAATGCGTCATGGGCATTGATTATACAACAAACCCTTCGGCGCAACCACCTGTACACAACAATCAGGCAAAGACCAGAGATGATCCAAGAAGACCTAATGAAGCCTAAAGCACAAATCAAAGCCTAATTCAGTGTTTAAAGTGTCTAAGAGAGACAAATAACTTGCCAAAGAAAGCCTCCTAAAGACACATCAGCGAGGCCAATTACTTCTCAGAGACCCGTAAGGACACCTGTAGTCTACTTCTCCTTTCAAAGACATCGTGACAGCCATCATGATGGCAGAAACTCTCTAAAACTGTCAGAACAATTATTACACAGTCATGGGGCTACAAAGCCGAAATATGATAGTTACTTGTTTCAGAAGTCAAACAGAGTACTTCAGCCACAATTATCTTCAAAGAACACACTTCAGAGTTATTACCAGCCTACTAGATATGCCTCAAAGACAGGAAAAACTACTAAATGGTACCATCAGTTATTTCTATGATTATTAAGAAGAATGGGCATTCAAATACCTCTCCCACTCTGTCTTAATTAATATTTATTACCATTTCTGCAGCACTCTTCCTCATTCACCTATAAGTACTCATTGAAGATTCATTGTAAAGGGTTGGGAAATTGTTAATAGTTTGAACTGTTATTGAGTAAAAGTTGCTGAGTAGTTGTAATATAGTAGGCTGGGAAGAGAAGCATTGGACTGTAAAAAGCTATTGGACTCAAAGTATGTAACTAGTTTTGGACATCAAATAGACAAACAAATTTACTGGATCGTGATATAAATCATTGGTGATGTTTTTCTCACTGTTATTGTTATCCTCATGTTTCCACTTTGTTCATATTCTCTGATAAAGAGCAGTAAAATATAGAGTAGGATTTACTGCAAAGTACCCTATCTCTCACTGATAAGCTTTATTTCTATGTTTTCTTCTAAATGTGTGTTTGGGAATGATTTCAATAGAGTATAACCGATCAAGGAATGTTGGTGAGCCCATGTCTTGCTAAGTAGAACTTGAGATTCTGTTCTTGAATGTTCTTGAAAGGTTTGCTAAGTAGATTTAGGAACTAGGGAAGTCTATGGTTAGCCCTGTCCTCTAGTTTTTCCTCCAACAGCTGCTTGGAAAAGATCCCTTGAGAGTATTCCGAAAGCAAGATAGGTTCAAAGTCCTTACCTGATCTTAGGTTAATTTTTATGTTTATCTCAAATGTTTTTCCTTTGAGAGTATGCCAAAAGCAAGATAGGTTCAAAGTCCTTACCTGATCTTAGGCTGCCCTTTGTTTTCTTAGTTTTGCTTCTTTCATCACACTTCTTAATGTTCCATACCATAAACTCAACTTAAAAGATCTTCTGATATAGATGACTTGCCCTTTGGAAAACCTTGTATAGTTGTTGTGCAAGTAAACCCTTTTATGACTCCATAGCCCAATGGTTTAGCACTGTTTTTTTGGCCCATCTTCCCATGCTGAAACATACTTCCACTTTTTCCTCCATCACTCCACATGACCTTCTCATTTAATGATCCTCAACCAACAAACAAACAAACCCCTTGCACTTTATAACTAGCCTAATATCATATCACAAGCCTTAAAGATATATCCTCTGAAAACAGTTACATATAGAGAGATCCCTCTATGAATCCAGGAGGGCTAGATCCTAGGATTCCAAAGTGGTTCTGATGTTGCCTTGTCATTTGGTATGTCAATTTTCCAAATCACAGGACCCCAACACATAATAATTGTGAGATAAAATAATATAAAAGACATTAAATACACCAAAATATTTGTTGCTCCTAAGGTGCTCTACACCCCATTATGGGATAGATGTTGTCTTATAATGTTACATTAAAAAAAATAAAAGTTATTAATAACTAAAAAGTCTATTAATATGAATTATATATTAATAATTGTCCACAATGATGATGTTTAAAATATTGATTAAGAATCCAGAATTAAGATTAAGAATGATGATGGTAATGAAAAGGGTGTATTTTCTCTGCAACCTTTACTTCTACGATTTTTTCCTCAATTGTCAACATTTTTCCCTCCAATGGCACCCCTATGGGGGGGTGGAGGAGATCCCTCTTATAGAAACATAGTCACTTCCAAAACCAAGCATGCTAACTTACGCAAATTCAATAATTCCTCAACTGAAAAAACACAGTTGGAGGTGAACCCATCTAATACAACCAACAATGAAGTTACAACGACTACCTTTGCTACTCCAACAATGAAAAATCTAAAAGCTAATAGTTCTCACTTTCCTCAGACAACCAAATCTCCCCTCTTGGAAATCCCATAAAAAAATAGGGGAAAAAAATAAATATATGAGAGAGCATGCAATAACATGCAAATTTGTAGGTCTTTGGCCCTTGGAAAAAACCCTACTCAACTATATAAGAAATAAATGGACTCTCAAAGGGGATGTTGACCTGATGTGGGGTTCAAGGGTTTCGTCATGACCATATTAAACAATATAGATGATAGAGATTGCATATTTTAGGGAGGGCCATATTTCATGATTCAACTAGCTTATTCATGAAGCCATGGGTTTATAGATTCCACTCTAAAAAAGAAGAATTTTAGTGGCCCCAGTATAGATTCGTATTTATTCTCTCCATCAGGAATTTTGGGACCCTGAAATCCTAGAAAGCATTGGTAATGTCATTTGACATTTTGTTATGATATTGGATAGCACAAAGCAAGGTTGATACACTTTTTATTCCTGCCTTTGTACTTATCTAGACATATCCAAGCCCCTCCTGACAAGAATTCAACTGAGAATTCAAGATGAAATATGGGGAAAACTAATAGATTATGAGCAAATCCCCTTTAGATGTTGAAAATGTCATGAATATGACCATCTATTTCAAGAATTCCCAACAAAACAAATCCAACAAAATGCATAAGTAAATATTCCCTAGGATCAAGCTGAGTTTACTAGGGTCACTAATAAAAGGAATACGAACAAAAAATGAACAAAGAATCCAACCTATGAAATTGCATTTGACCATAACTATCACATGGTCCTCAAGTAGCTAGAAGAAAACAAGATTTCTAGTGAAGGAGATAAGTCGAAAGAGAAAGAGATTGGGAAAACCAGTTACTAGACAAAAACCAACCCAACCCAACCCAACCTCTAATTTACAATCAACAATGAGAGGAAATTGAACTTACCTTCCTACAATGCACATGCAAGAAATCAGTCCTTAAGCTGATTTAAGGGCTTAGCGAAGCCACACTGAAGTTTGCTCCTGTGTAAGGAGACTTCTAAAAATGCAGTAAATTTATTCTAAATGTAATTCTATTCTAAGATGCAAACAACAGAAAGGAAATCTAATCTATCCTATCTCGATTAGAATTAGATATAGATATGATCCAAATCAAGAGTGACACTAGAAAATTTGGCGCAATTTCCGATGGCAAAATCGTCGCTATTCCGACACATAGTCGTCGCAAGAGCGACAGTTCGAGGACGGGAAAAACGTGGTTTGTCATGCCGTTGCAATTCCGACGCATTTACGAAGTGTCACACTACTGACACCTTTTCCATCGCTTCCAAACACGCGTCACTCTTCCGACGTTTCCCAAACCGACGTTTGTAGAGTGTCGCCATTCTAAAGAAATTTGGTCCGACGTTTTTAACGTCACTCTTCCGACGTTTGTAAAGTGTCACCATTCCGACGAAATGTCCTCCGACGTTTTGAACGTCACTCTTTCGACGTCTTTATACTGTCGCTCTTCCGACGTGTCTAAACTGTCGCAATTCCGACGCCGTACAAAAGTGTCAGAAGACCGACGTATTGTAAAAGTGTCACAAGATCGACGCTTTCCAGAAGCGTCGCAATATCGACACCAGGAAGAAATGTCGCAATTCCGACAAAATGTGGTCCGAAATTTTGAACGTCACCCTTCCGACGTCTTTGCGCTGTCGCTCTTCCGACTTTTCTAGAGCTGTCGCAATATCGACGGACGTCACAAGACCGACGAAAATGGAAATCGTTCAAAACGTCAGAAGAGCGACGCTTACAAGGCGTCGGTATACCGACGACGGTTTCAATTAAAAAAAAAAAATGAAACTTTAAAACAGGACAATAAATCTCCAATATTTGTTATCACAATAAGAAATAGATGATCAGTGATCACGTCAAATTTTCCTCGTAGCGTGACGGGTCTAATAAATTTTATTGTAAAGGTTGCTGGCCAGTGACAACTGCAACATTGAAGGAAATGCATTAAAGAAAATTAATGAGGCTGCGAACTCCAAGCCAACTGGAAACAACCCTGATAATTTTCCTTACCAACTTCCAAGTTGTGACTCGGGCTTCAGACTCCAAAGCTAAGAATTTTCTTTTCATCGTGTTGGAGAAGAGAACTGCAACCTGCAGCAAAAGAGCAATTCCTCAGTCTCACTACTCAGGACTCGGAGTCATTCCTTGCTAACACGGTATGTGGAAATTTTGATAAGATAACTTTCTTCACCCTCGTTTTACTAAATTTATTCTTTTGAAAAGGGCCTGGTTCCATTTCAGAAATTTTCAACTTTCGACTTCTAGAATTTGTACATATGATTTTTGGACTGAGGTTTTGTTATTAATGAGGAGATAGTGTCTTGGTTCTATCTGTATAAAATAATTTCCTCTTTTTTTTCTTCATGTTCAGGTTTTTTTGATTTTATCAAACCCTATCTCTCTTTTAAGCATGCCTGCAAATTAATATATTCTAGGAATGTACACAATTCCAGGCTTCATGTACAACATATTGTATCAACTATATTTTAACAAGTGAGTTGCATGCCCATATAGTGTTACAGATTACAGGGCTTCATTTGGAGAATAAATGATAAGCCTGGTAGCACTAAATCCAAGTAATTCCCCTCATCCCTTAAAAGACACCTCTAAATATAACTAGCAATTTCAAATAGTTAGTAAAGGAAAAGTACAAAGATATAACAGATATGTGTTGAGCCAAAAACCTGTGCATTCACAACAAAACTGGGATGGATAAAACTTAAAAACAATTATGGACTTGGACAAAAAATCGTCTTATGCATACAAAATGAAAGAAGCATTGGCATACTACTATGTTTACAAATTTAAGGACAGGCAGAGTGAGTCTCCGGGCAACACAGTTTCATGTGGAGACCCTAGATCCTTGTACCCACAATATCTAGTGACTTATAAAATGATTGCCAAAACAATGCCTTTGATATGCATGTAAGAACACCACCTGTATAATGAGGGAGATGTAATATTTTCTGAGAAGCAGATTTATACAGAGTGGTCCAAGATTGTGTATTTATGGAAGATACAGCTGATTTTGGCATGAAACATGTATCCAAGATTTCAATGTGGCCTTATTTCAGAGCCCATTGATGATTTACTATGAAACCTAAACTTTCAAAACAAACACATTGAAATCACAAGATCTCCATCACGAATATCATAAATATTAACTGTCTTTTGGGCATTGGTAGTAGATACCATAAGAGGCCCACATGGCCTGTACCACCAATGTTGATTCTCTGGCACAACATTTGCAAAGCCAAAATTTCTCCCCGAGACATCCCTCTCTGCCAAAACTGGAGAGATGGTACTGGACGTTGAAGTGAAGGCCTCTGATTTAGTATGGAATGCCATATTGTCTTTATTATAAAATTCCCATGAACAGAAACCTGAGTCCAATGTACAACCTGCAGATGCTGCCACGACATATTTACCAGAGCGACCATCTGAACCAGCTGCTCTGATCAACCAGCAATCACCCCACATGTTTGGGGTAAGCCCATATGGAGCTTTACATTCAGCCTTCTCCTGGAGATTGGAAAAAAACAATACTGAGTATTACTAATACATCAACTGCCCTTTATGTTAAGGGAAAATTTAAAGAGTGCATAAATATTCTTGAAATCCCAATCATAGTTTCTAGAAAATTTCAACAATCTTTGAAATGAACTACATCCTATTTAAACTACATCAAATATTTAGGCAAATCATTTTTTAAAATATAAATTGGTGAATTTTATTTCAAATATAGAAATTTAAACCATGAGAATAATCTAACCCCTAGGCTTTTCCCTATTTCTAATAGAAAATCCCAAAATGTATAAATTATAACACCCATAAACTCCAAAATTAAGTACAATAATTAAAACCTCCACACCTATGAATTTTCTATATCGTGAAAAGAGCAGCATCCATCATCATGGGAAAGCAAAACCGATTCTCCTTCTGATACAAACCAGCCTGTAGTAGATGTCTTATGGCTGAGTTGATTCAATCGATCACAGGAAACCTCTTCAGTTTCTTCAATATTGCCAAAATTCTCTGGCTTGTTTTCCTGATCATCATCAAAGTCCATATTTTCATCACATTGAATTAGTTGGGGTTCATTACGATCAAGTCCAGTGCTTATTGCAGAGCTCCGGACATCCAATCTAATATTGGAACTACCATACCCGTTCCCATTAGAGATTGTAAATCTTGCTTCTGGCTTTAATTCGGTAAGTTTAAGAGCACTAGAACTGGATTCAGTTGATTTAGACTTGGTATAGTTGTCCTCTAATTTGTATTCTGATACAGCACTATACTTGTGCTTCAACGCAGACATAAATTCTACAGCAATGGGATCTTCATCTATGGGGCTTATGGATCTGCCCTCAAAAGCATCCCGAATATCTGATTCATTTTCATTCAAATGATCATGCAAATCCACCCTCGTCTTCAGCACAGCAAGCTGAACTGAAGGCCGGTTTTTCAGCAATTTATGGTGGGGGTAAAGCCTGTCTTCCAGATCTTGACTATTTAAGTGTTTAATTGGTTTTTTCATAGACCTGACCATAGAATCAAATGAATCTTGCGAATCCTGCGAAATAATAAACAATAGTAAGGCCATTATTTATTGGTTTGAAATAATAAACAACATGCAACAAACCCGCATAATTAGTAAATTATTTAAAGACAATGTTGGCAATATGTTTCCTATATCCTATTATATGATTGTCCTTGATGGCAAGCTCTGTATTTAATGGAGAATCGATATAAATAAGGACGAGTTAATTCATGTGTGAACATATGTATGCATCCCGATGAAGGATAATTGACATCCGTAAGAAACCCTGTGCTCTGTATGTTGATCGAGGAACCGATGTTAATACGGTTGATAGTGTATCCAAACTGGTAGACAGTGGAGTTATATATATTCGTTAAATATATGATGGAAGGGTCTACGCTATTAGTAAGGAGCTGACTGGCTTTCATGGAGAAAGGAACGAGGAGCGAGAGCAAACCAGTTATAACGCGAAAGAACTAAAACAAAGTATTTGGCATTGAACTTTCGGTGGCACACAGACTAACCCTTTGGAATCATGAATGAAACCTGGAAGGAAAGAGGTGGAACATAACAAATGGAAGCGCGACGGAACCCTGCGTGGAAGAGCAGAACCGTGACCGAGTAAACAGTAAAGGTGGTTTGTGGTTTCTATCGCACCACCTTCGACGGGCAAGCAATTTTCAAGAGGTTGGGAGCGATTCCATAGAACACGCGACACGCGTCCTTGTACGACTCCACAAAACCGCTTGTCACTGCGCACCATCGCGCGTTATTGCTCGACCCAGGATGCCCAGCGATATTGATAAGCACTGTTGATCTGGGAAGGGGTCATCGGACGGTGTTCATTTGCTATAGATGCGCGAAAGTTACCCAAGGTACGGCGCGCCATCACGCGTTATCATCCGTGCATCATCAACGAACGATATCCATCGGATCATCTGATGTCGAGCAATGTGTTCTCCGCCGTCGAATGGAAACGATCGTAAGCGATGGGCCCCAGTTTTTTAAATTATATTGATTAGGTCGTCGATTATGTATGTGGGGCCGAAACCAAAGGTCTATTTAAAAGCCTTTTGATAAAAGCGTTGGTTATTACTATAAAGTTCTATTATATATTTAATTACCAAAGGTTGTGAATAATATTTATTTATCAAATTCCACAAATTTGATAAATAAAAGAAAGAAAACCATCAGTGGCACGTTATTGGTACTTTACCTTGGCTATAGTATTATTTGGCGGAGATAGAGATTACCTTTGGGACAATTCGAGCATGGAAGAACAAAGATCGGGATTTCAATTTGGATTGGTTCGAATTTTAATAATACCATTAGCAATTGAATGGTTTTGACCCATGGTTTCAATAGAGGCGAAAACTATATAAGGTGATGAGAATCATAGTACGAGGTGTGCATGTAGAGGCATTGTAAATAAAAATCTCTTTATGAGATCTGCATGATCGAACTCTGTTGTCTGATAACGCTAAATCCATGATGCACCTATGGAGTTGATTGAGGAAATGAAAAAGCTCTAGGAAGATCAGCAAAGAAATAATAAATATCTGAAGAAATAATAAAGATATGATGCAAGTCTGATGAAGAAATAGAAGAAATTCGGTGGATCTGAGGGTTGAAGTCTTCTGCATGGAAGTGGAAGCTTTCTGCCAGTTCAAGTTGGTGTTAAATCAGGGGGTCGAATCTCCCTTCCAGGAGAGGCTGGAGAACGAGAGAAGGTTGAAGCCTTCTATAGGTTGGTGCCTGCGTGCTGGTATGAGTCTGCGCTAGCACAAAATTGTAAGATGTTTTCTTTATAATAAATATTGAAGACTGAGACGACATCAGCGGTGGTTTTCTCCCAAATTGGGTTTCCACCTTAAATACTGGTGTTCATATGTGTTCCTTTTGTGTAATGGCTTATTATGTTATTTCTTTTCACATGTTTACTAAAAGAATGATGCAATAATCTAAGTAAAGAATTAACAACATAATAAGATCTCTGGTGAAAAGTTTTCAGTCAGCCATAAATACTGATTCACCCCCCCTCTCAGTATTTTTCCCAACAGAAAATAATTCCTACATATTAAAATATAAAGTTATAACATACCAGCTCATACTCGAACATAACATCTGTATCAATATTCTTCTTCTGTATCTTCTTGATCTTCATCCAACTGATTGACATCCATATCAACATATGATTCAAAAACGGTGTTGAAATGATCGACCATGTCATCATCATCATCAATTATGTCATTTTCAATAATATCCTCATCGACATCATCATCAATAATTGTTGCCTCATCTCCTATGCCCGGTTCATCTTCTAAGATATCTTCTTCATCTGTCAATGCATCTTCCTGCTCATCTGCCACTGTATCATCTTCTTCTTGATCAATATCATCTTCTTCCTCTACAGTATACTCTACTGGCCTTCCTCTTGGATCATATCTAATAGCAAATGACCATTCGTTCTCACCTGGAACCTCTGAGTAAAAGACTTGTTCGCATTGGCTTGGAAAAACATAGCGATCTTTTCGTTCTTCAAACTACGATGTTTTAACCATTGGAAATCCATTGTCATGTTGAATAAGTGTTCTATCATCATCACATACATTCATTCGTAGCCTATACCATTTGACGTCGAACAAAATTATTTTGAAGGAATTAAAGTCACACTCAACTATATCATCTCAGAACCCATAATATCTATTTTCAAATTCTCGAGGATGTCTGTCACTCCTGGAGGAAACATTAGTGACCTGGAATACTGCAGTTATCCCATTATCAGAAGTTCTCCTGTTATCATCCAACTGTTTAACGCGAAATTGACGACCATTGCACCACATAGCCTTGTGGTGTTTCAACTGCAATATGCCAAACATGAAAAAGATGCATTCTCAATTAATAATTAAACATATAATTTACACAGCATGAAAATTAACTGAAAAATCAAACTTCTTGTCACATTATAAATATAGTATAAAATAAGTAATGAATAAAATAGGTGAATTAATTACTTACCTTTCTATCTTTCAAACCATATGCTAAATCGATTTCCCTGTCTGTAACATTCCCATCTCCACTACAATACGCTTCTCTAATCAATTCAGACAGTAGTTGCCATGATAACCTACCGTCGTTATGTACTTTACATGTTTCAATCCATTCACTCATCCACTCAAGATTGTTTGCAATGTATAAAAGTGGTGCCTCATAATCTTGAGCACCTGAATAAAAAAACAATAATTCACCAATATTAATAAATATTGCTTATAACCATGGTAAATTATATTAATTAATGAACTATGAAAGAATAAGACCTAAATGAATATAATGATCATATACATGATGTAAAAAAATGAAACATTATATGTATTATACATATTAAATCTTTTACCTCTCACTTTCTTCATTCTACCTTTTCCCAACAGGTGCTCCTCTTCAAATTTTTTGATGGAGTTCACATCCCAAATGCAATCCACCGCTTTCATGGCTGGCGCAACTAATTTAGGAAGATAATGAATAATATACACCATGGATTGATATACCACATATCACTCCACCATAGAACCCTCAGGTCGTGCTCTTTGTTTAACCAAAGCCTTCAAGGATTTCAGGTGCCTCTCGACCATCCACATTGACCTTGTGTGTACTGGTCCTCACATTTCAATCTCCTCAACTTGGTGTATCAAGTAGTGTTCTTGTGCATTGAAAAATGTTGGAGGTAGATACTTTTGCATTTCACACATTAGCCGAGGAATTTCTCTCTTCCAACACTTTATTTCATCTTGATGGATTTCTTTCAATGACAACCATCTGCAAATCATTACGCAAGGTTATTTCAATGAAACATAATATATATTTCATTATCAGTAAATTAATACATCATTTCATCAAGTACGAAAAGAAATTGTAGCAATTAGATTTTGCATATAAATCCAAACTACTTACCTCATGTATTTACTAAAACCATATATAACTTGTTTGACATTGTTGTCGAAGTCGTTTGGGAGAGATACAGGTAGAACATACTATAACAATAAAAAATGAATCGTTATTGGTTTCCAAATTAAACAGAAAAAAGGAAAATTTAAAATATGTATTCAAGCAATAACATACAAAAACGTATACCAAAAAATTACCTTAACAAAGGTATGCCAATCATGTGTTTTCACCCCACTGAAGTCACCTTTCTTCGTTAAGATATTATTTATGTTTGAAGCAAAACCTGTTGGAAATTTAATTCTTCTAACGACCTCTTTTACATCATTGCTTTGTTGTTCTGTTAATAACCATGGAGTATTATTATAATTTCGATCTCCATTGTTATTTGATCCGCCGATCACACTTTTCATTGCATGATTCGATTTCTCAATGTCAGCACAAATTTTGTCAATTTTATCTCTATCATGTGCACCATCTATGGTTCGCCATAACATTTCTGTCACATTCTTCCCGACATGCATTGTATCAAACAAATGAGCTATTTTTAGGTCCTCATATTAGGGCAACCTCACGAATTGATAAGGATAACATTTCATTCTAGGTGGAAGTACAATATTAGTACCTTCACGGCGACAATGACCTCGATATCAAAGAATAAAATAAATCAGAACAATATTAATTATAAAATACAATAAAATAAATTCATTAGTTAAAACAAAAATTCCAAACATTACATAAACAAATAATATATATATATATACACAAATTACGTACTAGCTGCTTGACGATTATTAATTTTGTTATATTCCAACATCCACAACCGAGGTGTCATTCTTCGTGGTTTTAATCTAGTTTCTTCTTTATCATTGAAAACATGTTTTTCAGTAGAACAATACTTATGGTTCCTAGGAAGGAAGTGCCTAAACTCATCAAACACCATCTTTCTTAAGTCTGGCGAATGAAGATACTTCATCTTAGGGCCACAAACTGGACATGAAAATCTACCCTTTGTTTGAAAACCTGCAATAGATGGATCAATAACAATTAATATACTATGAGATCATTTTTAAAACATGCAATATGGTATATATAATTTAGATAATTATGTATTATATTAAAGTGCAATGAAATATTACATACCACAAACATGTGTTAGTCCTGGGGCATCATGAATTGTCCATACAAGCATTCCACGACATTGAAATCTCTTCTGCTTGATTGGTTTAGTGATGTCATACATAGTGATGCCACACCATAACCGTATTAGCTCATCGATAAGAGGCTCAATATATACATTCATATCTTTGACCTGGTACTTACCTAATTGTTCAAAATTACGGTGCATAATAATTACTCCCATGATATATGTATATATAAGTAAGTAAGTAAATAAAATATATATTTATGCAAACAACGAGAGAAATGAAAATGTTACATTCAAAGAAATAATGTATCATGTTAGCGCTCGAAACTACCTTAGGCTGAAATAAGGTAAATCTCAAGGCAACATCAAACCAAGCTCAGCCTCGTAGCTAGCCCTACGAGGACAGGAGAGGGCTCTCTCCAGGTCTATCTCGGCAAAAAGTCTTCAAAGGGGATGAGATGACTTATAATGAAAATTGATTTTAGGTTAGTAAATAGATAGGAAGGTTTGATTTAAATTTTTTGGGTTTTTTTTGGAGAAATGGGAAAAACAATTTTGGGCTTGGGGATGAGGCCAGATCTTTGCAGAATTCGAGTTGGGGCAAGGTAGGCAGTAGTCTTGATGCTTTTTGATTATGTGTATGGATGGATCAGAATGACAAGGAGCTGAAGAGGGCAAGGGAGAACAAGGATCCTCTTCAAACTGGCGAAAACATATAAAACTAAACAAATTCAAAGGCAGAGCACTGGAATCAATAGATTCAACCTCATTTACTCATTCATTTAGTTTCAGAAGCAAAAGAAGGGAATGGCATACATTAAAAATTAAAGAACTTACAAATAACTGAGAGAACACACCATCAAAACTGAAAGCCACAAGAATCCCAACAGGTGCTGCAAAACCTCTGATCTTCCCTTAGCCAAAATGCAAAAAATATGTACAATAGTGTGCCAAACTTTTCCCAAGAGTCCAACCTGTCCAACCTTTGAAAATGACTCAGAAAATACATGATATAGACCAACCCAACCCATTCCCATGCCTCTAGGGGTCGAGCTAACCCTTCTAGGAGTAGTTTGAACCAATTCTAAACAAGGAGCTGAAATCTAGGCAGCCAAACAACTTGCCTCTAAAAGGAAGGAAACTGATTCATTCATTTAATTTTCACTTTTTAGTGAATGAATCATCTAGAACAAGTAAATACATGCCAAAATTACATCATGTTTGTCAAATTACATCAAGCTGGGTCAAAAATTACATCAAGAGGTGAAACTAGTCCAAACTGGCCGAATTTCTGAGCTGGAAGGTGAAAAATAGGCTAATTTCCTCTATGCGCCGCGCTCCAAAGCTCTATGCGTCGCGCTACTTTCAGCCTATTTTTGGGGCACTTCCTGGAGTCCAAATTGAGCTCAAGATAGCTCGTTGGAAATCCCTGGATGTTGGCTATCCAACCCAAGTGGAAATTTTCAATTTGGAGCTCATTTTCCCCTCCAAAACTTCATTCTCCCAGAAGTACTTCCTGCTGGTGCAAAAGGTGGCAGAAAGGTGATTTTCATGGTGTTTTATGCCCTTTTGATCATCCAGAACTTGATGAAATGCTTCAGCCATTTCTAAGCATGCATAAATTACCATGAAAAATCCAAAAATACAAATTTTTCGTCCAGAAGATGTCCCAATCATAAGCGCGTGTCGGGACGCGCTACGCGTTGGGCGGAAAAACCTGTTTTGTGGCCAAAATGTTCAAAATGACAAAAAATTCTCCAAATTTTCTGAAATTCGGAGCGAAGATCCTTCATCAAGTGCCATGCTCAGCCAACAAAGCTTCAGCCAAGATTCGGAGTGGATCATGCGTTTCACGACGTTTCAGTGCCCTCCTGGTGCATGCAGTTCCTGTGGTGAAAACACTGTCTCAGTTGTATGATGTGTCATTGTCGATCATGGTGTTGCAATGTGTATGTTCAGCTTGTTGAAAATGAGAAATGAGACCTTGGTGTCTTTGTCTCCAATCGCCAAATGCGTGCCAAAAGGGAATGAGGGATTGTGAGAAAAAGGGACAGTGGGAAAAGTGGACTGTGGAGTTGGTCAAGTGAAATTTTGCCCCTTTAAAATCTCTATTTTGACAATGTAGAGACAATAGGGCAGCTGCTTGAATGTTTGGGATTTAGGGAATTTTATAAGTGATATGAGGAAAATAATAATGATAGGGCATGAAAGCATTTGAGGGATAATAGAGACAAATAGGAATAAGTGATATGAGTGGTTTGATTAGAGAATAGGGTAGGGATGGTATAATGATGATATTACAATGAAGGGGAACAGAGTCACAGATGAGGAATGGTTTTTGAACTATTTGACACAAAAATCAAACTTCAACACTCAAACTCCAAACCCTAAGGGAGAAATGTTTTACAAAATGAGGGGGTTTAAGTCTTTGACATTCACTCTCTTATAATCCATCATCTACCCACACCATTCACAAGTTTATGGGCGATTGCAAGGTGAGTCAAACTTACTCGGAGCAAAATTGACGAAACCAATACAAAAATATAGAAGCAATGGAAAAAATTTGAGTCTCAGCTCTACGCGCCGCGCGCCAACCCAACGCGCTGCGCGCACCATGTGCACCGCGCCAATGTATTTTTACACTGTAGAAAATTGCTCAATGTGCCGCGCGCTAGCCCAACGCGCCGCGCGCTGATCCAACACACAATTTGGCTTCAAAACTCATTTTTTTCACTTCCTTGATGTGTCTTGGCTTTTGTTGATGTCTTTGGTGTGAATATGGAGTGTTGAAACATTATAATTATATATGTACAAAAGACTTTGAATTTACACTCATAAAAACTCACTTTTATAATGTTTCCATTGGCACTTCCTTTTCAAGCTCTGCTTTGGCTCCTTTTTGCTTCCACTATGATTTTTTTTGGCTAAATGATGAATTTTTTGTCAATCTGTTGCAGGATTGCTGGAACTACTGAAGATGGTAAGGTGACAGGGCTGCCTTTGAAGCTATTTACATATGAAGAAATTTGAAAATTACATTGGGTTTGCATAAAGATGAACTACACTATATTTCTTCAAAATCATGATCAAGCGTATGATGATGAAATGATTTGCTGTGAAAATGTCGAACCTCCCTCATGCGCTTGCTGACTATTATTGGACATTTGAAGACTAAATTGACAAAACCCTAGACCTAATATGACCTAGAAACCCTAAAATGACTCTTTGGCAAGTAAGAGACCAATCATGACTGTAAATGACTTGAAAATGGTTTTGATGAACTGAATTAGACCAGCAGGTACAAGGCATGAGGGGAACAAGTGAAGAGACCCTTCCGTTAGATTATGGCATGCCCGTAGTGGAATGCAACGAAGTGAATCAAGCGAGACACCTAAAAAATGAAATGCAAAAGAGAAATTTTGATCGCTGACGGAGGGCTGACGAGACCGACTCTAACATATCAAATACCTGGAATAATCATAGTCAACATTATGTGCTCCCTCTTTATTGACATCCAAGGAGGAATGTTATTGTTGATAACGAAAATAGGCCACACTGAGTAAGTAGATCTAAGCTCTCCGAATGGATTAACACCATCAACTGCCAATGAAAGCCTGACATTACGAGGTTCATTTTTAAAATCTACATATTTTTCCTCGATTTCTCTAAATGCAGAACCATCTGCAGGCATTCAAAGAACACCATATCCACTTCTATTCTTTGAATGGTAATCCATAAACTGTGCTATGCTATTACACCTGAACATTCGCTGCAAACGTGGAATTATGGGAATATGACAAAGAACCTTTTGAGGCACATTTTTGGTTAGTTCATCTGTTCGATATCTACTGGTACCACATTTCGAACATTCTATTTTCAACGCATGTTCTCCGTAATATATAATATGATCTTTAGGACATGCATATATAGTGTTATATTCCATTCCAAAGTGTTTCATAATAGCACGTAGATCTCGATATGTTCGAGGTAAAGTATTTGGCGATGGTAACAAATATTCACCCAACAATCTACAACAGAAACAAAAAGTAGTGTCTTGTAAAGATTATTAATCATATATATATATATATATATATATAATAGTTATTAAAACCGGAACCGGTGACCGGATCGGTGGAGCTAATGAACCGGGTTTCGAACCGGAACCGGTCTAACCGGTAGCGATCAGATCTCAATGAACCGGTTTAAAAAAAAATACATTAAATAATTATTTTTTAATAAAATGAAAAAAAAAAAACTATTTTTAAGATTTGCAACCATGATTCCAAGCCAATAGAGACAAAATATGAAAAGTTTGCTCATTTATATACCATGCAAAGGTGAATATATCAAAATGGCACCAAATGCAATACATATCATCGAAAAATACATAAGCAAACTTGTTGAAGTAATGTATCAAGTTTCTCTTATATTATTCACTGTGTTTTATTGCTGAGTTAATATTATAATATAAACCCTATCCTTGCTCAGATCTGTTGTCAATTCATTGTATCAGCCTTAAAGACAATTATGGGTTCAGTATATATATATATATCAGACCAGCATTTTGAAGATCTTGTATTCTTCATTATCTATGTTTGCTTGCCAATAAATTTCTAGAAAAACATCTACAACACTTAGAGGTATTGAATTGGTTTATGAAACCCACTAATAGTGCTATTTGTAACAAGTTGAGAGAGCATTACAACTTCAGCAGTCTGCTCACAATGTGTTTGACAAAATTTATCACTGAAACGATTCATTAAAACCCAGAAAACTCAGTAGCCAGTTTAGTGCATTTCCAAGCGGGAATTTTCTAGTGGTCAATTTATTATTGCCAGTCACATTTTCATTAGGTTGTATGTTGTTGTCCCTTGAGTGGCGTCAGACCATTTGCATCAGTCTTGATGCCATGATCAAATTTCTTGTATGTTGTGTGAAAGGTTTTGTATTTATGCTACTGCTATGTGTGAGCAGAGAGAGAGGGTCTGACAGTTCCTAGCTGAGTGTGAAATAAGGTTGCTGCTGATTGTTTTGAGAACATAAATTGTCATCAAGTACACTTGATGAGTTGCATGCTGCCAGGGATTTTATGCTAGCCAACCTTGTATTTATCAGTCATCATGTGTATTGTTGCTGCTATAAGGTGTTGAGTATGAGTTATTAGAAAAGTTTGTTGCTAGTATAATAGAGGAATTTGCAGCTCATGGAGGAGACACTTGATGAATTTGCAACTCATGGAGGAGCACCTAACCGGCCGGTTAAGTACGGAACCGGCCGGCGATGGCTAAACCTACTTGCTTACTTAAACGATTTCTGCTAGGTCCGGCGAATCCCGCCTGTACTGGTGGAGAATAGGCTATCGACCGAAGTTGCAAGGCTTGCCCAATCGGGTACCGTCCCGACCTATTGTTTGGATAACTATGATATATATATATATATATATATATATATATATATATATATATATATATATATATATATATATATATATATATATATATATATATATAAGTTATTATTTTACACATTTATTACAACTAAAAAAGGAAAATAATCAACATTTACATATATGTGATCATATATATATATATTGTATACCTAGGAGTTAAAATACAAGTATCCGTTCGACAATTATTCACAACCTTTAAGTTCACTGGAGAATACAATAGCAGAGAGTCGGTGAACTTAAAGGTTATGAATAAATTTGTCGATCAGATGTATGACATTATCTCCTAAGGTATGCAATATGTATATATGATCACATATATGTAAATGTTGATTATTTTTCCTTTTTTTAGTTGTAATAAATGTGTAAAATAATAACTTATATATAAGTTATTATTTTACAAATTTATTACAACTAAAAAAAGGGAAAATAATCAACATTTACATATATGTGATCATATATATATATTGCATACCTTAGGAGTTGTGTCATACATCTGTTCGAAAAATTATTCATAACCTTTAAGTTCACCAGCAACAATGTAGTAGAGAGAAGAGTTGCATTTGAGTGTTCAAAGACGCCATTTGACCTTCAATGAGTAATACTTAAAATACTGTCATCATGAACTTCACACACTGTCTGGATTTCAACACACAGTTCTGAGCATTTGATTGGTCCTCACTATTGATATGAATTGCCTTATTATCATAACATGGATCTATCCACATAATTAACAAGGTTCACTTCATCTGTTTGCTTCATGAAGACCCGCCAGGCCAACATCATTTCCAATACTAATATTTGCTGCAATATTCTCTTGTACTCGTGCAACATCATCTAATCTACTACTATTTTGCTGTGGAAGCTGGTTGATCATCTGCAAAAAGTTGGGGGGCAACTGTGCCTTTATGAATATTACAAACATTAATAATTAAACATTAGTGCACATATAAAAAATATTAAAATAATATAAAATTTTACGATATAATCAAAATGAAGATAGATAATTAATTACCACGGGACGATAGTCATTCGATCCACCATCAATGTGCCCATATTTCCTACAATGCACTGTTGTTGTTGCTATTAAAACTCTAACATTATTTCTCATACAATATTTTTTACAAGGGCAATAAACTCTGCCATCACCCCTTTCACCCTTTTGAATTTTTTTTCCAGCTCCAATGTTTTCTTCCATTGATGCAAATTATCCTATAAAGAAAACAATAAATCTCTCTCAATGGTGTAGAAAACTCGAGACTTGTTGAACTCAATGGGAGCTCAATATATAAGCAAAAAGAAAATAAAAGTGGGCATTTTACAAATTGTGAGCTTTTTACAAAATGTGGGCTTTTTACAAAATTGTGGGCTTTTTACAAATTGTGGGCTTTTTTTATTCTTAATGCATTTTCTATAGAATACTAAACAGATTTTTCCAAAATTTCAGATGCAAACTGTAGTCTCTACTACGTTTGGAAAATTGGAGGTTTATAAAAGATAAACTGCGAACAAAATTGTACCATTATGATAAGAAGCTGTCAGAAGCATTCCTTCTGCTTCACAAATGTGGAATTACCTTAAGAATGCTTATGGTTGATATAAATATTAGAGCATGGAAGTTAAATGTAGTAGTTATGCTAAAATACTGAATAACAGCTTGAGTGTGCTCTTCAGATACTGCACAAATGCACCAAATTAAGGCTGTATCATTACTAAAGATAAATGGCCATAAATAGTCAATTTTGATATCGTGAAGTTATGTCTTTCTCGATAGAAAACTGGGGATAGGATGGAAAATATGAAAGAACTAAGTTCCAAGGACTAAAATAGTTCTGCCTTGAATCAGAGACAAAACAAAGCTGCCCAAAAAAGTGTTTGAGAGCACCCATTGAAGCTCCTATATATAGCAGAGTCAACATTTTCCTATTGAACAAGTTTGTATAGTCAAAGCCACAACAAGATCAGATAGCCACGATCCTAAATGAGAACCAGAGCCAAAGCTAAGATAGATCCACGTTTAGCAGAACAAGACAGCCATAGCAAAGGATTTGACCACAGAACCAGATCATGAGAGATAGCAAGATTCTTTCTTCCACTGTGGAAATGTAGAAACTGTACAAGGGCTTTGCTTCTAGCAGATTTCATTGTGACAGTAATTGCTATGGTGTTGTAAGCGCTCATTAGTAGAATCTTAAAGCCATTCTGGAATTCTTTTAACCTGGAGAGGGTTTTTTGTGGTTATAAATCCTCATGTTCAAATTCCATTGTGGATTGGTTGTGTTTGATATTATGTTTTTACTGTCCGCAGTTGAATTTTCGCACAGAAAATTATCAGTCTAAAGCGAGCAATTTTGCGATGTTTCTTTTGCTTCCTATTGTGAAGTATTTCGCTCAGAACTCTACTCGTTGTAACAGAGGTCTTGGGCATAGAACAGGGGACTTGGGTTTTTTGGAATCAAACTTCAGGTTAAGATGCTCATCTGAAGAATGACACAGTGAGCCTTAGCATGGAGTTGGGAGTACCAATTTGAAGTGCAGTTAGGGCATTGTACAATAGACCAGTTAGATTTCTGGACCCTAATACAAAAGTTTCTTCTTCTTTCAAAACGTGTTTCTCCTTTTCTGTAACCAATGTGGGTCCTGTTCTTGTTTCAATTGGGGATGGATGAGAATTTTTTATTGCTCCAGATGATCACACTCTGGGTAGCCCTGGAGGCTATTTGGGGGTGATGAGTCCAATAGGTCTTAATGAACTGTTGCCCTCGCTGGGGAATACTATTGCAGTGGAATTTGATACTATTTTGGATGTTGAATTCCACGATCCTAATGGAAACCAATACCTTCAGCTCCAGTACCTGTTCACAAAAGAGGGTGCCATAGTCATTCATGCATGTAGAGAGGGTGAATTGCAGGCATTGCAATAGGAGGTGTTGTTGTTGTTGCATTGGCCACTAGATTGTTTGTCTGGTTTTGTTACAAGCATAGAGTATTGAAAAGGACAGACAAATTTAGTTTAGATATTGTGAAATTTCCTCAGAAATTCACCTACAAAGAGCTCAAAAATGCTACGAAAGACTTTTTTTGAATGTGATTGATAATCGATAATTGCAAGCAAGGGTAATCCCCTTGTGAAACCCAAATTTCTGAGCATTTTCTAAAACCTGATGACGGAGTCATTGTAATGAACAAGCGCCTAGGTCCATATTACATCCAAATCTACCAAGCAACAAGATCTATAAAAAAAAAATCCACAATATCTACGAACTAAGAAGAAGAGGCAGAAAATGTATTCTGCTTACCTATTCGAATAGTGGTTGGGGTTTACCACGACAAAAATTTGACAGAGCCCATGTAGCATTTCATATCATTGAAATTCTGGCAGTATCATTCAACTGGGCAAGCACCTGCCTCGGAGCTCCATGACTGAGGGCAAGATCCCTAAATGATGCAGAGTCTCCAGCAATATTTCCCAAAGCCCAAACAACCTTACACGAACACCAGTTGAACTCAAAGTTGGGTAGTAGTTTTTTAAATCAAATTCCAAAATTACAGACGTATAAAGATAGCTGGGAAGAATAATTTTATGCCTCTAAAATGAACGTGCTACCTGTTCTCGAACATTATCATTCCCAGAGGTAAGAAGTTCCACAAATATAGGCAGTGCCTCGTAATCAATCACAACCTTTGTATTCTCAGAGGCTCCAAAAAAACCCAAATAGGGTCAACCCTACTACAGGAGGAAGGGCCTGCAGTAAGAACTTACCATTTTGCAAGAACTGAGGGCGAATGCTGTTCTGCAAGAGCTGAGGGCGAATGTTGAGAGCGAATGCTGTTCTGCAAGAGCTGAGGGCGAATGCTGAGGGCGAATGTTGTTCTGCAAGAGCTGAGGGCGAATGCGCGCGTGATATCAGACGTTAATGTAGTTTTAAAAAAAATCATTTTTATGTAGCGCACATTTGAATTTTAGCATTTCAAATCATTTTTATTTACATTTGATTTTTGCATTTCTAATACAAGTGACAAACAAATTTCTACAAGAGGTTGAAATTTTTACTAGATAGCCATGAAAGACTAATTAAAATGGCTTAAAATGCAAGTGGAACTTCAAAATAAATGTAATTGTAGGTTCTCTCCACTAAATTTTTGCAAAAGTGCTTACATTATTTAAGTTATCTAGGATATTTTTTTGTATTACACAATCAAAATTAAATAATGAAATAGTTGGGTAGTCTTATTGTTTCAAATTAGGACACAATTTTCAAATGGTGATGAAGTTTCATGTGATGATTAACTGACAATATTCTCCTTTTCTATCCTTGAAAAACTATACAAAGTTCCCTATTGCCACATGAAACCCTAACTCATGTAGCAGCATAGGACCAGTCCTCCATTTTTCCCGTCATAAGGCATTTTGCACATATTTGACGACTAGAATTTGCGGATTCCCGTTTTCCATGAGGTGCTAGGAAGGATAGAAGACTTAATTTTGACGTTTGAAATTTTTTCAAAAACGTTCTTACGCCCTTTAATTTCCACTTACCAATAATTTTGCAACACTAGTCCTCTTCGCAATTGCAAGGCTGTACTCAAAAAGTAAGGAAAGCTACTTTTTTGGCTCACTCAATGATCCAGGTGGATACTAGTGGCCACCTGCCTATTCCACTTGGGGCCCCACCATTGTCTCTTTCAGTTTTTCAGTTTCGGCACAACTTACTATTTTTAGCAGTTTTTCGGGTCCTGAACTTCCGGAGCCGTTTTGAGGCCCTAAACGACGTTTTTTGGGCATCACGCCTCCAGTGAATATCATTTCATTCTAGAATAATATTCATGGCAAAAGTTGTAGTCCTCGGATAGAGCTTTCTAATGATGTATCATGTGCGTCAAACGGAGATAGTATGCCAAAGTTACGTCCCTGGGAAGTTGAAACACCAATTTACCCAAACGTGGCCCATAGTTTTGGCGCTTCATCTCCTAGGGTTAGGTTTTTGGATGTTTAGGGTTCTCCATTGTTTCTCAATAATAAATAGGCCCTCGAGCCTCATTGTAACTCAGTTCAGAGGCCTGTAGCCGCCACATCTCTCCTCAGAGATAGCTACAAGTGCCCTAGCTAGTTTTATTTCCATTCTGTCTATAAGCAAATTTCATTTCTTTGATATTAATAAAATGAAGTGTTATTTCCACTGCATCTCTGTATTTATGGTTATGTGTTTATTCTATTGCGTTCCTGCATAAATCTGGATCAGTGGTATCAGAGTAGTCTGCTTTTTCTCGATCCTTCTTTGCATGTCCCCAACGAGGTCGAGGTATAAGGAGTTAGGGCTCGATCTGGTGGAACCTTTGCAAGATCAGCCTCGCAAAACCCGACAGATGCCCATGGGGGATGAAAAGAAAGATGAGGGAGCAGGAGATCCTATCAAAATATTGCTCAAGGAGGCCCTCAAAAAACAAAGGAACGCGATGATGGATAACTTTGCCCAGATCCTTCAACGACTGCCCACCGGTGGCGCATCTGCATCCAGCAGCCACTCTGGAGGTGCGAATCCTTTTAAGGTACAAGTAAATTTTGACATTCCCATATTTGAGGGTCAAATAGATGTAGATGCCATAGATAGATGGTTGAATCTATTAGAAGGATATTTCTCGGTTCATGACTTTTCGGATAGGGAGAAGATTATTTTTGCACTCCTCAAATCTGCCCCCCATGTCAAGGACTGGTGGGAAAGCCACTGTGAGAAAAGGACGAGATAGAACCATCTCTATTCTCGGTCGTACCCACTTGGAATTATTTCTGAGACGCCGTCAAGGAACAATACTATCTCGTGGGGAGCTATGAGGACAAGTACATACAATGGACCACGCTGCGGCAACAAAGGGATCAAGATGTGCATGCGTTGACGAATCTGTTCCATACCCTGTGCACCAAGTTGGGTATCAAAGATTCAGAGAAACATCTGGTGCTAAAGTATCACAGTTGTCTGCACAGATACATTCAGGAGATAATGGAGTTCCTCGACATCTCCTCGCTTGGTACGGCATACCGGTATGCTGCCAAGATTGAGCAGAAATTCAAACAAAAGAAGCGAGACTTTGGATCTGCGAATCAAAAGCAAGGCAAAGGTGCTCCCAAACCACAGAATAAAGGACAGAGCCAAGGCACGGTGACTCAAGACAACCTGTCAAAGCCACAATGAAAGAACAACACCGCAAAGCCAAAGAAGGACATGGGAAAGTGGTGTGAGTTCCATAAGAGCTCCACTTGCAACACAAGTGAGTGTCGGGCCAAGCAGTCGCTGGTGGCCGAGATGCGGGCTTCTGAGTCAGATGCATGCTCTGACTCTGAATCAGAACCTGACAAGGGGAATGACAAAGAGAAACAGATTATTGATGCGGAGCCCAATGCCACTGTTGCCACTACAAAGATCCAGAAGGAGGAACCAGAAGATCCAGAGGAGGAGGAACATCTCTTCCACTCCCAGATGTGGGTAAAGGGCTCCCCGGTACAGTTCATTGTCGACAATGGGAGCCAAAAGAACCTCATTTCGGCAGATGCCATGAAGTGGTTGGGCTTGCCGACCACAGCTCACCCACATCCATACACCATCGCGTGGCTTCACCAAGGACGAGATCTCCGCGTCAGCCAGCAGTGCCGCCTTCCCTATAGCATCAAGCCCTTCATGGATGAGGTATTATGAGACGTTGTTCCTATTGATGTTTCTGATGTATTATTAGGACAACCATACTTGTGGAAGCATCATGCGGTGTATGAGTCTCGGCCTCGTGCTGTTATTGTTACTTTGGGAAATAAGTTGTACAGGATACCAGAGGTAACACCTCCTGCTACTATCTCTTTGGTTACTGCAAAACAATGCAGTAAGCTCATTTCCCAAACCAGGAAATTCATTTTCCTGATGATCCGCCCCCAGGGCAAGAAGAAGACTATGGCCACGACCTCCAGAAAAGGCTCCTCTGCATGACAACAACAAATGGATAAGGTTGTGGAGGAGTATGGGGACATTTTCACCTCACCCACAAGGGTTCCTCTACACTGTCAAGTCAAGCACCCTATTGATCTGACCCCAGGTGCGCCACTACCGAATGGACCGATCTATCGGTGCTCTGTTCTGGAGAACGATGAAATCAAGAGGCAGATTCAGGAGCTGCTGCAGAAGGGTCACATCCAACCAAGTTCATCGCCCTGTGGGAGCTCGATAATTTATTATTGTGAAATCATAGTTCTGAATTCACCAGGGCACTACTAATGTGTGGATACCCTATCATTTCTTAGATCCTCATAACTTACCAACACCTACTATATTGGTATACACATAATATGGCATTTACCTTAAGTATTTCATATGTATCTAGAAGTAAATAAGTTGTATGACAATTGTTATGGCAGATATAAGATGTGTATTATAGTTTATATTTCAATTTTTCTTAAGTAGCATGAATGTGCGGTTTATATAGTGACTACAATTACCAAATATATTTCAATGAAGATGTGAAGATGATCTCTCATTAGGTCCTAATTACTTAAAGCGTCATTAATTAGCTTTCCAAATGAATAAAATATGCTAACAAATTAGTAAAAACTAGGAAAAAAAATCATGCTTTAAAAAAATATGGCACAATGAGTCACACTCTGAGATTTATTTAATTACTCATCAAGTGTCGCTACAACATATATATGATCACCATTACCATAAAAATGGGACATGTGACCATCATTTTGGTTTCGCCAATGACATTCCACATCATGAGCATTGTTTAGGGTTGATTGTGTTGATTTTTTTTAAACAAATCATTTATACATTTTATGGAAATTATAGACACAGTTTATAATCACATTACAAGATCATGATGTATGGATATTCCTTATCATTTATTAGATACTCAAAACTTACCAACACCTAATAGATTGATATACACATCATATAGAATTTACCCCTAGAATGCCACATGTATCCTAAAACAAATTAGTTGTATGGAAATTGTTATGGTGCATATATGATGTGTATTATAGTTTATCTTATAATTTTGTTGAAGTAGCATACAACAATTTACATAGTGATATGAGAACCACTCTCTAGAGTATACATCGATTTTGTACACATGGCTTTTCATTTGATTTTTAAGATATATCATTGGTGATGCTCACATGATTATATAATGAACTATTAAGTTGAACTATGAAATTATTCCTCACAACACACACATATTGATGAATTAATAATTTTTCTCATATAATTTTTTTAATCTATTTTGAAAAAAAAAAAAAATTATATATAATTATTTCTAAGAAGAACAAGAGAGAGTTCCTTACCATATCTTCGTAAAACATATAATAGCGACGTTTCGAGGCAATTGCGACGTTTGGAGGTAGCCGTCTAGCGACGCTTTGGGGCATAGTGTCGCAATTGTGACACTTTTTCTAAGTGTCGGTATTGCGACACTTTTCTCTAAATGTTGGTATAGCGACGGTTTCCCAAGATCAATGGCCCAAAGTGAACCCGATAACTTACCTTTTCCCCGCACCTTTCCTTTTGATCGTGGCCGTTCGCTCATTGAATCCAGATCTGACGGCGCTAATACATTTTCGTGCTCATAAAGTAATCGTTTGATGTTTTGGCAAAGCCGCGCAAAATGGGTGGTTTTTCCAAACCACCCGCGCTTACATGTCGCCACCACGTTGTATCACGTTCGAAAAGCTAGTTTCCGTTTACCACCATTTACCCTCACGAATACCATTGGCAGTTTTCCCTAAACCTCACCTGTTTAACCCGAGTTTAATGTCATTTAACTATGGTTATACCATTGTTTAATACATTAAAATTATATTTTTCATTCAAATTTTCACCTTTTCGCTTTAAACCTGTAAAAACATTGCATAACCGTTTTTCCTCAAAATCACTCCGTTTGAACCCTCAGAAACTTTGTAGAGCCATTTTCAACCTACCAGTACCATTTTTCGATGCCCATTGCCCTGAATTTCCATTACAAAGTACTACATTGTCCTCTGCGAAGCCATTTTCAAAAAATTGAAGACTGAGTAGCTTTGCAACGTCTTCAACCGAATTCCGTTGGTTCTCCAGGTACTTTTCTTCGAAGTTTCCCTCTGAGATTTCAAAATTCCTGTCGATTTCAAATAATTACCAAAGTTACTGCAAAAAAGTGTCCATTTTTCAGGGGAAACTCTGTCAAAATTTCCCTGGAATCCCTAATTTCCCTTTCTTGCAGTTTTTTCCATACCCTGGTCCGTTTTGCTGTTGAAATCAATTTTAAATACACGTTCTGAGCTTTAAATTCCTTGCATTTCCTAAAAACCCTGCTAAAAAACCCCATTTTCAGTAGAAATTCGCCAAGAAACCCCTGTTTCTCGTAAAGGAACTCAGAAAACCGTTTAAGCTTGCTTCGTTCATTATTAAAAATGACCAAGAAACAAGTAAACCCCAAGAATGGAGGCCAAAAATCTCAAAAGAAGTCTTTTGCAGAGATTCCTCAGCCCATGTCCTTCAAAATCGACAAACCAACTCCTGTACTCATGGCTGATTCTACAGAAGTGGTCAGACTAGTCCAGCCTCCAGTCATTTCTCCAGAGAACAGCCCTTTAGTTGATCTGGACTATAGAATACTAGACCCTAATGTAGAATTTAACCTGTTTGATGTCTATAATTGGTGCTATGGAAAATTAGTGGAAAAGAGTGACAAAGATATTCCAATTTGGGAATCCAATCTACCTAGATATATTGTCCCTCTCACTCATTCTGTTCCTGACTTTATCAGATTATTCCAAGTCTATTATATGCCAGAACAAAGATGTATTGTAAAACAAGAAAAAGATATCCCGTTTTACATCACTGAAGAGTCGATAAATTCCATGCTGCAAATGAATCATGACCCCAATTGTGCTTCCCTATCAATAGAAGATTTAACCCAACTATATCTTGACTTGGAGTTCAATACTAGATTCAAAATATACCAGAATTTTTGTCCAAATCAAGTTAATATTCCTAAGTTAAATCCTCCTTTCGACACCGTTGATTTCCCAGATGAAACTAGACAGATTGTCTCAATGCTCTCCTTCATACTAGGATACACCAGTGATGAATTCATTGATGTGGCTATCCTAGGTTTTCTGTCAACTCTAAGCCCTAGTCAATCACCATCCATTCAGTTCAATTTTGCTAGATTTATTGCTGAAAGTATGCATTATCAGTTATCCAGATTACCAGAAGAAGGAGTTTTCAGATACTCCTCTTATCTACTCCACCTCTTCCTATATTATCAAACAGATAAGTTTCCAATTGAATGTGAGAAATTGGATGCAGAAGGCAAAGTTCTATCAGCAATATTTTGGTCATCTATTCTAAGGAAATGGAACAGAAAGTATAGTTTTACAGATTTCAATGACTCATTTATAGCCCCTGCTATGTATCTCTTAAAAAAAGAGGAGATCCCTAGGATCAATGATGAGACAAGAATAATTCCGCAGTTATCAGAGAGCTACAAAACTGGAGATTGGTATTTATATAAAAATCATACAGAAATCAGAGTGTATGGCTCATCCCTGGCTCCATATAAGTTACCCACATTTGTTACTACAAGAATATTTGCTTTAGAATATCTGAGACAACTATTGAATGTAGATGAAATCAACTTCATAGCTTTCAAGAAAAAGACCCAATTTAAGCTGAAAAATCAAATTGGGCCATTCATTGTGAATAACAGAGAAGCTGCCAATGAGATAAATGTCAAACTTAAAGAGTATAATTTCCCATGTAGTTTTACATGGAAGTATGACCCACAAGGTATTTTGAGTGCAATAAGGGTAAAATGTAAGTTTCCTGTTTACTTGCATGATCCTAAGCTCCATATTGAAAGATATGTAAATAAAATTGAATGGGAGCCAAACACCCTATCTGATGATGATTCACAGGCAGTACAGGTAATACAGGTAGACAGTGGCAAAGGCAAACAGATTGAACAGACAGTACAGGTGGCTTCTACAAGCAAACATACTGATAATGTACATAAAAGAGACAGAGAAAGAGATAGTTTCATAGCTGAGACTATTGAGGACATAAAATTCAAAACTCCTTATAGTAAAAGAAGCAAGTCAACAGAAGAAGAAAAGGATAAGGCTGTAAATATTGATATAGATGATGAAGCAACAAGAATAGTCAAACATTAAAAGAGCTTCAAAATGTAAAAATTGGAACACAACAAAAAGATACAGTCATGAAGGAAAAACAGGCTACTGTCGATTTGCCTCCTTCTTCTCAGGAAACTGACAATACAGAGTCAAAGATTTAGATCAGATTCAGACATATTAAAGAGAAGAATGAAGAGCTCAAGAATCAAGCTCATTCTAGATTTCTTAAGGAAAAACCTGGAAACAAATATAGGCTTCTTTTAGCATTTGATTATTCATCCAATAAATTGGTAATGTCATTCTTGAAGCCTACAGTGGCTGAGCCAAAATCAGTGGCAGATTATTCCAAAACAGATCTTGAACTGGATGCAGATGCCATTCATGAATTAGATCAAATTGAATTTCATAGGAGCAATATTGAAATGCTATATTCCAAAATTGTCAGTAAAACTATGAAATCAATTAGGCTTGAGAAAACAGTGCTCAACCTCCAAAATCAAATGAAGTTGGACAAAGCCTCATTGCATGCTAATAATTTAAGAATAAAAGCACTAGAAGATATAGTGATTGAATCAGGGGGTGACCCAACCAACATTGAAGGGGAAAAAGTCTTAATTAAACAGAAAAATGAGGATATAGCTGCTCTTAGAAAACAGTTGAAGTTGCCTCAGAGTGAAAACTCTCAAGCAAAAGAAATTCTACAGCAAAAAACAGAGAATGATGATTTAAAGCAGCTTGTACATCAAATGACAGATCAGATAAAAACAATGGAAATTCAAATAGAAGCTCTAATGAAAGAGAATGAAGAACTAAGAAAAGCACAACCAATGGTCATTCCTACAATGATCCCCACTGTAAACACTGCTATACCATCTACTTTGGCAGAACACTTGGCACCGAAAGGAGTACTGGCAACTGCAGTGCCAATTGCTTCTCTAATCTCTACCTCTTCTTCTTCATCCTCACAGAGGAGAAAACTACAAGACCAAGATAAAGAGATTCTTAGTTTGAAAGGCACTATTAAAAATTTAGAAAATTCCAAAAATGATGCCTTGATTACTTCTAGAGGACATGAGAAAAGGGTTGATCGACTACAAGAACAGGTAAAGATTCTGCAAGCACAAGTAAATCTTACAGATCAAGTGGCCTATATAAAAAATCATTTATGGACCAAAATTATTGAAGGCATTCATTCTCAATGGCCTTCAATTCGGATAATTTATGAACAGAAGGAGTTACTTCAAGTTGCTAGTGAAAATATTGACAAGACTAAGAGGGAAATTGACAATAAACCAGCCCAAGCAATCCAACTCATAGCTTTTTTAAACAGTAAAACCAGGGAAGAGTTGGAAGAATTGAAAATTGTTGATAGAACAGAAACCATTCTTCAAATCAAAAAGGTCATGAACAAAAGAAACATAATGAGTACTCTAGAGGACCGGTGTAAAGACATGAATTTATCCATCTCAAGATTTTTAGCCAAATACAAAACATTGTCAGAAGCAGGTTTGCCTGATATTCACGCATTGAATGACAAGTTAATGCCTCAGAAAGATTATGATCTAAAAATCATAAATCATGCAAAAGAGCAAGCCAGACAACAACTGCCTCAAGGATCACCAACAGGCAAAATACTTCTTCAGTATTTTGAAAATCTGTTCTTTTTAGATAATGATATCAGGCATATGTTCACTATCAAGCCTAACTTTTCCAAGTATATAGAGGCAGATGAAAGTTACAGAAAATTGAAGACTATGAAGATCCCCTCTGCAGAAAAGTGGTAAGAATTCACAGATCTGTTGTGAATTTAATGGATAAAAAACAGGAAATTCACTTGGAAATTCATTTTTTACTGTTACCTCAAATGGTAAAAATACAGGGTTAAAGTGCACAACAACAATAAGTTCAAATTAGAATAATCAGTTCTATTTTTGCTTGTAAAAAGGTAACATCTTGCAAACTGTTTTGCAGCTGTCCCTCTTTTTAAGTTTTCTTTCCTATTTTTTATTAAAACATTATCTCAATTCCTGAGATATTTTGTAAACATTTTTTTGTATAAATACTTCACAATTCGAAGTATTCAGTGTGAATAAAGTTTCTCAAGACAACTATAGTCTTATTTGCTGGTTATATTGAAGTTGGTGAGTCAATTAGTGAAAGCAACAAACTGGAAAGAGATCAGAGACATCATAGCTAAGGATTCTCGTGGTGACAAGATAAGTCTCATTTCTTTCCTTGTTTTCAGTGTATTTCTTTAAATTTTACTTTCATTCATATTATGTTTTTCTAGTCTATAATGATCAACTAAGGAAAAATTAAACAGGATTAGTGATAATAAGCTCCCTGTTTCGAAACTTGTTGGCATTTTAATGTTTTCTACTTTGTTCGTGCTCTCTACTTGGCCATTGGCCTGTGGGTGATATGGAGTTTTAATCTTGTGATGAATGTGGTAGTTTTGCAATGTTTCAGCTAATTTATTACCTACAAATTGTGGTCCTCCATCTGTGATTATGTCCCTTGGGAGACCATAGCGCACAAAGATTTGGAAAAGAAACTGTACTACAGAGTCCTGTATAGCTTTTGAAAGTGCCTTTGCTTCGACCCACTTAGTGACATATTCGGTTGCAACTAGGATGTATGTTTTTTTGTTTGAGGGAGGACTAATAGGGCCAAGAAAATCAAGTGCCCAACGTTCAAATGGTTCAATCACTAGTTGAGGGTTCAAAGGAATTTCATCAGACTGCCCAGGGCGTCCTGCCCTTTGGCAGCTATCACAGGCCTGCACGAATTTTTTGGCATCCTTAAAGATGGTAGGCCAGTAATAGCCTGTTCGTAAAACCTTATGGGCAGTTCTACGGTTCCCAGTTAGATCCCCTTCTTTAATCTTCTTATCTGTAGCTTAAGGATTCTTAAGTGCCCTTTTGCTCAGATTCCATCCACTCCATCAAATCAAGCCTATACATAGCCTTAGAAGGTCACCTATCTTGCCCTTAGCACATTTGCATCTCTGAGCCTTATTTCTTAGTTCTACTTGCCTAGAGAGTTGACTCCATTGCCCAATATTCTGGTAGATCCTTCTGGTTTACCTTGAAATCTCTTTATTCCCACCAATCTTTTAAAATCAAACCCAAATACAAAATCATAGCTAGCCTAATATCTGTTACTAAAACAAAGCTAAATCATACGGAGAGATCCCTCTCTGGAGTTCAAGAAGGCTAGATCTTGAATTCCCAAAGTGGTTCTTGGTTACCCTGGTGTTCTTAACTACAAAAATCCCTATCCCACAACCTGAGAATTACTAGGGTGATAACAAGCCTTGGGGTTATTATGATCCTTGGAGGAAACTCCCACAGCTAGAAGAGTTGACAGAGAAAATTGGATCGAGTACAAAGGTGTGGCAGGTGGGTTTTACCCTGCACCAATTGTTATGGTGCATATATGATGTGTATTACAGTTTATCTTATAATTTTGTTGAAGTAGCATACAACAATTTAGTAATTTACATAGTGATATGAGAACCACTCTCTAGAGTATACATCGATTTTTTACACATGGCTTTTCAGTTGCTTTTTAAGATATATCATTGGTGATGATCACATGATTATATAATGAACCATTAAGTTGAACTATGAAATAATTCCTCACAACACACACACACACACATATTGATGAATTAATAATTTTTCTCATATAATTTTTTTAATCTATTTTGAAAAATAAAATAAAATTATATATAATTATTTCTAAGAAGAACAAGAGAGAATTCCTTACCATATCTTCATAAAACATATAATAGCAAGAAAATTAATCTATTGAAATTTCATTTCCAAACATATTTATGGAGTAAAATGAAGATTAAAAGGAGATATTCATGGATTTACCTATAACATCACCTCATAATTAAGAATGTAAATGTACAATATTGATGATACATAGGTTAGGAGAAAATTAATCTATTGAAATTTCATTTCCAAATATATTCATGGAGTAAAATGAGGATTAAAAAGAGATATTTATGAATTTACTTATAACATCACCTCATAAAAGTGTAAATGTACAATATTGATAAAATTTATTTATATATGATAAATTATAAACCTTTATCTCACATGTATCATATAATCTTATAAACAAACAATTGCACCGGGGGTGCAATCCTCAAAACTTTTAAACTGTCTAATGTATATGTACCTATTTAAAGTATTCGGGGCCCACATTACAAATGCCCAAAGTGAAATATTTTCACATATGTTATATATGAGCCAATGGTTTAAATAACTATCGGGCGGTGAAACAAAACTTATAAAAAATATTAATAAAACTATATCATACGTCCGGACTTCAAAAAAAATAAACCCGATTTCAATCACAAATTCGCGTTCCAAAATAGCCTGCTGATGTCACCCTAATTTGTGACGCGAAAACTTCATAGAATACGCCATATAAAAATTCGGGTCCGTTTTTTGGCTTTGCATATGGAGGAAAACTGTGACGCGAAAATCAAATTAATTCCGCCCTATAATGTTTCGGGTCCGGAATTCCACAATGCAGGCGGGTTAAAAAATAACGCGATCGAATCACCTTCTTCCACGTGGATGGCTGATTTGGTTTGTGGTCTGTGGGACCACGTTCTTCTGAATTAAAATCTCCCGCGTTTACTATTAAATTGCTCTGTTTCCAAAACAATACAGCTCTCTGTTTTTAAGTGTGCAGGGACTGTGATTTCAAAACCAAAATTGACTGTTCATCGGTTTTAGAAAGCGGCTGTTTGACAGAGCCATTCAAACAGATTTAGAAAGCGGCCAGAGGACAGGGTAGTTGAAATTAATATTTCAACATCCCTCATTCACTGAGAATACCCTCCTTGGTGCCTTCTTCGCCAGACTACGATGTGTTCATCAACAGTCGTGAACCCGATGTCCGTTTCTTCGCCAGGCATCTTCACAACAGTCTTGTTTCCAGAGGATTGCGAGTCTTTCTCGACAGCATAGAATTGCAGGCTGGACAATCCATACCTTCACAAATCAAAGACGCAATTAAAGGAGCCTCTCTCATTATTAATATTTTCTCTCCAAATTATGCGCAATCGCAAAGGTGCCTCCATTAACTACTCCTCGCGTTGCTCTGTAAGCCGACCATTTTTGCAAAGGCATATAACTGTCGTTTATTGCATATAAGTGTCGTTATACTGACGACGGCCAGAGCGTCGCTATTGTGACGGCTGCCTCCAAACGTCGTAATTGCGATAGTTAGACATTGTGTCACAAACAAAGCGTCGTTATTGCGACGACTGCCTCCAAATGTCGCAATTGCGACACTTAGACATTGTGTCACAATTGCGACGTTTGGAGGTAGCCATCTCAATAGCGACGCTTTGGGGCATATTGTCGCAATTGCGACGTCTTCCTCCAAACGTCGTAATTGCGACACTTTATCTAAGTGTCGGTATTGCGACACATTTCTCTAGACGTCGGTATAGCGACGGTTTCGGGCGGGATTGAAAAAATTTGGGGAAATTTCCGACATTTGGTCAAAAGTGTCGGAACCAAGTGTCGGAATTTCCGCCAAATGTACTAGTGTGAAGCCATATAAAATAATAATGAGGATTTAACATGTTTTTATGTGATGAATATCATATTCTTGAAGAATTTCTAACAACTGATATAGTTATTGAAACACATGCTCATCAAGATAATGAGAACCTGACATAATCATCAGCTCAGGTTGAAGTTCCTTGACAAATTGCAGAATTTACAACTAATCCGAAGATGGACCATCGAATATCGGTGGCTTGGAAATATCAATAACGGAAAAATCAGATTCGTAACCTTATGAATCAATGGAAAGGTCATGAAAACCATGACAAAAAAGTTAAAGATAAAAAATGGAGGCATCCTCATGATCTGACAAATCATAAATAGGGGAATAATGGAAATAGTAAATTTCACCCTTTCTATCCTCAGAATGATGAGATGAGAGATTGGGAAGATCAGGAAGAGAAAAAATTTCCTCTTCGCATTCAGATGAAAAAATGACATTCCACGTGTTCTAAGAATGATTCGAAGTAGTGGGATCATTAGAAGGTATTTTTTCACAAGATTCAACAGGAATGACAGAATCATGGAAAATTTCAGGATAATGCGAGAGGTGTGGATCGAAGAAAATTATCCTTCATCGAAATTTTTTGTTCATATGTGGACTCCCACACATAATCATCGTAACTGATATCGTAGGTTGACTGCTCAACACCAACTCCATTCAAAACTTGATCCTCATGAACATCTAAAGAAATATTGGAAACAAGTGAACACAAATACTCGCAATCTGGAGGACCAAAGGAACCAAAGGATGGAGGAAGAGGAGATAACACTTCATAGCAACCATCAAATTCACAGTCCAACCTTGCGCTCAAATTCTTTGTATGTGGGATGGGAGAATATGGTGGTAGATCAACGAATGGATTCTCAAGCTCTCCAACCTCAACCAGCAGAACTGGAGCTATTTGATAAGAAGGGGATGGAGGGTCACTTAGAAAAACAACTTCATCCATCGTAGATTTAGAATCTCTAATACTGCGGTATTTTGGGTGAATTTTAAAAGATTATTGTTCGTGTGGATTATTCGAAATGTGAACAATGAATTGGAATCTATCTAATAATAAATTCCAATCAAATTCATCTTATAGAAATTCAAAGCAAAGATGAATGAAATGATCATGAAAATCCTCAAGATATTAATCAGGTGATTTTCGCAATAGCAAAATTTTCTTGCACAAAGATTTATGATCATTCACATGGAAAGTGCAGAATAGTTCTGTGGCAAGATGTTCAAAAGAGTGTATGGACGCATAGGAAATGTGTTACATCATTCCCTTACGCACCCTTAGAATGTGAGAATGAACAACCTACAAGCAACATTCTCGCAGTGGATGTTATGTTTCATGCAAAAGTCAAGAAAACAAGTGGTGTGCTCGAAGAAGATTTTTTCACCCTCGGCATTGAATTTTAGATTTGACAAGTCATAAAATAATTTGTGCTGACACTTTCAAATTTCTGGATCTATAAAAACATGTCGAGGTTATGATTTGGGAGGAATTCATAAATGATTGCAGAAATTCAAATAGATTTCATGGGCTCATCTTGTCATTTGGCCCTCCTTCTAGCGCCATAAATGTTGATGGTGCTGGACCCACCAACATTCAGGGGATATCTCTGATATGAAGTCCTAATTAGATCTCACACTGTTTGGTGTAGGAGTCCCATCCAGATATACGGGCTGGTTGCCGATGTAGTGGGTGTTAATGTTACATCTTGGCTGAAAATACGCATAGAGTGATGTATGGTGACTTTGGTGAGAGAAAGTGTGTCACCCTGCGGAAATTCAAGTGTGATGCATGAAGGTTACAACACACGAAGGGAAAAGAAGTGAGCCCCTTAGAAGCTTATAATAGTACACAACTTGAAAGGAACACACGATATTGAATGACATCACACGCTAATATGAGAAATAGTTCACAAGTTAATAGTAATGAAATAATACAATAACACACATTCAACAATATTTGTACCGATGCAAATGAAATGGTTCATAAGCATAAGCATAAGTTAAATAGCATACATTTTAAATACAAAAAGAAAAGTACTACTATATTCATAACATTTTCATGAAAGTGTGTCAACTCTGAGATTTTATTAAAAGTGAAAGTTCCAATCATACATACACCATTTACGAACCACTAGCCCCAATAGTGGAACATGAAGTTAACAACACCTTCTCCTCCAAAGAAGTATACTCCCTCTATGCTACGGAGAAGCCAAGGGTCTCACATAACTCCCAATCTCTTTCTAAGCCTAAGCCTAGCCAAAATATTGGCTCCCAAAATCCCTTTACATGAGTTGTGAGGATATATTTATAACGAAAGGGGGTGACTCTTCACATTCCCCTTTGTGACTCTTGGAATCCCCTCATGACTCTCCAACTTCTTTACATAATGACTCATTACATTACATCATGACTCTTCACATTCTAATATTGGCACTTGGAATTTCACTTTATAACTAATTAAAAATAGTATTACATTTTACACTCATACCCATATGAGAAAAAATAGGGTAGAGACAACTTGACAACTTAACAAGACATAACACTATGATGCTTGATTTTGGGGAAAATCTAGCTCAACAACTTCCACTTGATACTTCTTGGTCACATATTGGTACCAATCTCGTTACTATGTGATGACATCCCCAAACTGTGTGATGGTGTCTGGCTAGAAGCAGAATCTAGCCTCCATAGCATATAGGTACAATGATTTGGAACCAGTGTCAAATTCCTTCTGTAGCAGGATCAACATTGTTTTAATTTGGATAAGGCCACTGATGTAGTTTTCATTAGGGGAATTTTGAGGTCTAAAATGGGTCTCCTAAGAAAAATGTACAACCAAAATAAAATTTATAAGAACCAATAGGATTCAAGATGATGATGTCAACCATGGGGGATGATTCACCATTTTTTAAGTAAAAGGGTAAAAAGATTAAAAAATAATAAAATAATAAAATAATAAAACTACTTTTTAAACTCGTATTTTCAACTTATCTTCCAAATTTTTTACTCAAATTTCGAGCGGGAGTACTCGTTAGATGCAAAGTTTAATTCCTCATCCAAAGAGTACCCATGTTGCATACTTTTGATGGACCCTTTATGCGAAAAATGAGAAATACATGAAAAAACATGATTGCAATCACGTTTTTCATGTATTTCTAATTTTTCATGTAGCAAGGTCCATAGAAAGTATGCAAGATGTGTAGTCCTTGGATGAGGAGTTAAATTTTGAATCCAATGAGTACTCCCGTTCGAAATTTGAGTAAAAAATTTGGGAGATAAGTTGAAAATATGAGTTGAAAAAGTAGTTTTTTCTTTTTTCCCTCTAGAATTTGATGATGCCATCAAATCTTACTTTATTATTTCCACTATTATTTTATAATTTCCTTAGGAGGCCCATCTTAGACCTCAAAATTCCCCTAATGGCATGTTCTGTTTGTTCATCTCCAAATCTCCCTTGGCGGAAATTTGTCTCAGCTTCTCCAAGTACTCTTCGATCTCCTGCCTAACCTGGTTCCTGCATTTGGTGTTGGTGAGTGACTAATTGATGGGATCATGTGTGTGTTCACCAAGAAATACAAACTATTGTATAACCTTACATATGAGGCCTGAATGCTAGCAATGAATGAGGTGAGCTACATGTTGTTCTGAATCAACATTCGAACTCTTGCTTTCTCCACTTTGCCTGAGGCTTCATTTTCCTTCCAAGTCAAGCAGTGCCCCTTTGTATCACATTGACCATTCTTACATAGTGGTGATGGCACTTGTACATTCCTAAGAGTTTTTACAAAATATTTGCTCTAATTCTAGAATCCATGCAAGTGGAAAACTTCCTTATGTACAATCACAAGCTCCTCATAGAGGTTATGCATGGTATCTCCAAGTGTTAATGATTCACCAAGTATCACTGCTCTCATCTCCTCCAAGAAGACATGCGTGGAAACTCTGTTCTGAGATGTTGCGCGAAGTTATTCTGCCTCTTTCCTGGCAGCCTATAAATATTTCTTCAATTGCTTATTCTCAGCCATCAAATATTGAGTGTTTGATCTTGTTGCACCTACGAAGGCCAAGTTGGCTTCGACAATGGAATTATGATTCTTCATGGTGTTCGCCACTATCACCCTATCTATAATGAATGTAGGAAATGTGAGGTGATTCAGAAATTTCTTTATACGCACTTGCATAATATTATTATGCTATTCATCATATGAAATATTATACATGTCCATGATCAGATCATCATCAAGAGGAAAAAATTCATCTTCCTCACTCCGAGCTAACTCTGTTACTGGAGGTGGTGGAGACTGAATTATGACCTATTGTGCACTCGACATCAGGTTTACATCCTGATTTTTTTGCTCTGGTTCCTCCTCCATGTCTTCAATCTCAATCAATTCTTCAATGTACTAAGCAAGCTCCCGTTGCTGCATCTGTATGCTCTCCTCTTCTGCTGCTGGCCGTTTTTTTTCTTGCTCTTCATATTGTCCTTCTTTTGTTGTTTCTTATGCTATTACACACTACCTTTCTTCTTCTTCTTGCTTCTGTTTTTCTTCTTGGTTTTTCCTCATTTTATCTCATTCGTCCCTCAGCTTCTGTTATGCTTCCTGCAATCTCAGTGTTTCTTCCTGCAACCTATGTTTCTCTCTCTGGTTTCTATTTTTCTCTTTGCATCCTATGCTTCCTCTTCACTTCTCCTACTAAATCCACTCTCATAAGGATTGGATCCACTTTCATCTTGCTTCTTTGTTCTTCCCTTGGAATCTAATAAGATTTTCTCTTTCCTTTATCCTACATGGGGTTTCTCCCTTCTACTAGCACTCCTTCTGGAGTTGCAACGTTCTGCAGAGTGAATTGTGAAGTTCCTGCTATACTGACTGGCTCGTAGGGTCTCGATGTATTGTATCAATTCTTACATGGATCCTCCTTCGATCAATAAAAAGTCTGGATGAGCAACTAATAATGTATTCTCGTAAGATGGTATTTTCAAATACCATGGGGATCGTACGAATTAATTTGTCAGATATCAAATTAAAATTTCTCTATTGCCTTTCCTTCGGTGTCCATGACCTTGAGATTCTTGATCTCGTACAATCCAACTTGCATGGGAAGAGTGGGCCATGGTGCTTTATTCTTCCTATGCAAGGCTGATGACAACCTTGTGGTGAGATGATATGAAAATTTTTGCATGACAAGCTTGTCAATGGCATACCATGCAAAAGATGCGACAACTTCTGAGCATCGAATATTCTAAGGAAGGCATCATCCAGTGAGGAAAACCAATATGCAATTTCTGATATTTCCTCCATTGATCCACGTGACATGTAAGGTGGTTCTTCCTCAAAGATAAGCTTGTATAGCAGAATAATGAAATGGTCAATTAACTTCTTCATGACTCCTCAATGGTTGCAATCTGATAGCACTCTGCAGTAGATGTACACGACAGGGACTCGATGTGTACATGTCCAATCCATGCCAGAAAATACATTATGTGCATAGATTTCATCTAGTAAGTAAGTATACATATAGAACCTTGCTTTCCCAGCCTTGGGAGGATTCCAGGCATGTTCTACATGGGCTCTCAACTGTCGAGCTAACAAATATGACCAGTTGAAATTCTTCCCCTCGTTCACAACCTATTAAATAAGACTATCCACCCTTTAGGAAAGGTCTCCGTGCTCTGTTGACCATACATTCTGCCAACTAAGATAACCAAGATTTGTTAGGCCGTCCCGAGATACTTTTTCTTGTATGAATGGGTAGGTGACTATCGAAACTTCGATAACTCTTTCACCCAACATCTAACAATATATCTTGTGCTCACATAGTTTTTGGTGGCATAAAAGTATGCGTCCATGAGTTTTACTGGCTCGGGAAAATTATACATAAACTGATAATCTTCTTCCAAAAAATTAGCAACCTTTTGTCTGCTGGCATTGTTAAATGTCATGCTCTTTTCATCGATATTTGAAACAATCCAACTGATGACATCTGCACATGGGAAGGTTGATATCTGCATGAAAACCTCTATAGTCCTTACTATTGAACACTGACATATACATGTCGATCCTCTAGATCTTCCTTGAAGCTCTTTTCTAAAAAATATTCATTAACTTTTTGCCATGTTATATATGAATCCTTTACAACGAACAATTGAGTGCCTGCATACACTAGAAAGTCTACTAGCGTCTGCTCAAATGCTTCCCCGGTACTACTCTGGGTGGTATCTTTTGAAGAAGCTCTCTTAGGTGCCATGGTAATAATTACCGTTGGAGAGAAATTTTAAATAATTGTGGTACCTGTGGGACAGAAAGGTACTCATGGCAAGAAAACATTAGGTTTTTGAAAATCTACCTTCAAAGCAAGATCGTGCAGCAAAACGGTGAAATAGTGAGAGGAATTACACAATTTTCATGAGAAAGAGAGGGATACTTGTTGTGGGAACTATGCATTGTGTAGTCCTAGTAGCCAAGGGTGCAGCCTGAGGCTTGATACTACGAATGCATAGTTCAGCCTGGGCAATGACTCGGAGAGACTACACATTCCACAGTCTCAGTGGCCAAGGCGGGAGACTGAGCCCTAGAAATTCTCAATGTGTAGTTGGTCTAGCATGTACTATGCATTGCGCAGTCTCAAAGGCCAAGCTCTTGGCTTGAGTCTCATATTTGCGCAATTCACAACTAGGCAAGGTGAAAACTAGCCAAGGGAAAGTACATATCTACCCGGTGAAAGTGTGGAAAACAAGAAGATGTAAGTGATGATTTGAGTTTGAGTGCATATATGAGTAAGTATGAATGGATAAAGGTGAATCAAGTGCATAAACTCAACAAACGGAAGGAAAATCAAATGTGTGAGGAGGGTCGCTGAAACGACGACCATCGGTGCAAAAGCAAGAAAACCAAAGCGACACTTGTGAAAGGAAAATGAAAAACTGAAAAAACACTTCTACAAGCTAATATAAGATAAAAATCCAGCAACCATGAAGAGAAACAAGAAAAACAACACTCCCAGAAGTGAAACAAAAAAAAGCAACAAAAAAAGCAGCAAAAGACTACAAAAGAAAAACTCACTCGGAAAGCGACAACTACTCCACCGAAGGTTCCTTGATCTCCTAGGGATTTATAGAGCTCCAAGATCGAATGTAAAAATGAGAACTAGGGGCGTCAATTAAATAGATTTGAGAAAATTAGGGTTTGTTACGTGCATACCTAAAATCAAGGAAAAACGACAAGGGTGAAAATTTCTCAAAAAAACAATTGTGCCTCATTCAAGAAATTAATAATGAATCTCTATTTTCAAGGTGTGATTTTCTTCTTTTTTAACTTTTTTGTTTTTTTAATTTTTTGGGAAACTTTCCATGCACATTTTCAGGAAAGGTTGTGCAATTTTAGAGAATTGGGCAACTTTCAGGCTCAGTGCATTGAACAGTTTCTAATCTCAAGGGATGTATTACATAATTTATGGGCTTATTGCTTGGTTGCCTTCCAATATTGCACAATTTCTAAGCTCAAGGCAGAACTTCCAGTCTAGATTGCACAATTTTAATCATCAAGGTTGAGTTTCCCTCATGGATTGTGCAATTTTTGGAGGCACGCCCAAAATTGCTGTAAGGCCAAGTCATAAGGTTATCTTGTGACTTAAAAAGATCAGATGAGTTTGAAAACAAGCAAACAAAAGCATAGATGAAAATAATAAGTCTTGATCAAATCATGAATACTTGTCGATAGTACAAGATAAGCCCTTGTGGGCAGAAGGAAGGCTCCAAAATCAAAGCATAGGAAAAATTTTGGAGGGTGGTTGTAGTCACTATAACATGACACATATCCTAAAAATGTTTTACTTATTGACATATCCACCACTTAAATGTTATAGTTTCATAATCTAATTCCTAAATTTATTTGGAGCCTTTCCTTTGAAGAATAAGTGTATCAGGTAAGTCCTTTTTATGGTCATATCTACATAAAAATGGACTCATACAAAAATACCAAGCTTAATCTAGTCGATATTTATTTTTAAATATCTTTGCATGGTATTCCCTACATCATAACTCTCTAAAGTGAATTGGTAGATTAGGGAAATGCACCCATTCAAGAATTTTTGTTACAAATATATATTGAATGGGTTAAATTGTAGGAGCCATGGGTAGCCAAAAGACGCACTCTTCCATAAAATCAAAACCAACATAGTTACCGATGAAACGGGAACTATTACCTAGAAACGAGAACTCTAACCCAAAAAACATGAAAAAACCATGAAAAAACAACTCGAAAATGAAAAGTTGTATTTTGGAATAACCTTTTTTTTTCGGGGTAAATTTTCAACATTTTTAAAAAATGCAAGTAAAAGCCAATTTTTTTGGGTGCAAAAAACACCCTGAAAATGAAACATTGTATTGTGGAATAACCTGGTTTTTTTTTCAGAGTAAATTTTCGACATTTTTAGAAATAGAAGTAAAAGGCAATTTTTTTTGTGCAAAAAGTTTATGCAAAACCCACCACAAAACGGAAAGTGTTGAAACATAATTTTTAGAATAATAAAAAATTATATTAAAAATTAAAAAAAAATTTTAAAATAATTGCAAAAAAAAGAAAAAAGAAAAAAAAAAGAGGTTAAAATGAAAAATTAAATTTTTTTAAAAATCAATTAAAATTTGAAAATGGAAAAAAACAAATAAATTAAAAATATTAAATTAAAAAAAATTGAAAAACAAATTAATTAAAAAAAAAAGTTTAATTAAAAAAAAAACTTAATTTAAAATACACAAGTTTAATTTAAATAAAAAAATTTAAACTTTATGTTATTAAAAAAACAAAAAAAAAACAAAAATTTAAAAATAAATACTAAATTTAAATAAATTAAAAAAAAAAATCAAAATTTATTGAATTTTATTAAATTAAAATAAAAAAATTAATATAAAATGTCAAAATAAAGAAAAAATACTTAAAAAAAAGAAAAAAAGAATTAAATTAAAACCGAAAATACAAAATTCAAAAAAAAAATATTAAAAAAAAATGATTAAAATTGAATAAAAAAAATTAAAAATTAAAAAAATTAAAAAAATTAAAAATATTTTTGCACTTAAAGGGTGGCATCGCCTAGGTGGCGACGGAGGCCGGTTCCGGTAATCGTTCATCGATTTCAAGCCAGCAATCTTCTCCACACAAGGAAGCGGGAGGTCGGCAGCAATGCACCATCACCACTCACGTCACTCCAGACGACACCACCCTCTTTAAGTGCACATATATATATATATATATATATATATATATATATATATATATATATATATATATATATATATATATATATATATATTTATTTATTTATTTTTTTAATTTAATTTTTATTTGTATTTTCATTATTAAATTTGATATTTGTTTTTTTTATTTTAATTTTAATTTTAATTTTTTAATTTCATAATTTTATTTTTTAATTCCATTTTTATATTTTAAATTTAATTTTTTTAATTGTTTTCATCTTTTTTTTTTTTAATTTAATAATTTTAGGTTAATTATTTTTAAAATTTAAAATTTAAAATTTATTTAATAGATTTAATAAATTTAAATTTTATTTTCTTTTATTTTATTTTAATTGTTTTTTTTCATTTAAATTTTTTTGAAATGGTTTAATTTAAAAATAAAAACATTAAATTTATATACATTTGTTTTTTAATTATTTGAAAATGTTTTTTTTTCATTTTTAATCATATTTTTTCTATTTTAATTTTCTTTTAAAATTTTACATTTTATTTTATTTTATTTTTTTTTAATTTTACAATTTGTATTTTTATTTTATTATTATTATTATTTTTAATTTAAAATTTAAAATTAAAATTATTTTTAATTTTTGTATTTTAATTTTAATTATTTTTAAATTTCCTATTTAAAATTTTTTTTAATAACTTAGAAAAAAATGTTTTTGATGCTTTTTTTTCATTTGTTGTATCAATTTTTGTTTTTTTCTCTAAATTATGTGTTTTTTTTTCCCCTATTTTATATAATTTTCAAATATTTTTGTTTTTTTATATATGTATTTTTGTTTAAATTTTTTATTTTTACAAGTTAATTTTTACATTTTTATTGGTTTTTTTATTGTTTTTATATATATATTTTTTTATCTGAGTTTTTTTGTCATGTTTTTCTTATTTTATTTTTATGTTTTATTACCAACATGAAAATCACCACTCTAAAAAAAAATGGTTGCTGCTGCATCAATACGTTTCAAAATTAGCATGAAAATCATTAAAATTTTAAAACAAATATTCATACTTCATAAATAAAAATATTAAAGTGTAAAAAATATGCACAAAAAAAAAAAACAGGTGATTCTACATCACCACTTTTCAAAATCGGGTTCTTTTTTTGCTACCTAAAAAAAGTAGGTACCAGTTGAGTTACCTATTTCATCGGTAACCATGTTAACCCTTATTCGAGACTCTATAATAATAAACCATGATATGTAACTGAATAATAAAAATATTTTTGCAAACAAGATATAATTAAAAATATGGAAGACAAAACCTAGGAATGAACCACACAATTCACAGGTGAGACGAGTGGCACCTGAAGATTGCGAAGCAACGCTTCTAAACACTAATTAATTAATCAAAAAATATTACACATATTTATGTGATTACATTTTCGTTAGGGAGATCAAACAGACTCCTAGAAAATAGGATCTAACACCTAAATAAAAACACAATCTAAACCAATCACAACTGCTTTCTCCATTATTTCCAAGTCTCCCCTTAATGGAGAAAGGATTAATTTCCACACCTAGTATCTCCCTAAACAATGAAAATTTCATCTTTCCAAGAGGCTTAGTGAAAATATTGGCAACATTTTCACAAGTATTATAATATTCAAGAAGACCATGTCTTCTCTCTAATAAAATGAAACTAAGCATCAACATGCTTTGTTCTTGCATGATAAACTGGATTATTTGCTAACTTGATAGAGTTATGGTTGTCACATTTGATCATTGTAGCCTTCTTTTTTTCTTCTCCAACATCTTGAAGAAGTCTCCTCAACCAAACAAATTCACAAGTTTTTGCACACAAATATTTATACTCTGCCTCAGTAGATGACAAAGATGCAATAGGCTGCTTCTTACTACTCGATGAAACAATCCCAGATCGAATGCCAAAATCATAATATGAGTAACCTGTCAGCTCAACATCAAGTGAATCAATATATTTAAGGCCAAAATCAATTGTTCCTTTAAGATACCTGAGCACTCCTTTCGCTGCTTTCCAATCGATTTCTCTGAGATCTCACCATAAATTGACTTAACACACTAACAAAGTATGTTAAATTAGGTCTGGTTGTAGTAAGATAATTCAAACTTCCCACTAGTTGTCTATACATTGTACCATCAACCTCCTTGGATCCATCATTAAAATGAAGCTTTACATTATGTTGCATTGCAACAAAAGCAACTTTACACTGATCCATTTTAAACTTCTTAAGAAATTATTTGACATACTTACCCTGGGAAACAAACACTTCGAGACCTAAACAATATGTAGCTCACCAAAATATTTCATCTCAAATACTTGTGACATCTTCACCTTAATTCCATCAATTAATTTAACTGAATTTCCTATAATAATTAAATCATCAACATATAACAAAATCAATAGAACATGCCCTTTTGAATAAAATTTGGTATACTGGTTTGGATCACTTTCACTCCTCATAAAACCTTGTTGAAGAAAGAAGGAATTTAACATTTCATGCCACGACCTAGTATCCTGCTTCAACCCATACAAATATTTATTTAATCTGTAAACTAATTTTCCTTCCCCTTTTTCACAAACCCCTCAGGTTGTGTCAAATAAACCTCCTCCTTTAAATCACCATTTAGAAAAGAAGATTTTAAATCTAATTGGTGAATATTCCAATGGTACTTTGTAGCTAATGCAATTAACAATCTAATATTATTTAGTTTAGCTATAGGTGCAAATGTTTCTGCATAATTAATGCCCTCTTTTTGTGAGTAACCTTTTGCCACCAATCTAGCTTTGTATTTATCTATACTTCCATCTTCTTTAAACTTATGTTTGTACAACCATTTACATATTAAGGGCTCTTTATCTTTAGGAAATTTAGTCAATTCCCAGGTTTTGTTTTCAATTATAGAACCATATTCTTCCTTCATTGATTTTCTTCATTATTCATTTTCATTAGCTTCATTAAAACTCATGGGTTCTCTGACATTTAAAACATTACTCATCAAGGCATAGTCATTATACCTTTCAGGTAGATGAATCTGACAAGTAGATCTCCTTGGCACTTTGTTGTCTCCGCCTATGTTATCTGAAGGTCCTTCTCCACCTTTGGGTGAGCTATGCCTGTTGGTTGTGTCCATATCACTGGATTCTTCCTCAAGGTTCTGCTACTCTCTGTCTTCAGGTTCTTTTTTAATATCTTCAACTTTAGGATGTATGTGCTACCTTTCATAGTTGCTGTCCTTGTTTCTTTCATTTGCATGCTCATGGAAAATTACAACTCTGCTTGAAAATACTTTGTAAGTAGAAGGATAAAACATTTTGTAAGATTTAAATTATGAACAATAAGCTACAAAAATACATTTGATGGATTTAGCATCAAGATTATTATTTTTCTCCTTCGGAATATGTGCAAAGGCCTTACACCCAAATACCCACAAATGATGAACTGTTGGTTTAAAACCAAGCAAGGCTTTGAATGGAGTCTTGATATCAAGTTACCTTGTTGGACTTATATTCTTTAAATAAGAAATAGTGCTAATGGCCTTTTCCCAAAAATAAATTGATAGATTCTTCCCTTTAATCATACTCCAAGTACACTCCACTAATGTTCTGTTTTCCCTTTCTGCAACATCCATCTGTTGTGGAGTGTTGGGTAATGTAAATTTCTACACTATTCCATGATCCTTGCTATAATTTATGAAGTTACCCAATCTGTACTCTCCCCCTTGACCTGAACGGATAATTTTTATGGACCCCCCTCTCTACTTCTCTACCATGTTTTTGAATTCTTTAAAGAACTAAAAAACATGACTCTTTCTCCTAAGGAAATACACCCAAGTGTACCTTGTGCAATGATCAACAAACAACAAAAAATAATAAGCACCTCCTAGGGATCTGGTCTGCATGGGTCCACAAACATCAATATGCACAAGTTCTAATACATCTCTTATTCTCCTATCATAATTAGAAGGGAATTCATCTCTATGCATTTTTCCAAAAGAAAAACCCTCACAAGCAACATATTCATTCTTTAACATAGGGATTCCTTCAACCACGCTTTTTTATGCAACAATAACAAGTCATGAAAATTGATGTGACCATACCTCTGGTGAAAAATACTTTCGATTGATACATTTGTAGAAGTCATTAGGCTTGATGAATCTTGCTGGTGACATCAAGTTTGTACAGGCCTCCAATTTCGACTCCTAAAGCAACCAGTTTGTAGTGATCCAGCAAGTCCTCTACTATGCAGTGTGTTTTGAAGAATTCAACGTTAATATTCTTATATGTGATTGTGGACACAAAGGTCAGATTTTTCTTAATCCTGGGCACATACTGTAACATTGTGAATGTGTTTGACACTGCCATTTGGTAGATTCACTGGAAAATATCCATATCCCTTGATCTGATGTGCACGATAATCTCTAAGATAAATGTTTCCACCATTGCTTATTTCCTTTAAGTTCTCATATCAATCATTATTGCATTTCATGTGGTTTGAAGCTCTAGAATCCACAAATCATGCATTGACATCATCGGTTTCAGTAGACATTGCAACATTAGACACAAAAAACTTAAGATACTTAATATCGTAGTTTAGAGTGTCTCCTGCAAAGTGTCATGAATGTCTTCTATGTTTATGCCTCGGTTCATCACTTTTATTCTTGTAACAATCCTTGAAAATATGCCCACTTATACCACAACAAAAAAATTTAATTTGAGAATAATTTATAGTAGGTGACATACCTTGATTTGGCTTTGGAGATGGCCTTCTCTGAAATGGACTTCCACCCTTACTTCCTTCCCCTTGTTTTCCTTTGAAGAATTTGTTCTTTTCGACAAGTGCTAAGTCTGGATTCTGAGGCTTTAAATTTATGTGCCTTTCTTCTTCTTGCATACGTATACCTGTCGATTCCTCAAAATTAGGAGCTTTCTCCCTTGCTACAACACCTGTAATAAAAATATGATTGTCCTTTGAAATTACATTTAATATGATTTTCACAATATCAATACTAGTATTGATTCTCCTATATCTCCTATCTTATATTTCAAGTCTTTGATTCTTGAAACAAAATCACTAATGTATTCATTTTCTTCCATTTTAATATAAAGGAGCTTACTTTTCAGAAAAAGGACTCGATTTGTGTTTTTAGTCTCATACAGATCCTTAAGTGTAGTCCAGGTTTCATTAGAAGTCTTTCAATCACGAATATGAGGAATTATATTATCTTTCACATAAATTCTTAAAGTAACTTTGCTTTGTTCTACCATTTCTCCCAATCTTGAATCGATGCAGTTGTCGCACCTCTAACAACACTTGGTTTTTCTTATTCTCCCTTTGTGGTCATCCAAATGCCATATCCTTCCATCAGAGTCTGCAACTTGAATTTCCAATTAACATAATTTGAGCCATCCAATTTATTGGCCTCGTTGGGGCAGGTATCTGTAAGAGGATTAGTCACCTTAACCAAAAAATTCCCAATTTACAACAACACCTTGCTCCTTGCTCCACACTTCACGAGCACCACCAGTAGCTCCACGAATCCCTTGTCAAAAATGTTATGATCGATAGATCCACGACTCGAACAACGACCAGGCTTAAGCTCCACGCTCCACTCAAATTAAATTTAGAGAGAGGCTAAACAACTTCAAACAAAAAGAAATGAAGCTTAACCAATCTTTAAATTGTACACAAATGGATCTGCACAATCTTACCAGAGACACAATGTGTACGAACACAATTTCTTAAATTTAATCGATATGTGTGCACTTTTCCTTAATAGAGGTTGTGCATATTTTCTCACTTGTCCTTAATAGAAGTTGTGCGATATGCTCACTTTTCCTTAATTTAATAGAAATTGCACAGATATGCTCACTTGTCCTTAATAGAAGTTGCACAATCTGCTCACTTTTCCATAATATAAACTGTGCAAATATGATCACTTTTGCTTAATAGAGGCTGCACATATCTGCTCACTTTTTCTTAATAGAGGCTGCACATACTTCCAAATGTGTGCACTATACAGTTGCCGAAGAGTGTGTTGATCCTCTCTCGACTCTTCCTCACTTGACATGTCTCCAACTCGGCTTACGAACCCTTCAAAGAATCCACACAATCCAACGTGTTAAACTGATATGCCCTGCAGGCTTCAACACTAGCCCTCCTTCAACAATTTCCTACGCACTCTCGCTCACTACCGGCAAGGGTCTTCTCACGCTAAAAAATAGATTCTTTCAGGAACTCACATCCTCACCAGCGCCTATCACAAACCCAAGATAAGCCTTGTGCTCCGATACCAAATCAAAAATATGGAAGACGAAATTAAGAAATGAACCACACATCTCACAGGTGAGACGAGGTGCACCTAGAGGCTTCCAAGCAACGTTGATAAACTTTCATTAATTAATCAAACAATATTACACATATTTATGTGATTGCATTTTTGTTAGAGAGATGAAACAAACCCCTAGAAAATATGATCTAACACCTAAATAAAAACACAATCTAAACCACTCACAACCACTTTGTCCATTATTTCCAAGTATTATATCTTAAAATTCTTTTTATCAAATTAAAATAAAATTTTTGGTATACAAATTTGATGTAGAAGACTAAAAACCATTATATTGACATTTAAAAACCATTTCCTCTATTATTTTTAAAACTAAAACTCTCTCTATGTTATATAGGTATTTGATATAATTTAAAAATAAAAAAATTATAAATTTAACTCTTTTAATTTCCTCAATTTTTTTAAATACATTGATTTTCCAAATAAGTGGACTTGGAAATTGAGAAAGCAAAAGAGATAGATGAAAAAAAGCCATTAAGAAGAGAAAATTTTTAAAAAGTGAAGGGGTGAGGAATTAAGAAGACAAGCAAGACATTAAGGAAAAAGTTTAAAGTGTAACCAACTTATATAGTTTTTATTAGATTGTAACCAACTTATATCACTGTTTTTATAGGTTGTTTTGGCCTTTAGAAAATAATAAATTAGATCTAAGACTTTTGTGATCCATAATTTACATAAATGTTTTTCGGATAAATCATATCATTAGGATTTGGTCGACATTTCGAACCATATAATGTGGTTCATCCTCAGGACAAGGTGAAAAAATAAGATCAATCTTAAAGAATAAATAGTGAGGATACATCATTGCTTGGAAATAGCGGCCGTTAAAAACTAGTCGTTCAGAACTAGCTGTTAAAAACTAGCCTTTAATTAGTAGGTTAGTTTAGAAAATTTTATAAATTATAAATTCAACTCTTTCAATTTCCTCAATTTTTTTAAATACTTTGATTTTCCAAATAAGTGGACTTGGAAATTGAGAAAGCAAAAGAGATAGATGAAAAAAGCCATTAAGAAGAGAAAATTTTTAAAAAGTGGAGGGGTGAGGAATTAAGAAGACAAGTGAGACATTAAGGAAAAATTTTAAAGTGTAACCAACTTATATAGTTTTTATTAGATTGTAACCAACTTATATCACTATTTTTATAGGTTGTTTTGGCCTTTAGAAAATAATAAATTAGATCTAAGACTTTTGCGATCCATAATTTACATAAATATTTTTCGGATAAATCATATCATTAGGATTTGTTTGACGTTTCGAACCATCTAATGTGGTTCATCCTCAGGACAAGGTGAAAAAATAAGATCAATATTAAAGAATAAATAGTGAGGATACATCATTGCTTGGAAATAGTGGTCGTTAAAAACTAGTCATTCAGAACTAGCCGTTAAAAACTAGCCTTTAATTAGTAGGTTAGTTTAGAAAATTTTATTACAATATATTATTTTATTTTCATTTTTTTAATCAAAATATCATTATAAAATTATCAATATTATAATAATTAAATTAAATAAAAGAGGGTTATATAATATTATAAGAATGCCTAGTCCTGGCTCAACCATTGGAGAATTAAGGAGGAGCTCTGTATGGGAAGCAAAGATAACATCAAAAATACTATTACCTCCAAGTTTAAGGACAAGTTGTGGGATTATTAGGAGCTGGAGGGTAAAAGGAAGCTAAGATACTATAAGGAAGTGATCAACACCACCCTTGATAATCAGAATTATCTCTCTGTGTTGTCCAACAATAAGAAAAAAATAAAGATCGCTCAGATAAGAGCTAATTCCCATGAGCTTTAGAGTGAGACCATGTGGTGGTCTATTCCCAAAACCCCTTGGAACAATATAATCTGTCAGATTTGCGATTCTAAGCAGGAGGAAGATGAAAAGCACTTCCTTTTAGATTTTCCGACTCTTACTCACATTCACTCTCAATTCCCTACCATCTGCCACACTTCCAATCTTCTTGACCTATTAAGCCAACCCACCTATAGCGATATGGGAGCACTTATTTCCCTTCTCTTTGACCATAGAAACAAGATTTTGAAGAATCAAACTTAGATTCTTTCTCCTCTCTTAAGGTTTTATAGATCGCATTAGTCTTAGCAGACGATAACCACCACCACCATCATCATCATTATAATAGGGTTTTCTTAATACATAATTTATTTAATTTAAAAAAAAGTTTATAACAAACTCATATTTATAAACCAAGAATGTAAAAACCATAAAATAAAATCCATTATATCGACATTTAAAAACCATTTCCTTTATTATTTTTAAAACTAAAACTCTCTCTAACAACCTTTATTATATAGGTATTAGATACAATTTAAAAATAAAAAATAAAAAAATTAACTCTTTTAATTTCCTCAATTTTAAATAAATTATATATTAAGAAAACCCTACTATAATAATAATTTATATTTACATATTATAATATTATATAACCCTTTTTTATTTTATTAATTATTAAATTAAGTTTTATCTTTATATTTTCTTATGTCTTATAATCTTGAATTATGAAAAAAGAGTTTAAAAACTTTTATTAAAATACAATAAATTATAAAATAAACTAATAAACTCTTTTTTATTTAATTATTATAATATTGATAGTTTTATAATGATTTTTTGATAATAAAATAATAATAATAAAATTTTGTATTAAAAATTTCTAAACTAATCTACTAATTAAAGGTTGATTTTTATTGGCTATTTTTGGGCAATGATTCATACTTACTATTTATTTTTTTAAATTGAGTTTTTTTTTTACCTTGTTCTCATGATGAACCATGGTTGAAAACATGAAACCAAATCCTTCTAATATGATTAATCCGAAAAACATTTATCTAAAATAATAAATTATTAGATTTTGTTAGTATTGTACACTTGCATCATAAAATCTCATCCTAACCTACCTTGGGATTCCTAATTGACCTTGGATTTGTCAAGGTATACCTGCTCATCCACTCCGATTTCAATTTAAAATATACCAATGATGTTTACTCGACATGTCCTTTTTCCACCATGACCACATGATAAGGCTAAGTTTACACCATAATCCATGAGGTGCGTGTTTAATTTTAAATTAAATTCAAAACCAACAATGTATTTTTTTTTCTTTCTTATCCACCTCGAATGAAATAATAATAATTATATTATTTAATTAATCACATAATAATAAATTTTATATTGAAATATTTTTTATTTAATTTTAATTAGTTTTGTTTCCTCGTTTGTATGGTGCTCATGAGAATCAGTTGAAAAGTGGGCACATTGGGTTTGAATCTAAATTCAGCATTTGGAAACCCTAAAACTATGCTTGTCGGTTCATATCTGGTCCAAATTTGTACACCAAAATCATAAAAGTCGAGATTATGTTCTCAATTTAATTTAGTACAATTAAATATATTTATTTAAAAATATACAAATTTCACTATAATTAGGTGACGCTTATTTCCTATGCTATTGGCCCATTAATGTGGTCGCAGATACACTGCCCACCGCATTAATGGGTTGATAGCATACGAAATTTTTTAAGAATTTATATTTTTTCCAAAAAAATATCTGGGCAAATTTATCTGAAGGGATCACACCCTGTCGGCTTATTAGCAGAGCCTAACCCAGAGGTTTTCGAGGAGAATTGCCTCGTGACCTCCTATTAGAGAGGTGCTTTAGCGACGAGAACTCGACTAATTGAACTAACCCTCGAGGAAATTAAGAATTTATATTTATTTTAAAATCTAAGAAAATATAGAAGATTTTATTAATTCATATAGTACTAGCTACAAAATGTTTGGCTATATTTTTGTAAAAAAATTAAATATTTTATATAGTTTCAAAAAAAGTTGTGATGATTTATAAAAATGATATATTTAAATCTTATAAAGTTTGGTTAAATAAAATAGAATTTGGTAAGCTTTTTTTGAAAAAATATTAAAAATTAGCAAATAAAATTGAACTGACAACAAAGAGCTAAAAATTCATAGTCCAATTGCTACATTTAAATATGATGGTCCAATTGCTACATTTAAATATGATTCTCACACTCTATGGTGATCTTATCATGAAAGATCATGAACCAAATTTACATAAAAATATATACTAAGGATATCATTACTCTCTTATCTCGTATATAATTGTAATCTTACCAAAATATTATTGATAGTGATTTGAATATTGTTTCCCTTACCTTCAAGAGGGGTATTAGGAAATCTCATCCAAATAAAAAACCTTTATGATATTAACTTATGAAATACAACTTCAAATTGAACCCTTATTTATTTATGAATTAAAGAATTTTATTGATGGCTCATGGGTAATCCTCTTCATACCTTAACTATGTGTCAAGACTAGATTAAGAGGCAGGCTTAATGGTAAGAGAATGAAAGCTAATATTACCTAGGGGTTGGTGCAATGAAAAATATCTTTTATGTTATTAAATGTCTATGGTCAATATAAGAAGATGCTTTTATGTTATTAAATGTCTATGGTCAATGTAAGAATGTGTATAAAAAAACAAGAAAGTTCTTAGAAAATTTTACTAATAACTTATTCACAATCATGTTCATCTCTTAACTATTGAATTTTTTTTATTTTCAGATCTCGATAATTATTGTCTTATGATTAATAATTACACACTTGAAAAAAATTCATCCCTAATTTTATTTTTACGATTGAGTAAACATTATTAGATTGATATAAAATATATGAGATATTTATTGATTTATAATTATAATTGAGGGCCTTTTCATTAATTGAGATGTCTTTTCATTAATTGACACGTCTTATTGAAACAATAAGACATGTCTTTTTTTATTATTATTAATTAATTAATGATTGTTTATATTTATATATTATATTATATTATATATAATATATAAATATATATTGTTGTACATAATATAATATTTGGAATACCTTTCATTGATATATAAAACATCAACACTTCCTCTTAGCGAGGAAGGTATTCTTCCATGATGTTCTCCTCTAATAGTCTCAATCACACCCAACCATTTCACATGGTATGGGAAAAACTACCACCATAGTCTCAAGCCTACCTTGTAAGTATTTATGATGTTTCTCCTCTCCTAGTAGTCCCAATCACACCTAGCCACATCACATGGCATAGGCAAGACTTGTACCAGGCTACTCATTACTCCCTTAGTCACTTCACATGATTGATCTGAGAAACCTTTGGCTAGAGGGAGAGTATTAGTTCGTTGTAGGAGAAACATCACAACTCCCTCTCAATGAGGGTGGGAATTCTCCATCATGCCATGCGTGTCTAGGAAGTATTAAAAACTTTCATTTAGACCAAGGCTTGGGGATAATTCCTATTGTCTACTCATTTGTGGATATGTATCAAAGTTCCATTGCTCCTCTTTTTACCATGTCTTGGATGAAATGGTATTTTATCTCTATATGCTTTGACTTGTCGTGAAAGACTAGATTCTCTTAAAAATTCACACAAGTTTGATTATCACCCTATAACTCTAGATTAAATAACCCTGCAAACAATTTTCGAAGCCACACTACTTCATGAATTGCATCATTGGTTGCTATATATTCTATCTCCATTGTACTAAGTGTCAATGACAATTATTTTTTGGTAAACCATGAGATCATACCTGATCCCAAACTTAAGCAACGTCTAGATGTGATTTTCTTGTCTACTGCACTCCCTACCCAATCTGATTTTGTATAACCTTGCAGCTTTACTTCACCATCGAAGACATATTTGAGTCCATATCCAATCGTACCATACATGTACCTCAATACATGCTTTGTTTCTACCAAATGAACATTTCTAGGCTTAACCATGTACTTACTCAATGTGTTCACTACAAAGCATATATTTGGCCTGGTATTAACTAGGTATATCAAGGATCCGATCAATTGTTTGTACATCATGGGATCAACCAGGAAATTCAGATTCATTACCATAGATGTGGCCATGGACTTTCATTCCGTCATCCTGAATCTCTACATGAACTCAATTGTATACTTCCCTTGGCTAAGGAAGATCTCATCTAGTCTCTACCACACTTCTAATCCCAAGAAATAGTGCATTAAACCCAAAATATTCATTTAAAACTCTAAAGTGAGCTACCTATTATACCCATCTATGATTTTCTCATCCCTTGTAAGAAACATGTCATATACATATAGTACCAATCTCAAGGGGAAACCATACTCAACCATGTAGTAAATGTTGGGATATGAATTACACTTGGTAAACCCCAAGCTCATCAAATAATTGTCTATTTTAGCATAGCATTCCCCAGATGCTTACTAAAGCCCATATAAAACTTTCTTTGATTTAGAAGCATGGGACTCCTTCTCATGGATCACAAAACCTTGTGGTTGCTCTATGTACACTTCTTCTTCAATTACACCATTAACAAAGGAAAAATTTACATCAATCTGGTGTAAATTCCAACCCATAATAGAAGCAATAGAGATTATATATACAATATAAGTGTACCTGGATACTAGGGAAAATGTTTCATTATAAAATTTCCCCTCTTTTTGGTAGAATCCTATAACCTCAAATCTAGCCTTGTGATTTTCTATTATGCTATATACAACATGCTTGATCTTATATATCCATTTTGAAGTCGCCATTAACTTCCCTTCTGGTCTCGGAACCACGCCCCACACATCATTTCTCTTGATGGATTGATACTCTTATATCTTAGGATCCTTCCACACTTGTTGTTTTGAGGCTTCCTCATAAGTGGAAGGTTATGAATCAATGATATTACTCATTAGCACCACATAGCTAGAAAATTTATGTGGTCTCTTTCTCTGTCTAAGGGGCCTTTGGGAGCTGTATGTTTTTCTCCTTCCTGCAACATGTTCAAGAGCCATACTGGTTTCTTCTTGATTATTATAACTTCTTTGGGTGGATCTGCTAATATTTCTAGCTCCATTGTTTCATTATGATATTCTAGGATATGTTCTTCTAGAGTAGATTCAATCATCATTGTATCCTTGGGAGCCTCTTTCTCCTCTATGTCCTCTTCCATGTGAGACTCTTTAGATGTAGTAAAATTTACTTCTTCATAAAGGTGTCATATCTGTTATTGTTAATCTTTCTCTGTTTGGAGATATATATTTTGTAAGCCTTTGAAGTCTCATTGTATCCAATAAAGCTTCCATTCTTTCTTGAAGGATCTAGCTTCATTCTCTTTTCCTTGGGAGAATGTATATAAACTCGAAAACCAAATATCCTCAAGTGGTTGACTTATAGTTTATTCTTCGTGAATAATTCTTCTAGTGTCTTGTTACCAAATATCTTATGAGGACTTTATATATATATTTGTTCAGGATTCCTTTTCCCATAGATACATGAGTAAGTTCTAGTTATGGATCTTTGCTTTATCCGCTTCTACAATTGATCTTTCTTTCTCTATGCAACACCATTTTGTTGGGGGTTGTAGTGAGTTGCCAACTCCGTCTTAATTCTCACTTCTCTGCAAAATATTTGAACTCATTTGAGGTGTATTCACCTCTAATATCTGACCTGAAAATGTTAATAATTTTTCCAAATATATTTTCTACTAAAGCCTTAAATTATTGAAACTTATTGAAATATTCATATTTTTCTTCCAATATATCGATCCATGTTTTGCATGAGAAATCATCAATAAAAGTGACATATTATAAAAATTTACTTAGAGATGGTAAAGTCATTTTTCCACATACATTTGAATGCATAATCTCCAAGATCCACTTGTATCTATTGTCACTACTTGAAAAACTTCCCTTGGAATTCTTGCCAAGTGCACAACCTTTGCATACTCCATCATGCTCCACCTGCATATCTGGTAGACCTATGAACATTTGTCTCAAAACTAGAAAGGTTCTATAGTTGGGGTGAGCAAGTATTTGGTGCCACAGCTCATTGGAGCTAATACTATTGTGTATAAGAGGTTGTGATGGGTGTCCATTTAATTTATACAATCCTTCCTCTATGACACCAATCACATCGGTTGAATCTATACTTGAACCCTTAAGCTAGAGAAGGACTTGGCCATAAAAAAAATCTACTTTGAAGCCTCGATATTCTAAAGCAGAGATATAGATAATATTCTTCTTTAAATATTGTACAAGAAATACATATTTTAGTGAATGGAGTTACCTAAATAAAGTTGGAAGGATGTTTCTCCTACTCCTTTTACTACATGTTTTGAATAATCTCCAAGTTCCACCTAAAGGGATGAACTCATTTTTGTCAAATTGTAAGATAATTTCATAACCTAGTCATGTGCTTAGAAGCACCATTGTCTACTATCCAAATATCGCTTCCTTGAGTGCTGGTGCATGTGAGAGTTGAAGTAAAGGCATACTCTTCATCCTTTGTCTCCCTTGCCTTTTTTTGAGATGTAGACTCCTTCATATCTGTTGCATGTGCATGATGTCTTATTTTCCCTTTCCCTTGAGAACATTGGTAAGAAAAGTGTCCCAACTTTTGACAGTTGTAACACCTAATCTTAGATACATCCTTCTTCTGATCTAGAACTGATCTTATTTTTTTATTTGGATGGTTGTTTCTTCCTTTTTTTTTTTCGTTTCTTCACATGAGTGGAAAGGGATTGATTTTCTTCATCATTGGTCTTTTGTGCCATGGATATCAATCTTTATTCTTCTTGAGCATAACTTGTCCATAGCTTATAAAATTTAGGTAATCTCCTTCTCGCACAAATTGATTGAAAAAATGCATCCCAAAAATAAGGAAAACTATTTATAGTTGTAGTCACAAGCTCTGTGTCATCCACTAAATCTCCAATAACTTCTCCCTAATCCTTTATCTGAGAAATCCTCATGAAGTAGGTAGAAATTGAATCTGATTTGTTCAACATTACATTAATTAGTTGATTCCTTAGAGTTAGCTTCTTACTTGCATTCTTGTTTTCATATAATTTGAAATTGTCTACTCCATCTAGCCTATCTTCAACTCTAAGGTTGGACACCATCTTGTAAATGGAAAATTAAATTAACTTATTTCCAACTATGGACTAGTGTTTGTCTTAACATGTGCTTCACTTTAAGAAAGTATTTTGTTTTGCTTTATATGGTAGGAAATACCATCGGCCAATGGTTTACCAAAACCATGGTCCTATAAACCACCAACAGTAAAAATAAAATTACAAAATGATACATAAATTCCTTTTTATCCAATAAAGTAAAATTTACAAGTTAGTAGCAAATTCTTTATATTATAGCAATTAAACAAATTTACCAAGAATTACTGCCAACCATAATTTATGTAATTATTTACATAAATTTAGGTAGAACATAAATTTAAGTAGATTAAAAATTAAATAAATATGTTGTTACATAAAGATTGTAACAACCCAAAAATTTAACACATATTTTTCTTTGCAAGATCTTATTGCTTTGATAACATGTTGAATTCTTTCTTATTTTCAGATCTTGGTAATTATTATCTTATGCTCAATAATTACACACTTGAAAAATTATCAACCTTAATTTCATTTTTATGATTGAGTAAAAATTATTAGATTGATAAAATATACATGCGATATTTATTGATGTCTCATTACAATTGAGGGCCTTGATATATATGCATAGCTAGGGTGTCTTTTCATTAGTAGACAAGTGTTTTCAATAAAACTTGTATTTTTTAAAATTAATTAAACATAGAGAGAGAATTATGCATAATATAATATATATTATACATTATTTGCTAGAAGGGAATACCTTCAGTGGTTACATAAAACATCAATATTAGCAATGTGTTAAGGATAGATTTAGAGGTGGATGTAATTTAATGATAATCCACTAGGTATATACCATGAGATTCAAAATTTATCTTATATATTAAATTTAATACAATGTGTATTAACAATGTAGGCATGCATATGAAACAAGAGTCATAGGTGGCAAAGTCCTTTTACTTGATATATGTATTGGGAGAAAGAAATTGATTTATGTATTGGAGGAAATAAGTAATTTCTTGATAATATTTGTCCAGTGATCTAGATTTATGAAGGAATGAAATTAAATAAATATATAAACAAAAACAAAAAGATACAATGAAAATAGAACTTTAATTCATTAATAGAAGAGTACCGAAAAATGTTGTAGAAATTATATGCACTAAGCATGCATATGTCCAAGATCCTCCTGATCTCACACTATTTAACTTTATGCAAGATACTGAATCTATTCCACTTGTTAATCTTTTGTGGAAAAATTAATTGCACACACATGTGAAGTATAAACAAAAATAATCAATCACACATAACACAATTTTTTTTAACCGGGAAAGCCTGAAGCTGAAAACCCCAACTATATATTATGTAACATGGAGATCATATGACAATCTCATACAAGCATACAAAGCTTATCACAAGCTCTCAGTACAGTACAATTTTCATACACTATACAGGCCTAATCTTGCAAATCCATGTACCGATCTTTGCCACCTGCTAGCCTGCCTCCACTGCGCAATCTCTGCTGAAGAGTAGCTCTGAATGAATTCAAATTACTCCATCCTTTATTGCGCAATCCTCATTGGAATCTCCACTGAGTGTTGGATGCAATCAATGCATCACTATAGTCACAACAGATAGTCTATCTTGCCCTTTCACCTATCTCTCCACTGGTCTCCACTAAAACTGCCATGCACTGTAGTTAACTGATGTATTGTTCAATTGATTAATGAGTTATTATTTATGAATTAATTAACTAATTAATTCACTCCACTCTCACTAGTGTATCAATCAATTAGACTAGATACAACTAGCTCAACTGAGTCTAACTGAGTTAAACTAAATACAACTCTATAACTACTTCTTCCAATTGTGTCATAACTCTGCCACTTGAGTTCTAACTGAGTCCTCCATGCATTAGCTCCGATAAACCCTTAGGAATAGATTAATTCCTTCTGTTAGCTGTTGTGCCACATCTGTGCACTGAACTAAAGTGCTCCAAGAGAATAAGTTGTTGTTTAGAGTCTGATTATTATTAAGAGCTAATAATAATCGACATGCATCTATTTTTAGATTGACGATCTATAAATAGACTTCGCCCAATATTCTAAAAATAGAATTTCATCTATTTTTTCAACTTGACCAACCATCCACAAATAACATCCTGCAACTTTTGAAATATGATCATCATTTATAAAAATAGACATAGTCTCAAAGATAATGGTCCCAATTCCAGTCGCACTGTACTTACCATCATCGCCCATCTCTATATGCATCTGGAGGTCCTTCTCCTCCAAGTCACTAAACAACTCTTTGTCTCCCGTCATATGGAAAGACGCACCACTGTCAAGATACCACACCGATCCCATGTAGCTTGAAACCAAGCATGTGATCAAGGAAAAATCCAACTCAAATTGCGAGGCTAAGGCCTCTCCAGCTGTAGATCCAGCAGCCTACTTATTCTTCTTCTTCTGTGGACAATTAGTGGCGAAATGTCCATGCTCATGACAGTGCAAACACTTTAGTTTGGACAAGTCCTGCTTCTTGCCTTTCGCACTGGATTTAGAAGGATTTTTCTTCCCCTTCCCTTTCCTTGCTTTGGCAGCCAAAGTGCAATTCTCTTCATCTTCATTCTTCGATGAAGATCCATCCCTGGTACCCCACCTTATCTCCTCCTGCACAAGATCCGACCAAAGTCGCTCCCATCCTGGCAGTTTCTGCCATCCATTGACAGAGTCTTCGTAGCTATGCCAACTCTTCAGAAGCCCAAGGAGATCCAAGCTCACCAAGTCTTCTTCATCAAAAGTAACCCCCACACTTCCCAGCTCATCCTTGCAGTGGACAAACTTCATGAGGTATTTTGGAATACTGTCGCCTTTCTCCATTTTTATTTTTCTGAGCTTGTCTTTAAGCACCAACTTCCTCTGGTCACTTCTGCTTTGGAACAAGTCTGTCAAAGCCTTCCACATTAAGAATGGAGTGGATTTCCCATGAAGGCTGGACAAAATATGGTCCTTCACACCTTCCAAATGCATCCTCCTCGTCCATGCGTCTTCTTTTGCCATGCACGGGCAATGCGCATCGTCGAGATCCCTGGGCTTAGGAACACGCACCGATGAACCTTCATCCCATTATCCTCCTCAACACCACCTCCATCCGTCCTTCCACGCTCATGTAATTTGAGCTCCCATCAAGGGTATACTCCAATCTCAACCCGTTGAAAGACATTTCAATGTATACTGATTTCGCACCAAGAATCTTCTGTAGCAAATTCGAATTTTCCACCAGCACAAACTCACTTCACAATTGCAATCTTCAATCAACAATGCTCTGATACCATGTAGAAATTATATGCACTAAGCATGCATATGTCCAAGATCCACCTGATCTCACATTATTTAACTTTATGCAAGATACTGAATCTATTCCACTTGTTAATATTTTGTGGAAAAATTAATTGCACACACATGTGAAGCATAAACAAAAATAATCAATCGCACATAACACAGTTTTTTTAAACCATGAAAGCCTAAAGCTGAAAACCCCAACTATATATTATGTAACATGGATATCATATGACAATCTCATATAAGCATAAAAATCTTATCACAAGCTCTCAGTACAGTACAATTGTCATACACTATACATGCCTAATCTTGCAAATCCATGCACCAATATTTGCCACCTGCTAGCTTGCCTCCACTGCGCAATCTCTGCTGAAGAATAGCTCTGAATGAATTCGAATTACTCCATCCTTGACTACGCAATCCTCATTGGCATCTCCACTGAGTGTTGGATGCAATCAATGCATCACTATAATCACAACAGATAGTCTGTCTTGCCCTTTCACCTATCTCTCCACTGGTCTCCACTAAAACTGCCATGCACTGTAGTTAACTGATGTATTGTTCAATTGATTAATGAGTTATTATTTATGAATTAATTAACTAATTAATTCACTCCACTCTCACTAGTGTATCAACTGGCCAAAATCCAGATACAACTAGCTCAATTGAGTCTAACCGAGTTAAACCGAATACAACTCCATAACTACTTCTTCCAACCCAGCCATAACTCTGCCACTTGAGTTCTAACTGAGTCCTCCATGCATTAGCTCCAGTAAACCCTCAGGAATAGCGTAATTCCTTTTGTCAGCTGATGTGCCACATCTGTGCATTGAACTGAAGTGCTCCAAGAGAATAATTTGTTATTTAGATTCTGATTATTATTAAGAGCTAATAATAATCGACATGCATCTATTTTTAGATTGACGATCTATAAATAGACTTCGCGCAATATTCTAAAAATAGAATTTCATCTATTTTTTCAACTTGACCAACCATCCACAAATATCATCCTGCAACTTTTGAAATATGATCATCATGTCTAAAAATAGACATAGTATAAAATAGACTTGCGCCAAAAATAGCCTGCAGGCCCACTTAGTGAAGGCGATTCTTTTCACTAAGCTCATCATCTTGTTGAATCTCAACAAATTTTTACATGCTGAATGGAAATAAACTAGCTCAATCGATGGTAGATTATCTTTGAGAAGAGATGTGGAAGCTACATGCCTTCTAAATTGTGCTAAAATGAGGCTCAAAGGTCTATTTATTATTTTTAAACAATGTAAAACCCTAAACATCCAAAAAAATAACCCTAGGAGATGAAGTGCCAAACGTATGTGGGCCTCGTAGGGGTAAATTGGTACATCAACTTCTCGGGGCCGCAACTTTGGCATGCAATCTCTATTTAATGTGTACGATACCTCATCAGAAACATATATTCGAGGAATACAAATTTTGATTGAAAACCCCAACCACATCCTGTAGGATTTCCCGTTTTCCAAAAAATGTTGTTTAGTGCTTGGAAACGGCTTCAGAAGTTTAGGGCTCGAAAAACTACCAAAAATAGTAAAATGTGCTAAAATTAACAAAACTAAAAGAAACAACGGTGGGAATCGAAGTGGAATAGCCAATTGGCCACCAATATCGACTTAGGTCATCTAGGGACCTGAAAAAAGGGATAATGGTTGTTTTCTTGATGTATACTTTGTGGATAGTATAGAGGCATGGTTGTTAAACACTTTGATGCAATTACAATATAGAAGTTGTCTGATTTGTAAGGGTAATATTGATAAAAATAGGTTCACAACGTTTTCAAGTGCTCCATAAAAGTAAAAGATAATGTTTTCAAATGGGTAAAAACATTGGTAGTTACAAAGCCAATGCTTGATAGCTAGAAATATAGGGTCATGAGACCTTTTAATGAATAATTTACAAAGAAAAATACTTGGTAAGATTTTGCAAATGGGCTTGCATGTTAAATGGGCTCAACTATGGGAGGGGAGGGGGGATTCATAGCTAAACATGCTTGAGTAAGGGGTCTTGGGATGAGGACATACTTAGGAAACCTTGGTTACCAGATGAAATATCTAAAGTTGCATTAGAGAAATTTCAAGTTTAAAAGAATCGATACATTTCAAGATGAGGATGTCAAACATAAAGGTAAATAATTTAGAGGGAAAGTTTGTTTTTTCATTTTTTGAAATCATATTGTCAAATTTTCTCCTCATATGTATGCTCAAAGGAACTTCTTGGATGAGGAATTATATTCTAAATCTAATGAATACATGTTTTTCATACTCTTGATATACCCATAGTGAGATAAATTGGAAATACATGAAAAAAATATGTTTATTTTTCAAGAAGCATGTTTTTTGCATGTATTTCAAATTTATATCACTATAGGTCTATCAAAAATATGGAGAGTTGGTACTCAAGGATGCCAAACTTAATTTTGCATCCAACAAGTGCCTACACTTAAAACTTTAGAAAACCTGTAAATAGATAAGTCAAAAATATAATTAAAAAAATAATGTTATTTTTTCCCTTTAAAAGTTCATAACTCCCATTTCATTATTTTAACTATTATTTTTTTATATTTATTGAAAGCTCATTTTCTCATTTTATATCTCAATATTTAATTCATTATAATTGATCCAATGTCATTTCTTTTATAGTTTCAATCCCACTTTTTCACCTTTATGAGCATAGTCCAATATAATGAGTGCTAAATGGAATTTTCAAAATCGTGAAAAAATAGTGATTGTGGCTAATTTTTATGGGATATTGATCATGATTTAATACCCTCCTCTAATCATAATACAAAAAATGATATTTTATGTTGGAATAGAATACCTCACACCCCCTAAAATGCTTAAATAGAGAATCAAGGGAACTCTAAATGAATTGTTTATGATACTTAATACTTACTAAGATGGCTTGTATCTTATAAAATGGAGTAATGAGTTAAGTGGGTTTAACGATGGAAGGAAAATATGTGGGTAATGATGCTTGAGTCAAAGAAGTCTTCATTTGAGTGGCCTACATGGGAATTTTTGGTTATCAAGTGCAATTCTTGGAGGTGATGATTGATGTTTTGTTATTCAATTCACTCATTTCAATCTAATTTTAAATTCTACCCCTTCAAACATCATTGATACTATTGACACCTAGTCCCTAGGGATTGGGAAAATATTTGTAAATATGTACAGAAAAAATAAGAAGACAAAGAGAAATTGGATTATATTACAATTATCCTTAATATAATTTCATTAATTAGTGGAGTTACCAAACCTAGCCTCACATTGGTATTAGAGCACGGGTATTAATTTTGCTTTCTTCTACCCTCTTTGTAAATCCCCTATCTACAAAAATTAGTCCCTATGCCAAAACATTGCCTCTCTCTATAACAAACCTGGTTAAAAATCCATGTAATAAAGTTAATAAAGGAAAAAATAAGACCAAGGTCATGGGACATGTACTCCAAGCTTAATGGTGGGAAAAAAATCCTAGCAGGTGTTCATTTGGTTTATTATGGCTAAGGGAAATTGACAAAGAATTTGAAAAGGCAAAGAGGCATTCATTGATATTTTATTTATGAAAATAGGAGAAAAGGAAGGTGAAAGGTCAAATAATTGCACGAGGAGCAAATTCAAGGAAAAATGAAAGAAAATGAAGAAAATAGAGGACTTAATGATAAAAAGGCTTATGATGATCGGTTCATGGATTTTGTCATTGTAGCTTAGAGCTCTCTCTTTATTATTTCTCTCTCTCATAATATTTCACACTTAAAGCATTATTGGAGTAATCTAGCATTGGAGAAAGGAAAGCAAAGGAAGGTCAAGAATGCAAAGGAGTGCAAGGATCAAGCAAAGAAAAATTTGGGATCAAGCAGCTTCAGCGGGAATACTTGCAGGTAATAGGTTACATGTGTGATTTCCTAGCTGGTTTATGGATGCATGGTATATGCATGTATGTACTTGGTTCTCTTGTTTTCATTAGCATGGGTTTTTCCAAGTGTGATAGTGATTGTAGGTTTTAATATCAATAGATGATAGCTGACTTACCACAGTATTGAAGATGTTCAGATGCTCTGTCACCGAGTCTCCATCCTTCATCCTCAGGTTATACAAATTTTTCCATAGGAACAACTTATTCACCAAAGACTTAGATTGGTACAAATTCCCAAGTTTTTCCCACAAATTCTTCACCGTAGATTTCCCAGATACATTCAACAATAATGAATCTGAGACACACAACCGTATTGTGCTCTTAGCCTTCCGATCCAGTTTCTTCCAGTCTTCATATGAAATTTCCATTGGTTTAGTACCTGGATCTACTACGATCCACTGATCTTTATCCACCAGTAGATCCTCCATCTTGAGCTTCCACAACTCAAAACTCTGACCATTAAATTTCTCGATCTCTATCTTTCCGCCGCTCACCATCTTCTTACATCGCAAGAATCGATCCCGCAGATCTCCCACTGAACAGGGTCTACCTCAGGCCCGAGCAAAAAACCCTCAGCAGCAAAGGTGTCCCCTTGAAGCTGAAACAACTCTGATACCAAATGTAGGTTTTAATATCAACACATGACAACTGACTTACCGCAGTATTGAAGGCGTTCAGATGCTCTGTCACCAAGTCTCCATCCTTCATCCTTAGGTTATACAACTTTTTCTGCAGGAACAACTTATTCACCATAGACTTAGATTGGTACAAAGTCCCAAGTTTTTCCCACAAATTCTTCACCGTAGCTTCCCTAGATACATTCAACAATACTGAATCTGAGACACACAACCGTATTGTGCTCTTAGCCTTCCGATCCAGTTTCTTCCAGTCTTCATCTGACATTGCCGTTGGTTTAGTACCTGGATCTACTATGATCCACTGATCTTTATCCACCAGAAAATCCTCCATCTTGAGCTTCCACAACTCAAAACTCTGACCATTATATTTCTCGATCTCTATCTTTCTGTCGCTCGCCATCTTTTCAACATTGCCTTGCCATTTCCGGATAGCCATGGTGTGATGGGGTTCTTTTGCTTGGTTGAGGTGGATTTATGGATGGTTTCTAAATCGACTGAGGTGCTCTCAGGAAAATTTCTAAAGGCCTAGAAATCCCTAGATCGGTATATGGTGGGATATGCGGTAAATCCTTAGGGTGGAGACGGGAAAATCCATAATAGTTTAGGTGGAGAGATCCAGAGGAATCCATGCTTGTATAGGCCTGGTGATCCATGGACTGGTATATGGTGTGATTGCAGTAAAGTCTGGTAGTGTATGTTTCTTGTTTGGGCCTAGGAATCATTGACGAGTATATGGTAGGATATACGGTAAATTTTAGTTGGATAGGTGCTTTCTTCAGGCCTAGAAATCCTTAACCAATTTTGGAGGGATATAGGGTAAAGATTGAGAAGCATGGTCGGTTTTGTTGTGAGTCCCACATTCATGTTTGGAATATGGCACGAGGATTATTTGTTGAAAGAATGATTTGGTTCATCCAAATATATAGTCAGGTGGTGCGTGGAAGTCCATGACGCGGTTGGATTTTGCATGTGTTAATAAGAGTTCTTTTCCTCTTGTATTTCATGAGTATTTATAATTTTTATGGTGTGGCTTTGATGGTTGTTATATTACTATTATTATCTTGGTTATATGTTGGTTATGAGCATGGTTTTATGACAAATTTTAGTTCTTGATTTCATAATGTTTTGATTAGTAAATGAATGGTTAATGAATGTATGTCATATTAGATGATAATGCATTTATTGTGAGAGGGCATCGCACCTTCTTGACGATTCTTAGATAAGTATAAGATCGCTATGTTCAGATATTTAATTATGACATGTATATTACATGTTAATGATGTGTTTGACATAATTTATGTCATTGTTAGGCATGGTTGGGTCAATTTTTATATAAGTTTGTATGGAAGGCTTTGTACCTGTTTCATTTATAATTTCCGAAGGTTTCAATAAGTTTTGGGTAGTGGTCTGGAGACTGGCCATGAAAAAGTGCCTCAAATCTCGTAGTCGCTGGCACAAAACTGGGTGAAAAAGACTGCAGTCACTCCCTTGCAAGATTATGCATGTGATTTGAGGCTTTTAGTCGCATAGATGCATGCTTGTGCATGGGAATGGGAGTCCATATCAGTGTAAAATAAATTTAGCTTAAGTTTTGGGCACCTAGAAGGGTGGCTTAGCCCTTAGGGGTCATGTATCACCTGAGGGAAGCTAGTAAGGTTTTGGTTTGTCAATTCCACTTCCTTAAGGTGATATAAGAGGCTCAATCATATCATAGTAACTCTTCATCACATATTTACCCTGGTAGGCTGGTTAACTTGTGTAAATGTGGGAGGAGGGTGTTTCAGAGTGGTATCAGAGCATGGTTGAACTCTTGGACTAGATGAGCGAAATGTGGTTGTCATGCATGCATGTAGGTTGTATATGTGCTTGTTATGTATGCATGGTGATGGTCATTGTTACAATTTTTTTTTCATGTAGAAGTTGATGATGTTGATGTTGGGATGTGTTTGTCATGAATGCATGTCGGTTGCATGTGCATTTGTTATAAATGTTAGTTTCTATACGTTGTTATGCATGCATTTTCATGGTTATGGTTATGCATGCATGTAGGCCAGACATGCATCGTGGTGGTCATTATGTAGTTTGTGTCATCATGATGTTGTTGATATGTTATGATATTGATATGTTGGTTGAGATAGAGCAAGAGAAGAATATTATAAGATCGAGGTTGCAACACTGGACCTCGGGGTAAGAGCATATCTTCATACAAGTTTATATGTTGGGAATGCATGTATGTTGGTTAATGATTATTATATGAATTATGGTTGCATACATGTCTATCATTCTATTTTTTTATGGTTACATGCATTGTATATTATAGTTGATCAATGTGGTAATATGCACATGCGTCAGATAGTCATGAATGGTAGTAACTTATTTTTATATTCATTTTGGTCATGTACATGATGAGTATGGTCATTGCAGTTAACATCTTGATCTCATATGTATTATGCTAGTCTGGATTTTCCTATGCAAATGGAGATGGTCATGGATATTTGGTATGAGTTGATATAATTGTGATATTGTGTCATACTAATGTAGACTGACTTGTGCATATGTGATAGCCTCCTCTGAGATACATTGAGGTATGCGTTTGATTATGTTTTCTATTTGGTTTATATAACATGGTATGTTTATAGTTTGTTTTAATGTTTGATTAATTGCATCATATGAGTATGTGTCTATCTTCGAAACAAGTTGATTTCAAATTAATAGACATGATGTCTTGATCTTTGGAACATGTGATTGACATATGTGAACATTTGAAGGGCAACATGCTTGGCATTAGCGTGACAAGGTAACAATTGATTTGTTTATATAACTAGCAGTTGGATGATGTGATAGTACATAATAAGACACAATTGCAGCAAGGTAAAAGGTAAAAGAAATTGGGTGAGAATTCCTTTGGCTATGTTTGGAAACCGTAATTCCAAATGAATGTGTTCTTTACAAACATGAATCCTTCTTAACCCTTATTTTGTATAACATTATGTGGATATGTACTATATTTATGAACATGTATTTGACATGTATATCAATTGGTTTTCTAGTTATGGTTGGATTCATCAAGGAATTGGAGTTCCTTGAGAGATGATATATGTACATGTTCAGTTACAGGTCAATGTGTTGGTTATATCAAGGTAAGATAATTGGTATATTGTTAGATTTACCTATGCACTAACAATTATGTGTTTATGGAAATATGGTGTAGGGGATTGCATGGCGAAGAGTCTGCCATGGAATCTTGGAGAAGGCTTGGGTTGAGTTTTCCTTTGGAAGCATTGGGAATCCATGGGGATTGAGTCATGGAGTTTTTTGGCTAGCCTTGTGCTTTCTATAATTTGTGATTTGTTTGTCTTTTATTTGTAGTTTTGTTTGTGTTTGGTGCATGTCCATGCCACTTTGTTTGTAGTGTTATATTGCTATTGGTTTTTCATGGATTTTCTTCTTGTTTGTTTCTTGTTATTTCCTTTTATGTTTTGAGGCTCTTGGGAATTAGTTGGGAAGGAGGAAGTTAATATAGGTCAAGGAGAGTTGAATGAAACCCAACATGTAATGTAAGACTTGGATGAAGCTCGGTACATGTATAAGGGAAGTTGAAGGCAAGAAAATGACAACTGGTTGGGTTGGTTGGGTCCATTGGGGTAAATGGATGGTGATAGGGTAGTCATGAGAAAGGTAACAAGAATGTTAAAGTGAATGGATATTAGTTATTAGATGCCTTGGATATGTTGGGAAATATTGTTCTCAATGTTTTGTAAGTTGTCCATAGATAAAGGGAGTTCTCTTAACCTTGAAATTATGATATGTGGTAATTATGTTGTGATTATGATTATGATGATGTATATATATGTATGTATGTATGTATGTATGTTTTTTTCTGACATGGTCATAAGGGATCATGATTTATTTATGCTAATCATTAAATATATGTATGTATGTATGTTTTTTTCTGACAGGGTCATCAGGGATCATGACTGTATATATGTATGTCATTGTCTGACAGGTTCGTTAGAGATCATTCTTGTGTGGAGGAATGCTTGCTTGTGCAAGAGAATGTCATGAAGAGGTTCCTATTCTTATGAGGAATCAAGTGGGAATAGTAGCCCTAAAAAATATATGAGGTTAGTATCGTGTGGATATGAATTGATATTATGTGATTTTACTATGTCTATGTTTATGCTATGGACAAGTAATTCCAAGGGATACATCAACGAAAGGAAAGCAGTGTGATCTGCATCATGTTGGAACAAGCATGAATAGTGGAAAGACACTAGAAGCAAGGTTGTTTGGTAGATTCAGTGTGCTCTCTGGATGTGTAATACTACTATTGTCTATCTGTTGTACATGTTGTACCTATAGTGTAGTGTGCATGTTGCATATGCAATATCATGTACATAGAGTGTTGTGTGCATATTGAATATGTGGTATTGTGTACGTATAGTGTTGTGTACATGTTGTTTATGCAGCTATATATAGAAATTGTGTTGTGAACCATTGTTGTTTATGCAATGTTGTGTACAGATGGTGTTGTATGAATGTTTCATATGTGGTGCTATGTACATTTGGTGCTTTGTGCATGTTCCATATGCGGTGTTGTGTAGATATGGCGTGGATTTTATGTTGTACATATGGTGCTATGTACATGTGGTGTTGTGTGCATGATTGTACATGTGGGGTTGTGTGAATGATTGTACATGTGGTGTTGTGTACATGTCGTGTTGTGTACGCATCGTGGGTGTGGTGTTGTGTACACATTGTGTAGGTGGTGTTGTGTAAATGTAGTGTTGTGTAAATGTGGTGTTGTGTACACATTGTGCAAGTGGTGTTGTGTACATGTGGTGAAGTGCAAGCATTGTGCATGTGACACTTTGTATATGTGGTATTGTGTACACATCATACACGTTGTGGTGTACACATGTGGTACTATTTTATGTGTATTATGTAGTCATTGTCTTGTGACACATTTATTCATTGTGTTGTACTATGTGTAAATATATGTATTGTGTTGTACACATGGTGTAGGTGTGTGTATTGTGTTACATTGTACACCGGGTGTAGGTGTATGTTTTGTGTGGCATACCATGTGTGGGTGTATGCGTGTGATGTACATTATGTGTATGTGTATGTGATTGAAGATAAGTGAAGACACTAGGTGCTTTTCAGGTTAGGTAACTAATTTGGTGTGTGTATGGAAAGGATAAAAACAAATATAGAAGTATAGAACCGATTAAAGGATAAGTATTAGTGTTTTATTTCAGTTTTGATTATACATGTGATCTATGAATTTGATTTATGATAGTTACATGTGATTTATGATTCTAATTTATGTTGGTTGTGTTTGAGCTAAATGGACGTGATATGTTTATATATGATGATTTAGTCAAGATCTAGTTTGACTTGTTGTGACAGGAAGTAAACATAATTTTAGGTGTACCTTATTGATGAGCCACCGATGAGGTATGGTTTGAGTTTATTTCAATTTATTTTGAATCTAATGGAAATTATGTTCTTGGTATAGGAAAGCACGGAAATGTCCAGTTTGGTGGTTGGAACTAATTGTAATAATGTTAGCAGCAACGATGAAAGGAATTGGAGCATGCAGTAGTATGTTGGTAAAGCATTCAGGAGCAGGGTTATTGTGGGACATTGGTACCCAATAGTGTCCATTTAATTACATGAGCATGCTATGACCATTATGATGGTTTTGAGGCAGGGATATGCCTTGGTTTTTGGACCTTCCGATGCGAGGAAACCTTTCCAAGGGAGGGGTTACCTAAGGGAAAATGTAGTAGATGTTGGGTGTGGAGCCTGATTATCTTGTTTACTTTGTATCACAGCATTGGACCCCTGTACCTTAAAAGGGGCGGCAACGCCGCCCGTAATTAATCGCTGCCGTGGGGGGTCCAGGGGGGGCGACAACGCTTTTCGGAGCCCCCCCTTGGCAGGGGGTTTCGGGGGCAGCGCCCCCGAAGCTAAAAACATATGTAAAATTTCCTTGTAAAAGTATAAGTAATTTCTAGTCAATCTGGGCCATTCATAGGCGGATGATCTGACGTTAGAAGTTATGTTTAGTTTAGGGTTTTTTTCCTAGAAGGCAACCCCCTTGTATATATGAGGGTATTGTATTGCGGCTGTGTATTATGTGTGTATTCTCAGAGTGAGAAACAGATAAGGAGACTGTGAGAGAGAACAGAGGATATTACAGCAGATCTACTGTAGGTTTTGTCTCTTCAATTTTTTGCTGGATAATAGAAAGGAAGGATTGGCTGTTCGGGGTGGACGTAGCCCAAACTGGGTGAACCACGTATATCTGTGTCTCTTTGGTTTTATGTGTTTTGTGTGCTTGTATTTTTTGCATATTTTATGTGTTGCATTGCTCCATAATATATAATTTTCTAACAACTAGTATCAGAGCTGGTGTAATAATTTTATTGTGTCTATAGTTTCACCACTGTTGTGTAAGAAGCAAGAATCATCTCTGTGCAGTTTGATTGGACAGATCTGCGCTTGAAGTTATTGGATCTGTTGTATCAAAAATGAATTTTCATATGAAGAACACAGATCTTGTCAGATCTGGTGTGGATCGATCGTTGACACATAGTCAAAATGGCTCATCCATGCAACTGTGCAAAAGAGGAGGATATGAGTGGTGCAGGTCGCAGGATCGAAACGCAGGAAACAATCATGGTAGCTGTACCCCAGCGAAACCAGTAATCAAATAATGGACCATTCGGGAGATGGAGGAGGAGATCACGAAGGCATGGCGATGGCCTCGGATATGCGTCAGGATCACGGAAATCTGCCCTCTAGATCGCCCAAGCTTGGCACGGGGTTTCGTCCATTCGGATTTTCGTCAGCTCAGGAGCCTTGCATTTGCTTCATTTTGATGGTTCGATCCAATTTTTTGAATGTCTAAATTAATTTGGAGTAGGGATTTATTTATTTTCGAGGACTAGAGAAGAAAATCGGTTCGACGCTTTGTCGAGGAGGTTGATTTTTTTCAAATTGGTGGAAAATCAACCAAGGCATGGTTTGATAAGCAATGCAGAAGTCACACAGAGCTCAATTGAAAAGAAAGCAGGCTCTGGAGGAAATATCTTCAGGAAAGAAGCGACTATATGAGGTCTCATTTACGCTGTTTTTGTTGCATGGGGGCTCTTATTTTTCCTTAATTCTCGACCTGGTCGGAGCGATGGCTTTTGAGATAGTGATAGAGGTACAGAGCCAGTGTATGGCTGGAACTCAACATTAAATGGTCAATATAAAACGGAGTATCCCGAAAACGAATTGCTTGAATTCCAGAATGAAGGAATAAATTAGACCATGCACAATATTGCATGGCGCCTTCTTCTGCTGATGATGCCGAAAATACTATCATTATGCCAAATGTGGTGAATACATATGATATTGAAGGAGATCTTGGGTTCAAGTGGCAGCCACCCGATAACAAGTGGCAGAGTATTGCGTTGGGCTATACTTCGGGGACCACGTCAAGTACCAAGGGCATGGTGCAACATAAGCCAAGATTAAAGGGCCGTAAATGAGTATACACATGAATATTGAAAGCAACCATGAGCATTGGTTGCATACAAAGTATTTGATGAATTTATGGAATGAGTCAATCAAATAATTATCATAGTATGGTGGTACATGGTTGAGGAAAATTGTGGTCGAGGGTGGAGAAGAGGAGCTTCACCAAGCAACCAAGCAGAAAATTAGAATGGACCAGCAAAAGCGTAGAGGGCAGATTTATGTACAACTATGATGTCCTCTTTGGAGATGACATCATGTAGAAAATGAGAGAGGATATTTGCAGGTGAATTAACTAAATTGATGAACCATGTATCTAAAGAGAATTCCTAGAGGACTGGCGGTTATAGAGGCTGGTGACCCATGTAATCCGGTAGATGGATTCTTTTTATATGGACATTGATTTCATATGTACAAAGGCAACAACAATGAAACAAAAAAAAAAATTATTATAATGGAGTCAATTTATTACATGTAAATGGGCATATCGTTGTAAGACCTGGTATGGCATGCGTACCCCTGGGTAATCACTAGTAAAGTCTAGGTTAGACCTAGGTGATAGGGGGGATGTCAAGTTAACAATTACCCTGGGTAAAAATTTGAGGGGGGAAGAGCTAGAGTGAGCGGGGTTGTCTCATTTAGCAGGTTTGGCTAGATTTAGTCAATAATCCCCAAGTCAAGTTTAATGGGGGAATTGTTAGGTAAAATTGACTCGAGATAGAGTCAAAGTTGACTAGGGTAAATAGTAGTGATTTTGGGGCACATGGTTTTGTGCACCCATGGTTTTGGCCCATGGTATTACATGTAATGGAGCCTATAAGAGGCTGGGAATAATTCATTGTGATGTAGGCCTGGAGGTGAGCGGTGAAGGCTCACTTGGCCGGATTGGTCAGGGTTTTGGCCAATGGTTAATGAAATTTCATTGGTTGGGTTTTTCCTCGGATTTGGGGTTTTCCCGGATAAACATTTGTGTTTATGTTCATGATTTGTTGTTGGCTCTTTTTATGTTTATTTCTCTCAGTAAAATATTTATTATTTATGCCGTAAAATATTAACAGTAGAGAAGGGGATGTCTGTGGAACTTGGAAATGTGTGATTGCATGGAAGGGGGTGACCATATTTCTTGAGGGACTATGTAGTAGAGAAGGGAAAGTAGGGGAATACATTGCTTTTGGTCATTAGCATTTCCAGATGGAATCATATGCATAATGGGAGTGTGTCCTAGAACAATGAGTCGGTAATTTTTCACTGAGGGAACATGTAGCGCAAGGATATTAGCACTAGAAATTGGATGCAGCTTTGACTTTGGTAATGGATGGTGAAATTCCTTGGAAGGAGGTGAATACTTTTACTACTTTTGAGGGTGGAGGTGTGAGCCTTTGGATTCCGTTGTTGTTGATACATGAAGTGTATCCTTTTATTTATTGGTTAGAGAAAATCTGCATATATGTATATGTGTATATTATTGTAAATATTGTATCGAGATGTGTTATAAATCTCCATAGACAATATGGTTATTTGTTGGTTAAAGCAAATGTTTATGAGTATATATGTGTATGTTACTGTAAATACCACAATGTGTTGTGTTATAAAGCTCCAGTAAACGATATGTTTGTCATGTTTTTAGCAGTGGTCACTTTAAATATTGCAAGGAGTTGTGTTATAAAGCTCCATGGGTTATATGTTTTGATTTTTAGTGGTCTTACTAGTTATAGGTGTCATTGAATATTGAGGATGTATTACACTAAAAAATGTCACCTTGACATTCTGCTGACTGTATGAGCTCATTAAACACTCATACATGCCTCCTTTGCAAGTCTTACAACCTTTGTTCCTCATTCCAAGCCCTAAAAATAGAGGAAAAACCCTTAAAACTCAAAAAAGCCTTGGGCACGCAGGTAACATGAAGCCTGCCTGCGTTTTTAGCTAGGGTACGCAGGTAATGTAAAGAGAAACTGCGTTCTAGAACGCATTTTTGCAGTGTAATGCCTGCGGTACCCCTGTAAATTTAAAAAAGCGCGAAAGAAAACTGAAAAAGTTGAATTTTGGTCAATTCTAGAAGGTTCTGGATGAGATTTTTTGGGGATGAGTACGCTTTAGTAAGGTGCATGTATCCCACACCTTAAGGAACTAATCCCTTGAAGTAAGGAGCCTATCCCTTTGAAGGAGGATTCTATCCCTTAAAAAGTGGAATCCTAACCTCCTCATCTGCTCTATAAAAGGAGGCATTGGGTAGCCTCAAAGGGTTAAGATAAGTTAAGAAGATTTTGTTAAGAAAACTAATGGAGGATTGAAGAAGAAAAGTGAAGAAGATTGAGTTGAAGTGCTGTTGAGATTTAGACTTCTTTCTGCTGAGCTTTTGAGAGGAAATATCACATACCTCTTTGTGCTCCTGGAGGAAGAGTGCAAGACTTATCAAAGTAGAGGAGATTCCTGCTTCGGACCCCGGGAAGGCCTTTCGAACATCAAGGCTAAGGTTGTAAGGTTCTTCTATTATTTTAAGATTAATACAATCAAGTTCTGTTTTTCTCAATAAATTGTCGTTCGATTGTTTATTTCGATAAGCTATTGTTTGATCATTTATTTCATAGATTCCTTGATCACTATGATAGGTATGTTTTATAATTATTTTTTATACAGGTGCTATTGATATTTTCTTGTTTGTGATTGTAGATCAACGAAAGATGATACTTTCTTGCGACAAAAGAGCTCTTGTTGCGACGAAGGATTATTGATGCGATGGAAGCACTACAACCGCAAATAAGCATTTGGATCTAAGGTAGGATCGACACCTTCATAGCATTTATTTGTAAAACGAATATATCTAGAGAAAGACAAACTTAGTTGTTCGTTGTTGCTAGATTGTCTTCTGACACTAGGGAGATCGGTCTTGTCCGCAAGAACGATTTATCCGGCCAACAGGATGGTGTTCCCCCAAGGGGGAGCATTCTATAACAACCCTGGTTAAAAATCCATGTAATAAAGTTAATAAAGGAAAAAATAAGACCAAGGTCATGGGACATGTATTCCAAGCTGAATGGTGGGAAAAATTCCCTAGCGGGTTTTTGTTTGGTTTATTATGGCTAAGGGAAATTGGCAAAGGAAATGGAAAATGATTTGAAAAAGGAAAAGAGGCATTTACTGATATTTTATTTATGAAAATAATGGAAAATATGAGAAAAGGAAGGTGAAAGGTCACCTAATTTCATGAGGAATAAATTCAAGGAAAAATGAAGGAAAATGAAGAAAATAGAGGCCTCGAAGAAAAAAAGGTTTTTGAGGATCAATTCATGGATTTTTTCAATTGTAGATTGGAGCTCTCTCTCTATTATCTCGCTCTCATGCTCTTTCACACTTGGGTAATTATTGGAGAACTCAAGCATTGGAGAAAATAAATAAAAGGAAAGCAAGGATCAAGCACGAAAAAAGTTTGGATCAAGAAACTTCAGCAAGAATTCTTAGAGGTAACAAGTTGCATGTGTGATTTCCTAGATGGTTTATGGATGCATGGTATATACATATATGTATATGGTTCAATTTTTTTTATTGGGATGGGTTTTTCCAGGTGTGACAGTGTTTTCAGCCTTGGCTTTCCATTTCTAGATAGCCATGGTGTGATGGGGTTATTTTTCTTGGTTGAATTGGATTGTCGGATGGTTTCGAAATTGAGTGAGGTGGTCTCAGGAAAATTTCCAAAGTCTCAAAAATCCCTGGGCCGGTATATGGTGGGATGTGCGGTAAAGCCTGAGGGTGGAGACGAGAAAATCCCTCATGGTTTAGGTCGAGAGATAGGGAGGAATCCATGCTTTTCATAGGCCTAGTGATCCCTGGACTAGTATATGGTGGGATTGCGGTAACACCTGGTAGTGTATGTTTCTTGTTTGGGACTAGGAATCCTTGAACAATATATGACATGATATATGGTAAAGCTTAGTTGAATAGGTCCTTAATTTGGTCCTATAAATCCTTGACCAATTTTGGTGGGATATGTGGTAAATCCTAAGAAACATGGTTGATTTTGTTGTGAGTCCCACATTCATGATTGGAATATGGCACGAGGGTGATTGCTAAAAGAAATATTTGGTTCAACCCAATCTATGGTCGGGTGGTACGTGGAAGTCCCTAACTTGGTTGGATTTTGCATGTGTTAATAAGTGTTATTTTCCTCCTGTTCTTCATGAGTATTTATACTTTCTATGATGTTCCTTTGATGGTTGTTCTATTACAATTATTATTTTGGTTATATGCTGGTTATGAGCATGGTTTTATGACAAAATTTAGTTTTGGCTCCCAACATTTTTTTATTAGTAAATGAATGGTTAATGAATTTATGACCTAATAGATGATAATGCACCTATTGTGATAGGGCATCACACCTTCTTGATGATTCTTAGATAAGTATGAGATCCCTATGTTGAGATATGTGACTATGACCTATAGATTACATGTTCATGATGTGTTTGAAAAAATGTCTATCATGGTTAAGCCTGTTTAGGTCATGTTTTTGTCTGAGATTGTTTGGAAGGATTTTTATCTATATCATTTATCATTTCTTAAAGTTTCATTATGTTCTAGGAAGTGGTCTGGAGACTAGCCCTGAAAAATTGCCTTAGATCTTGTGGTCACTAACACAAAACTTGGTGAAAAAGACTGCAATCTCTCCCTTGCAGGCTTATGCATGTGAATGGAGGCTTCAGACACATCGATAAAATATTGCGCATGAAACTGGGAGTATAGATCAGTGTAAAATACAGTTACGTCAAGGTTTGGGCACCTGGAAGGGTGGCTTAGCCCTTGGGGGTCCTGTAGCACACGAGGGAAGTCAATAAGGTTTTGGTTTGTCAATTCCACTTCCTTAAGGTGATATAGGAGGTTGAATCATATCATAGTAACTCTTTATCACATGTTTACCCTAGTAGGCCGGTTAACTTGGATAAATGTGGGAGGAGGGTGTTACACTCTCCTATATACCTATTTGCTCGAAGCGCTCATAAATTCCATATGTGGGTTCATGCGCTAGTTAATAAAATCTCATGCCATCTTTTACACATTGTACATGCTACTCTAGGCTTTGTGCATGTTGGAGATAACATTGCATAGCATTGTTCCTGCTTGAAAGGCAATGGTGCATTGGAGTTAATGTTGGTTTGAGTGTTTTAATGTATTTTTGGAGCGTATGATGCATTGAATCACAGTGATTTTGCATTGAAGTATCTTCATATTTCGATTCCTTTGCAAGGAATTGAGAGATAAGGGTCGTGGAATTTTAAGACAAAGTTGTACAGGTATCACCATTCACATGAGCATTGATTCTCCTTGTAGTATATGCAATGAAGCAATAAGTTAAGTTGAGCTGTGTGTGTTTGGTCTTTGTTGATTGAATGAATTGGTACATGCGTATAAAATGTGTTAAAACCTTGTTTATATATGTGTTTGTACATATTATATGCTAGTTCATTCTTATATATGCGTTGGGCACATAGTCATATGTGTTGGTTAAAACTCTTATAATATGCTTTGGGTTGTGTTGCATTGGCATTCATTTGAGAGTTGTTTAATATATGTATTGAAACTTTTATATATGTGTTCCTTGTGGGTTCCATTCATATGAATAGCAGTGATTTATATGTGTTGTTTTAGGCTAGACCATGGCATTGTCATTGTGCATGATATTGTATTGTTGGGTTATATTGTAGTGTATCTTGCACTAAATGTGTTGCATATTTCATTTCTATTATGCACAAAAGATTAAGCTTGGTTGTAAAATCCTTATTTACCATTGGACTCCATTTAATATCTCAAGGGTTTCTTTTTAACAAGATTGGTATATAGATAATTCAGATTGAGAATAGTGCTTGGTGTAGTAAACAAAACCGTATTGCAACATATTTTTTGGTGAACAAAGAATAATTTTAGAAATTTCCAATAGATATTATTATTGCTCTAAGCTCATATTTAAATTCATTCTCACATCTCTATTTTTGGAGTATTCCTCACTGGAAAAGAGAACTACCATGAATGGTCCAAAAAGATAAAGCATACCCTCATTTTCAATGAATTGTGGAAAGAAGTATGTGAAGGAGAAGAAGAGAATCCACCTAAAAAGCCCACATATAAAAAAGATCTCACCATATGGATGGCTTGGTTTTTATATCAGTAACTGAAGAGGTGATTTTTCACATTGCACCATTGAAAAATTCCTTTAGTGCTTTAAACAAGTTGAAATACTTATATGGCTCACACTTCGAGCTAGAAGTAGTCCATATTATGATCAAACTCTTCAATATAGATTTCAAGGATGATGATCCCTTTTCCCTAGCCTCTGAAATCATAGCTATTATGCATGGTGTAGAAGCAACTATTGTTAAAATGGATGTTCCTCTCACAAATTTCTTCAAGTAATTATATCCCACATATCCCCACTATCATGAATCATTAAAATCTAATGGTAAAATTAAAGACATTACTTTTGCTCTCTTGTGGAGAAGTTTGCAAAAAAAGAGAAAAAATTTGGGAAGAGAAAGGAAAATTCTCAATTTTATGAAGAAGTTGTGTGCCTTGCAAAGAAAGAGAAGAATCAGGAACACGGTTCTTCTAGAGGAAGAGGTGGTAGAAGAGGACATGGAAAGAAGAATAACAAAGGAAGGTGGGGGGGGGGATTACCAAGGAGGAAGACCTGATATTCATTATATATGTTGCAACAGAAATGGACATTATGCTTCCACATGTAAGCTCTCTTGGGATAGAATCAAAGAAGAAAGAAATGAAGAGAAAGGTAAATCACCATATCCAAGGAAAGGTAAAGCACCTGGATTTCTCATTATATTGTGGCACATTGCAACATTGGAGTAATCGAAAACTTGTTTAATACCTCACTTTCTTCTTGGAAATATGCTTAGTTGCTTTATACAGGAGAAACATGCCACATGAAATTTAGGAAGGAATTATTTTAATATTTCAGTGACAATGTATATGGATCAATCTACTTTGCAGACATATCAGAACTCAAGCCATTTGAGCTTGGCACCATTAGGCGCAATCTTCCTGGTCTCCCTGAATTTCTTCTGCATGATGTTCTCTACCTTCTAGAATTGTGGAGAAAATTGTTGTCCTTGGTTCACATCCGCAAGAAAGTACACTCCATTCACATGTTGGATGGTAAATTTGAGGTGAGAAAAACATCAAACAACTCACTTGTCATGACGGGAATAGAAGAAGAAAGAATATTGAAGCTGCAAGGAACCTCTACTAGTGCACAAAAATATGCATATAGTTCTCATTGTGATGAAGGTATATTTGCATCTAGTCCCTTATGGAATTATTGGTTTGGACATCTGAAGTATGACAATAATTGTTTATTGAAGAGAAATAACATTATTGGTTTACCAACCATTCCAAGGAAATTGAAGCAATATGATGCTTGTATATTAGGAAAACATAGAAAACAACCATTTCATGATTCTCTTACCAGAGCATGTAGAAAGCTTGAATTGATTCATTCTAACTTGTGTATACTTATTTTTATTCCTTCTGCAAATGGAAATAAATACATGCTGACATTTTTTGTCCATGGTGTCTTGGATAGACGGTGATCGAGTGCATTGTTAAGTCACTCCTTGATGTGAAGTCACCGGTTCAATTCCTCACCCCAAATGGGGTGATGTATTTGGAAATGATGACGAAGATGTAGTCCTACCCAAATTACAAAAAAAAAATACATGATGAATTTTATTGATGACTACACCAAAATGTGTTGGGTATATCTCTTGAAGAAAAAATATGATTATTTTTAAACTTTCAAAAAATTTCATGCATGGATGAAAAATAATACACGATCTCATATTGGCTATATTTTTACTGCTAATGGAAAATAATATACTTCAAATTAATTTCAAAACTATCTTTGCCAACATGGGATTCAACATCAAACAATTGTGCCTTATAATCCTCACGATAATGGTGTAGCTGAAATAATGAATAGGGAAATCTTAAATATGGTACATTCAATGATGTCTTTCAAAAATGTAAAGTTGATGTTTTGGGTTGATGCAGTTCTATGTGCAGTTTATATTAAAAACAAATTTCCATCTCATGCTCTCAAAGACAAGAACCGTTATGAAATGTGGTATGGCCACATTCCTTCGGTGAGGCATCTCAGGGTTTTAGTTCCACCTATTATGCCTTGATACCTAAGGAATGAAGAAACAAACTTGATGCAGGGATTTGAAAGTGTATCGTCTTTGGATACTTGGATAACTCCAAATCATATAATCTCTATGACGAAGTAAATAAGAAGTTTATATTGTCTAGAGATGTAATTTTTCTTGAATCTTCCAAGACTGATAATGTTGTTGAGCGAGAAATTGATTGCTTGGATAGATTTGGGAATGAAAAATATTTTATGAATTTGATAATGAGATTCCACATATTTAAGGGAGGATCCCCATGCCGGATCAATGTTTGGAATCTCCTTCTGAAGCACTCTCTCCCCCTCATGAAGCTCAAACCATTGATCAAGAAGACACGTTGAATGATTTCATTGAGAGAATTGGAAGGTTAAATCTTTATTCATCCCCATCATAGTCAATTGAAAAGCTTGGGCCATCTCATAGAGGTCCTCCAAGATGGTTCACTAAGACACTTGAAAGTGTTCATCCTAATGAGGTTGGAAAGAGAAGAATGAGAAGTTCTACTAAATAGAATGGAGGTTATGTAGATGATTTAGATTCATCTATTGATATGGATGTTTCTTATGATTGTGAATTAAATTTGGTTATTTATTTAAAACCAACTTCCTTTAAATAAGTTGCTTCTCATAATGAATGTAAAGAAGCAATGCAAAAAGAGTGTGATGTTATGATAAAGAACGGAAACTAGAAGATGGTGGACCCTCTATTTGGAACCAAACTTATTGGATGGAAGTGGGTATTCAAGAACAAGTGTAAATAATATGGCTCACTTGACAAGCACAAATCAAGGCTTGTGGAAAAATGTTTTTCACCAAAATAAGGGATCAATTATGAGGTGACTTTTCTGTCCACAACAAAATTGGCAACCATCTAGTCCCTCTTTGCCTTGGAAACTCAGAATGGATGTAAATTCCATCAAATGGATGTCAAAATTTATTTATTGAATGGAGATGTGAAAGAGAATGTTTTTATGTCTCAACCAAAAGGATTTGTTGTGAAGGGACAAGAGCAAAAAGTATGTAAACTTATCAAATCCTTGTATGGACTCATACAATCACTACAAGCTTGGTATGAGAAATTGACTAAGCATCTTCTGAAACTAAATTTAAAACACTATGATCTTGATGATGCAACTTTATTTGTTGATAAAGTTGAAAAAACAATTTTCTATCCTGTGGTGTATGTAGATGATATATTGATGATAGGGAACAATGAAAATTATATTTCATCCATAAAGAAAGAATTGAGGAAAGGTTTTGAGATGACATATTTGGGATATGTTCACTACTATATGGGTATTGAAATAGCCCAAGATCAAAATTTTATTTTCCTCTCTCAAAGTAAGTACATTAGATATTTGGTGAACAAATTTTGCATGGTTGAGTGCAATCCTTTAGCCACTCCAATGGAACAAAATTTAAAGTTCACATCCAAATAAGGAAATGAATTTGATGATGAAACTAAGTACATACAAATTGTAGGAATTCTTAACTACCTCACTACTACTAGATCGAATATTTCATTTGATATTGGAATCTTTTCTAGGTTTATGAAAAAACCTTGTGAGGGTCATTGGTCTACTACAAGAAGATTTCTAAGGTACTTGAAGGAAACTCAAGACTTTGGACTAAAGTATACACAGGTGGATGATTTCAACTTGATTGGATACTATGATTCAAAATTTGGTGGAGATAAATACAATGGAGTATCTACTTTAGGTTCTGTTATGAGTCTTGGATCATGATTTGTATCCTCGGGGTCACTCAAACAATAACTTCCAGAATATTCCAAAACAAAGGTAGAATATGTGGAAGTTGTAGAAGAATGAAGGAGATTTTTTGTCTCATGAAAATTCCTGGAGATTTGCAAGAGAAATAAGTGCATTCTACTCCTATTTTGATTGAAAATACTTCTGCAATAAAATCGTCCAAGAACCAAAATTTCCATGATCAATCCAAGCATATCAATACAAATTATCGTTTGATTCAACATCGTGTTGAGGCCAAGACTATTCACCTAGGCCATTATTCCAAAAATGAGAATATTGCAGATATCTTCACCAAAGCACTTGGAAGAGAAAATTTTTGTTGGGTATGTGTTATATTCTTTCCACGACTAAGCACGCGTGGGGGGGGGTAAGAGGGGGGGCGATAGCCCCCCCTTTGCGCTGGGTGCAACAGGGGGGTCACAGGGGGGGCGGTAGCCCCCCTGTCAAGCTCTGGGGTAGCACCCTGGTGAAAAATTTTTGGTCCTTAATTTCCAGTGCGTAGTCCGCGCCCATCATTTTGTGCATGGTTTTGCACATGGTTTTGGGGTATGATGGTTTTCGGCCCCTCGTATTTTGTAGATCCGGTGAAGGGAACTATGGTTATGTTCTAATCCAGGGTTTATGGATTGGGGTTTATGTATGCTTCTGCATGTATATATATATGTGTTGTAACACTAAAAGGAATATAATGAAAAATCAAGCTGGTCGTCCAGATTTGGGATCCAGGGGAAAATCTCTGTGTTTATCTATTTTATGTTTTATGCTCTCGCAATTGTTTATTTTCTGTTATAAGATTTTTGTGTAGATAATTTATGTTCAGGGTTAAAAGCTACATTTGGTATCAAAGATGTTTCGGCTTCAAGGGGATGCCTTTGCTACTAAAGGTTTTTTTTTTTTTTTTTTTTTTTTTGCTCAGGCCTGAGGTAGACCCTGTTCAGTGGGAGATCTGCGGGGTCGATTCTTGTGGTGAAAGAAGATGACGAGTGGCGGAAAGATAGAGATCGAGAAATTTAATGGTTAGAGTTTTGAGTTGTGGAAGCTCAAGATGGAGGATCTGCTGGTCGATAAAGATGAGTGGATCGCGGTAGATCCGGGTACTAAACCAACAAAAATGTCAGATGAAGACTGGAAGAAGCTAGATCGGAAGACAAAGAGCACAATACGATTGTGTGTCTCAAATTCAGTATTGTTGAATGTATCTGGGGAAGCTACGACAAAGACCTTGTGGGAAAAGCTAGGGGCTTTGTACCAATCTAAGTCTCTGGTGAATAAATTTTTCCTGAGGAAAAAGCTGTATAACATGAGGATGAAGGATGGAGACCTGGTGACAGGGCATCTGAACGCCTTCAATGCTGTGGTAAGTCAGCTGTCATCTGTTGATATTAAAATCTCAGATAAAGATAAGTGCATCAGTTTGTTGTGTTCTATACCAAACTCGTGGGACAGTCTGGTTATTGCAATAGGTAGCAATACAACTACCTTGAACTTTGATGACATTGTCTCAGCCTTGCTGTCGGAGGAAATGAGATGGAGAAATATGGAGGGTCAGAATGGAGATGCCTTATCTGTACGAGGAAGGTCCCAGAACAGAAACATGAATAAGGTTTCAAGTGGGAGATCTAAATCTAGAGGGAGATCTAAATCTCCTGGAAAGTTTGTAAAGGTGTGTTGGAAATGCGGAAAGGAAGGGCACTACAAAAAGGACTGCATATCTAAAGCTCCTGAGAAAGGAAAGGGATCCAATGATGCTCCTTCTGCAGAGGCAAAAACCACCTCGGATGAAGGTGGGGATGTGTATTTGGATTCTTCTTCAAATACACATGTAGATCATGAGTCATGGTTGATTGAGTCAGGTGCATCCTTTCACTTCACTTCCCATCAGGAGTGGTTCTGCGAGTATGAGAAATATGATGGTGGTGATGTCTTCCTAGGGGATGATAGGAAGGCCAGAATCGTTGGACGTGGAAAGGTCAAGCTAAAGCTGCAAGGTGGAAGGATTAGAACACTTCCTGGTGTTCTGCATATTCCTGCATTGGCCAGAAATCTGATTTTTGTAAGCAAGATGGATGATGCAGGTGTAAAAATAGTCTTCAAGAAAGATGCCTGCAAGATGGTTCGAGGAGCACTGGTATTAATGCGGGGAGTTCGGACTGGAACTCTGTACAAGCTACAAGGTAGCACTGTTATTGATGGGTGTAACAGTTCTATGGTTCTTGAAAGTGGAGTGGAAAGCCTCTAGCTGTCTCTGGAGAAAAGACCATGCTATGGCATCAAAGGTTTGGACATATTGGAGAGAAGGGCCTTTGGATACTGCATAGAAATGGTATGGTAGAAGGTATGTCTAATAGCTCTCTAGATTTTGATTTCTGTGAACATTGTGTATATAGGAAGCAGAATCGGGTGAGTTTTCCTTCTGGTGCTAAGAGGGCGAACAAGATATTAGAACTTGTGCACAATGATGTGTTTGGACCTGTGTCAGTTCCTTCACTGGGAAATTCTGTGTACTATGTTTCATTCATAGATGACTTCAAGGAATACATGATGAGGACAGGAAGAAATCTGAAGTCTTTGACAGATTTACAGAATTTAAGGCTCTGGTGGAAAACCAGACAGAGAAGAAGATAAAGGCATTGAGGACAGATAATGATGGGGAGTTCTACAAGAAGGAATTTGAAGAGTTCTGTAAGAAGTGTGGTATAGCACGATAGAAGGCTACTCCATACAAACCTCAGCAAAATTGAGTTGCAGAAATAATGAATAGAACACTGGTGGAAAAGGCAAGAAGCATATTTAGTGGTACTGGGTTAGGACAAGAATTCTGGGCAGAGGCAGTGGAGACTGCATGCTATCTGATTAACAGATCACCTTCATCATTGTTGGAGGATAAGACTCCACATGAGGTATGGACTGGTAAGAAACCCTCTCTTTCACATTTAAGGGTATTTGGATGTGATGCATATGTACATTTTCCAAAGCAAAAAATGACCAAGTTGGATAATAAATCTGAAAGGTGCATCTTTATTGGGTATAAGGATGGTTTAAAAGGTTACAAGATTTGGAACCCGGAAACAAGGAAGATTGTGTATAGCTGAGATGTGGTGTTTATAGAGGTGAAAGATGTTGTTAAACATGAAATAATACCAAAGGAACCTGAGAAGATAGAGTTTGAGCTAAAGGAGGATGAATTAGACTCTACAACAGAAGAAGACTCAGAAGGGGAAGAGCCACAAACTCCAGCTGTGAGAAGATCAGCTCGGGAAAAAAGACAACCAGAAAGGTATAGTCCATCTGCTTTCTGTTCAAATTTTGCCTTAACTATAATTGATGATGATCCCAGAACTGTCAGGGAGGCAGTAGATTCAGAGGATGGAGAACTCTGGAAGGAGGCCATGGTTGATGAAATGGCATACTTGCACAAAAATGAGGCATGGGATCTGGTGGAGTTGCCGGCTGGAAGGAAGCCCATCGGGAGCAAATGGGTGTTTAAAAAGAAGATGAATGTAGAAGGCAAGGTGGATAAATACAAAGCTCGGTTGGTAGAAAATTTTTATTCCCAGGTGCTGGGAATTGATTTTGGTGATATTTTTTCTCCTGTTGCCAAAGTTACTTCTATTAGATTACTTTTATGTGTTATTGCTGCATTTGATTTTGAGATAGAATAGATGCATGTGAAAACAACATTTCTTCACGAGGATCTAGAAGAGGAGATCTACATGAAGCAACCTGAAGGCTTTATGGTGAAGGGTAAGAAAGAACTGGTATGCAGGTTGAAGAAGTCTCTGTATGGGTTAAAAAGGTCACCAAGGATGTGGTATCAGAAATTTGATACCTATATATGGGGACTTGGCTTCACCAGAAGCAAGAAGGATCACTGTGTTTATTTTAAATTAATTGGTGATCGTGTTATTTATTTGGTCTTGTATGTGGATGATATGTTGTTGATTGGAAATGACAAAGAAATTATCCAAGATTTGAATACCCAACTGTTCTCCAAATTCAACATGAAGGATCTTGGTGTTGCAAACTATATTTTGGGCATGGAAATTAAGAGAGATCGAGCAAAGAGGAAGCTTTGGTTAAACCCGAGGAAGTATGCCAAGACTATATTACAAAGTTTCAATATGCAAGATAGTAAACCGGTGAATATTCCTATTCCTGTAGGTGTAAAGTTTTCTGCTAAATAGTGTCCCAAGACACAAGAAGAAGAGGAGGATATGTCCTGTGTTACATATGCAAGTGCAGTGGGTATCCTGATGTATGCAATGGTCTATACTAGACCAGACATTGCACATGCAGTGGGAGTATTGAGCAGGTTTATGTCAAACCCAGGGAAGGAGCATTGGACAACAGTGAAGCGGGTTTTCAAATATTTACATGGCACTAGTGATTATGGATTGTGTTACCAGGGAAGACCAGGATTGGAAAGAATGTTGGACATTCGTGGTTTTGTTGATGCAGAATGGGCTGGAGATTTGGACCAAAGAAGATCTACAAGTGGGTATGTGTTTAGCCTATTTGGAGGCACAATCAGTTGGATGAGTAAAAGACAGTCTATAGTGGCTCTTTCAACTACAGAGGCATAATACATAACAGCCACTCATTGAAGAAAGGAAGCAGTTTGGTTGCAGAGATTGTGTTCAAGTATGGGGTTGGTACAACAAGCTATAAGGATAGACTGTGATAGCCAAAGTGCAATTTTCCTAGTTAAGAACCATGCTTGTCATTCAAAAACAAAGCACATTGATGTTCAATATCACTTTGTTAGAGATATGGTTGAGGCTAAAAGGGTGTTGCTGGTAAAGGTGGACACTTTGAAGAATGTTCCAGATGCATTGATGAAGTCTGTGAGCACTCAAAAGTTCTCTTGGTGTAGAGAAACAATGGGTGTTGAAGAATTGGGCCAATGACTAAGCTCTCCTGTGGCCCCCTGCGGAAAGAAAACAACAAGTGGGAGAATGTTGGGTATGTGTTATATTCTTTCCACGACTAAGCATGCGTGGGGAGGTAAGAGGGGGGGCGATAGCCCCCCCTTTGCGACTGGTGCAACAAAACACTGTGGGGTGGTAAGCCCCCTGTTAGGGTCTCCATAAAGGCTCAAAGGAAAATTTTTTGGTCCTTAATTTCTGGTGGGTAGTCCGCGCCCATGGTTTTGTGCATGGTTTTGCACATGGTTTTGGCGTACAATGGTTTTCAGCCCCTGGTATTTTGTAGATCCGGTCAAGGGAACTACGGTTATGTTCTAATCCAGGGTTTATGGATTGGGGTTTATGTATGCTTCGGCATGTATATATATGTGTTTTAACACTAAAAGGAATATAATGAAAAATCAAGCTGGTCGTCCCGATTTGGGATCTAGGGGAAAATATCTGTGTTTATCTATTTTATGTTTTATGATCTCGCTATTTTTTTTTTTCTGTTATAAGATTTATGTGTAGATAATTTATGTTCAGGGTTAAAACCTATAATTTTGAAAGATTTAGAATGATGCTTGGACTTACAAAAGTCCCTTCAGATTAAGGGGGGAATGTTGGAAACTAATCCTCAGGGATTGGGAAAATATTTGTAAATATGTACATACAAAATAAGAAGATTAAGAGATCTTGGAATATGAATCCCATGAGTATCTCCTCTATTTGTATATATTAGAGATATTCTTAATAGAATTTCATTAACTCATGGAATTACCAAACCTAGCTTGACAGGTACAATGAATATTAAATAGAATATTTAAGAACTTGATGAAACTTATGTTCTTAGGGTACGAAACATGTGTTAATAAATTAATTTACATTGATGATAAATTAGTATCACATTGAAACTATCCAAAAATTTTACAATGCATTAATAAAACTAGACGATATAACTTTTTTAACGGTATTGATAATTTTATATTAATATCAAAACTATACACCTGCGACACAACCTATATATCAAGGAGAGTTTGGCCTTCATTCTGAGGGTTGAGGAGTCTAAACATTCTTCCCAACTATGAGAGTTTATGTCTATTGGCATACACACTTGTTTTATAAATAACGGGTCTTTGGAAATTAATACTTTCCAAAATACCAACAAGATTTTACAAATTTTTCAAAACATAATCGTCTACTAGAGGAAAACTAGCCAATGCATTATCTACTTTCTTAGCCTCTATTGTGGAGGTTTCATTCTTCATCAAAGTATGATTGTTGTCCTGAATTTATTCACTTGCTAGAGGGGACTTTTGGGTCTCCAAAATGTCATTCATTTCACCCTCTTTTCTTTAACTTTGATTCAGAATTTACCATATTTTTTAGCTCTATAACCATGCACTAAAACCATCTTTATGATCAAATATGGGTTTAGGAGTATTATTTTCCAATACATTTATTTTGGCATTTTGAGTGAATTTATGGTTAAATATTAGAAAATTAACATGTACTCACGTATATATAAATTTTGGATGCGTTTTGTCACATGTGTATGCATATTTGAAGATTCCAAGATAGTCCTATTTGGCCTCCAAGATTCAAATTCGAATTTCCTCTTCAAACTCTTGAAGGTTTGAGGAAGATTTGAGATCATTGGTCAAACACATTTCATGGAAAAAGATCATGGAATTTTTCATAAGTATCTCCTATCAAAGCTAGGAGATATTTGTGAGAGGATATGGCGAGATGTTAATTGCTATATCTCAACACATGGTTGTAACGACATGAGATATTTGTGGATCTAGGAGAGATTTGTGGATCTAAATTTATGATTTATTTATCTTACATTTTGTATAAATAGGAGTGACTACTCCTATAAAAAGGTGTGAAAAGTTTGGGAGCTATGCTCATGCTTCAATGTAGATTTTTGGATGTTATGGATTGGCACTATGCTTATGATTGATGTAATGAATACCATTGTAGTTCACTTTGATATGGTCATGCCTTAATTTGGTGTTTGATCAAGAGGTTTCTCAACTTTCCACCTCTTGTGCACTTTGGGATGATCACCTAACGAGTATGGTATATATTATAATGTTTTGTTTTTATTTTTTATTTCTTTATGTTCATTTTAAGTATTTTGATTAGATACATTGTTTACATTCTTTCATACTCATTCCATTTATGTTCTTTTGAAGGTTAAGCGTTATTGCTCTCATTTCATAAATTCATTTCTTTTCAATTTGTTTTGATAGATATTCATGAATGTTTCTAATTTTACAATGCGCACATTAGTAATTTCAATTGATCTCTCATTGCTTTCATAATATGTTTCCTTTAAATTTCATAGTTTAAGAATTCAATGCTTTCTTAGTATAGGGTTTGTTGCTTTCTAGATCAAATTTCCTTTCAAGTCATTAATATAGATTTACTTTCCTATTGATAAATATATATTTACTTTCATGTGACTAGAATAGATTTATTTTCATGCCAATAGAGTAATTTTACTTTAATGTCAATTGTCATTTAAATTTCATTGATTAAAATATTGCTTTCCAATTTCCGAATTTGAGACTTTTGAAAAAGAAAGTGTGTGCATACTCATCTTAGACATTTTTCATGAATATGTTTTATTTCAGTTTTTTCATTTCTTTCAATAGATAAGGATTCCATTTTTGAAATTGAAAGTTTATTCTTAGAATATATTGTGCATGTATACTTCACAAGTTCAAGAACCTCGGGTTTTAAAATTTAATGACAAGTAATTTAAATAACAATTAAATTACCCAACATGGACCTTTGGATAGATGTAGAGTTGAGAAGTTCTTACAATTATTCCTCTTGTTTCCATAAGTTGTTAAGCTCGTCATCACTTCATTGCACATGCTCCATTTTTTCTTCTTGTTTTTCCATTGTATCTCTAACTGTATAAATCAATTGGTTGTATTTGAATTTCAATGCTTAGATATCCTCCTGAATTTCCTCCAGCATGAGTGAAATTCCTTCCTTGTTAACCCAAATTAAGGGATCCACCCTTGCTAGATTATGATATTTTACTAGAGGCTACCTTCCTTGTGCTATTACAACTCCCTTATATGTACAAAAATATCATGCATTTTGACCCCTACACTTCTTAATATTCATTTCTCAATTCAATGAAGTGCCTCCCTCACCCAAGAGGCATAGGGATGGAATAGAGACACAACCACACTCATCTATAGCCTCCCAATCCTCCAAATAGAGTGATTTTCACCACATCAAGTCTCACCATGTCGAGGAATTTCTCAACAAAAGAGGGAATTGAATGTTCCACGCTCGCCAATTCAATACTTAAAAGAGGTAACTTGAGGTGAATGTTATCAATACTATTAAATGGGCCTTTGAAGCATATACATAGACTTTTGAACGTTCCTATAGAAGCATTGAGAAAAAACTCACATAACTGAAGTAAGGTAGAAATAAAGAGCGGTGGAGCCAAGAGCGTACATAACAAGCTAGATACACTAGTTATCAATGCACTCAAAACAAACAAGAGGCATGTGAAACCTCTTTCTTCTAGGCCTGATTTGTCCTTGTCTCTCATCAAATTGAAGTTTGACTGCATTGAGATAATGTTTACTTTTCCATTGAGAGTGCTAACCCATATCACCTTGTCCTGTAACATATAACACTTAGAAAATTCAAGCTCACACATAATGGGTTGATCTACAGACATATGGGAAATCATTCTAAAATTTACAATTGCGCCAATAATGTAGCACTTCGATCTATGTTGATTTCCAATGCAAGAAGGATTGAATTTCCTCCTAGGGATGGAAATCCTCTTAGTTGGGCTTGCGTTAAGATCCCCTGATACAAGTGAATTGCTTATTTTTCATCCGAAAAATTCTACTTTTCCAAAAAATGCTACACAGGGGCTTCCTTAGAGGGGAATTAAACTCCATATTCATGAATTTTTCTTTAAAGTGACTCCCACCTTTCATGAGGTACATATTGTAGTTATCACACATAGCAATTTAAACTCATCTCTCTTTATTTTCCATCACCATTCCAATTATTGTATGTGTTAATTCTTGAGGGAGGACCACATATGGAGAGTGACCCCTCCAATTACATATTATTATATTTTTTGAAATCATTAATCCTTCTAGGAGGTTAAGTAATTTCACTGATGTTGGGAGTTACATTCACAATTAGGACCCCCATAACTAGTCTAGTTTCATCATTTTCGATTTCATAAATTTCACTATTGTTTCCTCTTAGCACGTGGAAGAATTTTATCATGGAGAAGGATTGTATCACTCTTTTGGTTCATTCAATTATGATTTCTAGTTTCTAATATTTTGACAATGCTTTTTTTACCATATAGTGCACTATTAGTCGTGAATCTCTTGAATGCCTTATATCTCAGTAAATATAGCTCGTAGAATGTCTTGTAGCATGCCATATTCCTCTGTAAGGTTGTTGGTCATTTGGGCTAGACCGTATGAGTATTATATTTCTTTTTTTTAATTAGGGTTGGATTACACCCCTCACACTCCTAACACCCAAAAAAACTAAAGATATGACTTAACATAATAGATAAATTCCCTAAAACAAATCACAAAAATAACTATATTTTATTATTATATAATACTTAATTAAACATAACGAAATACATGTTCATTGGAATTAATGATAAAATTTTTCATCCTCCCAATTTGGCTAACCAATTTATATCATCCCACTTGCTCTTATGTGTTTGTGAGTGTTATTTTTTTTTTTTAATCTGATGTGTTCAAATCACGAAACTTGGTGGAGAGGTTAGAATAGATGAGATCTCCAAAACCTAGAAATTGTTTCTGGAAATTCTACCTAGAGATGGCTTAATTATATTATTAACCTATTTTTTAATGTTTCCTAAGTCTAAACTTAAGAAAACTAGTTAATTAGTCATAATTAATTAAGTCAATGTGAGAATTCTCTAGAAACACACACATATCGACTCTGATATGATCCCGGCCCTTGAATAAGATCTAATCTTGTCCTTTGATGCTCCAATAGAGGATTATAAGAAGAATTCGATGGGAACTTGGAGAATTTAATTTTCCAAAGTAGCAGCAGTCAGTTGCCAGAGAGTTTGAGCTTCAATGAGGAAGCAAAGATAGTGAGGGGCAGAGACACTAAGGCTAGAGGAATTTTTCCATATCCAGCAAGTGCATTGGCAGAGAGGATGAGATTTCTCTAGGAGGCTATGTAGAGTTAGTGCAAAGCCTTAAGAAGGTGGTTCAATTTGCTAAGAAGGAAGATGTTTTCAGTTCCATAGGTTGGGTAGAGGTTCCATAGTGTCAGAGAGACATTTTCCCAGTTAGCAAAAATAAAGACGACTAGACTAGCATTCATTTTGGGCAGCAGTTGTAGCAGGAAGCACCAGGTTGATGCAGAGCCCATGTAGGACCAGTTGGAAGACTTGATTCTCAGAGGCAATCCGGTTCCAGAATTTCTCGAAGTGAGGGTAAATTACCTCTAGATATTTTTTCTAGTATTTTCTCTATAGGATTGCCAGCTTTTGGCATCCATATTGTACTCATAATTTCTCATTGTTGCATAGTAATAAAAACCCTCAACCGTTTCACCGATTTTCCCAAGTTGGTTTTCTTTGGGACATTTGTCCAAAAATAATGGTGTTAGTTATTGTCTTTGTGCTAGAATTTTCTCAATTTCCAGCATTATTTTCTTTCGCAGTTTTATTTGTGAAAATCACAATGTGAATTATTTGGTATTTTTCGTAGAAAAGTGCAAATAAATTGTTAAATAAATTAACACTTATGAAAATAATTTCTAGTTTTCGTGATAGATGAAATTTTAAAATGGTATCAGAGCATGAGTGATCAACTGGGAGTCTTCGAAGTGGAGGAGATAATTTTTTTGTTTAGATGGAGCAACAGGTTGAAATTCTCAGAGGTTGTGCAATACCCAGAGAGGCAAGCTGAAATATTAGGGCATGGATTCGATTTTTAGTTACAGGCTCACAGAAAAATTGATTTTCCTAGGATAGTGATTTCAACAGTCATGGGGAGAAGAAATAGCTCATATTTTCACTGAGTAGATTCCTTGGTTAGACGCAAAGGGTTTTTGCAGTAGCAGAGCCAATGTTAGGTGGAAGATAAATTTCACACATAGAGGTATAGATCTCTCAGAGGGTTTCTAGCCAAGAAATCTGATTTTCCCAGTTTGATATTTGGAGTAGTAGTTAGTAGAACTGTGCATTCCAAGAAGGAGCATGATTAGTAATGTAGTAGTCAAGTAGATGATGAAGGAGTTTTCAGATCAGATCAGAGATGACCACAGCAGGGCTTAGAGACCAAGTGTTATGTAGGAAAATCCTCTTTGCGGACATAGATGATCCCTCTAGCCCTAGGATGGGTCTAGTAACAACAAGGAAAAATCTAAAGCCTACTTTCCTAGATTTCAAAGGGACATGGATCATGAATAGATCACCTACCTCGATATGATGTTGTTCCTCGCTCGAATCATTTGATCCTTTGCGCTCCGTAGTCAGATCCTTGTTGTCGCCAGCGCTTCTTTACCTGCACAAGAGATCAAACAAAAGAAAATGTGAAAACATAACATATATCTCGCATAAAAAATCTATCTAGCTGATCAAGGAGAAATAGAAATCCAATCATACATTAAAGATGAGAATGGAAAGCAAGAATTAATTGTATTACATTAATATAGAGAGGGGGAGTTACAACCTGCGCCTTTATGTCACAGCTCTCCTTCAATGGGTCCAGATCCAGGCACGTCTCCAAAGCGCTTGTTTCAACTTGATACAAAGGGGCCAAAGGTCTCAACTCTCCTTCAACGTATATAGCAACAAATATCTCTCTGATGTTCTTCTATATCTGTTCTAACTAGCATAGGTATGGGAGGATGTCCATTTTATAGCAAGGGAAGAGGGAACATGGAGCCACTTAAGGTGGGGAAATGGGTTATCCCTTTGGGTGGTTCCACTTTTGTAGGAAAAAGAAGCCCAAAGGGAGAAACTCAGCTCTATCCTCAGGAAAAAAACAACCAACTCTTCGTCATGAAGTTTCTAGATCTCGAAGCTTCACTTCTATTTAAAAAAAAAAATCCGGAAGAGGATCGACGTGGGTATGATTCCCATTTCAGCACTGATTGGCACTGCCCCAGACCAAAAATAGCAATCAACGGGAGCAAGACACGCAGAGGGCGCACCGCTCCAGATAACCATGTTTTTAAGGAGTTGCTTCAGGAATGGTCAACAGAGGGTTTGTTCAACGTGCTGCAAGGGATATAATGTCACATTTTCATGATGGAAAATAGACATAGGGGTCACTGTTAGGGGTCTCCAGGATCAAGAATGGGGAGTACAGGGACAATGAAAATTTTCTGTGTAACATATGCCCCCTAAAGCATGAAGGCTAAACAAGATTGAGGGGTGAAATTCTTTATGAGTACGTGAAAGGACCAAGATGCCATTGTTAGAAAACCTACGTAAACAAGCACATATATACATAACTTAAATCTCTGAGATAATCACATGAAATGAGAAATGGATGCAACCATCCATAAAATAGATTATGAAACAAGATCCGAGGCATGGTCACAACCATACAAATAAAGAGGATAAAAAATATAAACTCAAGGTATGGTCACAACCATCCAAATGAAATAATCATGTGTACAATCATGAATAATACATATCGCCTCCCAGATTAGGCTTTATCAGACAAAACCTAGGGAATTACACACTGTCACAACCCGATCAAGTACAAATTCAAGAATGTGAATGAATGAGTTGAAGTGAACATACAAAAAAATCGTCTGATTACCAGAGAATGATGTAAACTGTTAGCAGACGCGAGAGAAACCACCAATAATGACAATGGCCCTCAAAGTACTAGCAATACAATCCACGGTATGTGAATAAGGAGCTGATGTCGAACACTCGTGAAATCATCCGATCGAAGGCTAATGATGTGAACCTATCTTCGGATGCGAAAAACCTATCATTAGGGCATGCAGGCTCTAAGTACTGAAAATGGTTATATAGATCAACTTCCCAGATAACGAGATGAAGTCGAAAGGAAGCAATATATCGAAGGAGGGCCATAATGCATCCCACATCATCAACACGAGACAAAGGCAATAAGATAATGATGAAAGTGAACAAAGAACTAGGCAATGAATAAGGTGTAGAAGGAACTTCTCTTGAACATATCAGTGACACGACTCCAGAGTTTGGCAGTATTTGGGTCAAACGGAATTAGAGGTCATGTTGGAAAAAGTGGTAATTGCATGAGAGGAAAAATAGATTTCCCAAACCCATGGAGGAAAAGTGACGAATATAGGCTATCCCCAACCTGATATGAAACATAGGATGTGTCATGTTCAAGAGTGACATACTGTCGACACAACTGATTAATACTTTCCATTTCCCCCCACCATTTTTGGCGAGTACCCCAATTATTTTTTAATACAAGCTTGAAGGGGATAGCATATTCTTTTCATATAAGTTTTTCCTTCAGAAAAATCCATCCTATTACATTTTATGAGCCCTAGGAAGGAGGAACTCGGTGTCGTCATGGTGACGGATCCAATGCCATTAAATTTTAACAAGCCCAAAAAAAGGTGGAACTTGACGTATTTTCATGTTTAGAAAGTTTAAAAAGAAGCAAAAAGAAAACTCCAGATGACCCTTTTCGTAATTAGTCCCTCATACCCCAAAAGGCAGAAAACAAATTTTGAGAGAACCTCTTAGTCGTTATTGACTAAGGTATTCCTTTTTCGTAAATAATTTATCCCAGCTCGAAAAATGGGTAAACATATAATAGGTAAATGACGTTTCGTGCACTTTAACGAGTTCAAAATAACAAGAACTCAGAAATCTTTTCATGTTTAGAGTCAAAAAATATCTAAAGGTTGACTCCTCCTGGAGGAACGAGTGGAATAAAAGATAGCAACTGGTTCCGATTATGGTGGACTTGCTCAAAACAAGTAAAGGTCGTGAGTCTAGCTAACAAGACCACTCGTTATAGCGATTCCTCCGGAATGGGTAAAAAAACGAAGTGAAGGCGTATGATCGACCAAGAAGATGGTGACGATGGAATGAGAAAACCAAGGTTCATCTGGCAAAAAATTCTGATAAAATGGTAATCACTAGAGGTAAAATGAGAATGGTTTCATTTTTACACAAGATTGAAAACATGGAAAACTCTGCTTTGAATTGGTTTCATTTCTACACAACCTTGAAACAAACATAAACTATGCTTGACACTGGTTTCATTTTTATAGAAGCTTGAAACATGGAAACTTATATGCTTGGAATAAGCTTGCATGCCCCCAACATGGTGACTCAATTCAAGGTATATGCCCCCCAAGCTTCATTTCATTCGCCTGAGTAGACTGCTAGTTACTAACAAGTGGATGGAATGAAGGTTCAATTATGAGATCAAGTGAAAGACACGACTGAGATTTTACGAGGTCTAATCAAAGACTTGAATTGAAAAGGTATTTGTTTCATTTTTTAACGAGGTTGACACAGTAAAATAACTATCCTCTTAATACCTAATTCATTTTTTAATGAGGTTGACATAGTAAAATAATTATCCTCAGATACCTTGTTTTATTTTTTAAAGAGCTTGACACAAGAAAAGAACGTTACTCTAAAGAACTTGTTTCTTTTTTTTAAGAAGCTTGACACAAGAAAATGAACTATGATCTGATGACTTGGTCAAGACATATAAGAAGTCATGGCTTCTAATAGTTTCTCATTCGATGGGAGAACAACACTCTAGAACTTGGGGTCTAATTCCCCCAGTACGTGGTACACTAAGGCACTATCACTGGATGCGAGAAATGAACAAGTGGCCACGTAATTAACCTGTGGAAGGGAAGATACCACTGGAAGGTAAGGACCAAGAAGGGACGATGGTAGATCAGATGTCACATCAGGACCAATGAATGAAAGCTGATCAATGGTCACGATCTGACCTTTATGCGGAAAATAGATCACACGAAAGAGGGAAGAAACAAGAACTCCCATGACATAAGTATAACCGCGCCCTAGGAGTGAGTTAAATTCCAAGGGGCCTTGGAAAACCATCACATCTATATAGACAATATTTCCTCCTAAAGAAATAGGCAGCTTCGGAAGGATTCCTAACATTTGACTAGTTCCTCTGTTAAAAGCCAACAGATTTTGAGTAACATGCACAAGTTGCGGAGAATCGAAAGCTTTCCAGGTAGTTGAGGACAATGCTCCTTCATCTATAATCGTGCTTGGTATGGCCATATGGCAGGCCTGTAGAATTTCAAAGGGCATGTAAGAAGGAAGATGGTATCCCATGAATCGACTACAACCAAAGGAAGTAAACAAACTACATGGAGGGGGTGTCGTAGGAATAAGAGGAATATCCCCTTACGTTACGGGAGTGGAAATACCACCCTCTTGGACTTCGGTAACGGGAGTAGGAGGATCAATTTATTGAACTACGATGATGGGAGTTGGAGGATCATCCTCTTGAATCATGGAAACAAGAGGATCTCCCTCCGGTCCCGGGGAATCAGAGGAAATGAAAAGACCTGAGTGGGATGAGATCCACTATGTACAGAAAATACCTAATGAACCGTGGGTGGAATCAGGTTAACCCTTTCCTCAACTAATGATTGGTCAGAAACAGACTCATGAGATTGAATTTTGAAGAGAGCGGGATTGTCCAGCGACTAATCCCAATCAATTACTTGATTAACTAGCGGAGGAATCAAAGAAAACTTCTGGTAACCAACAGGAAAATAGGATTCAGAAGCTGAAAGGGTATCCAACACTTTTGAGGCTTCATCCAAATAGGGATGGAGGTGAAAGGGGTGGTTCCCTTTACATAACCTATAGGTAATTTTGATCTTACCCTATTTATTATGAGTCTTATTATCTTTAGTGGAAGGTTCATCATCAACATGATGTCAAAAGCTTGATGACGAAGGATGAATTAGGCCAGCGGACCACACTTCTAACACCTTGGGAATACCAAGGCAATCACGAAGAAAGTGGTCACTCTCACATAGCTTGCAAGGGAATTTGACTCTGCGGGATGGAGTGGGAGTTTTCTTAATATCAGTCACATGGGTAGCGATGGTTGCTGGTTTTCCCCCTAGCTTATTTTTCTTCTTCTTCTTCGACTTATTCTTCTTCTTATTAGCCACTTGGGTACTAGAATCTAGACTTTCACCAGGCGAAGAGGAAGAACAAGGTGAAGAAATGAGTGAAGAAGGCGAGGGGTCAACCTTAAGATGAACATGAGGTCGGTGTTGTTCAGGTAGAGGAGAACTTGGTTGAGAAGTCGTTTGGATGTGTGAAACCATTGGGGTCGAAAATAACCAAACCGACGAACCAATGGTTAATCCTGGGAGGGACAACGTTGCCATATACGGAGCACCAACATTTCCAAAAGAGGCAAATGGACTAGGATTCCCATCTGAGGGGATTTCTTGGTTGGTAAAATCGTGATTTTTTTCCATTAATCTCAACCTAAGATCATCTAAGGAGACGATCACGAGTAAAATGTTATCGTGGCCAATGAATTTTAGAAATTAAACAGGAAAGAATAAATTAGAGGGATAAACTAGGCAAGATAGTTTACCAAGTATCCGTGAACTAAAATATACACCTTAGAAAATAAATTTACAAAGGACATAATGTACAACAACTAATCTCCTTGAATGTTGTGTTCAGTGTATCACATTTACAAGGCATCATACTCAGTTACCTATGGCAGGTTCGCAACCTAGTGGTGTCTCCCAAAATATACTCAATGGTACGTGGGATACCAAGTCCGTAGTAGTGTTGTCTGATGCATAACTATCTGATGAGAGTGTCCCAAAATATACTTTCATACATAAGTACACTTCCATACGTGGGACGAGATATCACCCTCAGGTTGTAATGCAGACTGTTAGCGACAACTCCTATGGTTAAAGACGTCAGAACACGTCTCTAGCCTATACCTCTAAATGTGATTCGTTAGGTTCCAAATTCTCCTTAGGTTGATTGAGGTTCATTTTAAACTTGATCTTGATTAAAGTTTCAATTTCAAGGCTTAAAACGATGTTACCTAAACACCTATAATGCAACTAATATGAAAAATTATCCTTTTCAATTCGATGAATGCTATCTACTTTAGGGAAGAGTTTCAAATAATGATGCAACAATCAATAATGTAGCAAATGAAACTTTTTTGAACTAAACCACTCACACTGTCCCAATTCAAAGCAAAATATTCAAAGATGTCAACCATGCAACGTGATCTATGCAAAAAATTATGTTGGGAAAACTATGTAATTGTAACGTATGCACGATTTCCTTTTTCTTTCAATGAAGAGCTACATCAATGGGAGAAAGAAATTCACACAATCAACGTGGAAGCTAAGCAATATTAAACGATATTTCACTATTTCCCCTAAGTGCATAACCTAAGTGAAATGAAAACCCTTTTCACTTCCTTAACATTCAATGAAATTCAGTAGAAGCAAATCGAAACGAAACTTTTCATTTTAAAGAAAAAACGAAACAAAAATATTTTTGCATTTTTTAAAGAAAAAACGAAACAAAAATATTTTTGCATTTTTTAAAGAAAAAACGAAACAAAAATATTTTTGCATTTTTTCTTATAAGCACAATGCAAAATTTAGAATGTAAATCAAAAGCAATCACTCACTTTGAGTACTAATGAGATCTCCCAAAACGCTACAAGAGACAAATATCTGAAAATCAAAGACAGACCCAAACCATTTTCCTCAAAACAATGACACTCTTCATTACTACACGGATCAACACTCAAATAAAAAACAAACTTCAATCGAAAGCAAGCAATTGTGATCTATGATTGATGGTGAAAAGAGGCCCAAATGCACACAAGGTTAACACTTGAAAGTTATAAGCGTGAGAACTGACCGAAATAAAAACTCAATCAAACAAAAATCTTGAAAGATACAATAAGACTTGATTCAATAAGAATTTTGGAAATCAACAAAGCACACAACCATTTAGATGACCTGATAACACCTAGAAACCCTAGGACCATAAGGATGCACTAGCCTTGCAAAAGAGAAAACCAAAGATGAAGAACTTGAATAAAAAATGTCGCTGAACAGAAAATAACAAGAGCTATCTAAACAACAAATAAAACTCAGAAGGATAAGACATACTAGTTGAAAAATAAAAGGAAACCCTAAAAAACCTATACACAAAAATGAATGGTTGTTAAGCTGCAACCTGCGTTGGAAGAGGAAAAGCGCTACTGTGAAAACGAATTCAACGCCGATCGACACAACTACCAAAAAAATACTAGCGTCGATCAAGGAGAGGACTTGAAAATAAAATGGTTTACTGAACTGACACTGGGCTTATCACTTCAACATAGAGATGAATCTCTGTAAGCAGTTACAGAAGCTACATAGACAAGGATATGGACACTCGACAAAAATTGATAACAAAACAAAAAATTGAAAATTGAAAACAGGAGACTAAAAGGCAAGCACTCTCGAGCAGAGTCGCCAATTTGTTATGCAGGAAAATCCTCTCTGCAGAGAGGGACAATCCCTCTAGCCCTAGGATGTGTCTAGTAACAACATGGAACAATCTAAAGCCTACTTTCCTATATTGCAAATGGAAACATATCATGAATAGATCACCTACCTTGATCTGATGTTGTTCCTCACTCGAATCCTTTGATCCTTTGCGCTCCATAGTTAGATCCTCATTGTCGCCAGTGCTTGGTTACCTACACAAGAGATCAAACAACAACAAACTTGAAAGCATAACATATATCTCACATAAACAATCTATCTAGTTGATCAAGGAGAACTAGAAATCCAATCATTCATTAAATACAAGAATGGAAAGAAAGAATCAATTATATTACATTAATATAGAGAGGGGGAGTTACAACCTGCACCTTGATGTCGCAACTCTCCTTCAACGGGTCTGAATCCAGGAACGTCTCCAAAGCGCTCATTTCAACTTGATACGAAGGGGCCAAACATCTCAACCCTCCTTCAATGCCTATAGCAACAAATATCTCTCTGATGTTCTTCTATCTCTGTTCTAACTAGCAAAGTTATGGGAGGATTTCCATTTTATAGCAAGGGAAGAGGGAACATGGATCCACTTAAGGTGGGGAAATGGGTTATCCCTTTGGGTGGTTCCACTTTTGTAGGAACAAGAAGTCAAAAGGGAGAAGCTCGGCTCTATCCTCAGGAACAAACAAAAATATCTCCGCCACGAAGCTTCACTTCCATTTTTAGAAAAATTTCCAGAAGAGGATGGGCGCGGGTATGATTCCCATTCTGGTGCCAATCGGCACTGCCCCAGACCAAAAAATAGCAATCAACATGACAAATAAACGCAGAGGGCACGTCACTCTAGATAACCATGTTTTTAACAAGCTGCTTCAGGAATGGTCAATGAAGAGTTTGTTTAATGTGCTGCAAGGGATATAATGGTACATTTTCATGATGGAAAATAGACACAGGGGTCACTGTTAGGGGTCTCTAGGATCAGGAACAGGGAGTATAGGCATAGTGACAATTTTCCGTGTAACACCAAGACAGATTGGAGGGTGCCTCCAACTATGTCATCTAGAAGGTAAGGATGTTATTCCTTCTGGACGAATATGTTAATCTTTATAGCTTAAAACTTCTTTTGATTTTTTCCCTTGAAAAAGGATGACAACAGCTTCTGGTCTTTGGAAATTTTCGTGTAATATTTAACTAGTTCAATGAAAATGCTATTTATCATATGCACACACTCATGCCCATTTTGGAAGAGGTTTTATTGATAAAAAATAATTTTAACCATATCACATGTTAACATATTTACAAAGAAAGAAATACAATTGTTGATGAAATTTCCAATGCAAGCATGCAGCAAGCCTGGGGGACTTCATATATTTCAAAAATATCATTCATGAACATTACGAGTTCTATCACAGACAATTTGTATATGGATTATGAAGTGTTAGCCACCTATAAAAATTTGTCATATCAAATGGTGGCTATATTTTTTTTTTTAGCCTTCAAAAAACAATTTCATGACCAAATTATGAGTTCTTGAAGTCTTATGATGATATATACCCTTTGAGTTAAGCTTCACTACTGTTTCCCTCATAGTCCTAAAGAACCTACTGTTTTCCAAGAGAAAGACTGCTTAAAACTCCATTTTCCATCATTTCAATTATCCATTTTCACCAATTATTTCACTTTCATAAAATCCCTCTTTAAGCCTTCATCTAACCTTCAAAATCATCAAATTCCCCTTTAAAGCCTTGTGAAATCCCTTTATAAGTTTTAAAACCCCGTCTTTACCTCTATCGGAACCCTCAAAATCCTCTGAAAAACCTTCATTTTGGCCTAAAAACCTTCATTTTTTCTATGAAGGCCTTAAGCCCCTTTCAGCCTTAAGCCCCAACCCCTTTTCCGCATATGACCCGCACTGTGACCGGGCGTGAAGCGTTCATTGCATCGAAAAAATTCATTTTACTTGTTTTTCGTGGTTATTTGCCTCCCGTCGATGCGATCTCGTGATTAATTCTCCACCGTTGATCTGATCTGCTACGCCCAGATCTAACGGCTCATATTTCTCCCTGTTCCAAAACTCGCCATTCCTCCTTTTTCTTCATCATTAAATCTCCCCCGTCGATCTAGTTTTCAGATCAATGGCTCTCGCTCCATCGCAAATCAGCAATCACATTTTCCCTTTGTCCTTTTCTTTCCCTCCTCCGAATGCCGATCCCCCGATTTAATCTCAGCCATCGAATACACAAGAACTGACGGCTAAGATTCAATCGCGCTCTTCCCATAGCCTCCGACATCACACCCGTTGATTTAATCCTGACCGTTGATCTCTCATACCGATCCGACAGCCAGCGCTTAATTGCACATTGTAAATTATAACACCCTGGTTCTTTGGCCTCTTTCCTTTTCCCCGATGCGATGTAATCCCAACCGTTCATTTTGCCAGATTCGACAGTTTGTGCTTCATCGCATCATGCTCACCCATCACATGATCCTCCACCATCCCGACCTTTGATTAAATCTCCACCGTTGATCTCCCTTAGATTGGACGGTCCGCGCTCAATCGCATCATCGCCTTTCTCCCCTCCCCTCACACCATTTCACGTCTTACGCGGTTTTGCGATGCAATCTCCGCCATTGATCTTCTCAAATCCAATGGACCACAATACTTCTGTTCTTCAAACCCCGCCCATCTCTTTCTCCCCCATCGACAGATCTCGGTCGTCTATCCTCATGATCCGACGGCTCCCATTCATCCTTCCTTCCATGCAACTTTCTCGTCACGTGTGATCCGCACCATCGGATCTGGGTCCTCCGATCCGATGGCGGACATTGCGTTTCACATTTTTTTTGTCCCTGAACATTAACATTCCAAAAAAACGCAAAATGGGCGGTTTTTGAAAGGACAGGTGTCGCGCGATGAATGGAATCGCATTTTTTTTGCCCAAAATCTAAAACCGCTCCAATGTTGCGCGAAGACCACTAATGGTTTTCCGCTATACCGCTCCTACCTCCACAATGTAACTCCATATTGGATCCTAGCCGTCGATCTCTGAGATCGGACGGTCAGTTGTGGTAAAACACAACCCCATTTTTGACTTGTTCACTTCAAATAATGGGGACCCTTTCTATAAATTTTTGGCTAAACGCCTTTTAGGATTTTTATTTATTTGATTATCCTATGCGATTGTTAAATTTTCATTTTCTTTGTATTCTTATTTTGATTGCTTTGTTAAAATCGATTTTTAATAAGCTTCCCATTGATGCTTGTTTTACCTCATTTGGTCAACTAGTTTAAAAATGGTACTCCTTTAAAGTCCCATCATTTATCTAGTCTGGGTTAAAAATGCTATTTTTATTCTTTTTATTTATTTTCGGAGTGGCTGTAGTTTAGAAAATTTCATAACTAAATTAAACATCATTAAAATAAAACCAAAAATAAAAATTGATATTTAATATTAAATTTTGAATTAATTAAATTAATATGATTAATTTAATTAAAATAAAATTTAATATATAAAATATATATATACAAATAAAAAAACAAAAAATTACATCGCATATCGCAACCATCGCAATTTTAATAACATGCACATCTTAAAAAACCCGATGACCTTCATTCCCCGATATGCGATGGCTCTTCAAGCATTAACCAAAGTTTGATAAAATACCATTCAACCATTTATCCGATGCAATAAGTCAAACATTGACTTTTGTTTTTTAAATTCCTTATAACTCTCGTGACCTCATACTCATTTCACATTCCTACACCGCAAAATTTCTCGCATCGCAGATTTTATATGTGGACATTCCAAAAAATGCGATGGTGTATTTCTTGTGATGTGTGATGTCGGATCGCAAGATCGCATCGCAGGTTTTCAAACAATACATTTTCTTAAAACATGACAAACCCCCGATATGCGATAAGGCCAAATGCGATGTGTTAAAAAACTTTTAATACAAAGTTTTTACCCCTTATGCCTCCCGCACCTCCACCTCACTCACCCTCACGTCACCCTCACCTCACACTCCACTCACCATATCCCTCCATAATCTCACATGGATGAATTAATGGGTTTGGATTGATTTCAATGGTTTGTTTTATGGGTTTTGGGTTTGGATTGATTTCAATGGTTTGTTTTATGGGTTTAAGGTTTGGATTGATTCAAATGGTTTGTAAATTAATTTTTAATATTTTTATATTATAATAATTATATTATAATTATAATATTTATTATAATTTTAATATAATTTGAATTATAATATTAATCATATTTAAATTAACTTTTTGAAATCATTTGTATATTAATTTAATTTTGTAACTTAATCAATTTTTAATTAGATGAAAATTAATTAGAATTAATTGTATATATTAGTTAGTTAATAATTAATTTAGAATTAATTATTAGATAATTAGAATCTAATTTAGGATTAAATTTCTAATTAAAAATTCTGATTTTTAGCCCAGCAACAGAATTTCCAGATTTATGCCAGATTTGACTCATCAACTTTGGAAGCTCATAGAATGAGTTTTACTTGGCCAAATGAGGCCCAGGATGGCTCATTGGAAAGATAAAATCAAGGAGAACATTTCTGAGGAGGTTCCACTAATAGATTTGGTCATTAATTGGGTCAAAAATCATGCAGAAGATCAAGCTCCGAATTTCTAAAACAAAATCAATTTTCTGATTTATTTTCTACATTTTCATTTGTCCAAGCCTTTTCTAATTGCAGATTCATTCGTCAATAGTATACTTGGCCAATTAAACCATCCCAGGCATCAATAGAGAGCTTATATTTTATTTTCAATTATTTATTTAAATTAAATTTGATTGGGTTTGTTTTAATGCTAGAAATTGTATTTTGATTTTATTCGTTGCATCTTTATTTATTTTTGATTTCTTTTTTGCAGGAAAACAGTAGAAGAGATCAGGAGAGAAGATCTCAATCAATGAGAATGCTCTAGCAATTAAAGATTGGAATTCTGAGCAAATAAAATTGGATTGGGCAGATTTATCTTCAACAAACTTTCCTCTCAAGAATTCCTTTGCAAATATTATAAATAGCAGATTGCAGAATGTAATATGTGCGGCTCTCCTCTGCAATTCTGGAATTCTAAAAGCACTTTTGTAATAGGGATTTAGAGTTGTAGGTGGGAGGAGTGGAATCTCAGATCTGGGGATTATTGAGGTTTTTCTTTTACATCGTGAGTTATGTATAATGAACAGAGTTTGCACTATTGTAGCTCTGATTTTGAAAGCAGAAGTGTAGGCATTGTAAAGGACTATTAGAGACCGGAGCTGGAGAAATGGATTCAATAAATTGGTATTTCGAATACTATTATTTTAAATGCTGGTTTTATTTTATGATAACAGGAATGGTGTCAATTTACTTACATATTTGTGCACTTTTGTCGGTATGGGTAATTTGCTTCTATTTTATGTTGTTATTTATATCTGCTCTTATGAGATGAATTCTGATTTCTGAGTAACTATTTACTCATAAATCTGTCTTTTAATATTGGATGAATAAATAGTGATATGTTGTGAATTTCTTCCGCATATTATTGTTTAATAATTCAAGTTACTGATTAAATGATCAATACCATTTTGCGAACTACTTCCTGAGTGTTGTTGATTGATTATTTTTGTTAAAAGGTCTCAATAGGATGTGTTTTTCTATCCATAATGTCAGTTAATTGAACTATTTCATTAACTTGATATTCATTATAAACAAGACATATTTCAATCCCAATATTTTAAATACCTGCTCTTGGTTGGGTTAGATATATATCTACCTAATTGAGATAGGATTAAAATAGTTTTTTTTGTTTGCATCTTAGAATAATTTTGCATTTAGATTAATTTCTACATTCTTTTAAGTCCTCTTCCCAAAGAGGCAAACTTTAGTAGTGGATTGGCTGAGCCCTAAATCAGCTTAAGGATCACTTTCTTGCCTGATCAACAAGAAGGTTGATCTGATGTCTCTTTTCCATTGGTGAATGAAAATTGGAGATTGAGAGAAGGTAACTGGACCTAGTTGAACTAGTCGGAACCACCATTCCAAATGGAAAAGGAGCTGATTTAAGGTCCGGACCGGGTGGTCATCCCCCATGTTGTTGCAGCGATTTTCGAGGCTTCAACACGGTCCTAACTTAATCTCACCCCCATTCACGTTTCACCTAATTCGCTCCCGAATGACTCCATCAGTTCATCTCGACCGTTCATTATTTTAATCTAATGGCCCATGTTATATCCCGATCCCAATTCATTTGCCTCCATCTGATCTCCTGAATGACTCCATTAAACAATCTCCACTGTTCATCATTCTAATCCGACGACTCCTATTCAATATCGCGCCCAAACTCCATTCCCACCTGTTTCGCTTCCGCCAAGGGGGTTTTCCCCCTTTTTGCTGCAAATTCCTCCATTTCGCACAGCTCCATCCCCTCCATTAAACCTCTGAAGCAGTCTTAACCAAATTCCGCAGGGTTTCTTAATGAATTTTTTGGTGTTTTGCAGGGTTTCAAACGGTGTTTGCTATGTGTTTTTCCTAGTCACAGTCAGGTGAAAAAAAGGCCCAGAATGACGATTCTATGGCTTAAAATCAAAGGAAAAAGGAGCTGCGAGTTTTGAATCCAGGTCTAAAATCATCTGAATCACGATCCAGGGTTTAGCAGAAACCCTCCGAATGCATAAAGCCACCTGCATAAACAAGCAAACAAAGTGTATCAGTGAAGAATCAATGATAAAGGGATTAATTCCTAAAAAGCCTGGAGATCAAGGTTTTTAATCCACAGGTTTAAAGGATAAATATAGTGTTAAGGAACAAAGACCCGATAACAAAGATCAAAGGCTTAATTAAGCGTAAACACAGACAAAAGCAGATTAAAGTGTTTAAAGGTAAAACAAAGAAACATATCTGTGAAAGAGGCCTCCACTGCCACATCAGAGGTCATTTATCCTCTTCAGCTACTAGAGTGCCACCTTCAGCCTCAATAAATCAAAAGAAGGCATAGTTATTGCCTAGTTAGTGATATTTTGTTTAAAGACAGCCAGAGTTATTGACAGCCTACCTAAAGAGTTTTTAAAGTCAACAAACTCTACCAAGTAGCCTAAAAACTTAAATAAAAACCAATTAATGCAAAGAAATATCAGAAATCTTCTCTGTTGAGTTTCTCAAAGACAGAGAAGAATTAAAACTTGTATTAATTGAACTAGAGACCTTTTCTTTCATCCCACCTCCTCATTTTCTTATAAAATCTCCTTGAGGAGCACATTGTTGGTTACTGGATTTCTGATGTAATAGTTGTTGTATTCGAATAATTGTTGAATGTAAATAAATTCTGAAGCTCTGAAGCTTCGTTAAGTTATTGAAGAAGTTAGGCTGAAAAGAGAAGTTGTTGTTGTAATGAAACATTGGGGTTGAAGTATGTAACTGGATTGACAATCAATATACAAGCTGGTTTTTGGGATCCTGGTCTATATCATTGGTGAAGTACCTCTTACTGTTATTGTTTTCCTTCCATGTATGCCATTTTGTTCACTTTTCTCTGATAAAGAACAGAAAATATAGAGCTAGGATTTACTGTTAAAAGTACCATACTCTCATTGATAAGCTTTATCTGTATGTTTTCCTCCAATTATGTATTTAAGAATGACTTAAGTGTAAAAATTATCAAGGAATGTTAGTTAGTCCATGTCTTGATGTGCAAAACTTGAAAGTAAGTTCTTGAATGATATTTTCATTACATGCTAAGTAGACTTAAACTAGAAAAGTCTATGGTTTGCCCTGTCTTCTAGTTTTTTCTCCAAAGGTTGTTTTGAAGGTTTCCTTAAGAGTGTGCTGAAAGAAGGATTTGATTTTAATGTATCTTGCTTGATCTTAAGCTGCACTTTATTTTCTTATCTGTTTTCATCCCTTTTGAAAGTAGTCATGTGGATTACTGGATTGTTTGTCTGATAAGTTAGCTTTAATACAAGCTTGTCCAAAGAAGTTTATGGTTAGCCCTGTCTTTGGTTGGTTTCAAACAATTGCTTAAAAAGGCTTTTCTTGTATGGAAAGTTGATAAATCATTGTTGAAATTATTGGATTTTTCCACCTTCTCAACACTTTTAATGTTCCATTCCATCATTTAATCTAAAGGATCTTTTGATATAGATGACTTGCCCCTTGGACCACTCTTGAAATTATTGTACAATTAAACCCTTTTGTGACTCCAATGCCCAATGGTTTAAAGTTGTTTTCACACTAATCCTATCTGTTGAACACTTCTCAATATACTTGCATCTTCACCTTTTGAACTCTCTCATTTTGTGATATTCCATCCAATTAGAAATCATACCTGACCAACCAAACAAACAAAAAACCCTTGTTCTTAATAACTAGCCTAATATCATACTTTAAACCTTAAAAGATAAATCAATCTTTACACTTATAGAGAGATCCCTCTCTGGATTCAGGAGGGCTAGATCCTAGAATCCCAAAGTGGTTTTTGATGTAGTCTCTACATCATTTAGTCTTGCCACTCTGCTAAATTACAGAGACCTAACATTTTCTGGTGACCATACTGGGGAAATTTCTGAAGTAATAGATAACTTCACAACTCAGATAATCCCATTTTCAACAATGAACCAAGTGTCTGCCTAGAGTGGTTTTGATTGTTGATGGTGAAAAACTTTAAAGCCCTGAGATCAATTAAAAATCCTTCACTTGGTGACTTCACTAAACATCAGTAAGCCTGCTGATTTTCCTCACTTTCCTAAGAGATTCCACTTAGGAATTCTGAGTGAAATCCTTAAAAACATTCAGCATTTAGTGCCGTATAAGTAGCTCTCTTCAAGCACTACCAAGGAAAATGGTAATTATAATAGGACTTATTTGAATCAGCGACAAACTAAGTAACCCTTAGGATTCTTATAGAGCCTTATCAAACCTTGAAGGAATCAGCTAGCTAAGCCATAAGAGTAAACTCTGTTTGTCTCATCACCATAGCTAAGTGTTGAAATAGATTTAGGACACTCTCATAACCCATAGGACTGTAAAAACTCAGGAAATCCAAAAATATTTCAGATTGAATTCATAATAAACATGGTGGTGGAACCATAAAACATTTTACCTTCACAAAAAGCTAAAATTTTTCCACCTGGTGACTCCAAAATCCTAAATAGACCTAAATACTCCACTGGGAAACCCATTACTATCATAACATCATACAAACTCAGTTAAGAAGACTTAAAGGGTTAAAGTTTTCTTGCTAAAAGATCAGTTAGCCTACTGAAGATTGTCATATTTGGTTAAACTTTTCTTGTTGTTTGGTCTGAAAACATAGCATATTGGCTTCTAGAAGAATTCATACTAGAGCCTATCCTAACCCAAATCCTCCTGAGATAGTTGATAACCCTGAAAGAATTCTTAGGAAATCTCCTAAGGCCCAAGCTTCAACTATTGTTAGGTCACTCCATAGAGCTAATTCTATCCCTGAAAACCTTGCAGCTCTACAAAATTCACAAGTTGACTTAAGAAACCTATTTAGAACTAGGTCACTTGAGGATATAGATTAGATAGATTTTGAGCCTTCACCTTCATCCCAAGATAGAAGTGAACATCCTGGTAGCAGAGAAACTACTCCACCTGATTTTCACTTCCTTCATAATTTTGGTTTCTCTCATCCTAGATCTGCTCAACAGTCTCTTGCTGGTCCATCCACTTCTGTTATCCATACACCCACTGTTCAAACCACATCGTTTCATCAACTCCCTCCCTTTCTACATCCTCCACCTGTAAACCCTCCATTTTTTCGACAACATCCTATCATGGCAACATGGTATGCTCCCTTAGTCCTTCCTTTACCTTTAATCAACCTACCACGGGACTATCAGTCCAAAATACCATTATATGATTCCAGTGGTGTTACTACTGCTTCACAACATGTGGACAAGATGAATGACTATTTTGATAGAAATGAGATTGATGATGAAACTGTAAAACTCAGATTGTTTGCTCAAAGTCTAGGGGGAGAAGCAAGAAAATGGTTCAAAAGCTTAACCCCTAATAGTATTAATGACGTCCAAGCCTTTCATCAGTTATTTTTAAACATATGGGAAGTTAGGAAAAACCCCCTCCAAATACTTTCAGACTGCAACAATCTCAAAAGAAACACTGGGGAAAGTGTCCAAGCTTATTGCACTAGGTTCAATAGTGTTTATAATGCACTACCCCCAGACTTGAAACCTCCACAAGGCTAAGCTTTAAACAAATTTCCTGAAGGATTTGATCCTGAAATGGCCTATCAGCTGAGAGAGAGAGATCCTTTGACTTTAGAAGATATGTAGAAAGGAGCCTTAGCTGTGGAAGTAAATTTGATGGAGAAAAGAGCAAGGATGAGGAATGAAAATAAAGTATCATTTAGGGAGGAATCTGCACCCTCCACATCTAGCTCGAAAATGGAAAGGATGATAGAAGAAATGATGAAAAAAATGAGCATACTTGAGAGGGCACATGCTAGAGAAAACCAATAAGCTCCCCAAAACAGAAATCAATCTCAAAATAAAAATCAGAATTTCAGGAGAAACCAACCTCAAAACAAACCAAGAGACCCTGATCAGGAGATTATACCTCCTTTTCATCAAAACTATGTAAGTGAGGTTGAAGAAACAATTGAACAGACAGAGGAAGATGACATAAATATGTTGGGAGTAGACAATGATACTTTTGATGTTCCTCACAATAGGAAACAAGGTTTATATACACCCTATGATGATGGAAGAAAAGAAGATGAAAATTACTATCAAGAATTGGAAAATGTCATCATAGAGACTCCAAAATAATATGACCTTAGGAGTAAAAAGAATCAGGAAGCTCCCAAGAACAAGACCTTTGAAAATTCTACAAAAAACAACCCTGTGAACAAACAAAAAGTTATTAAACAAAAAGACAAAACAATGGCTGTAAATTCTGATCAAAACAAAGAGAAAGGCACTCAAATTAATGAAAAACAGAGTGCAGACTTTAGCAGCATTAGTACTTCAGCTAGTGCTCCTATCAAAACAATTTTGACCAATGTAAATAGAGGAAATCAGCAAACTGATTTTGCTGATAAAGTAGTGATTAATAAGGCTGAAACAAACATTGTAAAAAGTTAGATGCCTTTAGTTTGGAACAAGAAATTGACAAGATTAAAATCTCTATTCCCCTCACTGAATTAGTCACCCAAGATGTATATAGATCACAAATTTTGAAAGCTTTCAACATAGCAGAAAATAATGACACTGTTAACCTCAATGATGACCAATCAAAGCTCTTATTTGGTCCTAAGATTAAGGGAAGATACCAAGAAGGGCCAGTTCCTCATTTTTATGTTAGTTTTAAAATTCATGACAAAATTTTGCACAATACTATGCATGATTCAGGGGCCTCTCATAACTTAATGCCCAAAGCAGTAATGGAGATTCTAGGCCTTGAAATCACCAGACCATACAAAGATCTATACTCCTTTGATTCCAGTAGAGTGAAATGTTTAGGTTTGATCAAAGACCTTTGTGTAAACTTGGCACAAATTCCAGCCAAGTGTTTAGTGATGGATATTGTAGTGGCTGATGTACCCCCCAAGTATGGTATGCTATTATCAAGATCATGGGGAGCTAAGTTACAAGGAACAATGCAAATGGATATGACATATGCTACCATCCCTGTTTTTAATCAAACCAGAAGAATTTATAGGGAATCTCATATGCAATACATGGTCAGTAGCCAAGAGAGACCGGAAAACTCTCCTCTTTATTTTGTACATACAGGCCTTGACTCATTTATTCTTTTCAATCATGAAACATTTAATGAGAAAGAAACCTTAAATGACTTAGTGGCCACCCCTCACTGTGATATAGTGGCAGATACAGAAAAGGAGGAAGACAAGACAAAAGTATTAAAATAGTTTGTCAAATCAGAAAATCACAGCAAACTAATCACAGGTCTAGAGCTACAAAACAATTATCCATTGCTTGACAACTTTGAGAATCAAGAGAAAAATTCTCAACATGATGAAGAACATGAGGAACTAGAACAATTTCAACATAATGCTGACTTACGAAAGAAATCTAAAAACACACAAGATAAAGAGGATAGTAGTCAAACTGCTAAATCTGAAATTAGTCCTCTTTGGAGTATGAATTTTGATGGGTCTTGCACTAAGAATAATTCCGGAGCAGGCATATGGATACATAACACTGAAAAAAATCATGCTGAAGGGCATTCCTACAAGTTAAATTTTCAATGTTCAAATAACATAGCTGAGTATGAAGCCCTCCTTTTAGGCTTACAATTATTAAAGAAATTAGGGGCCAAAAGGATAAAAGTTCATGGGGATTCAGAGTTGATTATTAGGCAAGTGAATGGGGAATATAGTGCCAAACACCCCAGACTTAGAGCCTATAGAAATGATGTCATTGATTTATTAAAAACATTTGATGAATTCCAATTTATCTTTGTCCCAAGAAATCAAAATGTCCTTGCCAATGGTTTAGCCTTTGCTGCTAGAACTTGTCTAACACCTTATGAAACCAAGCAATGTACCACCCAAATCAAATTTAGACCAGCTGTCCCAGACAATGAAAAATATTGGCAAGTGTTTGATGGAGATAAACAAATAGAAGACTCCCTACAGTCCAGAAATGAATTTGAGCCACCAAGTTAAGATTCAAATTATGAAAATGACTATCCTACTAAAGAAAACCCACTTGATGAAGAAGTAAAGTCTCCAAAGATTGCTGATATAAATTTGTTATCTAATAAACTTGAACATACCACATAAATTAGTGCATATTTAGAAAAAGAAGACTTAGAAATGCTGCAATCTAACACTCAAAGCTTGCCAAAAGGACTGGTCCCATTAGAAGAATTGTTTGATTTCAATGATGTTTCCAAAAAACCAAAATTGGAACCTGTTGAAACTGAAGTAGAAGAATGTAACATAGGCGGTGAACAAAAGCCAAAAATGATTAAACTTTCTAAAACATTGCCAGATCACATCAAACTGAAATATATTGAGATGTTTAAAGAATTTTCTGATGTATTTGCATGGAGTTATGAGGATCTAAAATCCTATGACACAGAGATAATTCAGCATAAGATACCCCTCAAAGAAAACCAGAAGCCCTATAGACAAAAATTGTGCAGAATAAACCTTGTTCAATTACCCCTGGTTGAGAAAGAAATCAAGAAAATGTATGAAGCTGGAATTATAGTCCCTGTTAGATATTCAGATTGGGTATCTAATCTTGTGTCAGTGAGGAAGAAAACAGGAGAGATAAGGCTTTGTATTGATTTTAGGAACTTAAATAGAGCCTCATTGAAGGACAACTATCATTTACCCAAGATGGATCATATTTTACAAAAGATAGTTGGTTCTAAAAGGATTTCTTTGTTAGATGGCTTCTCAGGTTACAACCAAATTTTAGTACATCCTGATGATCAACTCAAAACAGCCTTTACCACACCTTGGGGTACTTTCATGTATGTGAAAATTCCTTTTGGTTTAATGAATGTTGGTGCTACATTTCAGAGAGCCATGGATATTGCATTCTCAGAAGAATTATGCTACTTCATCATTATTTACCTTGATGATATCACTGCTTTTTCCAAAACAGATGAAGAGCACCTAAAACACTTGAGAAAAGTCTTTGAGAAATGTAGAAAATATGGGTTATCTTTAAATCCAAAGAAAACAATGTTTGGTCTCCAAGAAGGCAAACTACTTGGACACATCATATCAGAAGAAGGGATAAAGATAGACCCAAAGAGGATTGATGGTATATTGCAAATCAACCATCCTAGAAACATCAAGGAGCTCCAATATTTCATTGGGAAGATTAATTTCTTGAGAAGGTTCATATCCAATCTAGTTGAACTCCTTATAAACATAACAAATATGCTAAAAAAGGAAGAAGGGGTTAAATGGACCTTAGAAGAAAAGAAATCATTTGAACTGGTGAAACAAGCATTAACCAAAACACCAGTTCTCATTAGTCCTAATTTTACAAAAGATTCTTCATTTTTTCATTTGCATCGGAACACACAGTGGTTGCGGTCCTATTACAGAAAAAATTGAAGGGACAAGAGCAGTCAATTGCATTCTTTAGTAAGGCATTGAGAGATGCACCTTTGAAGTACAATATTATGGAAAAACAAGCATTTTCCTTAGTCAAAGCCTTAAAGGACTTCAGAATTTACGTCTTACATTCCAACATAATTGAATTTGTGCCAAATTCAGTTGTAAAAGACATTTTAACCTAGGATCCATATGGAAAAAGAGGAAAGTGGATTGCTGTGATACTTGAATATGATTTAGAGATCAAGCCCACTAAGCTCATAAAAGGCCAAGGAATAGCAAGATTAATGGCTTAGTCTAATTTTGAAGCTCTTGATATAAACATGATAGATGCATTAGATGAACAGTAGGAGTTACCAACTCCCATTGTTGAAGATCATTTTCTGTTTTCATCTTCGTATGCTGATATTTTATATGTTTTGCTCAATTTGAATACACCTCCTGGTTTTTCTAAAACAAAGGCAAGATTTTTAAAGTTGAAAGCTGTTAACTACTGCATTTTGGATAAATGTCTATATTGAAAAAAATGCTAATGGATTATTGCTTAAATGTTTGCCTGATAATGATGTAGATAAGATCAAACATGAGTTCCATGAAGGAGAATGTGGAGGCCACCTCTATTGGAAGACAAATTCCAATAAAATCCTTCGAGCTGGTTACTATTGGCCCACCCTCTTTCAAGATGTCCATAAGATGATTATTGCTTGTCACAAATGTCAACTCTTTGAAGGCAAAAGAAAATTTCTTCCCTTACCCATGCATCCAATCACTGTTGAAGCTCCTTTTCAGCAGTGGGGTCTAGACTTCATTGGGGAAATCCATCCTCCCTCATCTGCCCAACATAGATGGATCCTCACTGAAACAGACTACTTTACCAAATGGATAGAAGAAATCCCTTCTAGGGAAACCAATGACTCTGTCATCATAAAATTCCTTGAAAATCATATCCTATCTAGATTTAGCTGTCCTAGGACTATTATCAATGACAATGTTGCTGCATTTGGATCCAAAAATATGGTTGAATTCTATCACAATTATCAGATTACATTGGGCCATTCTACTGCTTATTACCATCAAGGTATTGGGTTGGCAGAATCCTCAAACAAAAGTTTGGTGAATATAATAAAAATTTGCTGGAAGACAATAAGAAATCATGGCACACAAAGCTAGTTCATGCACTATGGGATGACAGATTAACACTTAAGAAATCAATTGGAATGTCACCCTACCAGCTAGTTTATGGAGTAGATGTAATTTTTCCAACTAGTCTAGGAGTGCCAGTCATGAAGCTGATCCAAGAGGTACAGTCTGAAGATAATGATATGACAAGAAGAATCAATCAGACTATACATATTCAACAAACCAGAGAGGTAGTCTATAACAGAGCTCTACACAAGCAAGAAAACATCAAGAAGTTGTTTGATAAAAGAACCAAGGCTAGTGATTTCAGCAATTAGAGATAAATTTTTGAAGTGGGATTATAGGAGAGAAGATAAGGGAAAACATGGAAAATTTGATAACTTATGGCTAGGCCCTTATCTCATTCATTCTACTGCTGGTAACAATGCTTATTTCTTGCAGGAAGTGAATGGAATTGAACTTTTTGGAGGTCCTGTCAATGGCAAGATGCTCAAAAATTATTTTTCTTGACTATATCAGTTTGAAGCTTTTTCCTTTTTGCTCATTGTAAATATCATTGTCTGAACGTTGCATTCAAAGTTAGAAAAATAAAAATACAAAAACAATAGAAAAGAGAAAAGAGGGCAGATTGTAAAAACAAGAAAGGTATAGCCCCATACCAAAAAAGAGAGACAAATTTTGAAAGTGTGCAAGCTCAAATGCCACTCCTAAAAAACACACTTCTAGTTAGTCATACAGCCTAATTATGACTAATTAGCTTTTCAATTTACTGCTGATAGGTTAGTGAATTAGATTAGCCAAACAACACAATCTTCACTTATCAGTAAGGTATATTAGGATAGAAAAAAAAAGGTTCAGACAAGCTCAAAACTTGAACCAGGAAAGAAAGAGAAAATAGCTCAAACAAGATCAAAACCATCGCTGAAGAATAATGAAGGATGTTTTTTCTTTTCAGATCTTAAGCCTTCACAATTTTGTTTTTAAATTTTCTGAAAATTTTAGTCTATGTGCAGCTTCTTTTATGCCATAGATCTGCAGCAAGTTAGACTGTTTAATCCTGGCTTGGCTGCTTTTAAATTTCCTGTTTTAGAATTTAGAGAATAAAAGTCTATCAGACAGTCTAATCCTGACAGATAGTAGTTAGGCAGAGAATTTATGAACTCAACTATTTAAACTGAGTTCATGGAGCAATAAGAGTAGACTTAGATTAGTTTCTATGTTTTTTCAAAAGAATAAAATGTTGATGAAAAGGTTAGCAAGTCCAAGTGCACCTATGAAGAAAACATGTTAGGAAGTAGGCTGTGTAGGTAGATGTTTGGGAAATACTTTCCTGCTGATATATCAAGTTATAATCATTCTTGTTAGCAGATGATAAAAATATTATCAAAGTGCAAGGCACTGATCAGCTTCCAGAGAATAATTGTCTGAAGTTATTGACATCTTCAAGAAGATGCCATCTCCATGTGGAGCCACTGTTAGCCACCTATAAAAATTTGTCATATCAAATGGTGGCTAGATTTTTTTTTAGCTTTCAAAAAACAATTTCATGACCAAATTGTGAGTTCTTGAAGTATTATGATGACATCTACTCTTTGAGTTAATCTTCACTGCTGTTTCCCTCATAGTCCTAAAGAACCTGCTGTTTGCCAAGAGAAAGACTACTTAAACTCCATTTTCCATCATTTCAATTATCCATTTTCACCCATTTTTCCCCTTTCATAAAATCCCTCCTTAAGCCTTCATCTAACCTTCAAAATCATCAAATTCCCCTTTAAAGCCTTGTGAAATCCCTTTATAAGGTTTAAAACCCTGTCTTTACCTCTATCGGAACCCTCAAAATCCTCTGAAAAACCTTCATTTTGGCCTAAAAACCTTCATTTTTTCTATAAAGGCCTTAAGCCCCAGCCCCTTTTCTGCATATGACCCGTGCTGTGATCGGGCGCGAAGCGTTCATCGCATCGCAAAAATGCATTTTACTTGTTTTTCGTGGTTATTTGCCTCCCGCTGATGCGATCTCGCAATCAATTCTTCACCGTTGATCTGATCTGCTACACCCAGATCTAACGGCTCATATTGCTACCTGTTACAAAACCCGTCATTCCTCCTTTTTCGTCATCATTAAATCTCCCTCGTCGATCTAGTTTTCAGATCAACGGCCCTCGCTCCATCGCAAATCGGCAATTGCATTTTCCCTTTGTCCTTTTCTTTCCCTACTTCGAATGTTGATCCCCCGATTTAATCTTAGTCGTCGAATCCACAAGAACCGACGGCTAAGATTCAATCGTGCTCCGCCCATAGCATCCTACATCACACCCACCGATTTAATCCTAACCGTTGATCTCTCATACCGATCTAACAGCCAGCGCTTAATCGCACATTGAAAATTCTAACACCCCGATGCTTTGGCCTCTTTCCTTTTCCCCGATGTGATGTAATCCCAGCCGTTCATTCTACTAGATCCGACGGTTCACACTTCATCGCATCACACTAATTCATCACATGATCCTCCGCCATCCTGACCTCTGATTAAATCTCCACCGTCGATCTCCCTTAGATCGGACGATCCGCACTCAATCGCATCATTGCCTTTCTCCCCTCCCCTCACACCATTTCACGTCCTGCGTGATTCTGCGATGAAATCTCCGCCGTTGATCCTCTCAAATCCAACGGCCCACAATACTTCTGCTTTTCAAACCCCGCCCATCTCTTTCTTCCCCATTGATAGATCTCGGCCGTCGATCCTCATGATCCGATGGCTCCCATTCATGCTTCCTTCCATGCAAATTTCCCGTCGCGTGCGATCCACACCGTCGGATCTGGGTCCTCCGATCCGATGGCGGACGTTGCATTTCACATTTTTTTTGCGCCTGAACGTTAACATTCCAAAAAAACATGAAATGGGCTGTTTTTGAAAGGATAGGTGTCACGCGATGAATGGAATCGCATTTTTTTTGCCCAAAATCTAAAACCGCTCCAATGCCGCGCGAAGACCACTAATGGTTTTTCGCTATACTGCTCCTCCCTCCGCAATGTAACTCCAAATTGGATCTTGGCCGTTGATCTCTGAGATCGGACAGTCCTAACTTAATCTCACCCCTGTTCACGTTTCACCTAATTCGCTCTCGAAAGACTCCATCAGTTCATCTCGATCGTACATTATTTTAATCTAACGACCCATGTTATATCACGATCCCAATTCATTCGCCTCCATCTGATCTCCCGAATGACTCCATTAGACGATCTCCACCGTTCATCATTATAATCCGACGGTTCCTATTCAATATCGCGCCCAAAATCCATTCGCACCTGTTTTGATTCTGCCAAGGGGTTTTTCTCCATTTTTGCTGCAAATTCCTCCATTTCGCACAACTTTATCCCCTCCATTAAACCTCTGAAGCTGTCTTAACCAAATTCCGCAGGGTTTGTTAATGAATTTTTTGGTGTTTTGTAGGGTTTCAAACAGTGTTTGATCTTTGTTTTTTCTAGTCACAGTGAAGTGACAAAAAGGCCTAGAATGACGATTCTATGGCTCAAAGTAAAAAGGAGCTGTGAGTTTTGAATCCAGGTATAAAATCATCTGGATCACGATTCAGGGTTTAGCAGAAACCCTCTGAATGCATAAAGCCACCTGCATAAACAAGCAAACAAAGTGTATCAGTGAAGAATCAAAGATAAAGGGATTAATGCCTAAAAAGCTTGAAGATCAAGGTTTAAAGGATAAAGACAGTGTTAAGGAACAAAGACCCGAGAAGAAAGATCAAAGGCTTAATTAAGCCTAAACACAGACAAAATATTAAAGTGTTTAAAGGTAAAACAAAGAAACATATCAGTGAAAGAGGCCTCCAATGCCACATCAGAGGTCACTTATCCTCTTCAGCTACCAGAGTGCCACCCGCAGCCTCAATAAATCAAAAGAAGGCATAGTTATTGCCTAGTCAGTGATATTTTGTTTAAAGACAGCCAAAGTTATTGACAGCCTGCCTAAAGAGTTTTTAAAGTAAAAAAACTATGCCAAGTAGCCTAAAAACTTAAATAAAAACCAATTAATACAAAGAAATATCATAAATCTTCTCTGTTGAGTTTCTCAAAGACAGAGAAGCATTAAAACTTGTATTAATTGAACTGATACCTTTTCTTTCATCCCACTTCCTCATTTTCTTATAAAATCTCCTTGAGGAGCACATTGTTGGTTACTGGATTTCTAATGTAATAGTTGTTGTATTCGAATCATTGTTGAATGTAAGTAAATTCTGAAGCTCTGAAGCTTCGTTAAGTTATTGAAGAAGTTAGGCTAAAAAGAGAAGTTGTTGTTGTGATGAAACATTGGGGTTGAAGTATGTAACTGGATTAATAATCAATATACAAGCTGGTTTTTGGGATCCTGGTCTATATCATTGGTGAAGTACCTCTTACTGTTATTGTTTTCCTTTCATGTATACCATTTTGTTCACTTTTCTCTGATAAAGAACAACAAATATAGAGCTAGGATTTACTATTAAAAGTACCCTACTCTCACTGATAAGCTTTATCTGTATTTTTCCTCCAATTGTGTATTTAAGAATGACTTAAGTTAAGTGTAAAAATTATCAAGGAATGTTGGTTAGTCCATGTCTTGATGTGAAAAACTTGAAAGGAAGTTCTTGAATGATATTTTCATTACATGCTAAGTAGATTTAAACTAGAAAAGTTTATGGTTTTCCCTGTCTTCTAGTTTTTTCTCCAAAGGTTGTTTTGAAGGTTTCCCTAAGAATGTGCTGAAAGCAGGCTTTGATTTTAATGTATCTTTCTTGAACTTAAGCTGCACTTTGTTTTCTTATCTGTTTTCATCACTTTTGAAAGTAGTCATGTGGATTACTGAATTTTTTGTCTGATAAGTTAGCTTTAATACAAACTTGTCCAAAGAAGTTTATGGTTAGCCCTGTCTTTGGTTGGTTTCAAATAGTTGCTTAAAAAGGCTTTTCTTGTATGGAAAGTTGATAAATACTTGTTGAAATTATTGAATTTTTCCACCTTCTTAACACTTTTAAAGTTCCATTCCATCATTTAATCTAAAGTATCTTTTGATATAGATGACTTGCCCCTTGGACCACTCTTGAAATTATTGTACAATTAAACCCTTTTGTGACTCCATTGCCCAATGGTTTAAAGTTGTTTCACACTAATCCTATCTGCTGAACACTTCTCAATATACTTGCATATTCACCTTTTTAACTCTTTCATTTTGTGATATTCGATCCAATTAGAAATCATACCTGATCAACCAAACAAACAAAAAAACCCTTGTTCTTAATAACTAGCCTAATATCATACTTTAAACCTTAAAAGATAAATCAATCTTTGCACTTATAGAGAGATCTCTCTCTGGATTCAGGAGGGCTAGATCCTAGAATCCCAAAGTGGTTTTTGATGTATTATTTGCAGCATTTAGTCTTGCCACTCTGCTAAATTACAGAGACCTAACATGAAGGATGATACATTTACAGTATGTTACAAGATGTTTTATGGACTTGCACTATATGGCTTTATTTATTTATTGATTTTGGCACCAGTCTTCTTTGTATCCAAAGTGGTTTTTGGCACAACCAGATGGTTTTTTGATGTATATATTATGGGGATTATTCTATAAATCCTAAATGTGGACTCTCATGGATGTTATGTTATGTTTTTATCAATTTAGTAATTGGACTATTTTTTTTTATATGATTGTTGGCTCAACAAACTGTTATGATTTCTACAACATGTAATTTTCATTTTTCTCATAAATAAAGTTATGAATTTTCCATGGGGAAAATGTATGGTATAATATTAATTAATAAATTAATTTATGAGGTGTAAATTAGTTAGTTTGAGTGGGGAGACTAGTTTTCTCCAAGTTTAGGGTTCAAACTTCATGGAGAGGGGATGAGGATGGAAGCCACTTAGAAGGAATTAAACTATATCAAAGAGCGTTCAACTTGAACAAATCTCATACAATCCTGATGATAACATCCCACTATAAATTATTTTTCCATCAAATATACAACTGTGGCCTAGTAAATAAAAAAACAAGACAAAAATATCAATTAATAAATCTAAAATTTTATTACAAATACCATTATAATTAAATTACAATATTACCATAAATTGCCTTAAATAATATAATAATATAAAATAAGTTGTGAGAGAGAAAGAGAAATACACATTTTTATTGCTAAATTGGTAAAAATACATGTTTTGTAAAATATGATTCACATAAAAAAAAAATTGAGTTAACTTTAAATTTCGAAGGATATATTTATTAAAAGTTATATAATTACAAATTTGATAAATTAATACTTATATTTTATGTTATTCATAAATATATTTGAGAAATATATATATATATATATATATATATATATATATATATATATATATATATATTGTGTGTGTGTGTGGGGCAAGGGGTGCTAGTGTGCTTTGGGTTACACATTTAATATTCTAGGGAAAGCATATGCTCTTCTTACAGGTGTGTTGCAAGTTGTTTCTCTTCAAACCAACAATTTATCATTGTGGAGGACTCCTTAGTGATCATCTTCCATCCCCATTTGGGATATTCTATAACAAATATAAGACTCAAATCAAGCATTAATAATATCTACTCCAGTATGGGATATTTGGTTTCATTCCAAGCAAAATATGTCTTAAGGAAAAATATTGCTAAGGATGATGCTCTAGCTAATTTGGAAATTAATTATGAAATTGGGATCTTGAGGGTGAATGGCCATATTACATGTACCAATAATTTAGTATGATTATAGGTGGAAACATTGGGTGGCGTCAACTCAGGAAATTGTGAGGGTGATGGTTTTACTCTATTGGTTTATTGGGATGATGTTGTACCTTGATTCAATCATGAACCGTTCAAGGATGATTTGTAATCATGTGGAGAAAGTAATGAGGCAATGCATTGAGCGGTATGAGGAGAATGGGAATTTATGATTTAGCATAATGGATTTGATGGAGGAGTTGATGTGCATGATTAATCCCATTCATGTGGTCCTCAAAGAGGTTATTGCTAAGAACTAGATTTGGAAATTGAGGCATGCAATGTTTCCATGACTGGACATTGGTGCACCAACCCAATAATCTACTATCAAGAATGTGGTTTGCAGGTTCAAAAGATGTTGGTTTGGTGGTTCAAGGCTACTAATTTAGGGAACAACTCTTCTCCTTGCATCTTGGAAACCATTTTTATTATTTCTTTATAAGGAATTAGTTGTTTGGATGGGGATACGTTCTATGTTATGATTGTTTATCTAGTCCATCTCTAACTTCTATAAGGGTATTTGATTGGAGTGTGACCCTTTGGACCATCTCGATGAAATCTCACGAGTTAGAAGTTATGGGGGACTTCTTGTGGGGTCAAAATCCTTCGTCATAATGGATAATTATCCTCATATTTGTGACTTTGCCTTTAAACTCAAGGATATCCAAGTTGTCATTTTTCAACTGCAGCTAATATACAACCAATTGGTAACTCAATTAACCTCTATAATGGATATTATCATCGACCATCAATAACAACTTCAAAGAGACAAGGATGAGATAGGACATCTTTTTAGACGAATTGAGGATCTACAACATGTTGGTAATATAAGAACTTTGTCTCCCATCTCTTTGTAAATTCTATCAATCCCTTAGTCTTTCAGGTTCTAGATTTAAATGTAGCTACTATAATTATGGATCTTATTTCCCCTTATAGAAATAAGCATAATTCATTTTTTTCTCTAGGTTAGTATGGAAACACATTTTTGTTGATAGATGTTACAAGAGTCTTTCATAAGATTTAAAAATTTCTGCCTTAAATTTAATAATTAAATATCAATACTATATATTAGTGTACAATACTTTGTTATCATATTAAAAAATAATATTGGATTCTCTCGCTTTTTTTCTTTTTAATTTTATATCATGTTTTTTTTAAATACTTCATGGTAAAAGAGCTAAAGGCCAAATTTCATTTTAGAGACATCATTCAATTGTTTACCATCTTTTTACTCTCAGGATTGTTGTAGAGGAATGTTTTAATAATAATTATGACCTCTTTTGTTGTTTTTTAGACTTTAGAAAAGCTTTTGAAACCATTACTAGGACAAAGCTATGGAAGAGGCTAGAGGAGCTAATGGTTCCTCTTGAGTTGAGGATTGTTGTGACAAGGCTATATTTCCAAGATTAATACCATTGAGGGTTGGTCAAAATAAACTTATTTCAATATCAAAGTCAAGCAAGGGTACCACATATCCCCTAATCTTTTTGAAATTTACATTTATAACCTTTAAGAGTGTTTAGAATATGTTGGATGTGTTGAACCCACGTTCACCGACATCATCATAACTCTTCTTGTTTATGCTGATGATATTGTTCTCTTAGAAAAGAGCCATGAAAATCTTGGCAATCAAATAAGAATCCTCCAATATTTTTTCTCCAAGATGGGTATGACTATTAACATTGACAAGACTAAATTCATGATAACTAAATCCAAAAATATTACCTACGAAAGTTTCATTTGCAATAATATCTACTTGGAGAAGTTCCTTCATACAAATATTTGGGACTTGACATCAACCATCAACTCAATTGGAATTTTATCATTGAGAAATGAATAAGTGGAGGATGGAAAGCTTACTATGGGCTTGAAAGTAATTGGCAGTCAACAAATCTAGATTTGGGATAAGAAAAAAAGGTTCCCATTTAAGACTCTTGCCACCCTTGTTATTTTATATTGATGTGAGGTTTGGGGTTTCTTTATATGTAGAGAATCATGGAGGAAGATTGAGCAGATCCAAAAGCATTTTATAACCTACAACCTCAATATTAAAGGATGTACTCCCTACCCTATCTACCTAATTGAAGTTAGCATTTCCCCCATTGAAATCACGGTTATGACCAGGTCTATCATGTATAAGAATAAGTTATACAACAATATGGAAGCCAACAAGTTTCCTAAATATGCTTCTAAATATAGCTAAAACCCTCACCTTTGGCTCAAGTGACGATGGCATAAGGATGCCCAATCTTGGTAGACCATTGGGGGATAAAGGAGGAGATCATCTTGTAGAATAAGGATAATATTGAAAAAATTATCCCTTCCAAATTTAAGGAAAAGTTATGGAGTGATAAAGGGTTAGAGGGAAAAAGGAAACTAGGATATTATAAGGAGGTGATCAACCTCAATCTTGAAGACTATAATTATTTATGTCTTGACTAGTGTTAAGAAGGAAATGAACACTGTTAAGATAAGGACTAATTCTCACAAGCTTATAGTGAAACTGGGTCTTGGTCTATAGTTCCTAAAATACCATGGGAGAGATAAGTACCATTTATGATTTTTTTAAGTTGTTCAAATGTTTCTCTTAGATTAGCATTATGCAATCCTCCTTAATACTGGTTTTCCATTGTGGTTTTTTCTAGGGTCAAAGTTGACCAAAAATAAGTGTCTCATTTTATGTGTGAATTCTTGTTAAAATTCCCTATTATTTGAATCGTTAAAGTGCAGAGGTAGCCTAGATTTTTTTTTCTAATGCATATGAAGTTTATTTATCAATCATGCTTGGGTTGTGGGCATTAAACCATATGCAATCAAACTAAACTCGAGGGGCTACAATAGAACTAAAATTTTATACATGGTATGAGGGCAGTGAACCTTTAGTTGATATAAAAATGATAACAAACATACATTATGTTAAAAACAGTGAATAGAAAACCCAACTACCTACATATACCTAAAGAATTGTGGTTGAGAATGAGGATAGTTTTTTATTTTCAAATTTGAGAAGTTTTTTTGGTTGAGAGGGTCATGGCTACTGGCCTAATGGTGGAGGATAGGCTGAGTGGGGATAATAATTTTGGCCCATGGAAGGAGAGAATGATGATAATGCTTGAGTAATTTAAGGTGTGGGACATTGTGGAGAGTCCAGTGCAACCTCCCATTGTCCAGTTCAGTTGGAAGACTTCAACAAGAGGAATGTGAAGGAAAAGAGAATCATTCTCTATAACATCCATGGTGAAAATTCCATGCAATAAAATTAAAAACTAATAACCACGGTTGATGGGACACTTATTCCAACCTGAATGTTGGGAAAAACATCCGAGTGGGTGTTCATTTGGTTGATTATGTCTAAGGAAATTAGCAAAGGCAAAGGAAAATTCTTTGACTAGACAAAATGGCATATTTGGCACATTTATTTATGAAAATAGTGGAAATTAAAAGAAAAAGGAGATGAAAGTTCATAGGTTTCATGTGAGGAGGAAAATGAAGGAAAATAATGGAAAATGAAGAAAATAGAGGCCTCACCTATAAAAAGTATTATGAGGATCAATTGGTACCTTTTGTCAAGTTTTGGAGCTCTCTCATTATTCTCTCTCTCTCTCACTCACTCTGGGAGACTTAGAGTTTCTTGGAGCATTTCTACATTGGACCAAGAAAGGAAAGAAAGCAGGAAGAAGGAGGAAGGAAGAAAGGAGGAACAAGAATCAGGAAACTGCATCAGGATTCTTGGCAGGTATCGATTTTCATGAGGGTTTTCCTTGCTAGATTTGGCATGCATGGTATTGCATGTGGTTCTTTTTTGTCTTGGCATGGGTTTTGTCAAGTGTGACAGTGTTTTCAGCCTAGCCTTTCCATTTCTAGATAGCCATGGTGTTGTGGAGTTCTCATGTTTTGGTTTGGATGGACTGCTAGATGGATTCAAATTTGAATGGGGTGGATCTCTGAATTAATATAACACATTTCCTATTAACCTATGAACCAGACTGTGGGTAGCAGTAAATTCGGATAGTGTGTTGCCTCGGTGGGCCTTGGAATCCTTAACTGATGAATGATGGGATATACGGTAAAACCTATAAGTGGTTTTCTCTCCATAAGGCCTAAGAATCCTAGGTTGGGATATACAGTAAATCCTGGAGAGTATGTCATGGTTTAGGGCCTAGTAATCCTTGATTTAGACTATATATTCCAATAAATCTTGAGAGACTAGGAGACAGGAAAATTCCTCACGGTGTATGCTGGGAGAATCCAATGATATCCATGCTTGTATTGGCCTAGTGATTGGATGTATATCATGGTAAAGTCGGTGATGATATGTTTATTGTGTTGGCCTAGTGATCCAGTGTGGATCACGGTAAAGCCTGATTTATTTTGATGAGGGTCAGGTGGTTTAGCTTCGAGATTCCGTGGTTGGTTCTTTCGATTTGAGATATACATTCGTGCTTGGAATATGGCACGAGGGTGATTAGCTGAAGATATATTTGGCTCAGCCAATCTATGGTCGGGTGGAACATGGAAGTCCCATATCCTGTTGGTTTTTAAATTCATTAATGAAGAGCCCATTCCTGTGGTATTTAATGTATAAATGTATTGGTTTATATGCAGATTCTATTTTTTGTTGTATCCATGATATTTTTGTTGTTATTTGTTAGGTCCCTATATTACTAGTATAGTCCCTTATTTTTATTAGTGTAAACCCTTTATTGTTATTATTGTACCCTTGTAACCCCCATTTTGTTATTATTGTGCCCTTAAATTATTATTGTTAGGTCGGCTAGGATTACATTGTGGCCCACTAGGATTACATTATGGCCACATGGACTCCTACATATAGAAAGGAGGTTTTGTAAATTGTATCATCCAAGAATTGTTCATTTATGTAATGTATTGGAGGTTGCCCCCTCGAAGTGGCTTATTTCTAAGGCGTTGATATCTCTTTTCTTCTATTTTTGGAGTTGGTTACACAACATTTGGTATCAGAGCTTTGGATTCTAGGGTTTCGCTGCTCCAAACAGGTCTTCGTGGAATTTTCGTTATAATTTTTTTTCTACGAAGTTTCAGAAGCTGAAATTTTTAGGGTGCGAAACCAAAATCCAAAGGAATATTTTCTAAACATTTCAGAGCTTGGTTCGCAATATTTTCGGAGATATGATCTGTGGAAGCTAGGTTTTTTTTCAGGATCTTAAACAGGTCATCGTGGCGTTTGCGCTATAAATTTTTTTCTACGAAGGTTAAGAATATGAAATTTTTAGGGTGTGAATCTGAAATCCTGAGGAAACTCGTCAAAAAATTTCATAGCTTGGTTTGCAATATTTTGGGAGATATGATCTGTGGAATGTAGTGCTTTTTCAGGCTCCCGAATTTCATCACAAAGAGGTGATCGTGGGAAAATTTCAATAACTCTCTCTCTGAGCATCGGATTGGAGTGCCGTAAAACTTTGTCACAAGTACACAGACTGTAGTTTTTTGGCTATCAATTTTAGAGGCGAAGAACGAAACAGTGACACGTGGAAAGTCGTACAAGTTCGCTCTACTGAACCAGTCCATAATTAGGTCATTGTGGGATATTGGACATAACTTTGTCTTGGAGAATCCAAATCAGGTCAGACCTGTGGCATTCAAAAGAGAATTCATAGGGCTAATTCAGTGCTAAATTTAAAATATTTAAGAGCCGCAATCACATAGATAATCCAATTTCAATATCGAGCTCCTCAAAAGCAAGAAAAAGGTGTTTTTTTTTTTCTTTTCCGAATTGCATAAGTCTTGTTTGAAGAATCAATTTGAATTGATTCCAAGGGCATATTGTAGAATAGATATTAGTATTGGGTTCTAAAATATGCCCCGTAAAAATAATTCAACACCCATTAAGCCTTCAGAAGGCTCTACTATGACTCATGAAGATGAATAATTGCAACATGATGTTTATCAAAATTACAAGAGCAAGTCTGACAAATTTCCTCATGAGAGCAACAAAAAATGAAATGGAGGCCTTAAAGAAAGGCGTGGAAGTGAAAGTGGATGGTTTTTGAAGAAAGGCGTGGAAGCTAAGATGGATGGCATGGAAGTGGGCATGGAAGCTAAGATGGATGACATGGAAGCTAAGATCGATGAAAAAATGAAAGACAACATGGAAAACATGAAGAAATATCTCAAAGTAGACATCGAAGGTTTGGGAAAGTTGATACAAGAAATGTTTACTAATGGTGAAAAGATAGTAGAGGAAACTCATGATGAGAACAAAATAAATGTTAATCGTTATTTCATAAACTCTACTGTTGGAGGGAAGAACCACCATATTCCAAAAATGGATATGAGGAAGTTTGATGGAAAGGATCCTGTAACATGGATACTACAGATGGAGCAATATTTTGATCTCCATAATGTGCAAAACACACAAAATGTACGCATTTCAACTTTACATTTAGAACAAAATACATTTGTATGGTATCGATGGCTTTGCTCTCGTAAAAAAAATTTCACTTGGTCAATTTTTACGGAGGAAATGATAGCACATTATGAGGATACAAAGAGCAACACCTTCTTTAGCCAATTGATAAATCTCAAACAAAAGGGTTTAGTGGGGCGGCACATTGAGGACTTCCAAAAATTGAATATAAGGGTAACTGATATTCCAGAAGAACACAGGATTGATCTCTTCATAGGCACTTTAAAGGATAACATCCAACATGAAGTTCGCGTTTTGGAACCTGATTCATTGGAGAAGGCATTCAGGTTGGCAAGAAAAGTTGAATGTAAAATTATGGCGACAAGGAAGCCTGCCACTCAATTCTATAAAGAAGGAAGTGTTGCTACGCCTAGATTTCCACAACCTACAAGGTTGACACCACAACAATTGGAAGAAAAAAGAGCAAAAGGGCTTTGCTACGGTTGTGATAGAAAATACACTAAAGGTCATAAGTGTGCTGAGAAGAAATTATTTTACATAGATTGTGAAGAGGAAGAAGAAAATGAACAAGAAGAGGATATACACCAGGAACCAACCCTAGAAGAGGAAGAAATGAATCCGACCATATCGTGTAATGCACTGGCAGGAATTACCACTCCTCAAACTCTCAAGATAGAAGGACATATCAAGAAGAAAAATGTAATAGTGTTTATTGATTCAGGTAGCACCCATAATTTTATTCATTATATGGTAGCCAAGGAATTGAATTTTTTCCTATACCCGGCACCAGAATGTCAAGTGATGGTTGCAAATGGAGGAACTATAAATTGCTCTGGGAAATGCCATAATATCAAGCTAACCATGGGGGAATATGTATTGACTAGTCCAATGATTTCCATTCCTATGGGAGGTGTTGATGTTGTACTAGGAGTACAATGGTTACAATCTTTGGGGACGGTAGCTTTTAATTTTCAAGAACTTTTCTTGAAAAAAAATTTCAGAAGGAAAGGAAGTTGAATTACGGGGTATTGCGAGGAAGCCAGGAAAGATAATAAGCTCTAATGTCATGACAAAGCTTCTAAAAAAAGAACAACGAGGCGTCATTGCACAATTATGCTCACTAGAAGTTCCAACATCAAAATCATCTATTTCTGCAGATCTCCAACAAGTCTTGGACGAAAGGAATCCCACCTATTCTTGATCATGATCATGCTATTCATTTGATTCCAGGAAGTGTTCCTCCAAACATCAAGCCTTATAGATATCCTTACGTCCAAAAGAGCGAAATTGAACGTATGATTGCAGAAATGTTAGAGGCGGGTATAATTCAACCTAATCAAAGTTCTTTCTCTGCTCCTGTAGTATTGGTACACAAGAAGGATGGATCATGGCGAATGTGTCTGGATTATAGGGAGCTCAATAAGCTAACCATTAAAGATAAATTTCCCATTCCTGTGATTGATGAATTATTGGATGAATTACATGGAGCAATTTATTTTACCAAGTTGGATCTTCGTTCAGGATATCATCAAATTAGAATGAAGACTGAAGATATTCCAAAAATAGCATTTCGAACTCATGAGGGTCATTATAAATTTTTGGTCATGCCTTTTGGCCTTACCAATGCACCTTCTACATTTCAAGGGTTAATGAATTCCATTTTCAAACCCTTCCTTAGAAAATTTGTGCTAGTATTTTTTGATGATATACTAATCTATAGCAGGTCTTGGAAGGATCATGTTGAACATGTTGACAGGGTGCTCAAACTATTGCAGGAGAAACAATTATATGCAAAAACATCCAAATGTTTCTTTGAAGTACAAGAGGTGGAATATCTGGTTCATATTGTATCTCACGAGGATGTTAAATTAGACCCTAACAAAATTAAAGCCATTAAGGAATGGAAAGTCCCCACAACCATAAAGCAGTTGCGAGGATTTCTCGAGTTAACAGTGTATTATCGCAAGTTTGTTAAGAATTATGGGAGAATAGCAGCACCTCTAACAACATTATTGAATAAAGATGCATTTTCATGGACTCCTGAAGCAACTAAGGCGTTTGAACATCTTAAAGAGGCAATGTGCCTAGCACTAGTCTTAGCTATTCCAGACTTCACAAAAACCTTTATTGTGGAATGTGATGCCTCAGGAAATGGAATTGGTGCTGTTTTAATGCAGGAAGGAAGAGCCATTGCTTTTGAAAGTCGTCCAATCAAAGGAAAGTATTTACAGAAACCTATTTATGAGAAAGAAATGTTAGCAATACTGCATGCACTAAAGAAATGGAGAACTTACCTAATGGGAAGACACTTCAAGGTAAAAACTGATCATGATAGCCTTAAACACTTTTTGGAACAAAGACTATCTTCAGAAGAGCAAGAAAAATGGGTCACAAAGATGTTGGGTTATGACTTTGAAATAATCTACAAAAAAGGAAAGCTTAATGTTGTTGCAGATGCACTCTCAAGAAAGAATGAAGAGGTGGAAGCATTGCTTTGTGCCATTTCTATTATCCAACCAGATTGGATAACCAAAGCAAGAGAGGAATGGAAGAAGGACAAAGATGTATGGACACTCATTCAAAATTTGCAGCAAGATCCTAGTACATCTGATACATTTAGTTGGAAAAATGATTCCTTATGGTACAAAGATCGCTTATATCTTTGCAAGAATTCCCAACTAAAACAAAAGATTTTTCTGGAATTGCACACTTCTCCTTTAGGAGGACACTCAGGATTTTTAAAAACTTACCAGAGGGTGAAGAAAGAATTTTTTTGGGATGGCCTTAAATCTGATATTCAAAAGTTTGTGGCGAAATGTTTGGTTTGCCAGCAGAATAAAGTGGAAACAATTAAGACCCCGGGACTTCTACAACCTTTATCCATTCCAAGTCAACGTTGGGAGGAGATTTCAATGGATTTTATCACGGGTTTACCTAAGTCCGAAGGAAAGAGTGTCATCATGGTGGTAGTTGATAGACTTACCAAGTATGCACACTTTTGTGCATTATCTCATCCATTTAAAGCAAGTACAGTTGCTACTACATTTATGGACAGAATTCAAAAGCTACATGGAAGCCCAAGGGTTATTGTGAGCGACAGAGATCCCATTTTTACTGGAAATTTTTGGACAGAGTTATTTTCTTGTTTGGGTACTCAATTAGCTCATAGATCATCATATCATCCTCAATCTAATGGTCAAACTGAGATAGTAAATAAATGTTTGGAAGGATATCTTCGTTGTTTTGTATCTAATAAATAAACACAATGGGTCAAGTGGTTACCTCTCGCTGAATGGTGGTATAACACTTCCTTCCATACTGCAGCAAAAATGACCCCATTTATGGCACTTTATGGATATCATCCACCATCCATCACATCATCTTTGAGGGAAAATTCGAAGGTTCAAGCAGTGGAAGATCACATCGAGCATCAGCGAGAAGTTCTCCAACTCTTAAAGGATAACCTGAATTTGGCACAAAATCGAATGAAACAACAGGCAGATCAACATCGCAGCGAGAGAAGTTTTGATGTAGGAGATTGGGTATTTTTACGGCTACAACCATATAAACAAATGTTCCTCAAGCAAGCTAAGAAGGATAATAAATTATCGCCAAAGTACTATGGTCCTTACAAGGTGTTGCAAAAGATTGGTACTATGGCATACAAATTGGAGCTTCCTTCTTCTTCGCGAGTACATCCAGTTTTCCATGTTTCATGGTTAAAGAAGGTTATAGGTGAAAATCTTCCAGTTCAAACAATATTGCCAGAACTTGATGAGGAAGGAAAAATCATATTGGAACCTGAAGCGGTCACGGAAACAAGAACTCGACAGCTACGGAATCGATCAATTTCAGAGTATCTCATCAAGTGGAAGAACTTACCCACTAAAGACTCTACATGGGAGGATGAGAAGTTTATACAGAAGCACCCAGAGCTACTCAAGCATTGAGGACAACACTTTTTTGAAGGAAAGGGGCATGTTAGGTCCCTATATTACTAGTATAGTCCCTTATTGTTATTAGTGTAACCCCTTTATTGTTATTATTTTACCCTTGTAACCCCCATTTTGTTATTATTGTGCCCTTAAATTATTATTGTTAGGTCGGCTAGGATTACATTGTGGCCCACTAGGATTACATTACGGCCACATGGACTCCTATATATAGAAAGGAGGTTTTGTAAATTGTATCATCCAAGAATTGTTCATTTATGTAATATATTGGAGGTTGCCCCCTCGAATTGGCTTATTTCTAAGGCGTTGATATCTCTTTTCTTCTATTTTTGGAGCTGGTTACACAACATTATTATGTTGGTTATAAGCATGTGTTTTATCAATGATGATGCATGGATCTCTCCATGTTTTTACTTGTAAATGAAAGCACATTGTATCTGTGGTAAAATAGCTTATATTGCAACTAATGATGTAAGGGAGAAATGCCTCATAACGTTTCTCAGATAAGTATGAGATCCCTACGCTCAGATATGTTGTTTACACCTGTAGTTTCAATGTTTGTGACATGTTTGACAAAATTTCTATCATGGATAGGAGGGGTCCGAATGAGTTCTTATTGATTTTATTGCTTCCATATCATTGTCCTATTTTTATTTATAATCTCTGAAATTTTCATGAAGTTCTAGGTAGAGCAATGGGTTCTAGGCCTGAAAAGGTGGCTCAAATCCTGAGGACATTGGCACAAAACTAAAGAATTGGGGCCCTGAACACTAGCATGTAGTGTTGTGCCTGCATCTATAGCATTTTGTACATTAGCTTGCAATATCGTGCATGTGTCTATGGCTCAAAGAGGTCAAAAGGTCAGTGTGAACCAGGGGTAAGAGGCATGAAAGTTTCGGTTACCTCCTGGGCTTTTTATTGTTGTTTTACAAGGTTTTTATTTTGTGTTTCTATCGGTTCCACTTCCTTAAGGTAACCTAAGAGGTTGGCTCTCATTATAGTAGCTTCTCATCACATGTTTACCCCAGTTTGAAGTCTACTTAGGTAGATGTGGGAAGAGGGCATTACAGAGTAGTATCAAAGCATGGTTCAACCCTTGGATTGGATGGGCGATGTGTTGGTCATGCTTTTCTATTGGTTGCATATTTGTATCTCATACCTATGGTGTATGTGTTTTTTTCATCCGCATTTTGTTGGCCATGGTGACAGTGGTGTCACCATGGAAGTGATGATGGTGTTGTCATCAACATGTTGTCATGAGTGTATGACTTATTATGTGTTGTTCATGCTTGTGTATTGTGTGTGCACACTTGCTTACATGTTACTACATGTTGTATATGCATTGCTTGTTTGTGATAGGTCACATATTGTTCATGCTTTTGTATTGTCCGTGTATGCTTGCTTATGTGATGTTGTATGTTGAACATGCATTGGTCATTCATGCTTGGTTATATATGTCAAGTGGGTGCATGTGGTGAAATTTGCATTGGTATGGTTGAGGTTGTCATGCATTAGGTCATGGTGTGCATTTGGTATGTTCATGCATTAGGTCATGGTGTGTATTTGGTATGGTCATGCATTCATGACTGGACACCAACTAGAATGGTGTTTATGCGTTGATATACCACGTGTTACAAGTTTATATGTTGTTATTATTATTTGTATACTTTTATCACGTTGCTTTTTGATCTTGCAGGATGTATCCTCCCCAAATTACACTAAGGTACATTGGTTTATTATGATTTGGTTTAGCAGACATATTATTCTTGGCAGGAAAAGAGATCAGAGATGGATAGAAAGATGGTAGACTATAAAGACTCTCCCTATGAGTCAATGAGCAGCATGGTGGGCACTCTTCTATTTTGGTAGACACATTGAGAATCCTAAAGGAATAAATAAGGAGTTGAAAGGTAGATATTGGCAGGATCATACAGGCACAAGAGAAACAAGCAGAGGTGAATGTAATACTTCTTCAGAGCTTGTCATATTTTCAGAAACAAGGGACACTTCAGATAAAATATGGATAGGAGGTCAGAACTAATGGGGCATATGGAAGTAGGTCTCCTGGTAGACACAGGTCAGATAGATAATAAACAGTGATAGATGGAAAGTTTTTGGACACTCCAGATGGGGGGGGGGTGATGAGTACATGTAACATGCTAGTTCTGGTTCGAATAGACATCATGATCGTCATTGGTATCATCCTTATAGGAGGAGTGACAGGGAATACTTTCCATATGAATTCAATAAATAAAAGCCACCTATTTTTTATTGGGACTTGAAGAAGACAGAAGATGCAAAGGCTTGGAAACTTGGAATGAACGAATTCTTTTAGTTGCATGAGTAGAATGAACACATGAAGGCCATGATTTCTATCTTTAGTTTGAAAGGTAAAGAAGACATTTGGTGGGAATTTTTGAAGTGGGTAAGAGACATCAAGACAAAGTACTTGAGTTGGTATGAGTTCAAAAGATTGTTCATGAAGAAGTACTTGTCAGAGAGGTACTACAACAGTAAGACTAAAGAGTTATATGAGCTAAATATGGGATCAGTGACAGATGAAGAGTACATGACAAAGTTCTTGGAGCTATTGAGTTATGTACTGTATCTTGAGGATGAGAAGGATAAATTTCAGCAATTTTTCAGTGGTTTTCCACTATCATTCAAAGATAAGATTGAGTATGATGAGCCTCGGACACTTTAGGAAGTCATTGGGAAGTTGAAGCATTGGTATGAATAGTCAAAGCATAAGAATGAGTCTCATAAAGGATGGAAAGGGAAGGAAAAAGGTAAAGGTAAATGGTAGCCTAAGAGAGAAAGGCCTCAAAATGTAGATGAGAAAGAGAATGTGGCATTGTAAAAGAAGTTTAATGTATCTATACAAGGACATGGGCCATAACAACAACATGGAGGTAATGGTACGGGACAGTTGGAGTGTTGTACATGTAGTGAGGAGCATCTTAAGAGAGATTGTCCACATAATCAGGGTGGTAGGAATAATATATACAATGTGCAGGAGGAACATACTGTTGGGGATGATGGACAAAGAACTCCTCGTATTTATGAAATTGTGGAAAACAAGTAGGCAGATCACCAGACATCTATCATTGAGATGGGTGGTAATATTTTTGATCAAGTTATTTCTATTTTGATTGACCCTGGATCTAATTATAGCTATGTTAGTCCTGACCTGGTGGATAAGTGTGGTGTGAGTAAGGAAATGCATGCAGAATATTGGTTAGTAAAGTTGGCTATAGGTACAAAGAAAATATTTCACCATTGGGTAAGCGCTTGTGCGTTGAGCTAAATGGTATGCCAACAACATCGCACTTGAACATATTTCCACTAGGTTCCTACATTATTGATTCGAATGAAAAGTGGCCTACACCCATGGTATTCATCCACCCATGGTATTTATCCACCCATGGCATTGTAAATGACATTTTTCCATGATATTCATTCACCCATGGTATTCATCCACACATGGAATTTACCCATGGTATTGTAAGTGGTATCTACCCATGGTATCCACCTATGGTATTTACCCATGGTATTTTAACTCAAAAAAAGGTTATAAATAACAAGCCTCACTTTGTAAAATGACATATTGTCGACCATAAATAACAAGCTTCCACAATTGTTCTAAAATTGCTTTTATTTACTGTGTGTTCTTCTCTCTTGTTTTTGGCATTCTAATTTTGCAGATCTTGTCAGATCCATTTCAAATTTTTAGATCTTGGGGGCCTCCCTCCAAGATATGGATCAGTGGTATCAGATTCATGTTACACCTCCATGTGAATGAGTGTTTGAATCATATTTCAATTTCAATGTTTTGTAGCAATCTTCAACAAACTCCATGACTTTTTTGGCCGGCGAGTTTGCAGATCAGATTTGAAAATTTTGGTGAAACATTTACAAAAAAAAAAATTCCTGATTTGGATTCCTTGTGAAAAAATACCCAAATTCAAAAAACAAATCGACTGAATTGGAGTTCGGATGAGGGAGATATCGCTGATTCAAAATCAACAATGTTACAGAAATTTTTCTGACGACAATTCATGGACGGCGGCTCTCCTATCTTTTTGCAGTTTTTAGTGCGAAATTTCAGAGAAATGGTTATAGATCTGAGCTCCCCTTGAAAAATCACCCATTTAAAAAAAAAAAATCGGTCGAATCGGAGTCCGGATGAGGGAATTATTACTGATTTAAAATCAGTTATTTTTTCAAAATTTTTGTGACGGCGGGACTGTTCCAACGTGAATATGAGAGTCTAGATTCTCCAGATAACGATTTCAAGCACATGAAAAGATGCATATTGATCATTCCATTTCCAAAAATAGGTTATAATAAATATTTTGAGTTATATTGACCGAGTAATGCCCATTTTAAATTTGGAGCAGCGTTTAGAGCGAGTTCCCTTTGGAGATGTGCCCTCTCACCCCGCTTTAGTAGGCACCTGCTTCACATTCATCAATTTCAGCATAGAAATGTTCGGCTTCGGTTATTGGGAGATGTGCCCTCCCACACCAAGCTATGTAGGCACTTGCTACTTCATCAACAATCAACATCATGGTTATGATCCTTCTCATTGAAGTCCATTTACTAGGGCGCACATTGTTAGTATCACAGTTGGTCACAAGCATTACAGGGTATATCTATCCTCAGATCTTCATTTTTCATGGGTCTGGGTCATCCAAAAACCCACACTTCATCGAAGTCCATTTGCTAGGCTGCACACTGTCAGTTCACAGTTGGTCACAAGCATTACAAGGTATCTCTATCCTCAGATCTTTGTTCATCACAGTTATGGGTTAACCACACAAAACCCTTCTCTTCAGTGGATATTCATATTCAACAAGGGCTTCTCAGGAGGGAACTTCAAGCAATGGAGCCCATCGCTTCTTAAGGAGGGAGGATTGATCTGAATGAAAAGTGGCCTACACTCATGGTATTCATCCACCCATGGTATTGTAAGTGACATTTATCCATGATATTGATTCACCCATGGTATTCATCCACACACGTAATTTACCCATGGTATTGTAAGTGGTATCTACCCACGGTATTGTAACTAAAAAAAAAGCTATAAATAACAAGCCTCACTTTGTAAAAGGACATATTATTGATCACAATGTAGTTTCCACAATTATTCTCTGTTTCAATAAAAAATTTCTTTGTGATTTTATTTATTGTGTGTTCTTCTCTATTTTTTTTTGGCATTCTAATTTTGCAGATCTTCTCAAATTCATTTCAATTTTTTAGATCTTGGGGGCCTCCCTCCAAGATCCGGATCAATTATTATATTGGGTATGGATTGGTAATACTTTCACAGGACCAAGGCAGATTTCTATGACAAATCCATTGAGTGCTTGGATAACAATGGGGAACCAAGATTTTTATAGGGAAAGAATAAGGCCACATCAGTTAGGATGGTGACAACCATGCAGGCCAAGCGCAGTTGCGGGAAAGGGTGTGTGCTATTTGAAATTAATATCACTAGTGACAAGGGTAAGGAAATTGAGGATGCAGATGTGTTGAAAAAGTATCCAGTTCTACAACAGTTTTAGGATTTGTTTCCAGCCTATATTTCAGAGTTTCCACCTCACAACCTTTTCTATTGAGTTGGTACCACGGGTAGCTCCAACATCAAAGGCACCTTACAGGATGAGCACACTTTAGTTGGTAGAATTAAAGTTGCAGCTGAAAGATATGCTTGACAAAGGATACATTAGTCCAAGTGTATTGTCATGGGGTGCACTGGTGTTGTTCATGAAGAAGAAGGATGGCACTCTCATATTTTGCATTGAATACAGGCAATTGAACAAAGTGACCTTTAAGAGTAGGTATCCACTACCAAGGATTGATGATTTATTTGATTAACTAAATGGAGTAGCGATGTTCTCTAAGATCAACTTGAGATTGGGATACCACCAAGTACACATCAAATAAGAGGACATCTACAAGACCGTATTCAGGTCCAGGTACGAACATTATGAGTTTGTTGTAGTTCCATTCTATTTGGCTAATGCCCAAGCTACATTTATGTTTTTTATGAATAGTTTGTTGCATCCTTATTTGGACATGTTTGTTATTGTGTTTATTGATGACATATTGGTATATTCTAAAAATGAGGAAGACCATGCCAAGAATTTGGCAACAGTATTGATATTGTTGAGAGAGCATCAGTTGTATGCTAAGCTCAACAAATGAAGTTTATTCCAGATTGAGGTACACTACTTGGGACATGTTGTCTCTAAGGAGGGAATTACGGTAGATCCAGAAAAGATAAGGGCCATCATGGGGTGGGTAGCTCCTAAGAGTGTATATGAGGTGACATAATTCATGGGGTTGGTAGGTTACTACAAAAGGTTCATAAGGAACTTCTCACATATTTCTTATCCTATTACATCATTGCAGAGAAAAGGTAAGAAGTTTGATTGGACAGAGGGGTGTGAGCCCAGTTTTTAGTAGCTTAAGAAGTTTTTGACACATGATTCAGTGGTAAATATTTCAAATTCAAATAAGGAGTTTGTAGTGTGTAAAAATTCTTGCAAGGGAGGACTTGGTGGGATCCTTATGCAGGATGGACAGGTGGTATGCTATGAGTCACAAAAATTGAATGAGCACGAGCATAACCACCCAACACATGATCTTGAGCTAGCATTGATAATACATGCACTGAATATGTGGAGGCACTATCTCCTTGGCATGTGGTTTGTATTGATGAGTGATCACATTGGGTTGAGATACTTGTTTTACCAGTTGAATCTAAACGCCAAGCAGGCTAGATGGTTGGCCACGATCAATGAGTTTGAATTTGAGATCAGGTACATCAAGGGAAAGGAGAAAAAGGTCACATATTCTCTTAGCATACGGGTATAAGTAAATCACATAGCAACTATGAGATCCTACGGGATATAGTTACAAGATAGGATCTTGTAGGCAGGTCGAAAGGATCATAGGTATATGGATATTGTGCACAGATTGCAACACGGTACATGTACAGGTACTAGTGGTAGTACAGGTATAGGTATAGGTACAAGTGGTAGTACAAGAACATGTACAAGTACAAGTAGTGTACAGGTACAGGTAGTGGTATACGTATAGATACTGGTACATGTGCAAGTGTAAAGGTTTTTTACTACTGCCTCGTTAAAAATGGATTGGTTAGATTTAGAGACAAGATATATGTGTCAGAAAGCAGTGAGCTCAAGAAGGTGATCTTGAGGGAGTTTCATATGAAACCATACTTGGGTCACCCAGGCTACCAGAAGACATTTAGTGGAGTAAAGAGGTTCTATTATGGCCAAATATAAAGAGGGATTTGGAAAAAATTGTAGCTAGATGTTTGGATTTTCATATGGTTAAGGAAGAGTGTAAGCATCCAGGTGTACTACTACAGCCAATTGCGATTCTAGAGTGGAAATGCGAGGTAATTTCCATGGACTTCATCACAGGTTTTCCCAAAACATCTAGAAAACATGATTCCATTATGGTTTTTGTGGGCAGGTTAACAAAGGTTGCACATTTCATACTGGTGAAGACTACATACTTAGCTAGCAATGTAGCACAAGTTTTCATCAAAGACATAGTAAGATTGCATGGTGTTCCAAAGAATATTGTTTCAGATAGGAATGAAAAGTTCACTTCCAAATTTTGGAAGGATTTGTTTGCAGGATTGAGCACCGAGTTGGCCTTTAGCACAAATTATCATCTGCAGACAAATGGAAAGACTGAGAGGGTCAGCGAGATATTGGAGGATATGTTGAGGATGTATGTGATGCATCAAAAATGCAAGTGGGAAGATTATCTTCCACTAGTATATTTCACCTACAAAAACGAGTATGATGAGTCATTGAATATGAGTATGTTTGAGGCTATGTATGGGCAAAGTTGCAACACTCACATCAGTTGGAGTGATACGGTTAACCGGATACTGATTGGACCAGAGATGTTGGCAGAAATGGAACAGGAAATGAAGGTGATCAAGAAGAAATTGAAAGCAGCGCAGGATAGGCAGAATATTTATGCATACAGGAACATGTTGTTCAAGGATTTTTAGGTTGGGGAACAGGTGTACTTGCGCATCAAGCCTAAGAAGAGATCCTTATGGATTAGATCGTGTGCCAAGTTGGCACCATGGTTTTGCAGACCCTTCAGGATCGTTGAGAGGATCAGACCAGTGGCCTATCAACTTGCACTACCTTCCACGGTGAAAGTCCATGATGTTTTTCATATATCATTTCTTAATAAGTATGTTAAAGATGTTGATCATGTGATTTATCATTTTGTATTGCAAGTGGAACTAGATGGAGAATTCCAGCCATAGCCTTAGTGTATGTTGTAGAAAAAAGTGTTCATGCTCCTGAACCAAGCAATAGAGCAAGTTAAAGCGCAATGGAAGCACTTTGGGCCCGATCAAGCTACATGGGAGATGGAAGATCAGATGCAAGCCATGTATCCTTCCTTGTTTTTTAGTTGAGGCAAAGCAATTTTGGTGTGATGTTGGTATATGTTTGGCTTATGTTTTGGTGATGTTTTGATATATGTTTTGATGTGATGTTTGGGTATATGTACATATGTGTATGGATATAAATACCTCCATGAGATATGTTATAAAGCTCCAGTAAGCGATGTGGGTCTCATGTCCTTATAGTTGTCATGATGTTTTGCTTTTCAGCAGAGTGATCATTGTAAATATTGCATCAAGATATGTTATAAATCCCCATGGGCAGTATGGTTGTTTTTCAGCAATTTTACTGAGGTATATGTATGGTTGAACACCGAGGATGGTGTACCCCAAGGGGGAGGTTTTGTAATAACCCTAGTGAAAATTCCATGTAATAAAAGTTAAAAATAATAACCACGATCGATGAGACACCTATTATAAGCTGAATTTTTGGAAAAACATCCTAGTGGGTGTTTATTTGGTTTATTATGGCTAAGGAAATTGGTAAAGGCAAAGGAAAAGGCTTTGGAAAGGAAAAATGGCATATTTGGCACATTTATTTATGAAAATAATGGAAATTAGGAGAAAAGGGAGATGAAAGGTCACAAGTTACATGTGAGGAGGAAAGAAAAGGAAAATAATGCAAAATGAAGAAATAGAGGCCTAATCTATAAAAAGGCTTTTGAGGATCAGTTGGTACCTTTTTTTAGTTTAGTTTTAGAGCTCTCTCATTATTCTCTCTCTCACACACACACACACACTCACTCTTGGACACTTCTATTTTCTTGGAGAATTTTGGCATTGGACCAAGAAAGGAAAGAAAGAAGGAAGAAGGAGTAAGCAAACAAGGAGGAAAAGGAATCAAGCAACACCAACATGATTCTTGGCAGGTATCAATTTGCATGTGTTTTTTCCTTGCTAGATTTGGAATGCATGGTATTGCATGTGGTTATTTTCTATCTTGGCATGGGTTTTTCTAGGTGTGATAGTGTTTTCAGCCTAGAATTCCCATTTTCGGATAGTCAGGGGGTTGTGGAGTTCTCATGTTTTGGCTTAGCTAAATTTCTAGATGGATTAAAAGTTGAGTGGGGTGAATCTCTAAATTGATATAACACATGGCCTAGTAACCCCTAAAATGGACTTTGGGTTGTGGTAAATCCAGATAGTGTGTTGCCTCGACGGGCCTAGGAAGCCGCAACTGGTGAATGGTGGGATTTACGGTAAATCCTAGAGGTGGTTTTCTCTCCATCAAGCCTAGGAATCCCAGGGTTGGGATATACGATAAAGCTTGGAGAGTATGTATCCGATTAGGGCCTAGTGATCCTTGATTCAGACTGTGGATTGTGGTAAAGCCTGAGAGACTAAGAGATAGGAAAAATCCTCACTGTGTAGGTGGAGAGAAACCTGTGATATCCATGCTTGTGTTGGTCTAGTGATCGGATGTAGATCATGGTAAAGTTCGTGATGACATGTTTATTGTGTTGGCCTATTGATCTGGTGTGGATCACGGTAAAGCCTGATTTATATTGATGAGGGTGAGGTGGTTTAGCCTCAGGATTCCTTGGTTGGTTCTTTCGGTTTGAGACCAACATTCATGCTTGGAATATGGCACGGGGATGATTGGATGAAGAGATATTTGGCTCATCCAATCTGTGGTCGGGTGGAACATGGAAGTCCCATCTCTATTTGTTTTTTACATTCATTAATGAAGAGATCATTCCTTTGGAATTTAATGTATAAATGTATGTTTTATATTTGCATTCTATTGTTGTTGTATCCATGATATTTTTGTTGCTATTATGGTGGTATAAGCATGTATTTTATCAGTGATGATGTATGGCTCTCTCCATGTTTTTACTTGTAAATGAAAATGCATCGTATCTATGGTCAAATAGATTGTATTGCTGCTAATTATATAAGGGAGCAATGCCTCATCGTGATTGTCAGATAATTATGAGACCCCTACGCTCATATCTGTTGTTTACACCTGTAGTTTCAATGTTTGTGACATGTTTGAAAAAATGCTTGTCATGGCTAGGAGGGGTGCAGATTATTTATTATTGATGTGATTTCTTTTGTATCAATGTATTGTTATTATTTATCATCCCTAAACTTTTCATAAAGTTCTGCGTAGATCAATGGGTTCTAGGCTCGAAAAGGTGGCTCAAATCCTAGGGACGTTGGCATAGAACTGAGGAATTGGAGCCCTAGATGCTGGCATGCATTGTTATGTCTGCGTCTATAGCCTCTTGGATGCTAGATTGCATTATTGTGCATGTTTCTATGGCTCAAAGAGGTAAAAATGTCAGTGTGACCTAGGGGAAAGAGGCCTGAAAGGTTGGGTTACCTCATGGGGGTGTTATTGTTATTGTACAAGGTTTGTATGTTGTGTTTTTATTGGTTCCACTTCCTTGAGGTCACCCAGGAGGTTGAATCTCATTATAGTAGCCTCTCGTGACACGTTTACCCAAGTTTTCCAGTTACTTGTGTAGATGTGGGAAGAGGGTGTTACATTCTCAGTGCTATGAAAGACCATTTATTCTCTCATGTGACACGGAAGAAGTTTTCCCACGAGATGTGGGATTCCCTATTCAGAATTCACCAAATCTCCAATGAGAATAGGAATATGACATTGTGTCATAAGTTGAGAAACACTAAGATGACCAAGACTAACTTTTTCCCAAGCAGTGGGATGGATTCATAGATGACATTGTTTCCAGAGAGAATTTTTATAATTGGAAAAGGATGTGGGATGATTTCATCCATGAGGATACTAGGAGGAGTGCCAAGAGTTGCAACTAAGGTGGTAAGGAGGATGATGAGGAGAATGTTTCACTTGCAGCTATAGGAGAAGAAGCAAGGGTCCATGCCATGGGGCTAAGTAGCAGAAGGGGAAAAAAGAGTCTGAGAAGGACAAGAGAGAAGTGAGAAACTTTGCTTGTGGTAAGATGAGCCACTATGTTGATCATTGTCCCAATAAGAAAGGGAAGAAGAAGGATGTGGCAAAATCAGATTTAAAGGTGGATGGTTTTTCCACCAAGTTTGACTCAAAGTTTGATTTAGTGGTGAGTTCATCCACTAGTGTTACTCCTCTGGTATATATCTGGCTTATATACAGTGAAGTATCTTGCCATATGACTGGAGTGAGAGAGAAATTTACAAGTATTACAAAGGATTTTTTATACTTGGAGGTAGTGCTTGAAGATAACTCCAACGTCAGAGTGACATGTGTGGGGACTATATCCTTTTAGAGGGAGTCATTGCACCTTTGAAATTTATTTAGATCCTATATTTTCAAAGTTGAAGAGGAATCTAATTTCAGTTTCTAGTATTAAGGACATGGGATTTGTATTGGTGTTATGGGATGGACAAGTGCTTATGTATCCCAGGGGATATAGCATAACATCTACTAGAGTGATTGGTGTCCATGATGGGAGACTTTATAGGTTCATGTTTCAGCCTACCAGGACCATGAGGAGGAAACAAGAGGATGATCATGTAGAGCAGCAGGTTCCCAATCAGGGGAGTGTACTACAAGTTTTAGTCTCCACAGGTACATGTTCACAGTGGTCAGGAGGATCACTCAATTCTGGAGTGACATGTACACAAGTTACAAGTTCACCACATACCACAATGGAATCTTCATTAGGATCACAGGTTCCAAGGGATGAGGTCCCCACTCTAGTTTAAGAGGATACTTCAAGGAAGAAGAAGTTGAGACATATTTATGATACCTTGAAGGAAGCACATGTGTTAGTGAGGGAGAGAAGACCACCATAGAGATTGTGTGGCTATGAGGCGAGTGTAGTGGATGAAAAAATGATACGAAGGGATAAGCATATCCAATTCAGTGATAAGATGGGAGTGGTGAGAAATAAATTCCTTGGTAAGAGGGAGTGTTGAGAAAAAGGATACCAAGGAAGTGTTTCCTAGTGCTTTTTTCTTTTGCCTAGGAAAAAACATGAGAACACATTTTTAGTAAGTGGCTTTATGAGTGATTAAAGTCATGTGACTTAAGGTCACTTTAAGAGGTATTTTAATAGATTTATAATATTAAAGTCATTCTATGTTTTTAAAGTGACTTTATGTGAAATAGGTACAAGGTACAAATTAAAATTATAAAGTGACTACGGAGACTCATTAATGAGGGAGGACACATGAAAAAGGGGGTCAAGCGAGGAAAATATGTCCACCATTTATCTAGAGGGTCGAGATCTAATCTCAACCCTTGATCAAAAGGGCTAGGGTTCTCTCATATTATTGAGAACTAAAAAAAAAAAAAGGCATGAGAGGCTATTAATTCTTCATGAGAATTGTTGGAGAAGAGGAGTAAGGAGGTTGTGAGAGCTTCAAGGAGGTTGTGAGAGCTTCAAAAAGGTTGAGAGAGCTTCAAGGAAACCAGGAGGTTGTGAGAGCTTCTAGGAAGATGGGATAGATTCAAGGAGATTAGAAGCTCATTCTACATGTGCATTTGTGGAAGAGGAAATCAAGAGGAGGAGAAGAAAGTTTGAGAGAGCCAAATGCTGAAGGAGAAATCAAGCTACAACAAGCAAAATATCACGTATAGGCTCATTGTTCTAGGAAGATTTGGAAACCATATTCAGTGTTTGTTTGAGGAGAGTTTAGACCTGAGTTAAGGTTTGATAGGGGTAGTTACAGGCCCAAGTTAAGGTTTGTTATAGTGTGAGAGTAAGGGAGTAACATTCCCCAGTTAAGGTATGTTACAGTGCTGCAGGAGAAGGGGCAAGTTTAGGCCCTAAATTTTAGGAGACTAGGCTCAAAATTTCAGGAGTCCTTCACCATGAATTTTCAAGAGGTGAAGCAGATCACACTTCAAGGAACAATATTTGGTTTGTAGAGGGTTTTCAGTGACACGTAGGCTACTATTATTATGTTAGTGTGACAATATGAGTTAAGGGAATTTGTGGTTGTGATGGGCACAAGTTTCGAGAAATTAAGACTCAGTTTTCAGTGACTTTCTGAGTGAAAATAAAAGGCACATAAGCTCGCTACATATGTCTTAAAAAGGCACAGGTTTCAAGGAGAGTTCCACATTTTTATAGAATGTTGGCACAATATTCAAGTGAGATATAGTACCCTTGGTGAGTTTTTAATGATGTAAAGAAAATTCTCTGAGATTAGCATAATAAAATCCCTTTTAAGACTGGTTTTCCCCTTGTGGGTTTTTCCATGGTCAAAGTTGACCAAAACTAAGTGTCTCATTTTATGTGTGAATGCTTGTTAAAATTCCCTATTAGTTGAATAGTTAAAGTGTAGAGGTAGCCTAACAATGTTTTGTTTTAATGCATATTGTAATACTATTCATTTTGTTTTAATTTTATTTATTGATGAATAAAATGTAAAGGAGGACATAAAAAACTCCTAAAACATAAAAATAAATCAATGCCCAATGTGAACAGGGCTTTCTTAATAAAAGCCACTTGTCTGTGAACAGGATTGAGCCACTTTACCGGGTCAATAGGACCAAATCACTAAGCAGACCAGATACATTGAACCACTTTGAAGACCCAGTGTAGTTCTAGAAGGAAGATCCCATGTGAAAGGGGTTAATTCATTTGAGGTGGTTTAGGGTTTTGCACATTCTCATCTTATAAAAGGAAGGAGAAGGCTCAAGAAAAAGGTTGTTGATGATATTTCGATTTTGATATTGCTTGAGCAACTCAAACTCTCTTGGTTGTTTAGCTAGAGAGAGAGGCATTTCCTGTTTAAGAATTCCTCTTCTTCCTTGAGGGTCTCTTGGAGGATATTGTGCTGCATTGATCCACTATCTGGCATTTTGGCCAAGCTTCACCTTACATTACAGTGCTTCTCATGTTGAGAGCTGAGCTCTCTTGTGAGCTGCAACAAGTGGAATCAGATCTATTCAGATCTGAAGAGTTCTATTGCATCTTTTCAGTGGGGAAGTCATCTAAAACATTGGCAGGAGTGCAATAGCTATTTTGAGCTTCATATTCTTATCTTGGTATGAGGCCAAAGTGTGCATCACTTCATCAGCATAGTTAGCTTCAGAAACTGCATCATTTTGTAGGCAGAGTTGCAGTGTAGAGTTGCTAGCAGTTTGAAGGAGAGATCTCGGGTGAAAGGGCTCCTTTCCTTCACTGAGGTGATCCATGGATTGGCCAACCAATCCATGTCATATTTCAGATCTGATCTGTTGTGTGATATATTCTTCAGAAATTTCTGAAGTTTACTACAGATCCATGGTGTAGATCTCAAATCTATTCATTGTTCTTCACGTTCAACTGAGATCCCTAAAGGGAATGTACTTAAAATGCCTTTTGGCATATATGTCCCATTTATATCTATCATTTTGTCTTCTGATATGTTATAGATCTTAAAATTAATAAAACACTGCTTCAGATTTCTGAAAATAACATTGTTTGGTTTATCATCCACTTCTTGTGTCATAAAGCTTGGTTTTAGGCCTTTTCTTCAAGTATAGATATGTATTCTTTAATGTAATATATTTGAATCATATTCTCATCTTGTCATACTTTTATCTATACATAAAATCACCAAACCCTTCAAAAAATATTCTCTCTAAGCTTCAGTAAACTTTCTGCATAATTAAGTAATGGGAAATTAGGGTTTTTAAGCCTAGTTGAGGAAGGAGGAATTGTTGAACTTAGCTAGAATTATTTGTTTGAGCTAAAATTCGGAGCATAGGTCCCTCATGAAATAATATAAAATAAACTCTCACCATTTCTCTTATTTTTACACAGATATCTGAATATACTCATTTTAGGGAAAAAAATCATCACTTTTCCCCACCTTTTTGCCCATAAAACATTGTATAAGGTTGTTGCTGCATATTTAACTGAAGTTTAAGTGTTTTGAAATCTGTATTATACATATTTTTGTAGCTCGACATTGGTAATAACTCAGATTATTTCCAATCTGTAGTTGTTCCTTAATTTGGAATATTACAGTGGTATCAAAGCAAGATCTTTGGCTCAGCCTGTGGCTTCAAGCCAAAGTGCTGTAGAGAAAGGAATAGAGATCAGAATGATGGATAGGATGAGATTACTCTTATCAATTTTCAGATCTAAGAAGGGCCTCTCTAAAGAGGTAAATCAGAAAAGAGAAAGAAGATGCACCAAGACTCCTAGAGGGTTTCAAGGAGAAGAAAGTTGCAGTGAGACCTACAGAAGGTTTCAAGAAGGAGAGGAAGACCCATGCACTTCCTACCCTAAAAAATAAGATGCAATTTACAGAAGAAACAATAGCATGGCTCCACCACTTGGAAGAATGAAATAAGAGGAGATCTCCTTGCTCCTTTTCCAGACCCTGAAGGGTATTGAAGAAGATCTCGAGGGGATTGAAAGGGTGGAGACTTGTACCAGCACTAGAACAACCTTGGAAGAGAAGCCTTCATGTTCAGTAATGAAGGAAGACTACATAGTTGCAGAAGAAGCTCTTGCTTCTACGTCTCACCGAGGTATGATTAAAAATTCATCCATTATCATTTCAGCACATTGTATGAAGAGATCTACATATTTGCATGTTGTTGATTTAGAGTAACAGAATTGCACTGTGCTGTGAAAAGGCAGTGAGGAAGAAGAGAGGAACCATTCCTCATTGGATTATTCACATGGAAGCTTCATTCATGAAGCAAGAAAGGGTGGAATGATGGATGGTAGACATATTGAAGTGAGAAACCCTTTCTCCCTTCCATATGACCCTTTCTCAATGAGCACACCCCTGCTCAAAGAGAAACTTCTACTTGCAGCAAATCCAAGGCCCCTTTGGTTTTGGGAGGCCATGCATGAGGAGAAGACCTCATGGGAAGAATTCATTGGAGGTGCACTTCGGATCTTCCCTTCTCACAGGAGAAAATAGTAGATGGGGGACATATTCAGATGGATAACATCTCTCATGACTGTGTTGGAAATTTCTTGAACCATAAACATCATGATGGGAGGTTTTTTCCTACCACCTATTTGGATCCTCATAGGGTCAAATTGATCCTCGGGAAGATTGCATTTCAAGATCCCATGAAATGTAGAAATCTGATTTGGGATGATGTTAGCCCTCATGGGAGGAGTACCAAGATGAATGATGGAAGGAGACATCCACAATTGGTTGGGTGGATGTGGATGGAGAGAAAGAAGCTAGAGACCTACTTGCATATCTATGACACCAGGCAGTAGGAGGCTTGGCTGCACTGGTTGCTCTTTAAAGAGTTTGGTCATCACTCTCTTTCTAAGGGTATGTGGTAGGATACTTGCATCATGGAGCAACAAGGAGTATGGACACATTGTGTTGACATAATATTCTTCATGTCAATCACCATGTTTTCACTACATGATCTTGATGATGGGAGTATAGAGAGGCAGAAAAATATTTTGTTGCTTGGGATGTTCTTGAGAGAGCAAGGGCAGATTTTCTCTCACGGTTTTCATGATGTTGCAGGAGTAGAAGATGGCACTATCATAGAGCAAAGGGGTTACTCCTTGACCTTAGATGTTCAAGAAGGACTTTCTTCATGGGAAGGACTTCTCATATGTAGCAGCATTATGGGAGATGCCTTTGACATTCTGCATGTCAAATATTGGAGCTATTTGTTGATGGGAGCCTATTTGCATAGGCCAACAACGTTGTTACTTTGGAGCTGGCATTTATTGATGGAGTGTTCCCAGGATCACTTCTCATTCGATGCACTTGGTGAGCAAAGAGGAGGTGAAGAAGATGAAGTGGTAGATGGAGACATCTATTACTGTGGTGTGCTTTTCTTGACTTGGGTTTCCAAGCAGGAGGAGAAGGACTTTCATGCAGCCCTTGGCTCATTCCCCTTCATGGGAGTGTGCCAAACTATTATTGAGGATTCATTCATGGATCCATGTATCTTCTTGCTTCGAACATATGGTGAGAGATTTTTTTTGCATCCTCTTACCATCTTTTGGCAGTGCATTACTCCACAAGAGGGCAAGCTATTCATTGAGCTCCATGGTCTACATGTTGTCGACAGATGTTGTCGCTCCTAGAGACAGCCTAGAGTTGCTATAGACTAGTGCCTAGGACATCTTATCATAGCAAGGAGAATATAATAAAACTTGGGTGTCAATCCAAAGGCTCTCCTGCTATCTCTTGTAATACAAGGAAATTGATTTAAATGGGACCAGAACTTACAGAAACTACCACAAGGAAAGTAATGCTGTAGAGACAAGATGCAAAGCTCCAACACAAAAACATCAGACAGTTAAGAGACAATTTACTGTAAAGAGGGCCGATTCAAGTAATATGCCACATAAATCAAGTATCAGAAGGTGTATGTGGCGAAAGGAATATAAGAAGATATTAGTTATCTTTGGTCTAATACCCAGATACACAACAAAACCACATATGGGCTTATCAATCTAAGCATCCATATATGACAATGGCATTTTAAAAGCACCCTCCCAAAGCAACTAATATGGCAGAAAGATGGATGAAATGAACATGAAACAGTATATCATGCCTGAGCAATATTTAAAGTGCTTGACTGATCCAAGTATGAGTATCAACTAGGATAAATCCTTACCTAAAATCAGTGAGCCACTCACATTCCAGTACATGATACAATAAAATGGATAAAATGAAACGTTATATTAAACACATAAAATGAAGTTACATACTGTGGGATGCCAAAGACCAGAATCCTCAAATACAGATAGAACTCCTCCTCACTGAGACCCTATGGGCTCTGAGCCTTCATACAAAAGCTTTACAAAATGTATACAAAAATGCCTTTCACTACACAGTTATCTGATAAAAATCTGGAACCTTTGCTAATTCGTTCTCCTCGGACTTTATAGGAGAAGCTTCCCAAAGATCAACATAAGGTAGCTGGTGAATCATTTAATTTACTCATTAAAACAAAGTGATGAAAGATATGACTTCCCATACTGTTTGGCAGCCCTAGGATGTTGCAGGTACTTTGTGGCGGCTTCAAGAAGTAAATGCTGTAGGTGCGAATTTCTTTCACGGGTAAGGTATGAAGAATAAAATATGTAACACTCTGTACTTTCCTGAGAGAAAAATCTATTGAAGTAAAACTTGGAGGACATGATTTTTATACACTTGTACTCTCTGCCTTCTGAATGTTGGATTTCTATTTAAAATCTTCGGCTCTGGATGTTGAATCCCTTGCTCTCTGACTGATACTCTTTGTTGTATGATTAATAACCCCATCTGTGAAAATCTATGTTATAAATTGCTCTGGAGGGTTTGGTAGACTTTTACCATGGCTTCTTTAATGAAAGCCATGTCACAGCAACTACCCGGGATCTTCTTCATGAATATGGTACTTGAAAACCCAATATTGTAACGCGACTTTCGCTTCAGCAATGGATGCCGCGAATTGTGATAGATCTTGTTCTTCGCCATAAACCTGCAAAACCCATAAACACATTAAATAACACCAGGCACAAGGGTGGAGGATGCGATCGTGACCATGGAATGATGATGTAGACTGAGGGAAATGATGAGAAGATGCAGGGTGGCGAAAAATGCAGATAAATAGTGGAGGAACGAAGGGTGGAAATGAGACATACAGTGGAACGATGATAAATGAACAAGGCGGAGACACGTGACTTAAACACTGAAATATGACACATAAACGAAGTATATGAATGGTGGAGGAGAACGCAAATGCCACGTGGGCGTACGAAAGGCTAAGTGGAAGGGACGATGTGGAGGCGGACTTGGTCAATCAGCGGGGCGTGTAAATAATTCTAGGCAATACGATCCAAAAATGAAATCAACGGTTGAAACTTAATCAGAGGGCGATGGAATGGCGGCCCGGAGTGCCGTATACTTAAATTAAAACTCGTGCAGCTTCAGAAAACAACCGCCGTTGGATGAAGGCTTATAGATCCGACGGTTAACATAAATTTCGCTGCGCGTCCTGGATCGAACGTTAACGCGCGAAATAGGGCGGTATTGGAGTCGTACACCGGGACACGTGCTACGCGATGTGTGGAATCGCTGCTTTTTGAGAAATAATGCCTGCCCAGCAAAGGTGGTGTGAAATAAGCAGGCCGGTTTTGGAATCGATGCGCAGCGCGGGGTCCACCAGGGTGGGAAGGATGCGGTACATCGATTTATGGTTTGATCTAACGGCTGACGGATGGACTATGAGCACGGCATTGATCAGCAGAGACTGTTCGATCTTGTACAGATCAACGACTGATATTTCGCCAGACGCGCATTTTTGATAGCGCTCCCAAAGTTTAGCATTAGGTTCCGGCTCACAGTCGTGTGGAGGAGATGGCCAAGGAGTTAGGGCCGAAGGGGCCCGGAGTCAAATATTTTTGAAAGTGGGTTTTTAGCCTTACAGAAAATAGTTTTGGAGGCAAAGGAAATCAACGATAGGCTTTAGAATGGGTTCTCGAGTCAAAGAGAAAGGATCGAGGGGGGCTTAAGCAAGATTGCTGGTCGAATTTCAACGAGGAACTGATTATGGTCAACATTGGCTCCATTTGGGGACGGCATGTTCATCCCTGGACGTGTCGAGAACTGCGCAGACCTCCTGATCATAATCTATGTAAACTCTGTTCTTCAGCCTCTCCTAGTTTTCTCTTTATGAATCATCAGCACACCCACCTTGTTCAAACAAAGACTGGAACAAAGCTAATATACAATATAATACATCGGGCCGCTTTTGCCTATATCAGAAGTGGAAGTAGGGCTTGAGAAATTGGCCATTCACAGGGGCATCCAATAGGTCACCCTGTAAATTCTCCAATATGAACATGTTATTGCCTCTCTGTTCCACAACTTTGAATGGGCCGAACCAAAGTGGATCGAACTTGCCATGTTTTCCTTTTTCAACCCTCTGGATATCCCATCTGAGTACCAGATCACCGGTCTGCAGCTTCCTGTCTTTTGCATGGTGATCAAAAATATGTTTCATTTTCTCCTGATATTCTGCTAACCTCTGGTTCACTTGGTCCCGTGTTTCCTCTAATTCCACCAATTGATTAATTCTCCTGATCAGATCATCAGGTTCCTCCCAGCTTTCTTGCATGAAACGTGCCACTGGTAAGGCCAGCTGCACAGGAAACACTGCTGCTCGTCCATATACTAATTCATATGGAGATTTCGCAGTTTCTCTCTTGCTAGTGATTCTATTAGCCCATAGAGAAAATTTCAATTGGGAATCCCAATTTTTCTGATTCTCATTTATAGTTTTCTTCAAGGCCCTCACTAAAGTTTTATTAGAAGATTCTGCCAAACCATTTCCCTGTGGATAATAAGCTGTGGAGTGATTAAGTGCAATATTATACTGCTGGCAGGAATTTACAAATTTTGCAGACTTAAAGGCCTGTGCATTATCAGTCACTAGTTTAGCAGGACAGCCAAATCTGGATATGATGTTCTCTTCCATGAACTTTATGATGACAGGGTCAGTAGCATTCCTTGCAGGTATGGCTTCCACCCATTTTGTAAAATAATCTGTGGCTGTTAATATCCATTTATGTTGTCCACTTGATGAGGGATGTATTTCTCCAGTAAAATCTATTCCCCACCGCTGAAATGGTTCGTTAACATGAACAAGCATCAGGGGCAGAGCTGCCAACTTCTGTCTCTCAGCAAATTTCTGACACTTATCACATGCTCTGACCCAAGTAAAAACATCTCCAAATAATTTTGGCCAGTAGAAACCGGCCTTCAGGATTTTATGAGCTGTAGCCCTCCAGCTATAATGTCCTCCGCAGATTCCCTCATGAAATTCCATCATTATACTCTCTACTTCATCCTCTGTGAGGCACAGGAGTAAAATTCTTGAAGGGTCCCTCCAATATAGTTGCCCATTAGCAACTATGTATTTCTGTGATTTCAATCTTAAAGCCCTGTATTTTTCTTTATCACAACTTGGAGGACATCTGAGTGTTAAAAGATATTCCACTATTTCTTTATACCATGGACTGGTGAGATATTTTATATGTGCTTTTTGACTGGCTACCTCCAGTCCTTGCTGTTATTTTTCATTCTCAGACTCCCCACTTGCTATCATAGACAGATTTATGCCCAAAGCCTGATAGTTTGATTCAGATAAAATTTTTGCAAGCCCCTGTCCTTTGATCAACTTGGTTGGACGGATGTCCAGATCATACTCCTGTATTTTTGCAATCCACCTTCCCCTTTTTCCTTCACTGTCTCCCTGAACAAGGATATCCTTTACAGCTGTAGTAGGCACAAATGCAGTGATGTGGGATTGCAAAATATACATGCGAAAAGCTTTGAGGGATTTCACCAGGGCATAGGCCTGTTTCTCCAATATATTATATTTCAGTTCTGCATCATGGAGCACCTGGCTGAAAAAGGCAATAGGCTGCTCATATCCTACTTCATTTTTCTGTAATAACACTCCAGCTACTGTATGTGGTGATGCAAAGGAAAAGATCATAAATGGCTTTGCATAATCTGGTCTAGCTAGCACAGGAGCTTCAGCAAATGCCTGTTTTATCCTGGTGAATGCCTCTCTAGATTCCTGAGACCATTTTACTTCATTATTCTTTTTCAGCATATCAGTTATAGGCTTAACTATCTCAGCATAGTTAGGAATAAACCTTCTTATAAAAATTATTCGGCCTAGAAACACCTTGCACTTCTTTCTTATTCCTGGGGAGAGAAATACCATTTATAACTTCCACTCTTTTAGGATCTATTTTCACCCCTTCTTTAGTTACAATGTACCCCAAGAGTTTTCCTTCCTCTAAGGCAAATAAAGACTTTTGTGGATTGAGAGAAATACCATACCTTCTGCATTTTTCAAAAGTTCTGCGTAAATGCTCAATGTGCTCAGCATCATCTTTTGAAAACACTGTGATATCATCAAGGTAGACTACTAAAAATTTATCCAACTCCCCAACAAAAGCAATGTCCATCGCCCTCTGAAAGGTAGCCCCTGCATTAATCAATCCAAAAGGCATCCTGGCATACATAAATGTTCCCCATGGTGTAGTGAAAGCAGTCTTCTTCTGATCCTCTGGGAGCACAGCTACCTGATTATAACCAGAAAATCCATCCATCATTGACATCCTAGAAGCTCCCACCACTTTCTGCAGAATGTGATCCATCTTGGGGAGTGGATAATTATCTTTTAAAGATGCTCTATTTAAATTCCTGAAATCCACACACAGCCTCATTTCTCCATTCTTCTTTCGAATAGGGACAAGGTTTGCCACCCATTCTGAGTACCTCAATGGTACAATTATTTTGGCCTTGAGTAACTTTTTGATTTCTTTCTCGATAGAGGGCAGCAGCAGTGGATTTATTTGTCTAAGCTTTTGCTTATGAGGCTTTGCATCTGCCTTCAAGGGAATTTTATGCTGCATTATACTAATATCAAAAGTTTTAAGGTCCTGATAGGACCATGCGAACATATCCCTATATGACTGAAATAATTTCAAGTATTTTTCCTTATATTCCTCTGGGACCTTCTTGGATAACTTTACAATTTTAGGATCAGCCTCAGTACCCAGATTCAGATCTCCCACTTGATCTTCCTCCACTACTTTACTAGGCTGCAATGGGACATCATTCTTATCAAAAAGTCTTTCTAGAGGCACTAGTCCTCTAGGAATGACATTTCCCTTTAGCTGCAGCACTTTGCTTCCTGCCATTTTCTCCTCCCATTTATTTTCCAAAGTATTCTCAGCCTCCTCTTCTTCACAGTCACAAATCTTCATATTGGAGAACTCTCCCACTGTTTCCAGGAATTTATTCATCTTCTCATCATCTTCAAATACCTGCCAGTGCTTGATGTTATCTGGGATAGACGGCCTATAACGTACCTTGATTTCATACCTCAGGAGAGGATTCCGAGGAGGACGAAATGTACTGGCAGCTACAGCAAGAGAATCTGCCATTCTATTCTACTCCCGAGGCATGAACTGGATATTGAATGCTAAGAAGAAGTTCTCCACCATGTCCCATACTTCATTTCTATAAGCTCTCAGCCGAGGATGTTTGGTTTGACACTGATTTCTGACTTGTCTGACCACCAGCTCAGAGTCTCCCAGAACCTTTAAACTCTGTATATCCATGCTCTTGGCTGTTTGTAATCCCAACAACAGTGCTTCATATTCAGCCACATTATTAGTAGCCTCGTATTCCAATTTAAAAGATAGTGGCACCCATTTTCCTATAGGAGAGATTAATAATACTCCAGCTCCATTTCCTTCTCTTGAATTTGCTCCATCAAAATGTAAAGTCCATACTCCTACTTCATGATATTCTAAAGGCTGCTCAGTCTTGATCTGACAGAAGGAAGGTTCATGAGCGTAATCTTGATCTTCTTCAAGCATAAAACATAAAAAATCTCCTTCCTTGCTGTAGACTGGCGAATTTTCTGAGCTGTTAGCCTTAGTAACCATCTTGACAAATCTGGTTTCTCTGTATAACCTCCTCTCCTGACCACCAAAAACTGGGATGGTGGCGTAGGTTAAATCCATCTTGAGTGACCCACCGATTTTTGTTCCCCAGGACCTTGACAACAACATGCCAAAGTGAGCTGGGATGTCAGCCACCACAATGTCCATTACACACTTTTTTCTGGAATTTGGGCCAAATTGACCACTAAATCTTTGATCATCCCTAGACATTTAACTCTTTTTGAATCAAATGAATAGGGTCTTTGTATGGGCGTGTGATTTGTAGTCCTAGCTGTTCCATGACTAACAACGGCATAAGATTATGGGAGGCTCCAGAATCTAGCATACAATTGTGTAACAGCAGGTCATGAATCACTAGAGACACATAGAAAGGAGGAGTAGAGGGGTCTATCTCCTCGACATGTGGGTCGAAGACTACCACGGGTCTTTCTTCTTGGAGGTTAAGACTGTCTGGAATTATTGGTGCTTCAGGAGGGAACAATAAAGAAGTGACTTGAGATTGATACGCAAGTTGTTTCAACAGCTCAGTCAAGGGGACTGAGATTTTAACTTTTTCAAGTTCTTTTTGCAGATTGAAAGCAGGAAGGGACTTTTCTAGTACAACTTCTTTTGACTCTTTATTTTCAGCTGAAGGTTTAACTTCTTTTGATATGGACTCAGCATTTTGGGGAGTGACTGCTTTTGAAGAAGAAAGAATTTGATCATTAGACTGCAAAGGTGTGTTTAGAGGACCCTTACCTTTGTCTGTGACTTACTTCATTGTTGACTCCTTCTGAACAGGTATTTCCTTCTGAGTTGATTCCTCTTCTTCTTGATCTTGAGTACGAGTTCTCTTCCTGGAAGATCTGAGATCATATTTTCTATTGAAGTGTGCTTGCATAAAATCAGCAAATTGTTTACAATAATAATCAACCTCCGAGTCTTCTATGTCTTTAGCTTCTTCTTCTTGCAATGGGCATTCTAGTTCATCATTATTCGAAAAAGCCAGATTTGAATCTTCTAGCTCATAGGCAGCATCTTCCGTGGAGTCATCTACTCGGCCTTCCAGGTATAATGGGTGTGGTACCTGTTCTTGTTGCTCTTTTGCTTCCCTTGGTAGTATTTGCAGGGTTGGCTTTCTATACTGATGATTGTAACCCCTGTTTGGAGCGTTCTGGAAGTTCTTGGAAGCTAAGTTCTTGGTCTCCAATTCCAGCTTGACCAGTTTATTAGAAAGATTCTTAATCATTTTTCTCATTTCTTCAATTTTATCTGAATCCTTATCCTGATTAGAAGTAGATATTTCCTCTTTGCCTCTTCTTCGGGTGTCTTGTTCAGCTTTCCCTCTCAATTTTCCAGTGGAAGCAAAATTTTCCTCCAACTCAAGAGAATCTGACTGAGCATCATCTAGGGTGGCAGGTTTTCTTTCCCTGAGAGAGAAACCAAAGTCTGAGTCAAAGGCTGCTATGAAAACAACTTTGGCAGCATTCTGATGAGGCTTCATGTCTACAGGGAGGTTTAGATATAACTTATTAAATATTTTGATAAATTCTGACACCCCTTCATTATGTTTCTTCTTGAGTGTATTGAACTCAGTAAGACACTGTCCATGATCTTTATTTTCTCCCCATTTTATGAGAAAGATATTTTCCATATCGTCCCAAGTGGTTACAGAACGGTTTCCTAATGTTTTGAACCATTTTCTGGCTTCACCGTCCAGGGATTGCACAAATAGTCTTAAGACTACATCCAGATGTTCTACATTAAAGTTCTCTGCAAAAGAGCAGAAAGTCTCAAGATGTTTTTGAGCATCAATTTCATTTTCCCCAGTGAATCTGGGCAAGATCTTCAAATAATCCTGTGGCATATCATTTAGCACTTGAGGTAATGCCAGGGGAGCATATTTGTTTAACAAAAAAGATGGAACATTAGCCATTGGAGGAGGTGGGGGTTGTGCAACAACCTGGTGTACAAATGGAGGAAGAGGCGGAGGTGGAGTATGGATGACAATAAGAATATACTGTACAACAGCCTGAGGCGTAGATGGGAACAATTCACGGTTAACAACAGCTACTTTGGTGACTTTCGTAACTACTTCAGCCTCAGGAGTAGGGTGAAGATTAGCTTCAATTCTAACACCTCCCCTAGGTGGGCTATCTGAATAGTATTCTGTATCTCCCACAGTGGAGTCGGGATTTTCTACTTGGATTTCTTGAGAAGAAGAGGATGGATAATCTTCTACAGAACATTCAGGGATTTCAGCACGAACGGATCCCCTCTCTTTCCAACTTCTTCTATGTATGGTCTTTTCATGGTCAGGCACAGAAGGTGTCTTTGGCTTAGACTTATCTGACCTCAGGTATGGCTTACGAGGAGCCAGGACTACAAATAGATTTATCAAATAAATAACAGTGGAGTCACCAAGGTGAGAGATATGAAACTCTTCAACTCTCTGTGCTCACCTGATTAGAGAGTGAATATGATTTTTCGAGGCCCAGGAAAATTGATATTCTTAAATTCGTCCCCGGCAACGGCGCCAGAAAGATGTTGTCGACAGATGTTGTCGCTCCTAGAGACAGCCTAGAGTTGCTATAGACTAGTTCCTAGGACATCTTATCATAGCAAGGAGCATATAATAAAACTTGGGTGTCAATCCAAAGGCTCTCCTGCAATCTCTTGTAATACAAGGAAATTGATTTAAATGGGACCAGAACTTATAGAAACTACCACAAGGAAAGTAATGCTGTAGAGACAAGATGCAAAGCTCCAACACAAAAACATCAGACAGTTAAGAGACAATTTACTGTAAAGAGGGCCGATTCAAGTAATATGCCACAGAAATCAAGTATCAGAAGGTGTATGCGACAAAAGGAATATAAGAATATATTAGTTATCTTTGGTCTGATACCCAGATACACAACAGAACCACATATGGGCTTATCAATCTAAGAATCCATATATGATAATGGTGTTTTAAAAGCACCCTCCCAAAGCAACTAATATGGCAGAAAGATGGATGAAATGAACATGAAACAGTATATCATGCCTGAGCAATATTTAAAGCGCTTGACTGATCCAAGTATGGGTATCAACTAGGATAAATCCTTACCTAAAATCAGTGAGCCACTCGCATTCCAGTACATGATACAAGAAAATGGATAAAATGAAACGTTATATTAAACACATAAAAGGAAGTTACATACTGTGGGATACCAAAGACCAGAATCCTCAAATACAGATAGAACTCCTCCTCACTGAGACCCTACGGGCTTTGAGCCTTCATACAAAAGCTTTACAAAATGTATACAAAAATGCCTTTCACTACACAATTATCTGATAAAAATCTGGAACCTTTACTAATTCATTCTCCTTGGACTTTATAGGAGAAGCTTCCCAAAGATCAACATAAGGTAGCTGGTGAATCATTTAATTGACTCATTAAAACAAAGTGATGAAAGATATGACCGCCCATACTATTTGGCGGCCCTAGGATGTTGCAGGTACTTTGTGGCGGCTTCATGAAGTAAATTTTGTAGGTGCAAATTTCTTTCAGGGGTAAGGTATGAAGAATAAAATATGTAACACTCTGTACTTTCCTGAGAGAAAAATCTATTGAAGTAAAACCTGGAGGACATGATTTTTATACACTTGTACTCTTTGCCTTCTGAATGTTGGATTGCTATTTAAAATCTTTGGCTCCGGATGTTGAATCCCTTGCTCTCTGACTGATACTCTTTGCTGTATGATTAATAACCCCATCTGTGAAAATCTATGTTATAAATTGCTCTGGATGGTTTGGTAGACTTTTACTGTGGCTTCTTTAATGAAAGCCATGTCACGGCAACTACCCGGGATCTTCTTCATGAATATGGTACTTGAAAACCCAGTATTGTAACGCGACTTTCGCTTCAGCAATGGATGCCGCGAATTGTGATAGCTCTTCTTCTTCTCCATAAACCTGCAAAACCCACAAACACATTAAATAACACCAGGCACAAGGGTGGAGGATGCGATCGTGACCATGGAATGGTGATGTAGACTGGGAGAAATGATGAGAAGATGCAGGGTGGCAAAAAATGCAGATAAATAGTGGAGGAACGAAGGGTGGAAATGAGACATACAGTGGAACGATGATAAATGAACGAGGCGGAGACACATGACTTAAACACTGAAATATGACACACAAACGGAGTATATGAATGGTGGAGGAGAACGCAAATGCCACGTGGGCGTACAAAAGGCTAAGCGGAAGGGACGATGTGGAGGAGGACTTGGTCAATCAGCGGGGCGTGTAAATAATTCTGGGCCATACGATCCAAAAATGAAATCAACGGTTGAAACTTAATCAGAGGGCGATGGAATGGCGGGCCCGGAGTGTCGTATACTTAAATTAAAACTCGTGCAGCTTCAGAAAACAACCGCCGTTGGATGAAGGCTTATAGATCCGACGGTTAACATAAATTTCACTGTGTGTCCTGGATCGAACGTTAACGCGCGAAATAGGGCGGTATTGGAGTTGTACACTGGGACACGTGTTGTGCGATGTGTGGAATCGCTTCTTTTTGAGAAATACCGCTTGCCTAGCAAAGGTGGTGCAAAATAAACAGGCCGGTTTTGGAATTGATGCGCAGCGCGGGGTCCACCAGGGTGGGAAGGATGTGGTACGTCGATTTATGGTTTGATCTAACGGCTGACGGATGGACTATGAGCAAGGCATTGATCAGCGGAGACCGTTCGATCTTGTACAGATCAACGACTGATATTTTTCCAGACGCGCATTTTTGATAGCGCTCCCAAAGTTTAGCATTAGGTTCCGGCTCACAGTCGTGTGGAGGAGATGGCCAAGGAGTTAGGGCCGAAGGGGCCTGACCTCAAATATTTTTGAAAGTGGGTTTTTAGCCTTACAGAAAATAGTTTTGGAGGCAAAGGAAATCAATGATAGGCTTTAGAATGGGTTCTCGAGTCAAAGAGAAAGGATCGAGGGGGGCTTAAGCAAGATTGCTGGTCGAATTTCACAAGGAACTGATTATGGTCAACAGTCTACATTGGTCCAAATTATATGATGGAGACAGCCATCTCCTATGTGGCCTTGGGAAAATATGTTTTTCTTACATGTATGTTCATTTGATTTATATGATTAACCATGTAACAAGAAACAATTTGCCATGTATTACTCTAAAGCAACAATATCTAAAACTGCGCCGTGAAGACTTGGGAAACTGTTGGTACTCTCTTGCATCACATAGAACCTTCAATATTTCCTTCATGATGATGATACTCATGTTCTCAATTTCTGATATTGCTTTTATCTTGATGGGAGACATGATGTTGAGTGAGGCACATGGTTTGGATGTGTCCTTTTGGGAAATAGGTTCCCACATTTTCTGCAGTACATGTTCTAATGGGAACATGGGAAGAGTTATGGCCACCATGACCAAACACTTGTTTCTCTTGGAGGTGGGCCATGTGTGTGATGGAATATCTTATGTTGATACCCTTCTGTCCATCACATATGGAACATTTTGGGCTAACTGGTTTTACAACATTGGAGGGAGGATCTTTGCGGATCTAATCTTCATGATGCCACTTGAGGGCAATATCCTTGTAGTCCAAGATCAGTTTTCACTCTACACTTATATTAAGTGGAGAGGAGAACAGCGTGGGGTAGGCTATCTTGTCTACCATGTGCAGATTTTTAGCCCACTTATTTTGCAGGAGCTCAAGGTGGAGGAACATTTTCAGGAGTTGCCATGTTGGGAGGTAACTCATTTTGTGTAGATGATTGCTTGGGGATGGAGGATCCACATGGGAATGTTGTTTCCCAATACATTTCATATTCCATGCCTCAAGGGAGCCTGTAGGCAGCACCTTATTGCCTTCTTGAGTACTCTACTTATTCATGATGATAGCTATTCAGCTAATTTACATTCTTGGGAGAGGCAATATGGAGATTCATTGTTGACACAACATCTCATTTTTTGGAGGAGATCATCTTATGTGGATGCTACAGTAGGAGGAGGGGACATCCTTCAGTTCTATCCTTGCAGTTGCTTGAGGACAAGCAACATTTGGGAGGGGAGGAGTGTAATGTTCCTAATTAGTCCAAGCTAATAGGAATATTTCATTTTGTTTTAATTTTATTTATTGATGAATAAAATGTAAAGGACGACATGAAAAACTCCTAAAACATAAAAATAAATCAATGCCCAATGTGAACAGAGACAAATCAGGGCTTTCTTAATAAAATCCACTTGTGTGTGAACAAGATTGAGCCACTTGACTAGGTCAACAAGACCAAATCACTAAGCAGACCAAATACATTGAACCACTTTGAAGACCCAGCGCAGTTCTAGAAGGAAGATCCCATGTGAAAGGGGTTAATTCATTTGAGGTGGTTTAGGGTTTTGCACATCCTCATCTTATAAAAGGAAGGAGAAGGCTCAAGAAAAAGGTTCTTGATGATATTTGGATTTTGAGATTGCTTGAGCAACTCAAACTCTCTTGGTTGTTTAGCTAAATAGAGAGGCATTTCCTGTTTAGGAATTCCTCTTCTTCCTTGAGGGTCTCTTGGAGGAGATTGTGCTGCATTGATCCACTAACCGGTATTTTGGCCAAGCTTCACCTTACATTATAGCACTGCTCATGTTGAGAGTTGAGCTGTCTTGTGAGCTGCAGCAAGTGGAATCATATCTATTCAAATCTGAAGAGTTTTATTGCATCTTTTCAGTGGGGAAGTCATCTAAACCATTGGCAGGAGTGCAATAGCTGTTTTGAGCTTAATATTATTATCTTGGCATGAGGCCAAAGTGTGCATCACTTCATCAGCGCAGTTAGCTTCAGAAACTGCGTCATTTTGCAGGCAGAGTTGCAGTGTACAGTTGCTAGCAGTTGGGAAGAGAGATCTCCGGTGAAAGGGCTCCCTTCCTTCACTGAGGTGATCTGTGGATTAGCCAACCATTCCATGTAATATTTCAGATCTGATCTACTGTGTGATATATTCTTTAGAAATTTCTAAAGTTTACTGCAATCCATGGTGTAGATCTCAGATCTATTCATTGTTCTTCACTTTCAGCTGAGATCCCCAAAGGGAATGTACTTAAAAGGCATTTTGGCATATATATCCCATTTAGATCTATCATTTTGTCCTCTGATATGTTATAGATCTGAAACTTAATAAATCACTGCTTCAGATTTCTGAAAATAATGCTGTCTGGCTCATCATCCACTTCTTGTGTCATAACGCTTGGGTTTTAGGCCTTTTCTTCAAGTATAGATCTCTATCTTTTAATGTAAGATCTTTGAATCCTATTGCTAGCTTTTCATACTGTTATCTCTGCATAAAATCACCAAAACCTTCAGAAAATACACTCTCTAAGCTTCAGTAAACTTTCTGCATAATTTAAGTCATGGGAAATTAAGGGTTTTAAGCCTAGTTGAGGAAGGAGGAACTGTTTAACTTAGCTAGACTTATTTGTTTGAGCTGAAATTCAGAGCATAGGTCCCTCATGAACTAATATAAAATAATTTCCCACCATTTCTCTTATTTTTACGCAGATCTCTGCATAAACTTATTTTAGGGCCAAAATCATCACTTTTCCCCACCTTTTTGCCCATAAAACACTGTATAAGGTTGCTGCTGCATATTTAAATGAAGGTTAAGTATTTTTACATCTTTATTAGACATATTTTTGTAGCTCCACATTGGTAATAACTCAGATTATTCCCAATCTGTAGCTGTTCCTTAATTTGGAATATTACACATATGAAGTTTATTTATCAACCATGCTTATGTTGGGTTATGGGAATTAAAACATGTGAAATCAAACAAAACTAAAGGGGCTATAGAATAACCAGAAATTTCTACATTTAATACCTCAAATGCGGGTTCAATTCAACTAACGCACTCATGAGATTCTTATCATCTTCTCTATCCACAATAGTAGAGTGATTTTTCCTCATCTTATGTATTAGGTAAAATAGTAGAATTCTTCTCCAATTTTATACTCTGTTGACTTTCTACACTTTATCCCTCTTCGTTGTTTGATAAGTATTATTCAAATTATTTTCATCCTTTGTGTTCTAGTTTATGACTTTTTTCCATATTTGAATTGAGGCTTTTGTGATCGATAGTAATTTTCCAGCAATATTTTGCTTAAAATCACATGAGACATAATTTTTTCGATGTGTTTAAAACCAACTAACGTGGTTCATCTTCAGGACGAGATGAGAGATCAGATCCAGAAATTTAGCTTAAATAGATGTAGAGAGGACCAAGCTAGCCATTGGAATGACAATTAATTTGACTATGAAGGAACAAATTAATAAAAAACATTTTTTTATTTAATTTTTTAATTTTAAAATTCCATTCTGTTAAATTTTTTTATATTTTTTAATAAATAATTTCAATATACTATATATTTTACTATTTCTTAACTATTATCATCTTTAATTCGGGAGATTCCATTATATATATATATATAAACGAGAAGGAAAAAAGAGGCCGAGGGAAAAAAGAAAAAATAGATTTTTTTATTTTATTTAAATAATTTATTATAAATATGGTCTACCATAATGTAATCAAACTCATGCTTGAGGACACATATCTTACAAATATACTACTTATTGACATACTCACTACCATAATGTTGTCTATCTGGAGTCTATCTTTTGAAGAATAAGCTTATATTGTAATCCCTTACAATGGTCGAACTCGACAAAAATATGGGAATATGTAAAAATACCAAGCTTACTTCAATCAATATCTAATTTTTATATAATTACCCGAAGGTATTCCATGTCCCTTCATGATAAATCCCAAAAGTGAAATAACATATTACTGAGATGTACCCATACAAGAATTTTGATTACAAATGCATTGAATGGGTTAAGTCATGAGAACCATGGCGTACCCAAATGATTTTCTCTTCCTAGAACCAATAAACTTCCTTGAAACATTTCTAATAATAAAAAATAATATATAACTTCAACAATAAAAATATCTTTGGAAACAAGATATATCTCACAGTCATTTGTCCAATTATAAGAGACACTAGTACAAATCTAACATAGAAGACCAAAATATATTAAAGGGATAGATTATTACCCTATTTCATAGTATGAAAGGAAATTAGAAACTATCTCCTTTGTTACCTCCAAAACTAATATCTTCTCTAATTTCCCTATCATATACACATTAGACAAATGAATGTCACAATTGGGGAGGATTTTCAAGTACTTTGTTTTTTTATTCTAATTAAAAAAATTGACTTCATATTTAACTTTTAAATAGATTTTTTTATCGCTTTCGTCTAAATGACAATTAAAAAAAATTGTCAAATATAATGCAATTAGATTTTGACAATTTCTTTTTGTAAAGTTGTCAAGATTTAAAACTCATATTAGTTAAAAAGATACAATTAAAAAAAATCAACTATATTAAAAATTAGTGTGCCTCAAATTAGATGAAATCATTAAGTGATTTTAACATTTAAATGCCTCTAAATCATAACTTCTTAAATCACAAATTAATTCAATTACAAATATAGATTAATTGAATAAAGAAAATTTTGAAAAAACAAAATAAAATAAAAGACAGAGAAAGACTAAAAAAGTTTAGGTGTGGCAAACTTATATAATAGTTAACATGGGTAGTTCTCGGTGTTCTATGAGCTAGAAAATAAAAATAATAGATTATTAGATTTCACTCTCTGGTTGGTGTTGAAGCACTTGCATCATAAAGTCTTGTCCTAACCCACCTTGGATTGGTTAAGGTATAATATAATTTTAATTTAAAATATGGCAACGATTCTTAGTCTGACATGTTCTCTTCCTACCCTGACCACATGATAAGATTACATGATGATCCCTTGGGTCCATGCAGGCTTAACTTCAAGTTAAATTTAAAATTAAGTCTACACTATATTCAAAAGTAGCAATGTGCCCTTTTCCAATCCACTTAAAGTGACATAATAATGATAATCATTTAAATAAATTTTAAATTGATAATTATAATTAAAGTTAAATTGTTTTTCCTTCTCTTGTTTGAATGGTGTTCATAACTATGAAATCAAAAGTGGGCTCTCATCAAATATTATATTTCTTTTGAATTCAAATGCAGGGTTTTTTACATGCTTGTCGGTTCATAAGCAGACCATACCTGTCTTCTATTCTCAATTGTGCAATGTTTAAATATCTTTAATTAAAAATTCTACAAATTGCAAACAGTTAAGTTAACATTAAATACAATAAAATTGTCACTAATCTATATTTGTTTAGAACCTATTTATCTAGATTACAATGCAAACAACTTACAAAAAATGCCTAGAAAACGACATTCCTATCTTTTGTCTTTCTGTAAATTTATTATTCTTTATAATTAGATTCCTAATAACCTTACAATAGTACATAGTTTTTTCTAAATTCAAGTCAACTCTCAACGGAATAGCTATCAAAGATAGGAAAAGAGATCAAGATAAATCATTTTTATAAATTGTATTTGATACTGAATAATGAATTAATTGGTATCATTTTAATAATAATAAAAAATATGTATTATTAAAGCATTCTTTATAATATCATTAATTCAAACTTTAACTAATTTTGTATGTGGTATGTTTAATTACAATGTTAATTTTTAATTTTATCATATAAAATTATAATAATTTTAAAGATAAAGAGTAATTAATTGAAATATTTTTTTTCCAAAAGGAAAAAACCTTGTAATTTTATTCTAATTTTTGAAAAAAAAAACAAAGTTACATTTTGTAGATGTTAAAAAGCATTCAATAAAATAATTTTATGGTTTAGAAGTAGGGAAAATTTTAAAAATTAAAAATTAAAGGAGAAGATTAAGTAATATCAAAATCACTTATCTTTCCTTTATTTCTTTTATTTTTCTAGATCTTTTGTCATCCCCTTACAGAATGTTCCACAAGAACCATGCCAAATCATTCACAATTGTCTCTGGTGGGGGTTCTTTGTCTGAATCATAACTTCTCAAAGCATGAGCTCTTTGTGCCCATCATCCCGTCCTCTTTGGGTGCCATATTTTTTTGTTGTTATGGTTCAAGGATCTCTTCTAATTAGGTACCATTCTGCTTATGGGTTGTAGTTCCGACATGAACCTGAGTACTCTCTTCTTCTTGGTTTGTTGGATTATCTGTGATTTCCCCTTTTTCATCCTCCAATAAGAAGGTTTTGAAAGGTTGCCATCCTTTTGTTTGTGATCCTACCCTTTTTTACTTTTTTTCGGTGATTTTTTTCATGGGGGCATGTGTTCTACAAATGTCTTGTTTGGTAACATAAGAAACATATGAATGACATACTTTCATAATCCAAAAGTTCAGTCAAATAGCATGTTTTATGTTTCAGCTCAATGCGATCAAGTATACCTTTACTTAAGTTAACTTCTATACATATTATGGCAAAAGTAAATAACATTTTCTCCATTTTTTCCAAGTCCATCTTTTTAAATGATCCCAAAGTGTTTCCAATATCCTTGGAAACTTTGTGATTCCAGAAAGTAAGGGGAATATTTGGTAGCCTCACCCATAGTGGCATTTTTTAAATCGCCATTGTTGTGGAATCAAGTTCTGCGAACCAGGGGGTGATGAAAATCCCTGCACTTCCCCAAAACTAGGACCCCTCATTCATAACTCTCTCCAAATATTTCTCGGTATCAAACTGTACAATGAAAAAACCTTTTGAGCATAGGTATATGTCATAATTGTTGGTCCAAGTTGTAAAGACCCAATGATGCAAAACATTGGACCTAGGCCAAACCCATTCAATCTTCAAATCACTTCCCTAGATTGAAGAACAAAAAAAAAGTTGATTCACCTATGTCAGGTTTACCTCCATGGTGCATGCTTGCTATTGATTTTCCACAATGTAAGGTCCGACATTGTATTGTGGTAGATCCAATGGATTAGAACCTTTCCCTCGCATTTCATCCTTATAGGAGATTGAACCTCCTCGGTTCTTGGATCCCTAAGCACCCCCTCACAACCTTAAATTCAAGACAATGGTGGAATTTCTTGATATGTTGTAATCATGTAGCTACAATAGATATTATAGCTACTTCCCTTCATGAAGAAGACGTTGTATGTTTACAAGAGGGCGTAATTGATTCTCTATTTTTTGTTTGAGCTTCACCACATGATCCATACCTAAGACCCAAAAAAGGAATGACTACTTGTTAAGGGTCTTAATAAAGATACGAAAATCTTCCCCATGTTTTGACTCAGATTAATAGGAATAGGGGATTTTTTCTAGTGGATGTACACTGTTTGTTTATACTGATAAGTTCATCCCCGAGAGTTCCCAAGGTCAGGCACCAGTGTCTGCCATTCGTCCAAGTCGATGTCCAGTAATTCAACTTTCTCGTTTAGCTTTGCTTCCCATTGTGCTATGAGCTGACGAACCGAGGTAGAGCCCACATGATATACAGTAGCTGCTTCATCAATCATTAAGGGAATTTTGAGGTCTAAAATGGGTCTCCTAAGGAAATTATAAAATAATAATGGAAATAATAAAATAATATTAGATTACATCATGAAATTTTAGAGGGAAAAAATAAAAAAATTACTTTTTCAACTCATATTTTCAACTTATCTCCCTATGAGTTTAATCAATTTTCGAGCGGGAACACTCGTTGGATGTAGAATTTGATTCCTCATCCAATGAGTACCCATGTTGCATATTTTGATGGACCCTACTACACAAACAATGAGAAATACATGAAAATTTGATTGCAATCACATTTTTTTCATTTATTTCTCATTTTTCATGTAGTAGGGTCAATTGAAATTATGCAACATGGGTACTCTCGGGATGAGGAATTAAATTTTTCATACAACGAGTAATCGCTCTTGAAATTTGAGTAAAACCTTAGGGAGATAAGTTGAAAATAGATGTTGAAAAAGTAGTTTTATTATTTTATTATTTTTTAATCTTTTTACTTTTTTACCCCAAAAATGGTGAATCATCCTCCATGGTTGACATCATCATCTTGAATCCTATTGGTTCTTATAGAGTTTATTTAGGTTATACATTTTTCTTAGGAGGCCCATTTTAGACCTCAAAATTTCTCTAATGAATACGAGAGTTCGACTTACGCCCACGGGTTTTTCTAGTAGATGTATTGGGTGTACTATATTTTGTGTCAGCTTTGGATTGCTTTTCGCGACAACGAGAACCATGGTTGGTCTTTCCCTTCCCTAAAGAAGCGCGGGCTATTGTGATAGAATGGTGGAATAAACAAAGAAACCTAAAACCAACAGACTTAAAACCAGGTAGTCGACCCAAGTCAAGTTGATACCCAGGAGCAGAGTGCTTCCAGGGATCACACCTAACTAGGGGACTTGCCAAGGTAACCAAGTGTGAGAGCCACAACCCATACAAAAACCAATTGCATCTCCTTTTTCATCCCAGGAACCTGAAATAGAATTAATCCATTTGCCCATAAACTTGAGTCCAACTATATGCAAAAAAATTGAGGGTATAATTATAAACCAAACCATATCCATCCTAAAACCTTGAGAATTCAGGGTCAATATCACAAATTTCCAAAGGAGGAACAAAGCTAGTGCGCCAGTTTCAGAAACATAGAGACCAGTAACGACCCATATTCCTTAACAAACAAATACACATGCGGGCCAATAGAATTCCAAACAACACATGAACTGGAATATAAAAAATGAGAAAGCATTCAAACTGTTATGGAACAACAATAAAATATTCCAGGGAATACGCCTTCCAAACTAGCCTATTCAATGTGCATCCCTTCTTCTAGTAACCCTACAGACAAGTATAACGAGCCAAGATAAAGATACAAATGATAGGACCAAGAACATACCTAATATAGACATAATGTACCCACTGTAAATGAAACATAGCCTCATGAAATACCTCAATGGATTCCTTCCCAAAGTGTCTGAACTACTCAAAATCAACCGAATGAAAACAAGAATCACAAATAGGAGGCTTACCAATTTTTCCAGCAAAAAGGTTGGGAGCTTGCATCATATTAATTTTTTTGCCACCTTCCTTAATGGAATTCATTTTGATCATGCGTGAGGCCACCACTCCATGTGCCTCGTGCATGTGGAGGGTGGCGGAGGATCTCCTTGGGATCCGCATAATTCCATCAAACAGTGACGTGACCAGAAGCTTCCAGCTCGCACCCTGATCGGGGTTGTTGTTTTGTCTCTTGGTTATATTTACAAATTTCCCTAATTTCTTGCTCTAGGATTGCATTTATGGGACTCAAAATTATCTCGAGGGGTTTGGGTGGCCAAGCTATCTCTATGGATCTGCTCGCATGAGAGCAACCCCAATTCGCTAGAAAATTTGCAGCTTTGCTTCCTTCTCTCCTCACATGGGAAGTAGGATATAATCAAAGTTGGAAAGGAGCTCACCTAATTCCTGCACTAATTGAGAAATACACCATCTATGGCTGAGGTTTTCCCATCTTTCTCACAGGTTCAACTTTTTGATGATTTTTGTCACTAGTTTTGAATCTCCTTCAATCACTAGCTTCTTGTATCCAATTCTATTGGTTGTTAGGGGAGGCCTTATTTGACATCATTAGATTTTTCCTCATTATTGGTTGCAAAGCCACAATCTTCCACAAAAATAAGTCTCGTCCTCTTATGTGAATCTTGAAAGAGACCTCCAAAACGAGTTATCCCCATATTTCCTCTAGAGGCACCGTTAAAGTTTAATTTAATAAAATATTCTGGAGGAGTAGAGAAGTGTTGAGGTGACACGAAATGGGAAACTAGAAGTTTCCACAAGCTCAGGGAAATCATATATCGGGAAAAATTTAACATAGATAAAATTCTAGCTTCATGAGGAGCAACCTGCCAATCATCCAGATATCATTTCTCTGCCAATGTTGTTTCTCTAATATTTTTATTTATGCCTTTCCATACAACCTCCTAGTGTTTGTGGCGATATTTAAATATCATGTTGCTTCATTCCTTCGAAATTTCCCAGCGAAGGAGTCCCAGAGCCAATGCCTAAGCATGATTGAGCATTGGGCTTGAGAATATACCCTCACACCATCAGAGTAGGGTTTCTTTGATGCTCTGGTGATATCTATTCATGTGGACGAAAAGGGTGACTAGTTATCTCCATTGATGATCTACAAAAGAACAAGAATTCAAGAGGTTCTCCAAATCGTCATTATGTTAACCACATAAAAAACAAAACGATGGACCATGATTCCACATTTTTAAAGTTGATCCCAAGTGAGAATTCGCCCTTTACAAACCATCCATAAGAAGTAAGCTATATCCGGCCATAATCTACCATACCATTTCTTCTTCCATAGGTGGTTGTGTTTATTTTGATGTACCTTTGTTCGAAGTTTATATGTTTCCTTAATGTTGAAGATTCCATAGGTAAGGTAGCCCCATTTGAGAATGTCAGGTCCATCCAATATTGTGATTTTATGAGATTGTAATTCTTTGTCCAATTGTTTCCATTGTCCTGAAATGGGAGGAGTGTGCCAATCTCGATGTGCCTTCCATTGCCTCCATCCTGACGACACTAGAGAGTGCTTCCAGAATTGATCCACAGTATGATAGTTTTTTCTGGTTGTATAAAGAAATAGCTCGCCTAGGTCTTGTCGACTAAACAAATTCTCTCTCTGCTGCCATGAATATTTTCACAAGAGTGTCATTTTTCCATCTATGATTTCCCATAAAAAGTGTTGGGTTATTAGGTCTATGTTTCCTGTTGTCAGGTTCCATATTGAGGATCCCTTGGGAGGATCCTGGTATCGGAGAATTTCGTTTCTAACGACATACCATATTTTTTCCATAGGTCTTGACCTCCCTTAACCCATTGCCACCATAATTTTTACCCATGACTTGAATCACTATGAACGGGTCCCTGAGGCTTAAACCTCCAGGCATCTTGGAATTTGTGAGATTGGTCCAAAAAACTAGTGCCCATTTCTTCAATTGTTGCGCTCCACCCCATAAGAAATTTTTTAAGAGTTCTACCATTTAGGAGTGGCCATCCTAGAGAGATGTTAGATAGGGATCAACTGAAGAATTTCTTTTAGGAGGACAGTCCTACCTACTAGATTGAGTGCTTTGAAAGCCCATCTTATAAGTTCAATCTGAATCTTTTGGAGAAGGCCTTGCCAACAAGAATTCTTTAAGGAGTTAAATACCATATACATACCCAAATATTTGATAGGTAATGAAATAATCCCAAATCCAAGCACCCTAGCAAGGAAGGATTGAATGTTCATATGGTTATTGAAGAAAAAGATACTAGATTTTTAATTATTGACCTAAGTGCCCGAGGTTGTCATAAAATATTGCAATATATATTTTGTATTTCTAACTTCCCTAAACGAAACTTGACAGAATAACATAATGTGGGTAATGGGAATGTCGTTACCCCAAGGAAGCAGTCCCTTGATTTTAGATGATTGAACTGTCGATCATAGATATCTACCTAGAAATTCAGCTGCTAGAATGAAGAGAAAAGGAGAGATTGGGTCTCCCTAGCTCAAGCCACTGGAAGGGTTGAAAGTTTTAGAGGAAGAACCATTTAACAAAATTGAAAAAACAGAAGACGAGATAAGGGAAAAATATCCAGTTCAATGAATGTTGGTCAAAACCAAAATATTTAAGAATATTGATAAGGTAGATCCAGCTTAGTCGGTCATAGGATTTAGATAGGTCCAGCTTGATCATCAATCTAGGAATTCTATGTTGTTTCAAAGAATGAACAAATTATTGGGAGGTAATGATACCATCCAGGATTTGACAGCCTTCCACAAAATCGGTTTTTTCAGGAGAGATAAGACTAGGGAGGAGAGGCTTGAGACGCTTGACAATAACCATGGATATGATCTTGTAACTGAAATTACATAAGGAAATAGGTCTGAAGCCTTGAGGTTCTTCATATTTATCAGTTTTAGGAATTAAATAAATGAATGTGGAGTTGATATCGGGACTTACCTTCTGGTTTCGGTGGGATTCCTCTAGCACCTCCATTATACATTGTCTGATGAAGCTCCAAGCAACCTGGTAGAATTCTGTAGTGAATCCATCTAGCCCTGGTTCTTTTTTTTATCCATCCCTTTGACAAAATCCTCTATGAGGACTTGTAGATTTTTGTGTTGAGAATCTTGAGTATTTTGTATATTCATATTTTTAACCACAATAGTTGTTTTTGTTTGTTGACGTTTCAAATATATAATATCCTCTATCTTCTCCAAGGTAGTCGCTCGCATGAGGGCCATATTCTGATATCTAGAAATGAGTGGTGGTATGTGTCGAGTTATTCTTCGAATAACATCTGATCTATCCTAGGGGGGTTTAGATAGAAGAGAATGGAAATGATTCACCACCAAGTTTTCCATTTCTTCGTGACAAACTAATTTTTTCCCCGAACCATCCTTGTGGAGAATATTTTTTTATGTTGTCGATGTTGGATTGATATAGCTTTGTGGAAAAACTGAGTATTTCTATCACCTTCCTAAGCCATTGTATCCTAGATTTATGCTTCCAAAAAATTTATTCTTGTTTTATTCTCTCCTCCAGTTAGTTAAAAAGTCATCCTTCTTCCACCATTTTTCTCTCAGATCTACCTTCATTAATTATTATTTTTTGTATTTCTTGCATCATGTCTTTATTTTTTTATTTTTTTTTATTTATTTATTTATTTAATATTTTTTTTTAAAAAATTATTTCATAATTTTACCAAACTCTTTCTTGTTCAACTGCTTGATCTAAGTTTTAAGGTATATTAAATTTAGCTGAAAAGTGTGATTGTGGTTCCTTGAACTGTTCTCCCATTACACGAGCTTTCCACTTTCTACATAAACGAAGGGTCCCTTAGCCAAAATGATTCAAAACGAAAAGGGTAGTTTTTGGAGGCCATTTTCAGATCAATATCCATCCTAATTGGCCAAAGGTTTGATCCCATGTAAGGGAGAATGGAGGTTTCTAGAAAGACGTCCCTACGAATTACTTGTTAAGACACCATGCATATATCAAGGTGTGAAGCTACCTTATGTAGGCCTCCATGTCGATTGTTCCAGGTGTAAACTCCATTTTTTATTGGCATATCCATTAAATTCAACTCCTCAGTTGTGTCCCATAATGCTTCCATTTTTCCATCCATCTAGCGTAGGCCACCCTTCTTTTCTTCTAGCAACATGATCAAATTGAAATCGCCGCCTAAAATCCAAATCTCCTCTGAGTAGAGTCTTATGTATTTTCCTATATTCTGGAGGAAAACCCCTTTTTCTCTAGGAATTTTAGGCCCATACACCCCTGTCAGTAGAGCCCAATCATGAGTACCAATTTGTTGGAATTTTCTTGAGAGAATATGAGGCAGGTTGGCCCAATATTCAAATATAATTTATGTAGGGTTCCATAGGATAGTGAGCCCTCCTACACTCCCTTTGGAGTCTTGGGTTACCACCTCATACTTGGGTTTGAAACTCCTGACCATGTCCTTTAGTATATTCTCCAAAATTTTGGTTTCTTGCATAATCATAAAGCTTGGCTTGTCTCTTTTAAGTTGGTATTTCAAGTATTGTTGCTTGCCTCTACGATTGAGGCCTCTCGCATTGCAAGATGTAATAATAATTGGGAAGGCGTATTAATTTGGTGAAAAACAACTGATAGCGGTGATGCACTCCATCATTAGATATATTTGGAGGGGTTAATAGTCACCTTTTTGTCTTCTTAGATCTCTTTTTCTTGCATTTTTATTATTATTTGGGTTTATGATGCTAGTATAAGTGGTGATTAAGGCTAACATACTCTGAGTGCCTAATTTAAGGTTGACTGTAGAAAATAATGATTTATTAAGAATTTTTATAAAGATTTTATCACAAATACTAGGAGGAGACAACAAGGAGAAATTATAGGAGGATTGTCCACCCTCAAAGGCAGCCAAAGGATCCCAAAAATTCTCTCCAACAAGTCGAATTCCACAAGCAGCCAAAGGATCCCCAAGGATTCTCTCTAGAAATTCGAATTCCAGAGGCAGCCGAGCAACTCAAAGAGGAGAGAACTCAATCTTGGTTTACTTGGAGTCCAGTGGACTCAATCACCATTTTCTAAGGAGTTGTTGGTAGCTGCCCTGTAGAATAAATAGAGAAAAGATAGAGCTAGGAAGAGTTAGTCTATCCTAGTCTCGCTTCCATTTAGAATTATTGTTATGAACTATTGAAGTTTTTTATTTTATTCAGGGATCAAAAATTTTAGAGATGTATGCAGTTATTCTTTTATGAAATGAGCAGACAAATTTCATTTGATTGATTTAAGTTGAGAGGGCTAGGCTTGTGGGTTAGGGCCCAATCCATGTGCCTCAACTTCTCTGCTATTATTATCTTTTCCTTTCTGTCATTTAGCTAGTTTTTCCTATGTCATTTAATTTAGATCTGCTTCTGATAAGTTTCATTACTATTATGTTTTTGTGCTGCTGTAGTTTTAATTGCTTGTGCATATTGAAATAGAGGAAAAAATCCAAAACTGTGGTCAAGTCTCCCCCCTCTCCTCTTTGTCAATAGAGTTGGAGTAGGGGCAGACCTTCCCACATGCCAAAATTTCTTTCTGTTCGAGTTCGGGGAAGATTTTGTATTACCAAGTCCAAGCCTTTCATTCACTATTTCATCCCACATTTATGTTTGTTTCCCGTACATGAATCCGCAGATGTGCTTCACTTCTGAGCACTACTATTATGCTTCCATTTCCCTCCTTTACTTCTCACCTTAGAGCTACACTAACCCTCTTTCGAACACCCTTAAGCTCTTCAGCCTTACTTATCTGTTTTTCTCTGTTCACGGTTGCCTTACTTTTTTTTACGAAAAACACGTGAAAAGCCATACAAAACCACCGAAAACCCAACCTCTGCCTTTGCTCCTCGAGACTCCCACCACCGTACATTGCACTTAAAAATCAAAACATTTAATGATTAACTTAACACTTATCACCCATTCCTTGCGATTGAGATATTGCGAAAGTGCAAATCGCAGTTCACACCAGTTACCTTCTACTGTTAACACTCACCGCTCACTCTTTGTGATTGTGAAATCGCAAATCACAACTCTTAGCTTTTTCCACCACCACGTCATCCCCATCACACATCGCATCCCACGGAACTTACCACATTGCAAATTTCATCTCGCAGAACTTACCACATCACAAATCGCATCCCGCAGAACTTACCACATCGCAAATCACATCTCGTAGAACTTATCACATCGCAAATCACCGCCCACAACCTTCACCGTAGCGCAAATCTCACTTTTCACATTTTAGTTTATTCTCGTTAATCCTTATTGCTATCCTTGTAAACTTGCGATATTGCGATTCACGACCTGACACGTCACTCCTCGCACTTCGCACTGCGCACCATTTAGTTTATTCCTGTTAATCCTTACCTCTATCCTTGTAAACTTGTGATATTGTGATTCCCGACCTACCACGTCACTCTTCGCACTTCAAACTGTGCACCATTTAGTTCATTATGTTAATTCCTTACTACCATCCATTTAAACTAGTGAAGTTGTGATTGCGACATCGCACATCACAAATTTTTCTATCCATCACATTCTGCCATCATATTTCTGCTTTCTTCTCGCTCCAAAGTCATTTCTTGTGTTATAATAAGGTTTCTTAATGGTTTAACCCCCTTTGTCCACTCCAAAGCCATTTCTCATGCTATCATAAATTTTTCTATGGGTTTAACCCCCTAATTCCGCTTCTAAACCTCATTTCATGTGTTAAACCTCCCATTAGCCCTCTTAGCCCTTTTTCTTCCCTCTAAGTTGCAAATTAATTCTTTGAAATTAAAATTAAGGCATGGATAGTTTAGTTGCATGGATATGAGTATGGTAGATAGATAATAGGATAGGTAGAGTGCATTTAGCTGTTTGGCCAAGTTAAGTGTGGTTTAGAATTAATTTCGTTTCTACTATCTATTTTTTGCAAATTAAATTAGTTTCATTCTTGGTATTCCTTTCCAGCAATTTAGTTCAGTTTCCTTTCTATCATTTCCTTCCAGCAATTTACTTTCCAGTTGTTCTCATAATTTAAGAAATAACACCCTTTAATGAAGCAGAAGAGGATGGCATGAACATAATGCATCTACTGTGTATATAACACTGTCACCTCAAAGTTTGTACGAACCCTGAGCTGATAAATTAAAGTAGGGCAGCCCTTGGGAGTTGCAACATTCTTGGTGCAATACCAGTGCTCACCACTTTTTGGCGTTGTTGGTGGAAAGGTGCTTAGTATATATTTTGATTTTATTTTAGAATTCTTTTTTTCTTTCCTTTCTTTTCATGTCACTTCAGAAATATTGAAAAGTACAAAAAAAATCTGATTTTCATGCCTCGTAGGACTAGGAATACTCAAAGACAAACCTTACCTAAAACCCCCACATCACCTCCTAGCCACCCTTAACTCTTCTTCAGTGGCAGTGAAATTGAACCCCCTATAGGAGAGCCTTCTAAACATTTTGAGGATCCTATTGGGGAGGAAGAAGAAGACATTGTTTCAATTGAGGGACCTGCTTCACCTATCTTAACCATGGTTGGGACCAAGAGAGAATTTCTGATAAGAGAGGAAAATGGGGACACTAAGATGAAAAATATTAGCCCCTCAGCTCTTCCACACTTCCATGGACTTACCTTTGAAGACCCTGACACATTCATGTTTGAATTTGTTGTTTTCTGTAAGACTTATGACTACACCTTGTTAGTGACCCGTGATTTGGTAGATTGGCAGAACAAATGACAGGGTAACATGGAACCAAGCATTGGAGTCTGAGTACCTAGCCTTCCTAGAATCATAGAGGGATCTCTCTATTGGGTGCAAATGATGTGTTCTTTTTGCTCTAGGGTTTTGATTTTAGGCTAGTTATTAGGTGTAGGGTTTTTTTATTGTGTTGGTTGGGAAATATGGTCAAATGGAATAGGTGGAGTGGGAGTATGTCAAAGCCATTGGGCTATGGATTCAAGTGAAATTCAAGAGTGTCTAAATGGTGAAACAGAGTGTGTTGTAGGGCCAATTTAGCAAGGTCAATGGATCCTTAAGGTGATGTATGAGGTGTAGTGAACATTAAGTTTGGGAAAGACTAAGAGGTCTTATACATATATAGTTTAAAGGTTAAATTCCAAGAGGTAGGGAAAACCATTAAGCTCAATAAACCATAATCTAAACTAATAAACATCCAATAGAAACATTCCAGTGATACATCGAGAGCATAAGAGCTTCTAACTTTAGAAAATCACCTTCAGATTTTGGGAAAACACATAAGACAATACAAATAACTCAATTTATGGAGAGGGAACTTATAAACAACATATATCAAGTTATTGGGAACTTTGAAACAAGTTTGAAAGCATGGAAAAAGGGCAAGATCGAATGAGACCTCTTTGACTTGACCTAACAATCAATATTTCACATAAAGGCTTCAAGATAGGGTTTTGAAAACTTCAAATAAGCAGGACATACCATGAATCATACTTGTAAGCTAGCATACTAACCATACATGAAACAAAAAAAAAAATTGGTGGACCTAAGGAGTAGTAAATAATTCCTTAAGATGGCCAAAAGAGAAAACCTAAAGGCTATAACAAAGAGGAGGATTGAGGTGCCTCAAAGAACATATCTCAACCTATACTTTTCTGTTTAATAGCAGCTAAGAAACATGAAACATAATGATAACAAAGGAAACAATAGAAAAATTAGGAAAACATCACCATTCACCAAGCTATGTAATCCTGCAAACAAGCTTCTCCATTATCCAATAAAACAAGCCATTCATCCACTTCACAAAACCAATTTCTTCTCCAAGCTCATGAAACCATGTATATTGCTATTCAAGCTCATCGAATGCCAACAAAATACAAAGGGAACTCATGCTCTATTTATGGATCAAATGAGGACTAAAACCCTAAATGTGGTAGGAAAATTTCAAATATAGTCATAAATATCATTTATGGCCAAGAGACCATGCAAGGTCCAAGGCACATAATATCCCAAGAAATAAATGCTAAAATAACTATTTGCACCTAATTCTAGCTTAATTTGCCTCAAAAAACTCAAAAATATCTATTTGCAATAAATTAGTGTGTTTTTTTTACTTTTGGTCCAAAACACACTAGGTAGCCTCTGTGTGTAGCGCCACTTCAATAGAAAATAGGGTCTCTTGCAGCTAAGTTTTGGATCCCTTCCTAACACTGGATTTGGCTCCGTGATGGCCCGTTGGAACACCTGATGTGTCTAATTTCCAGAAATTCTTGAGTTGTGCTATGTGGATTCCATGTGCCTGTCCAAAAATAAAATATTCCAACACTGCTCTATGCGTAGCACGTGGTCTGAAAATGAGGCAGAAAAGGTCAAAATTTTGATGTTTTTTGACCTTCTGAGGGGGTAAAAATGCTCCAAATGATCTGAAAATTGGTGAGACGACTATTGGTGATGTGAGAAATCCAAAAATTCAAACGTTGAGAGCTTAGGATGCACCAATTTTGTGCGTAGAACCTAGGGTGTTGCGCTCCGAGGGGTCAAAATTTGGAAAAAACAAAATGTTGTCCAATTTGCCTCAAAATTTGTGGAGAGGTCCCTCAAGAGGTCTTGGACACCTGTTGAGAGGCTTTAGCCAAAAATCCAAGGCTTTCATGCACTTTGTCTCTTTTTAGGTCTTAAAGTTCCATGAGGGCCTTCCTTAGTTTGGCACATGCAAGCATGTTCTTCCTTGCATAATGCTTTGTCATCTTCTTTTGTAAGACAAGGCCTCTCTTCACCTCCTTGAAATGAATATGCTCCTCTTTGTGATAGTGGATGACACGTTGTGCCATCTCAAAGTCTCTTTCCCATTCTTGAAGTTGGGCATATTTCTCCAAGAGAAGCAATCTTGTATTCATCTCCTTGTCCTCATTGTCACTGTCTAAATCAATGAAATGAGGCCCTTGAGAAGTCCTCTTGATCCTTTTCCTTCTCCTCACCTTGACTTATTTCTCACCTTTCTCCATCTTCTCCTTGCCTTTGTCTTTATTCTTGATAGCTGGAGGAGATATGGCCCTTTTCCTTTTTGAGGTAGCAAACACATCTCTTTTGCCTCTATGGTAGGTGCTTGTGAGAGGGGAGTGATTGTTGGGTATGTGTTATATTCTTTCCATGACTAGCCCCACGTACATATGTTGTAGTCAAAAGTAGGGGTTTCACAGGGGCTGGCAAATTTCCTCGTCTGAGTCCGTGCGCCGCCCTAAAATTTGTTTGGTGTGTGGACCCACTCATAGGCAGACTCACCCATTTTTTGTGCATGATTTTGCACATGGTTTTGGGGTACGATGGTTTTCGGCCCCTGGTATTTTGTAGATCCGGTCAAGGGAACTACGGTTATGTTCTAATCCAGGGTTAATGGATTGGGGTTTATGTATGCTTCTGCATGTATATATATGTGTTGTAACACTAAAAGGAATATAATGAAAAATCAAGCTGGTCGTCCCGATTTGGGATCCAGGGGAAAATCTCTGTGTTTATCTGTTTTATGTTTTATGCTCTCGCTATTGTTTATTTTCTGTTATAAGATTCATGTGTAGATAATTTATGTTTAGGGTTAAAACCTACATTTGGTATCAGAGTTGTTTCGGCTTCAAGGGGACGCCTTTGCTGCTGAGGGTTTTTTGTTCGGGCCTGAGGTAGACCTTGTTCAGTGGGAGATCTGCGGGATCGATTCTTGTAGTGAAAGAAGATGGCGAGCGGCGGAAAGATAGAGATCGAGAAATTTAATGGTCAGAGTTTTGAGTTGTGGAAGCTCAAGATGGAGGATCTGCTGGTGGATAAAGATCAGTGGATCGCGGTAGATCCAGGTACTAAACCAACGGCAATGTCAGATGAAGACTGGAAGAAACTGGATTGGAAGGCTAAGAGCACAATACGGTTGTGTGTGTCAGATTCAGTATTGTTGAATGTATCTGGGGAAGCTACGGCGAAGAATTTGTGGGAAAAACTTGGGAATTTGTACCAATCTAAGTCTCTGGTGAATAAGTTGTTCCTACGGAAAAAGCTGTATAACCTGAGGATGAAGGATGGAGACTCGGTGACAGAGCATCTGAATGCCTTCAATACCGTGGTAAGTCAGCTGTCATCTGTTGATATTAAAATCTCAGATGAAGATAAGTGCATCAGTTTTTTGTGTTCTCTACCAGACTCGTGGGACAGTCTGGTTATTGCAATAGGTAGCAACACAACTACCTTGAATTTTGATGACATTGTCTCAGCCTTGCTGTCGGAGGAAATGAGACGGAGAAATATGGAGGGTCAGAATGGAGATGCCTTATCTGTACGAGGAAGGTCCCAGAATAGAAACAATAATAAGGTTTCGAGTGGGAGATCTAAATCTAGAGGGAGATCTAAATCTCCTGGAAATTTTGTAAAGGTGTGCTGGAAATGCGGAAAGGAAGGGCACTACAAAAAGGACTGCAGATCTAAAGCTCCTGAGAAAGGAAAGGGATCTGATGATGCTCCTTTTGCAGAGGCAAAAACCACCTCAGATGAAGGTGGGGATGTGTATTTGGCTTCTTCTTCAAATACACATGTAGATCATGAGTCATGGTTGATTGACTCAGGTGCATCCTTTCACTTCACTCCCCATAGGGAGTGGTTCTGCGAGTATGAGAAATATGATGGCGGCGATGTATACCTAGGGGATGATAGGAAGGCCAAAATCGTCGGACGTGGAAAAGTCAAGCTGAAGCTACAAGGTGGAAGGATTAGAACACTTTCGTGTCTTATTATTCTCAGATCGCTGTAACTATCAGAAGATGGATGATGCAAAACAGTGTTCGAGAAAGATGCCTGCAAGATGGTTCGGGAGCACTGGTATTAATGCGGGGAGTTCGGACTGGAACTCTGTACAAGCTACAAGGTAGCACTGTTATTGATGGGTGTAACAGTTCTGTGGTTCCTGAAAGTGGGACGGAAAGTCTAGCTGTCTCTGGAGAAAAGACCATGCTATGGCATCAAAGGCTTGGACATATTGGAGATAAGGGCCTTCGGATACTACATAGAGATGGTATGGTAGAAGGTATGTCTAATTGTTCTCTGGATTTCGATTTCTGTGAACATTGTGTATATGGGAAGCAGAATCGGGTGAGTTTTCCTTCTGGTGCTAAGAGGGCAAACAAGATATTAGAACTTGTGCACAGTGATGTGTTTGGACCTGTGTCAGTTCCATCACTAGGAAAATCTATGTACTATGTTTCATTCATAGATGACTTCTCAAGGAACACATGGATATATTTCTTGAGGAAGAAATCTGAAGTCTTTGACAAATTTAAAGAATTTAAGGCTCTGGTGGAAAACCAGACAGAGAAGAAGATAAAGGCGTTGAGGAAAGATAATGGTGGGGAGTTCTGCAAGAAGGAATTTGAAGAGTTCTGTAAGAAGTGTGGTATAGCACGGCAGAAGACTACTCCATACACACCTCAGCAAAATGGAGTTGCAGAAAGAATGAACAGAACACTGATGGAAAGGCAAGAAGCATGCTCGGGTACCAAAGTTAGGACAAGAATTCTGGGCAGAGGGCATGGGAGACCCATGTTACTTAGTTACCGTATTTTGTGCCCACTTCATTGCTGGAGGTGTTAGTGTCAGTCTAGTCATACTGCCATCAGTGATCAAAACTACTCTTTTGCATTTGCATATTAGGTGTCTCATACCGAATAAATTTCACCATTCCGCTAGGTCATGGATTCATTGATGGTAGTAATTCTTCATTAGTTTTCCCTCATGTGAAACTTGTTGATTTTCCTCTCTATGGTCTTCAGTCATTATTCACTTTCATTCTTAAAATCATATCAGTAGGTCATAGGATGGGTCTCATTAGTTTCTAGGGTCTCGCCATGGTCAAATTAATGAGTCAAATGTCAATAAATATCAGCAAGGTCATGAGGAAGCCAATAAGCTCAAAGTCACAGCACCAGGAAGAATCAAAGAGACATTTTATTCAGTTTGATGTAATTTTCGCCTCAAAACCATGTTTTGAGGTGAAAACATGATATTTTGCCTTTATTATTATTCATTATGTAATTTTATATCATTATATGTAATAAGTCACAATTCATAAACTGCTATCTCCACAAAGTGATGTCCCTGCCTTCAAAAGAGTTTTCCGCAACATGTTCAGTGCCAAATCATCCTCAAGTAGATCCATCACAAAGAGCCTGGAAAGAGCTTTCCAACGGTATACTACACTCCCAAAACTTACTTCTGGATTGAAATTTATGCTCAAGTGAAGTAAAAGTCCCCTATATCCTCAAAAGAAATCCCTTTTCCCATCCTTCCCTTAAACTTTATATTCTTAAAGTTTAATATTTTCTTTATAAATCCCTTTTTCCCCCCCTCCGATTATAAAATCGCATTATTATATTAAATCCAATCCCAAACCACTTCCCCTCCATCCCCCATTGAAAACCTTATGATAAACATTTCGAAGGTTCATATATATATACCCCCCCCCCCCCCGCCATTCCCAAACCACTTCCCCACCATACATCATAATATAAAGTTCAAAGGTTTTATTATAAAACCCCGCCGACCATCCCATCGCAAATCGCAATATTTGAACGATGCTTCTGATTGGCCAATCGCAAAAACTCCGATGTGATTGTGACGTTCGATAGCCTACCTCTGATCGCATCGCACCATTTAAAGCCCATCGCCGATTGAACCCTCCCCACTACAAAAATCCGATGCGATTGATCACAAGCCGCTCCTCTAATCTCCCGATCGCATCGCAATTTTTATATTCGGCGTTTTAAACTGCTCCCCACCTCTGATGCGATTGTGATTGGTCAGCCCCACCACAGTTCCTTCCGCCTTTTCCCAATTAAATGGGTTTTCTCCTTTGTTAATGCAATTAATCAATTTTTCAAAATATTTCAATCGCATCGCATTATTTCTTTCTACCACAGCACTTTGCTCCGCTCCCTCCTCAGATTCTGATTGCTATGTGGACCCCATCTCCCTCCCCTTTTCCCATTCAAATTACATTTTTCCCTTCACGTAAGGCATTATTTCATTTCATTTTTATTTCAACAACATTAATAAAAAGTCAGTTTTCTTCAAAACGGCAAATGGAAAGCGAAACGTTAGAGGCCGAGAACCAACATTGTAACAGTCACATCTTCAGTTACGATTCAAAGGATTTACACTACAGGTTTTTCCTCCTCATTGTTTATCAACAAATTTCAAATGTAACGCAGCTCTTCCTTTCGGAAAGATTATTCGCTCTTGTTTTCTATCTTTAGTTTTCAGTTCTTGAGTTGTTATAACAGCTCCTCTTTCTGTCGATCTATATTCCCACAAATCGGTTCTATTTAATGTAATTGTAAATCATTTGTAAGTGGTCTAAAAGTCTGAGGTCTGAAAACTCAGAAGTAGGGAAATAGTGTGGAAATAAACATCTCTGTGCTAAGCATCAGATAGCTTTTGAATTAATAAGAGATGCAGCTCTGATTTGTGGGATCCATGTGGTATGAGAGTTAGCATTTGTTTTTCTTCTTTGTTCATATGTGAATTGTTATGTGTTCCATTCATCCATAAACATTTCCTTTTGAATGCTTTCCAGACAGAAAGGTAGAATCCATTTTATATGCTCTGCCTTGGGAAATCATTCATACTCTGTATTTTTCTTCTGTTTGAAAAGGATCCATTTATTGTGCCCTTTTCAGCTCCTCACCAGTCTTTCCATCCCATCCTCGTTAAATTTTATTTGCTAAGTTTCCTACCTATCTTGCCCCATGAAACACCCTATGTCCTGATTTAATTCCTGATTTCAGCTGTCCCATTTTTGTCCCACACATCCCCGGAAATTCATTCATTTTATTAAAACCTTTTTCCCATCATTTTATCTAGCCTAATATCAGTCCATTTATTGTGTTCCATTGAATATTCCTTTACAGAGAGAGCCCTCTCCTATCCTTGTAGGGCTAGCTACAAGGCTGAGCGTGGTTTAGTTTTTTACCCTGTTTTGCCTTTGCAGCCTGGGGTCCAATTCAGGTGCTAACATTCTCTAGCAACTCCACTGGGGAATAATTTCAAAATTGTTTGTTTTTTAGTGTTATTTGTTTTACAAACTACAGACGGAGCCTGAAGTTATGTCAGTTAGCCTTCGAAACTACACATTGCTTTGCAAGTTCATAAGTAGATAAATGCTGCTTCAGTCAATCTCCGGTCTAGTTTTATAAACATAAAATCTGACTTGCAAGATTTGCCCCAATATATCAAATAATTCTAGACTTTTGAACGATGATGTTCAGATTTTGCTGGGCTGCAAAATAAGATTTTGTAAAATAGACATTCGACCACACTGGCTTCAAGAAGATACACCAGGGCTAATCCAGATCCAAATCCTCCCCCTGTGTTTGAAAATCCAAATCTTATCCCAAGAATTGTTAGAAGACAAGAAGGATCATTAAGCCCCAGACCTGTTTTCAGATCCTATACTTGGCCCAGTGAATGGTTTTTTGTAGAAGACCTTTCCTTTGACGAGAATTTTGAGCTTTCTTTATTTAGGAATAAGTCTAAAAAAGACATTGATGATACAGTTTTAGATCCTGACTTCCTTGTAGACATTGAAGTCCAAAGAGAAAATACCTCCATTGATGATTACATTTTGAATTATCCTCAGTCCATCACTATAACTAATATCCCTGAGCCTTCAGAATCATCAGGAACAACATTCCCCCCTCCCAATTCATCAGCATTCCCATCAGTCAATTCCCAATTGTCATCTCCTCCATTAACACCTCCCTCAAATCCTACAAGTCCTGTCGTAAATCCACCCAGAGTTATGGCTGCCAGGTATGCACCCCTGGTCTTACCCCAGGTCCTCAATGATATGCCGGCTGACTATCAAAGCAAAATTCATATTTTTGATGCCACTCAGAGCATCACAGCTCAGCAACATGTTGATAAAATGAATGAATTTTTTGATTTGCATGAGGTAGAAGCAGAGAATGTAACGACAAGGCTGTTTATTCAAAGTTTCAGAGGTGAAGTCAGAAAGTGGTTTAGAGCCTTACCGCCAGGCACAATTCGCACTTTGCAGGAGTTGCACACTCATTTCCTAGACCGATGGGAGGTAAAAAAGAACCCACTTCAAATCATGTCTGAGTATGAGAACATTAAGAGGAATGTGGGTGAAACCGTGTAGGATTATTGTTTAAGATTCAATGCTATATATAATGCTATTCCAGCTAATTTGAAACCTCCTGTGGGACTAGCATTGTTGAAATTTCCCGACGGTTTTGATGCCGACATGGCATATCAGCTGCGTGAAAGAGATCCATCTTCACTTGAAGACATGCAGAAGATAGCGGTAAACGTTGAAGCTAATCTGCTGGCTAAAAGAGCACAAGCCAGAGCCGAGAAAAGAGTCACAATAAAAGAGGAGGCCTCTACTTCAGACAGTAAAATGGACACTCTGATCAAAACAGTGGAAAAAATGGTTGATAGGTTAACCATTGCTGATAGACCTGAGCCTCAAATAAGAAATCAGAATTTCAGAGGGTAGCAGCCACAATTCAAAATTAAACAGAGAGACCAAAGAACGTAGGACCAAGTTGCACCACCACAGCAGCAGATTAAAACTCCTTTGTAGCAGAACTACGTGCAAGGGACAGATTTAGATGACAATGATCTTGTGATTGAGGCTAATCACTTTTTCACAGTGGACGGTGTGCCCATTTTCCTTACAGAAGACGAAGAATACACAGTGGCGACTCCAGACATTCAAAAAGACCAAAATTTTATTTTGGCCAATGATACAGTACTAGAAGAGGAGTCTTATGACTATCAGAGAGGGTATATGAATGCTTTGTCGGCTCAGCAAAGGCAGTACTCTTTAAGGAACAGAGAGGTTACGATCAGTCCCATTCAAAAGAGAAAGGAACTCCAAATGAAGAACGATGCATAAAATAAATCTAAGGAGCCGGCTAATCCTTCCTCTAGCAAAGCACCTGCAGTTGCTAATACAACAAACGAAAAGAACCAGCAGAACACAGTAAAGGAGCCAACAGAGAAGAAAGACCCGCCCATTAAAGAGGTAGAGAAAGCTCCCTCCTTTAATCTGGAAAATGAAATTTCTAAGTTAAAAGTGTCTATGCCCCTCACAGAGTTGGTAAAGAATAGTGTGTATAAAACTCAGGTGAACAAAGTCTTGCAAATAGATTCTATCTCTAATATTGTCAATGTAGAAGACCACTACCCTGAACTTATTTTCGGTCCAGCCACAGAAGAATCTAAAGAAAATGAAGTCCCTCCTTTTTACTTGAGTCTTAGAGTACATGAGTTTATCCTGCATAATGCTATGTTGGACTCCGGGGCCTCACATAATTTGATGCCCAAAGCTGTCATGGAGAAGCTAGGCCTTGACATCACTCGTAAATATCATGAATTTTATTCCTTCAACTCAAGTAGGGTCCACTGTATTGGTTTAATTAAATATTTGGTAGTGTCTTTAGACCAGATTCCAGCAAAGAATGTCTTGATGGATGTAGTTGTTGCCGATGTCCCACCGAGGTTTGGAATGCTTCTATCTAGGTCTTGGGGTGAAAAACTTAACGGAACCATGCAGCTTGACTTCTCTTATGCCACTATCCCTGTATTTGGCCAATTGAGAAAGTTATGTAGGGAAAATAAAATGAAATATATGATTACCAGCAAAGACAAGCCTGTAAATCATCCCATTAATGTTGTCCATACAGATTTAGAGTCTTTTGTCTTGTATTCTGATGGTGGTTTAAATGATGAGAATGTTCAGTTGGTACAAGTGGATGAAATACCTGAGATTTCAGAGAATTTTAGAGAAGTCCTTAAACATGAGAAGGATAAAGCAACAAACACTTCTGAACCTCCTGCCTACCAGCAGCAAAGAGACAATGAGTAGCCAGAAATCAGCCAAGGCAAAGAAGAGAAAGAAACAAATTTCCAGCATCTTCAAGAACAAGAAGAAGGCCTATGGAGTATGGATTTTGATGGATCTGTTGGTAAGGATGGAGCTGGTATTGGAATATGGATTAGGAGCCCTGTTTTTCAACCTGAGAAGGTTCCAAGTAATGTTAGAGTTTGTGCTTATAAGCTAGCTTTTGATTGCTCTAACAACGAAGCATAATACGAGGCTTTGATTGCAGGCCTCAAAATTTTGAAGAAGTTGAATGCAAAAAGGATCTCTGTGTATGGCGACTCCAAATTGATAATCAAACAGGTGAAGGGAGAATATCAAGCAAAACATCCAAGATTAAGGGCATACAAAAAATGCAGTCCTGGACATTTTGAAGACTTTCCCAGAGTATAATTTGACAGTAGTACCCTGGATGCAGAATTTGACTGTCGATTCCCTGGACACTACTACAATTAACTTGAAGATTCAGATGAACTCTAGTAATAAGTTTGAGATCTATGTCAAACATAGGCCTGATGTTCCGGAAAATTTAAGGTATTGGCAAGTATTTTGGGATGATAGTGAGATTAATGCATTTTTGCAGAGTGATGGAAAATTCAAAGATACTCCCATAGAGGGTGAGTATAAGGTTGATGATTAGGAGTTAAAAGAAAACCAGATGGACATATTGCAGCTAAAGGATAATGTAATTCCTAGAGGTCTCATACCTCTAGAGGAGCTTTTTGATTAGGATGATGTCGCAAAGAAACCAAGCTTGGTGCCCACAGAGAAAGGAGTTGAAGATGTGAATATTGGAATAGTTGATCAGCCCAAGTTTATCAAATTGTCAAAGACATTATCCCCTGAGGTAAAGGAAAAGTATGTTAAATTTATTTCTGAATTTTCTGATGTATTTGTGTGGGATTATTCAGATTTGAAAGTGTATGATAAGAACATAATTCAAAATACAATTCCTATCAAGCCAGATCAAAAGCCTCTCAGACAGAAGCTGAGAAGAATCAATCCAAAGCTGCTGCCATCAATTGAAAAGGAGGTAAACAGGTTGTACAAAGCAGGAATCATAGTTCCTATTATATTTTCTGATTGGATTTCGAATTTGGTCCCAGTGCGTAAAAATACTGGAGAAATAAGACTGTGTATTGACTTCCGAAACTTAAATAAGGCATCCTTAAAGGATAATTACCCACTTCCGAAAATGGACCATATTCTGCAGAGAGTAGTTGGAGCATCTAGGATGTAACTACTTGATGGCTAATCAGGCTACAATCAGATCTTGGTGCATGAGAAGGACCAAGATAAAACTGCCTTCACAACACCTTGGGGAACCTTCCAGTATGCCAAGATGCCTTTTGGACTGAAGAACGCTAGAGCTACCTTCCAGCGTGCAATAGAAATTGCCTTTGAAAATGAGAAAGATGTTTTTCTTGTTGTCTATTTGGATGATTTGACAGTGTTTTCAGGTTCAAATGATGAGAATTTGCACCATCTAAGAGTGGTTTTTCAGCGTTGTAGAAAGTTTGGGATTTCTCTCAATCCCAAGAAGAGCCTTTTTGCCATGGATGAGGGAAAATTGCTCGGGCATATCATCTCTAAAGATGGAATCCACATAGATCCAGCCAAAGTGGAGGTTATTCAGCTCATAGATCTTCCACTGAACAAGAAAGAGATTCATGCCTTCAATGGTAAGATGAATTTTTTGCGCAGATTTATACCTAATCTAGCTGAGCATTTGAGAGAAATCACCAATATGTTGAAGAAAGACAACACTGTTAAATGGAGTGAAGAAGCTATCAAATCATTCAATCTGGTAAAGTTTTCTTTTTATAATGCCCCAGTTCTGATCAGTCCCGACTATACTCAAGATTTTATTATATTTTCGTTTGCATCTGAGCATACTATGGCTGTTGTTTTAATGCAAAAGAGAGATGAAGTAGAAAATCCAATTGCCTTTTTCAGTAGGACTATTAGAGATGCTGCTTTAAGATATAATATTATTGAAAAGCAGGCATTAGCTCTTGTCAAGGCATTGAAATATTTTAGGGTCTATATTCTACATTCACACACTATAGCATATGTCCCTAACGCAACAGTCAAGGATGTGCTCATGCAAACTGATCCAGAAGGTCGAAGAGGCAAATGGATAGCAACTATGTTGGAGTATGATTTGGAGATCAAGCCCACGAAATTAATCAAAGGCCAAGGTTTGGCAAAATTGATGGCCCAATCAAATCTGCGTGCCTTAGATATAAACCTCATTTCAGCAATATCGGAAGAGGAAAATGAAGGTTTGATGGTTCCTATTTTAGATATTTTTCTACAGTCCCCTTGGTATTCAGATATTGTGTATGTTCTTCAGCACCTGTCACCTCCTCCAGGCATGTCTAAGAGTAAAGGCAGATATTTGAAGCTTAAATCTGCAAAATATTGCATTTTGAATAGTGCTCTGTTTTGGAAGGATCCGAGAGGCGTTTTGATAAATTTCCTGATTGAAGAAGAAGCTCCAAAGGTAATGCATGATTTCCATAAAGGTGACTGTGGTGGTCACCTGTTTTGGAAAACTACAGCGAACAAGGTATTGAGAGCCGGGTATTATTGGCCCACATTATTTTCTAATTTATATAAAACAGTGATGAATTGTCATGAATGTCAAATTTTCCAAGGGAAGAAGAAATTGCTTCCACTTCCTTTGAAACCTGTTTCAGTGAACGCGCTCTTTCAGTAGTGGGGGCTCGATTTTATAGGAGAAATTCATCCCGCGTCCTCAGCACATCATCGATGGATATTGACTGGGATATATTACTTTACGAAATGGATCGAGGCCATCCCTGCCAGGCAAGCGACTGACATAGTAATTATTCAATTTCGGGAATCAAATATTTTATCCCGTTTTGGTTGCCCATGTAAAATTGTGACAGATAATGCAGCCGCGTTCAGATCAAAGAAAATGCTTGATTTATGTGAAAAATACAATATTTTGCTGGGCCATTCAACAACATATTATCCACAAGGAAACGGCCTGGCAGAGTCATCCAACAAGTCACTGATGAATATAATTAAGAAAATGTTGGAGGCAAACAAAAGAAATTGGCACCGGAAGCTTATCAACGGACTGTGGGCAGACAGAGTCAGCAGTAAAAAATCAATAGGTATGTCACCCTTTGAGCTGGTTTATGGTACTGATGTTGTCTTTCCTACTTCTCTTACGGTTCTAGTTATGAGATTATTTCAAGAAGTTGGCAGTGAAGATGATGAAACCAACGAAGGATCAACTAGATGATCCACCTTCAACAAACAAGAGAAGAAGTGTCACAGAAAGCGATCCAGTTGCAGGACAAGATTAAAAAGATCTATGACAGGAAGACTAAAGCAGAAAAGTTTCAGTTGGATGACGTAGTGTTGAAATGGGATGCAAGAAATGAAGACAAAGGGAAGCACGGTAAATTTGAAAACCTTTGGAAGGGACCATACAGAATTAAAACATACAGGGGTCATAATGCCTTCTTTCTTTCAAAAATGGATGGCCAGGATTGTCTTGGAGGAGCAGTAAATGGTAGGCTATTGAAGCACTACCATTGTTGAAGACATGGATCAGAATCTATCTCATCATCATTGTATATACCATTTTATTTTTCTAAAAGAAAAGTTCAAAATGCACAGTCATTCAAGTTTGGGGCCCAAGGTGAAGGCTATAAAACTTGGATGATATGTGTATGGTTTGGTTTTATTTCAGTTTTCAGTCTTAGTCTAGAGTCAGGGTCAGTTTGCATTTGTGTCAGTTTTCAACATTTTTGATTCCATGCCCAATGAATAAGGCTACTTGGTCTACAGTGTTCTTGGCACCTCCAAGGAGCTACCATCCCCATTGGAGCCAATGTTAGTGTCAGTCTAGTCATACTGCCATCAGTGATCAAAACTGCTCTTTTGCATTTGCATATTAGGTGTCTCATACCGAATAAATTTCACCATTCTGCTAGGTCATGGATTCATTGATGGTAGTAATTTTTTATCAGTTTTCCCTCATAAGGTACTTGCTGATTTTCCTTTCTATGGTCTTTAGTCATTAGTCACTTTTATTCTAAAATCATATCAGTAGGTCATAGGATGGGTCTCATTAGTTTCTAGGGTCTCACCATGGTCAAATTAATGAGTCAAATGTCAATAAATATCAGCAAGGTCATGAGGAAGCCAATAAGCTCAAAGTCACAGCACCAGGAAGAATCAAAGAGACATTTTATTTAGTTTGATGTAATTTTCGCCTCAAAACCATGTTTTGAGGTGAAAACATGATATTTTTCCTTTATTATTATTCATTATGTAATTTTATATCATCATATGTAATAAGTCACAATTCAGAAACTGTTATCTCTACAAAGTGATGTCCCTGTCTTCAGAAGAGTTTTCTGCAGCATGTTGAGCGTCAAATCATCCTCCAAGTATATCCTTCACAAATAGCCCGAAAATAGCTTTCCAACGGTATACTACACTCTCAAAACTGACTTCTGGATTGAAATTTATGCTTAAATGAAGTAAAAGTCCCTTATATCCTCAAAAGAAATCCCTTTTCCCATCCTTCCCTTAAACTTTATATTATTAAAGTTTAATATTTTCTTTATAAATCCCTTTCCCCCCCCCCTCTGATTATAAAATCGCATTATTATATTAAATCCGATCCCAAACCACTTCCCCTCCATCCCCCGTTGAAAACCTTATGATAAACATTTTGAAGGTTCATATATATATACCCCGCCCCCTCCCCCCCGCCATTCCCAAACCACTTCCCCACCATACATCATAATATAAAGTTCAAAGGTTTTATTATAAAACCCCGCTGACCATCCCATCGCAGATCGCAATAGTTGAACGATGCTTCCAATTGGCCAATCGCAAAAACTCCAATGCGATTGTGACGTTCGATAGCCTACCTCCGATCACATCGCACCATTTAAAGCCCATCGTCGATTGAACCCTCCCCACTACAAAACTCTGATGTGATTGATCGCAAGCCGCTCCTCTGATCTCCCAATCGCATTGAAATTTTTATATTCAGCGTTTTAAACCGCTCCCCACCTCCGATGCGATTGCAATTGGTCGACCCCACCACAGTTCCTTCCGCCTTTTCCCAATTAACTAGGTTTTCTCCTTTGTTAATGCAATAAATCGATTTTTCAAAATATTTCAATCGCATCGCATTATTTCTTTCTACCACGGCACTTTGCTCCGCTCCCTCCTCAGATTCTGATTGCTATGTGGACCCCATCTCCCTCCCCTTTTCCCATTCAAATTACATTTTTCCCTTCACGTAAGGCATTATTTCATTTCATTTCTGTTTCAACAACATTAATAAAAAATCAGTTTTCTTCAAAACGGAAAATGGAAAGAGAAATGTCAGAGGCCGAGAACCAACGTTGTAATAGTCACATCTTCAGTTATGATTCAAAGGATCTACGCTACAGGTTTTGCCTCCTCATTGGTTATCAACAAATTTCAAATGTAACGCAGCTCTTCCTTTTGGAAAGATTATTGGCTCTTGTTTTCTATATTTAGTTTTCAGTTCTTGAGCTATTATAACAACTCCTCTTTCTGTCAATCTATATTCCCACAAATCGGTTCTATTTAATGTAATTGTAAATCATTTGTGTTGTCTAAAGTCTAAGCAGAATCAAAGTAGGGAAATAGTGTGGAAGAAATACCAAGGCTTACATTGTGCGTACTGGATGAATTAATAAGAGATGCAGCTCGATTTGTGGGATCCACGTGGTATGAGATTTAGCATTTGTTTTTCCTTTGTTCTGTTATATGTGAATTGTTATGTGTTCCATTCATCCATAAACATTTCCTTTTGAATGCTTTTCAAGATAGAAAGGTAGAATCCATTTTATATGCTCGCCCTGGGAAATCATTCATGCCTGCTTTTTTTTTCCTTCGTTTGAAAAGGATCCATTTGTTGTGCCCTTTCTAGCCTTCCTCAAATGCCTTTTCCATCCCATCCTTATTTATCTTTATTTGCTAAGTTTCCCCGCCTCTATCTGCCCCATGAAATAATTATGGTCCCGATTTAATTTCCCGGTTTAAATTGTCCTTTTTCCCACACATCCATGAAAATTCATTCATTCATTTTATTAAACCTTTTCCATCATTTTATCTAGCCTAACATCAGTCCATTTATTGTGTTCCATTGAATATTCTTTTACGGAGAGAGCCCTCTCCTGTCCTTGTAGGGCTAGCTACAAGGCTGAGCGTGGTTTAGTTTGTTACCCTATTTGCCTTTTGCAGCCTAGGGTCCAATTTAGGTGCTAACATAAGGATAAGACTCCACATGAGGTATGGACAGGTAAGAAACCCTCTCTTTCACATCTAAGGGTATTTGGATGTGATGTATATGTACATGTTCCAAAGGAGAAAAGGACCAAGTTGGATAATAAATTTGAAAGTTGCATCTTTATTGGGTATAAGGATGGTTTAAAAGGTTACAAGCTTTGGAACCTGGAAACAAGGAAGGTTGTGTATAGCCGAGATGTGGTGTTTAGAGAGGTGAAAAATGTTGTTAAACATGAAATCATACCAAAGGAACCTGAGAAGATAGAGTTTGAGCTAAAGGAGTATGAATCAGACTCTACAACAGAAGAAGATTCAGAAGAGGAAGAGCCACAAAATCCAGCTTTGAGAAGATCGGGTCAGAAAGAAGGCAACCGTAAAGGTATATTCCATCTCTTTCTGTTCAAGTTTGCCTTAACTATAACCTGCGATGATCCCATAACTATCATGGAGGCATTATATTCCGTAGGATGTAAAACTCTGGAAGGAGGCCATGGTTGATGAAATGGCATCCTTCCACAAAAATGAGGCATCGGATCTGGTGGAAGGAAGCCCATTGGGAGAAAATGGGTGTTTAAGAAGAAGATTAATGTAGAAGGCAAGGTGGAGAAATACAAAGCTCGGTTGGTAGCGAAAGGTTATTCCCAGGTGCCGGGAATTGATTTTGGTGATATTTTTTCTCCTGTTGCCAAGGTTACTTCTATTAGATTACTTTTATCTGGTGCTGCTGCATTTGATTTTGAGATAGAACAGATGGATGTGAAGACAGCTTTTCTTCACGGGGATCTAGAAGAGGAGATCTACATGAAGCAACATGAAGGCTTTATGGTGAAGGGTAAGAAAGAACTGGTATGCAGGTTGAAGAAGTCTTTGTATGGGTTAAAACAGTCACCAAGGATGTGGTATCAGAAATTTGATACCTATATACGGGGACTTGGCTTCACCAGAAGCAAGGAAGATAATTGTGTTTATTTTAAATTAATTGGTGATCGTGTTATATATCTGGTCTTGTATGTGGATGATATGTTGTTGATTGGAAATGACAAAGAAATTATCCAAGATTTGAAGACCCAACTGTTCTCCAAATTCGACATGAAGGATCTTGGTGCCGCAAACTATATTTTGGGCATGGAAATTAAGAGAGATCGGGCAAAGAGGAAGCTCTGGTTAAACCAGAGGAAGTATGTCGAGACTATATTGCAGAGGTTCAATATGCAGGATAGTAAACCGGTGAGTGTTCCTATTCCTGTAGGTGCAAAGCTGTCTGCTGAACAGTGTCCCAAGACACAAGAAGAAGAGGAGGATATGTCCCGTGTTCCATATGCAAGTGCAGTGAGTAGCCTGATGTATGCAATGGTCTGTACTAGACCAGACATTGCACATGCAGTGGGAGTATTGAGCAGGTTTATGTCAAACCCAGGGAAGGAGCATTGGACAACAGTGAAGCGGGTTTTCAGATATTTACGTGGCACTAGTGATTATGGCTTGTGCTATCAGGGAAGACCAGGATTGGAAAGAATGTTGGACATTCGTGGTTTTGTTGATGCAGACTGGGCTGGAGATCTGGACCAAAGAAGATCTACAAGTGGGTATGTGTTTAGCCTATTTGGAGGCGCAGTCAGTTGGATGAGTAAAAGACAGTCTGTAGTGGCTCTTTCAACTACAAAGGCAGAATACATAACAACCACTCATGCAAGCAAGGAAGCAGTTTGGTTGCAGAGATTGTGTTCAAGTATGGGGTTGGTACAACAAGCTATAAGGATAGACTGTGATAGCCAAAGTGCAATTTTCTTGGCTAAGAACCCTGCTTATCATTCAAAGACAAAGCACATTGATGTTCAATATCACTTTGTTAGAGATATGGTTGAGGCGAAAAGGGTGTTGCTGGTAAAGGTGGACACTTTGAAGAATGTTGCAGATGCATTGACGAAGTCTGTGAGCACTCAGAAGTTCTCTTGGTGTAGAGAAACAATGGGTGTTGAAGAATTGGCCCAATGACTAAGCTCTCCTGTGGCCCCCTGTGGAAAGAAAACAACAAGTGGGAGAATGTTGGGCATGTGTTATATTCTTTCCATGACTAGCCCCACACGCTATACGTTGCGCCGGGTGCAGCAGGGGGCTTTCTGCCAGGCAGCGCCCTGGCGAAATTTTTTTGGTGTGCGGTCCCACTCATAGGTAGACCCACCCATGTTTTGTGCATGAGTTTGCACATGGTTTTTTGGGGTACGATGGTTTTCGACCCCTGGTATTTTGTAGATCCGGTCAAGGGAACTACGGTTATGTTCTAATCCAGGGTTTATGGATTGGGGTTTATGTATGCTTCGGCATGTATATATATGTGTTGTAACACTAAAAGGAATATAATGAAAAATCAAGCTGGTCGTCCCGATTTGGGATCCAGGGGAAAATCTCTGTGTTTATTTGCTTTATGTTTTATGCTCTCGCTATTGTTTATTTTATGTTATAAGATTCGGTAGATAATTTCTGCTCAGGTTAAACCTTCACAAGGATGAGGGTGCCTTGATCCTTGATGAAGTCACAAGCCTTTTCATCTTTGTTATGGCTTTCATGAGTGACTTCATACTCCACTGGGTCACTAATTTCTTGACCTTTAACCTCATCATCATCCTTTCTTTCCTCACTGTTTTCTTTATTGTCATCTTGGCTCTAAAACTAACCACTACCCTCCTCACTTGCTTCATTTTGGCTTTGTCCTTCACTGAGGTTTTATTCTCTGTCACTTTCATCATTTTCACTTTGAGCTCCTTTGTCATTTGGAGGTTGATTAATGTCATGACAGATGTCATGACTGTCATGACTATTTCCTTGCTTGTCACTGACTGTCTCATTTGTATCACTATCTTGGTCAATGCCTTCATCTTAAAATTATGTTTCAGCCTCATCAGTTATCTGCTCTTAGTCTTCAGTTTCTTCATCCTCTCCCTCTATCTCTTCATTTTCATCACTTTTTTCACTATTATTGGGCTCACTTTCATGTTCAAATTCATCACTGTATTTTGCACCTTCCTGCTGACTTTCATCTTCATTTTTCTTTTCATAATCCTCTTAGCTGTCATCTTGATCTTCCTCCTCCATGTCATCATCATTAGGCTCTTTTTCTACCCCACTATTTTCCTCATTTTCATCACCTTCATCTTCTTGATTAAGCTCTGCACTTGCATCATTGTCTTCTGCCCTTGCCTCATCTTCTTCACTCTTTTCCATGCTATCATCATCCTCTTGGTCTTCCTCAATGGATTCTACCTCTTCCTCACTACTGTTTGTTTGTTCATCATGGCTACTGCCATCATCTTTTTCTTTAGCATTGTTATCCTCTTCCTTGTTTTCTTCATCTAGCTCTGCTTCTACCTCATCTTCTTCATTGTCATCTGTTTGCTTCTCATTAGGGCTACTATTAGCTCCTTCATGTGATACATTAGGAGAAGGGATAGGAGGTGAATTTCTTTGTGGAGAAGGCATATGTGGAGATGAAGGAGGGGTGCAAGTAGGTGGATGTGAAGAGGAAGGAAAATTTTGTTGAATGAAGGATTGGGGATTGGACAATACATCATGAGAGATAAAAACTTCCCAAGGGATTCCTTTCTCCTCCATTTGGTGTAAAACAATCATCTTGACCAAGGAGTGGTGAAAAAGGCTCTGCATTTGGTGGGCATAACTCCTCTTCTTGACTACTGAAGTCATTTTGTCAATGCTCCGATATAGGTAGTATGGTAGGTTCAGTAATTTAACCCTGGTGAAGTGCATCAAAAGCCTTATGTGATAAGAGTAAACCCTGGAGTACCTTCCCTCACAGGTGAAGTACTTGATAATATGCCTCATTAGTAGGGCATACCTCTCTAGCAGGTGGGAGAATGGGAAGACAACTTTGGCAAATTTTTTAACAACCTAGGTTTGAGGTAGGGCTCATAATAACTCAAGTCCAATTTCTTCTATCTAAACCATATCTCACAAATGTCTGGAATTCCTGTGGCTTTAGCAATGGATTCAGATGAGAGCTCAAAATTCAATCCTGCTAGGTTGACTTGTTGATTTTTCAAACTAAGGATGAACAACCTAATCAAGTCTGAGTGACTTTGGACTTGTTTAATCTTCTCACAAAACTGATAACACCCAAGATCATGAAAACATGCAAGGATCATGGGAGAATAAGTGATTTGAATGGTGTCTAAGGGCTCAAACCTATTGACCCTTCCTCCCTTGTGTTTTGGCTTGGTAGGCCTTTGGGCTTCATCACTGCTGGTATGAATCTCTTCTTCAGACATGGTGATTGGTTTTTTAGCACAGAAGGATTTAGCTTGTTTGAGAGTTTTTAGGTCTAGGATGGAAAATGAGTGATGTGAGGGAATTTTTTTCCAAATGAGGGCTAAGATGAAGCATTCAAGGAGTGTTTTCAGCTTTTAGAAGAAGTTTTGCTGGCATTGAGAGTATTTTCACCTTATGACAACCCTTTCAAATTTTCAAACCCTAACTTAGGAGGTCAATATTTGATTTTTTATGCAGCTTAGGGTTTGGTAACATCGAGCCTCTAAACATCTTATTTTTTATGAAAATGACTGTTTGGAAGGTAAGAAAAAGAGCCACCAACCTTGTTTCTTTGACTGTAGGAGAGTTGGAGGCAAAAATATTAAATTTGAACAATTTTTGAGCAAATTTGGACAAGCTTTGTTTGTGCATAGCGCCTGCCCGACTGCACATTCAAGTCGGGTTGGGCTGGCTTGTCGGAGCACAGCGCTGGGTCAACTTGGGCCGGAGATGGGACTGTCAGGCCTGTCGGAGCACAGCGCCGGGTGGATGGTAGGAAGGTCGGGCTTTTCCTGTGCCTGTGCGTAGCGCCCGCTCAGGTGCGTAGGGCCAACCTCCCGGTGCGCAACGCAGTGTTAAATAACACTGTCGCAACCTCATTTGTGCGCAACACTAATGGCCAGGTGTGTAGCGCCAGCCTCAGTGCGCAACACCTAAAATTTTCTCCAAACTTGCACAAAAAACCCTCCAAACTCACTTTCAACAACTTCTTCTCCTTTTTGAAATGACAATGAGATGTGAAAGAGGTCAAGGAGGCTTTATAGTCTTTTTGAAAGATCATTTGATGCTAGAAACCCACTTTATAAGGTTTTATTTCTCTCTCTATTTTTCTCACTGTCTTTTGGCCTTTTTGTCTTGTAGGTGGCAATTTGCATAATAATGTTTCTTTTCTTTGCTAGAAGCCTCTAGATGTCTCCCTTATGCTCAAAAAACCCTTCAACCAAGTTTAAACCTGTGCCTTAAAACCACTTTGAAAAATGAACCTCTTTATGATGCTTATCACTTGCAAACATCAAATTTTTATGATATTTTGACATATTTCCTTTGACTGACATTCTGTCAGGTTTCCTCTCTAAAACAGTGAACAACCTCTTAGCATAAAAACCCTAACAGCAAGAATCAGTAGCCCCTTTAGTCTTTATGTGGGAAAACATTGTGAAAAAAACTTGGTCTGTTTATCCTCACCAACATTCCTATAGGTAACCTTTGTAACAGTCCTTATTTGTTCCTTTGATTAGTTTTCAAATTATGTATGATTAGTGAGGGAGGTGAGATTTATAAACCATTTTTGTGCTTTTGCTAGCCACTTCTATTATTGCAGGTGCCTACACAATTTATTCCCTTGATCACTATCTCTTTTGAATTTGGACAACTCATTTTATCAATAATGACCCATGTTTTCCATAGTTTCCTCCTTTGGAAATTTCTTCCCCTATGCTTGCCTCCTTAACCCTTCGAAAATGTTTCTGTCCTTTCTTTGGGGAGGAAAACCTTGAACTGATATTTTTGTCTCTTTTTTTCCCTTTGGTGAAGTGGGGTACTAGTGTTTAGGTTTGCCTCCTTGGATCCTTTTAGTTCTCTGATTTTACCTTTTGATGAGGTGGAGTTAGTGCCTCTTGGCCAAACCCTAGAGGATTAATTTGAAACCCCTTGAAACCCTCTGCTTTTTATACCAATACTCTTTATCCTTTCAACCCTTGATGATGTGGATTCAATGCCTCTTTGCCAAAACCTAGAGGGCAACCTGAAACCTTTGAAACCCTCTACTATTATGAAGGAGGTTATGTGTCATCATTTGACCTGTTTTGTCAATTTTCCCAAACTTCTAGGCTTTAGGGCTGCTTAGGAAAAAGTATATAGTGTTGTCTTCTAAGTTCTCAGAAACTTCTCAAACTCGCTCATCATCTCTAAAGGTCTTCAATGTGCTCTTGAAGGAGTAGAGGTGGCCTTTTCTTCTGTAGCTTTTGGACTGATTTTACATGTTTGCCCAAAATAGTTATAAACCCCGATTCTTTTCAAATATGTAGTCTGCTGCCTTCTTCTTGCTATGAAGGGTCTTCTTATGATGGTTTTTCTTTTTACATTACCTATGGCTAGTCTGATGGCTATTTGATCTTCTTGTATAAATGTGAGCAAAGGGCAGTTGTCCCTTTGCAAGATTCATGCTCCAGGCCAAAAAACCTTCCTTGAATGACCTTTTTGATCAGTTTGGACAAAATCATATGTCCTTTTATTCTTCGAATGTATCTTCTTCATACAAGAAAACCAGAGGTTGTAGGGCACCAAATCCACCCTATGAATTTGTGAAACCCTAGGTGACCTAGTGGAGGCTTCCTTGGACTTGGTTTTTGGAGTGAGACCTATAATTTGGGATTATCAAGTGTAAGGTAGAGTTTATGATAGACTGGTGTATTGAAGATCTAAAATCCAATGTACTTGATTTAGCTAAAGAGTCTATAGAGATAGTTTGAGACCATCAGTGTTTGAGAGTATTTTGGGGGACACAACAAAGCTGTTTGATTGGTGGGATTAGGTAGTAGTGGGGTGTTTTTTAGAAAAAACAAAACAAAGAATTTGGGCCAAAGGTGAAAACATATAGACAGGAAGAGTGACATAAGCCACTAATGGGTTTTATGGGACTGGTAAACAATGCTAGACATGATGGAAAGATGAAATAGTGAAAAACTATATTTAAGGATGATGAAGGCAATGAGATTTCTAGAACTCACAATGTTCATGAACTTTGTTTCTAGAAATCTAGGGAAATCATTTAGTCATCTATGAAGGTAAAAATTACTGATGACTAACACACCTCTGATGAACAGAAGTTGAAGCTATTCCTAGCCACCCTTAAGGATGCAACCTTGTGCTGGTTCATGGGTCTGCTTGGAAATAGCATCACTACCTGGAAAAATATGGAAGAGATCTTTAGAAGAAAGTAAAAATAATACTGTAGGTCCAAGGAAACTAAGTATGAGATATTTAGGATGACTCTAGGGCCCGATGAATCCCTAGAGGATTATGAAGAGAGTTTTAAATTTAACTATAAGAGAGCCAAGTGTGCTATTGATCTTGACTCACTCAAACTTGTAATTCTTCGAGGGATCAGTGAAGAGATGATAGAAACCTTGAATATGTTATCAGGAGGAGATATTTACCAACAACCCTATGAAACAATCAAAACTGTCTTCCGGAACCATTCTAGGGTATTTAGAAAGAAGGGAAGAGCTAGCCAAAGTAAATCCAATACCCCTTCCTCTTCCAGCTTCATAAAACATGAGATTGAAAACATGATAGAGGACTTCAAGAATGACATGATGCACACCTTTTCTTTGCAAATGGACACAATGTAGGTCAAAAGCAAGCAAGAGGAAGCAGAGAGAGCCTTGGCCATATTTTTTCCTAGATGTACCAAGAAAAACCCAAGAAATGAATGTCCATTGAATGTCATAGAGGTTTGCTTAGTCTGTGAAGAGAATCATGCCACAGACAAGTGTCCCTCCTTAGTTGGACTTAAAGTTGTATTTGAAGGTGGGGCAAAAATGCCAGAGGAACTCTGTTTCATCAACCAAAGAAGGCCTCAGGGCCCTCGGCCATATCAATAAGGTATGCAAGGTGAGCCTCACTCTTACTATTAAAACAATAAGAGTTCAACCATGAAACCTTAGTACACCCCCACTCCTCCAACCTGTTCTACACCTCCTACTTGGCCTTCCAACCCTTCATATCATCCTTAGCCAGTAAACTATCCATTTCAACAGTATGTTCCACAACAACCTCAGTGGAACAATCCATCCCAAGGGTGGAGGCCTCAACAAAATCAAATACCTACTCTAATGCCTCCACCCCAACCTCAACCTCATCTTACTGATGCTGCTCCACCTAAGATACCTATACCTGCATAGCCAAATCCAAATGTGAACAAAAAACAGGCACAACAATCTCCCAGTGGAGAAACATCCCATCCATCTTATGTTGTGGAGATACAGGAGGCTAATCTTAGTTCGATAAGATTACTCCTATAAAACCATCCCCCATATCCACCTGTAGAGGTTGAGGAGGAAAAGGAAGAAGATAACACTCAGATCAAACAACCTCCTTTTCCCGAGCGCTTGATCCACCCTAGTTAGCACACTCCAGAGGAGACTGAATTCTTGGGAGAATTGGAAAATTTGTGTGTAAAGATACCACTTCTCCAGGCCATTAAGGATGCCCTTATCTAAAATAGGCTCATCAAATAAAAGTGCTTCAAGAAACCTGGAAGGAGGAAGAGAGATACCCCCACCATCAATGTGGTAGGAAAATTGTCTGACCCGATGTTGGGGAAGGTGATATTTCCAAAATAAATGGACCTTGGTAGTCTAGTTTTTGATGTAAATATAGATGGTGTCATAGTCCCCAACACTCTGATTGATTTAGGGTTTGCCATAAATATCATGACCAAGGAAACTATGTTGGAACTTAATATCCAAGGGACTTTGGGGAAAAGCACAACAGTTATGCAACTTGCAGATCGGTCTACAATAACTCCGGAAGGAATTGTTGAGGATGTTATGGTTACCATTGACTCTTGGGAGTATCCTACAGATTTCCTGGTCTTGCATCCAGAAACCAAGTTTAGTGGTTATCCTCTCATCTTAGGGAGACCTTTGGTTAGCCACTGCAGACGCCATGTTCAATTGTCTGGCCAACATGACTATCAAAAATGGGCCTTTGTCTAAACAACTGTATTATATCCTCTAACCTAGCCTTCCATTGATAATGATCTCCCCTATATGGTTGGAGGATGAAGAAGATAAGTTTATATAAAATTTCCTATGTGTACCATAGATGTTATTCTTAGAGGGGGGTAGCTTGATGAAGATGAACTCTTCGACCATGCCATTCAAAACCACCACTAACACTCTCTTGAAACCTTAGTCAAAGAGTCTTAAAGACAACCTTGATGGAAGTGCACTCAGTTGATACAACCTCTCAAACCACCCTTCCTCTCAAACCACCTAGGCTGTCGATTTTGGCCCATCCATATCTCTGAAAATCAACCCAAACCTCTCAAATGAAGAAGAGAAGCAACTATGCCAGCTTTTGAAAGAAAACCTTGAAGCATTTTCTTGGGATTACAAGGACATGAAAGGGGTGCATCCTTCAGTATGAAGACATCACATTTACATCAAAGAATGATGCAAGCCTATGAGACAACCCCAAAGAAGAATGAACCCGGCTCTAAAGGACATAGTCAAAGAAGAGCTGTAGAAAATATTGGATGTGGGGTTCATATATCCTATATCCGGCAGTGAGTGTGTATCTCCTCTTTTCCTAGTCCCAAACAAGAATGGGAAGTGGCAAATTTGTGTTGATTATTGAGAAATTAACAAATCCACCAAGAAATACCATTTCCCTTTGCCCTTTATAGACCAAGTCCTAGATGGCCTTGCAGGGAAGAAGTTATTTTCCTTCTTAGATGGGTTCAGTGGGTACAATCACATTCAAATCAGCCTTGAAGACCAGGATAATACTACTTTCACCTGACGTTGGGGTACCTTTGCTTATAGAGTCCTACCCTTTGGGTTATGAAATGCCCCAACCACCTTCCAAAGAGCAGTCTTGAGCATATTTTCTGAGTTAGTCCATGACTCTACCAAAATTTACATGGATGATTTCACACCATATGGGGATTACTTCTAGGAAGCTCTCTCTAATTTGGGTAAAGTACTAAGAAGGTGCATTGAGATGCATCTCTCCTTGAGCCCAAAAATGTGTGAATTCCTGAAGAAAGCAGGGGTTGTATTAGGACACTCCATATCCAAAGCAAGAATGCAGGTAGACCCAAACAAAATCACTATCATCAAAAGGGTACCTTCTCCTCAAAAGAAGAAATATGTCATGAGTTTCTTGGGCTTAGCTGGTTACTATAGAAGGTTCATCAAAGATTTCAGCAATATGGATTCACCATTATTTGGGTTATTGGTCAAATATTTTGAGTTTATTTGGTATGGTCCTTGCCAAGAGGCTTTTGAGCTCATTAAGAATTAGTTGACTACTGCCCCCATCCTTCGAGGTCCAAATTGGACTCTGCCTTTCCACATCCACACTGATGCATCCGAAAAAGCTGTAGGGGAAACATTAGGACAATTAAAGGACAAAATCCCTTATGCCATTTATTTCATCAGCAAGAATTTTTCCAAAGCCAAGCTGAGTTATATTGTTACTGAGAAGGAGATGTTGTTCATTTTCCATGCATTGAAAAAATTCAGGAATTATGTCACTGGATATCAGAACTTTGTTCACACTGACCATGTAGCCATCAAGTATTTAATGAACAAATCGGATTTTAATGCTAGAATAATTAGATGGTTACTACTTTTGTAGTAATATGATTTGAATATTGTTGATAAACTTGGAAAGGAAAATGTTTTTGCATAGTTTTTGTCTAGGTTATTTCTCCCTAAAGGTGAAGAAGGAATGGTGGATGACCATCTGCCAGATGAACACATCTTTGCCATATCAACACTCTCACCATGGTTTGCTGATATAGCCAACTGCTTGGTTTCTGGAAGACTCCCTCCTAATATTTCATTCAGGGAGAGGAGCAGAATCATTAGAAAAATCACCCCTTTCACATGTATTGGGGGGAATCTCTTCAAGCCAGGCCCTGATCAAATCCTAAGAAGATATGTGAGGGAGGAAGAAATTTTTGATATCCTCTCTGAATGTCATGATAGCCCATGTGGAGGCCACTTTTCTGCAAATAGAACTTCTTACAAAGTTTTACTGGCGGGTTAATATTGGCCTAACCGTCACCAAGATTCCAGAAGATACACTAGCAGGTGTGACCAGTGCCAAAGGATGGGGAAACCCACACAAAGGGATGAAATTACTTTACACCCTCAGGTGGCTCTTGAACCATTTGACAAGTGGGGCATGGACTTTGTTGGACCCATCGATCCACCATCCAGACAAAAGAAGTATATCATAATATGTACTGATTACCTGACAAAGTGGGCTGAAGCAAAAGAAGTGAAGGTAGAAACCGAAGAAAAAGTAGCAAAATTTCTGAGGGAGATTGTGTCTTACAAATTTGGATATCCCAGAGAAATAGTCACTGATCAGGGATCACATTTCACCTCTCACCTCATTGAGAATATTTTGAGGAAGCACAAGATTAAGCATAGAACTTCTACTTCCTATCACCCTCAGGAAAATGGCCAATTAGAAGTAACTAACAGAGATTTAGAGAGCATCCTCACCAAGGTTGTGAGTAGAAAAATAAAATATTGGGTAGATAGATTGGTAGAAGCTACTTGGGCCTACAACACCACTTGGAAGACAACAACAAGATTTACTCCTTATGAACTAGTCTATGGTAAGAAAGCTCTACTTTCAGTTGAGTTTGAATTCAATACTGTAAGAATGGTAGTTGAATTAAATATAGATCTAACAAATGCCCAAAAAGAGAGGTTGCTGCAACTAAATGGATTGGATGAGTTCAGAATGAAAGCACTTCTTCACACAGAGGTGGTTCAGTTGCAAAGGAAGGTGTGACATGAAAATAACATCAAAGAAAAGACCTTCCAAGAAGGAGATTGGGCATTGTTGTATGATTCAAGGTTTAAAGACTTCAAAGGAAAGATGATGACAAGTTGGTTGGGGCCTCATACATTGGATAAATTCTTTGATAATGGCGCAATTCAAATCATGGCGATAGATGAGGAAGGGATCCCCTTGTTTGTCAATGGTCAGAGAATTAAAATTTACAAGAAGCCTTTTTCAAGGGCATAATTGATAAATTCAATAAGAATAGAGGAGTATGTGATGGGAAACTCCATAGTTTCCCACACTTCTTGGAAAAAAAGGAAAAAAAAAAGACAAGAAAATAAAAGAAAAAAATCAAACTTGTGGGTTGAAAACCTCGATGGAGGCAACTCACTTGCTATAAAAAAAAAAGCGGAGGGGGGGGGGGTTGGAGAATAAATATCCATAGGTGAAAAAATATCTGAGGTGACCAAGGCAAGTATTTGGGTTGAAAACATCCATGAAGGTAGCCCACTTTATTTCGAAAAAAAAAGGAAAAAAGAGAAAAAGAACAAAACCAAAAAATGCATCTGAATCATTGTGTTTTTTCTGTGTTTTTTTTTTTGTAGGTTGTTAATGGATTTTGGAAAACATAGGGAAGCATTCATATTCTTTTCCCTTCTTCTATCTTGTCTTCCATCCCATCATTCACTCCATTCATCTTCATAACTTCCTAAATCACCTCCATACACCACAATCCTCCATTCCTGAGCACAATGTAGAAAGAGAAGCAACACACAAACATACTGCTACAAACATCAGGAAGTTCCTTCAAAAAAAAAAATTTTCATGGACTTCTAAGAAGAAAAACAAGGGTAGTTACATAATAGACTATAGGATAATGAGAATTCCACCCATGGCATCTCAAGCACCCGACGCGACATCCACAACAGAGAGAAACAACAGACAAAGATTAACAGCTTATTTAGGAAGCTGCTCCTTCAGAAAGCTACTCACTGAGAGAACAAGAATATGGTGAAGAAAGCAGCATCTAAAAAGGCCTTTCTCAAACCTACAGCTCCTGCAACCGCCTTGGAAACAACAACTAAACTCAGGTATAAGCTCTCACCCCTTTCTACGCATTCATAATAGCCAGAAATAATTAATTTGCAGACTTAGAGTTTGAGGGGCAGAAAGGTGGCCAGTTAAATTGACCACCGCCATGAGGTATGGATGGATTAAAACTAGGAGTACACACCACGTGGGCATGAAAAAGAAAAATTTTAAATTAGTGGAGTAGAGGAGAACGAGGGGAGGAAAACACGCAGTCCATCCTGATTTAACAGGGAGGAGGAACCAATTGTCTACTAAAGAACTGGAGCTGAGAGGAGCTATATTGGCACTCCAAATTTAGCTGCGTCATCTAATAAAAGGAGATGTCATCTCATCCAAACCAGTGAATTGACAATTTTTAGAGGGAGAGGACCCACGAAAGCATGCAACCCTTGAAGAAGAGGAGGAAGAAACCAACAGAAACAAGAAGAACCAGAAGAAGAAGAGAGAGAGACAAAGGGCCAAAGAAAAATAGAAGATATGGACATAGAAGTCATAGAGATAGCAGAAAGTGGGAGAGACACAGACTCACAACCCAACTTCACCTCCCCTCACTACAAAAAGATAACTATCACCATGGCTCCTCTGAGTGCAAAAAGAAAAAGGAAGAACACTAGGTATTCCAGAGCTGAAAAGAATCAAAGAAAGCCAGAAACTTCTCCCATAAGCCCGATCATCATTGAAAAATCACCAAGGGGGGAGGAAAGAATCAAAGAAATATTTCTAAAGGAGTAGCTGCAGAAGGCACAGGTAGAGAATGTAGCGCTAAAGGAGAAATTGCAGCAAAAAGAGGAGAAAGTAGCCACGATGGCGGACTTATGCATAGAATCCCTTCAACATAGATTGCCCTATGACTCATATGATGTGTACCTCAAAGAACAATCGCTTCCACTTCAAATCAATACTCTAGCCTCACATGGATCACTTCATTTCCAAGATTGTAGGCAATTCAAGAAGTTCTACAAGCAAGCCAACATAGCTGAATAGGTGAACATGGCAGATTTTTATATGCATAACTTTCTGCTGACAAATCTGGAGATTTGGGACCCCAATCCTACAATGGGGGATATGCAGTTAATGGCTCTAGAATCTTGGATGGCGAATGAGGACAATAGAGCCAAAGACATATGGAAGGTCATGGGATGAAGAAATAGAGAACCCTTATATATCAGAACAGAAGTGTTCAGCCCAAGAGGATTCATTCTTAACCATAAAGAGATTGAAAAGGAACCTGCACTAGTTGAAAGCTACCTTCAAACTCAAAACGAAGTGATAGGCCACTTTGATGATGTTTCTAGGAAGATAGAAGATAAGTGCATTATGGCCAGCTAGAGGAGATGGAACAACCTCCCACATAGCCTCAAGAACAGGGAGTGTCATACTCTAGAAAGACTGAGGGGTGCATTGGAAAGGGCACCATTATACAAGAGGGCCATGCAAGCCAAAAGAGATCCTATGGTTGGGACTAAATCACAACCCACCTTTGTTGCTAGGGCTGACCGATGAAGAGGACACAAATGCACAAGATAGAGAATGGGAGAATGCATAAAAGAATGATGGATTTTACCCTCTTATAGAAAATCCCACACTTCTTCCTCGAGAAATCAAGAGGGTTGTCAAAGCTTTGAAGGAAATGGAAGAGTATCAATTGCTCAGAGGATGATCAACCATTTAGTAGGGGGGTGATGATGAGCTCCATCATTAGACATATTTGGATGGGTTAATAGTCACATTTTTGCCTTCTTAGATCTCTTTTTCTTGCATTTTTACTATTATTTGGGTTTATGATGCTAATATAGGTGGTGATTAAGGCTAACATACTCTGAGTGCCTAATATAAGGTTGAGTGCAAAAAATCATGAATTATTAAGCATTTTTATAAAGATTTTATCACAAAGACTTGGAGGAGACAACAAGGAGAAATTATAGGAGGATTTTCCACCCTCAAAGGCAGCCGAAGGATCGAAAAGATTCTCTCCAGCAATTCGAATTCCACAAGCAGTTGAAGGACCCCCAAGGATTCTCTCCTGCAATTCGAATTCCAGAGGCAACCAAGCAACTCAAAGAGGAGAGCACTCAATCTTGGTTTACTTGGAGTCTAGTGGACTCAATCACTATTTTGTAGGGAGCTGTTGGTAGCTGCCCTGTAGAATAAATAGAGCAGAGCTAGAGCTAGGAAGAGTTAGTCTATACTAGTCTCGCTTCCATTCAGAATTATTGTTGTGAAATATTGAAGATTTTTGTTTTATTCGGGGATCAAAAATTTCAAATATGTATGCAGTTATTATTTTATGAAATGAGCAGACTTATTTCATTTGATTGATTTAAGTTCAGAGGGCTAGGCTCATGGGTTAGGGCCCAATCCATGTGCCTAAGATTCTCTACTGTTATTATCTTTTCCTTTCTGTCATTCAGCTAGTTTTTCCTCTGTCATTTAAGTTAGATGTACTTCTGATAAGTTTCATTTCTATTTAGTTTTTGTGCTAATGTATTTTTAATTGCTTATGCATAGTGAAATAGAGGAAAAACTCCAAAAATTTGGTCAAGTGTCCCCCCTCTCATCTCTGTCAATAGAGTTCGAGTAGGGGCAAACCTTCCCACGGGCCAAAATTGCTTTCTGTTTGAGTTCAGGGAAGAATTTGTATTACCAAGTCCAAGCCTTTCCTTCACTATTTCATCCCGCATTTATATCTATTTCCCATACATGAATCCACAGGTGTGATTCACTTCTAAGCACTTCTCTTACGCTTCCATTTACCTCTTTTACTTCTCACCTTAGCACTACACTTACCTTATTTCAAACAACCTTAAGCTCTTCAGCCTTACTTCTCTGTTTTTCTTCGTTCACGGCTGCCTTACCCTTTTTACAAAAAACACATGAAAAACCATACAGAACCACTGACAACCCAACCTCCGCCTTTGCTCCTCAATATTCCTGCCATCTTACATCGCACTTCACAATCGCAACATTTAACAATTACCTTAACACTTATCGCCCATTCCTTGCGATTATGATATTACGAAATCACAAATAACACTTCACACCAATTACCTTCTACTATTAACACTCACCGCTCATTCTTTGCGATTATGAAATTGCAAATCACAACTCTTAGCTTTTTCCATAGCCACGTCATCCCCATCTCACATCGCATCCTGCAGAACTTACCACATCGCAAATCACAACCTGCAAAACTTACCAGATCGTAAATCGCATCCTACAGAACTTACCACATGACAAATCGCATCCCGCAAAACTTATCACATCGCAAATCACCGCTTGCAAGCTTTACTGCAACACAAATAGCACTTTACACATTTTAGTTTATTCCCATTAATCCTTACCACTATCCTTGTAAACTTGCGATATTGCGATTCGTGACCCACCACGTCACTCTTCGCACTTCGCACTATGCATCATTTATTCTATTCCCATTAATCCTTATCGCTATCCTTGTAAACTTGCGATATTACAATTCGCGACCCGCCACGTCACTCTTCAAACTTCGCACTGTGCACCATTTAGTTTATTCCTATTAATCCTTACTGCTATCCTTGTAAACTTGTGATATTGTGATTCGCAACCTGCCACGTCACTCTTCGCACTCCGCACTAAGCACCATTTAGTTCATTATGTTAAGCCCTTACTGCCATCCATTTAAACTTGCAAAGTTGTGATTGCGACATCACAGATTGCAACTTTTTCTATCCATCGCATTTCGCCATCGCATTTCTGAGTTCTTCTCGCTCCGAAGTCAATTCTTGCGTTATAATAAGGTTTCTTAAGGGTTTAACCCCCTCTTTCCACTCCAAAGCCATTTATCACACTATCATAAAGTTTTATAAGGGTTTAAACCCCTCTTTCCGCTTCCAAACCTCATTTCATGTGTTAAACCCCCCATTAGCCCTCTTAGCCCTTTTTCTTCCCTCTAAGCTACAAATTAATTGTTTTTAATTAAAAACAAGGCATGGATAGTTTCGTTGCATGGATAGGAGTATGGTAGATAGATCATAGGATAGGTAGAGTGCATTTAGACGTTTGGCCAAGTTAAGTGTGGTTTAGAATTAATTTCCTTTTTGCTATATGTTTTCTACAAATTAAATTAGTTTCATTCTTGGCATTCCTTTCCAGCAATTTAGTTCAGTTTCCTTTCTTTCATTTCCTTCCATCAATTTACTTTCCAGTTGTTCTCATAATTTAAGAAATAACACTCTTTTGTGAAGCAAAAGAGGATGACATGAATAGAATGCATTTGCTGCGTATATAGCACTATCACCTCAAATTTTACACAAACCCCGGGTTGATAAATTAAAATAGGGCAGCCCCTGGGAGTTACAACATTCTTGGTGCAATACTAGGGCTCACCAAGCGGCACCACCCTACCTGATTTTACCAGCAGATCACCCACCATCTGTATGGATTCTTGCAAATTATTTTGACCCCTCTTCTTTCCTCCTTTTCCAGATACACTCAGGTCCAAGCCTTTGCTTGGATGAGAGCCTAGGTCATCTAGTTGATCTAGAGATTCTGAATCTTTTTTATCTTTATATTGTTGAAAATTTTCCTTATATAATTTCTTTTGATCTTCGGGGATGAATATTTCATCCAAATGTCACCATTCATTCAACAGTATTTTCATAATTTGTTCTTATGTGTTGAGATCCCCCTTCGTTCAATCATTTCCATATTAACTTGATACTTATTTTGAGCCTGTACTTATTTTTCCTATGGTTCCTCCTCGAATTTCTTCTTAATATTGTTTCCACCCTTTGGAAGAGCTCTAGGGTTTTCTTTGCTAGCTGGATCTCAAACCTCACTAGGGTTATCGCCTTCCTCCTTCAATATTTCATAGTGATTTGTGTTGTTGGGAGCATGTCTTGGTTAATGTTAAGCAATAACTGGGGGGTTCATGTGTTGAGATTATTTTTTTGGACTTCCTAGAATCCATCTAAATATTATCGAGGTTTGGTTGTATATTTATCAGTTTGCGACTCCACGGATTTGGGTTGATTAAGAGGGAATTACCTGTACATATGGTCATATTCATGGCATCTTTTGCAATGAAATGGAATATGCTCATAATACAGTGGTTGTTGTCATACCTCATCTTGATACTCTAGCTCAATGAATTGCGAGAGGGGCTCAGTAATATTCATATACACACAGATTCAGGAATATAAAGTATACCTTCCTCGTCTTGTTAAATCAACTACCTTAACAATCCTAATAGAGTTTCCTAATTCTTCCAATATATCTTGATCCCAAAAGTCCACAAGAAAAACAAATATTCTAACCCATCTCGGGGCGACCACGAATTTCTCCTGATCGAGGTTATAGAATTATTCCCAATGGCACATGAAGAGACTAAGTCCATTGTAGAATAAATAGGGCCCATTTTCAAAAACCCCCTTCTTATCCTCAATATTGGTAAAAATCATTGTAAAGAAACTTCGAGCCCATAAATTCAAGTCTATATTATCTTTTGGCTTCCATTTTAGTTGGATTCATTTAACTAGATCTCATTTAGAAGGCCAAATTCCTATAAACTTGTAGATCAGTGAATGGTATTTTATAATTTAATGATAATACTCCAGTTTTTTGTTGGGAATCACAAATCAGGGCTTCTTCACTGCTCTTGGCATATATTGTCCCTATATTCTTCCCTGCCACTGTGCTCCCAAGACCGGGTTGCCTTTAACTCCTCCTTCTATCTTGTTTGAGGCCACGAACCCTCCTTGGTTGCTCGATTCTGCTATCGTGATGCTACAATAAGAGGGGATCTCTCCCCTCTCAACTTGTGTGCTCATGCCCCCTGTCATAATTCCAACAGGGGACTACACCTTAGGTTTTGAGAAGAGACACTTGTAATGATTATTCATAAATTGCAGGTCAAAACTCTAGCAAAGCTCATTCTTTCTCTTAATTAATAAAAATATAAAGGTTTTAGTTTTTTAGACTTAATTGATTTAAATAATGAAAATTAAAAATTAAAAATTCAATATAATTTTGAATAAATTTACAAATATAGTTTAAATTTTACATCACTTTCTATAATATTAAACCATACTCATTTATCATAGCATATTGCCTAAGGAAGGTTGTTATTGGATATTCTCATACAATTTCAATGTTTCAAATGAATCCTTAAAAGAAAGTATGGGCCTAGTTGATTGGTGTTGGGTGTTAGGTTTTTATTTTATCTCGGTTTTAAATCTATCTCAAGTTCTTGTCAAAGGCCTATATCCACTTTGTGTTCATATGCTTGTTTCTTTCAGGGGTATTGATCAATCTTGGTTAATCTAGTTAAAAATGGAGTGTGGAATTAGTTTTGGTCCTTTCCTATTTTATTTAGATTCTTAGAAAACATGCTCATTCATGCAGATATGCAATAAGTAGAGGCTCATAGGATGACTCCTATGCCAAATCCAAATTTCAATCCTAGACAAGGATTTATCACATGCAAACTCTTCCTAAGAATCAGAAGGAAATCAAAGAGGCAGAGAAGGAAATTGTGAATGACAAAGAATATCACTTGGACTCAAAAATATTTTCCATACCAGTTGACAAGATGTCAGATTCAAGGCATACATGTAGGAGATAAAACCATTATTTACATATTGTGTATATCACTACTGATATATAAAGTCTCTTTTGGGGAAGGTCCTCCTTGGAAGGAATGATGGCAATGATGAGATTTTATTGTATTTAGATGAAAATACAACTTGAGCACAAGGAGATGGAAAAGAACATGGCTCAAATAAAGGCCTCCATTCTGCATGGGAAAGGAACAACACCACCTAATCTCCCTACTGATCTTGCTCCCAGAGGTCTCAACCTCTTCTAATTTTTTGAATGTTTAATTATAGCTTTCACTTTTGGTTTTGTTCTTATATGGCAATTGATGCCTTATATATAGCTATTTCTTATCACAACTGGGTTATACCATGTATACACCATAGCTATGCTAGTTATGTTTTGGAATTTTGGACAAAATCTCTTCTATTTTTCCAATAGTCTAGTTTCCCAGGTGGTAAACCAAAACAAATAGATAACTAGACGATATGTAACTTACTTCAATTTAATTAAAGACTTCTAACTTAACTCCCCTGTGTGTGTCTATATATATATATATATATATATATATATATGACATAAAAAACAAATTTTAAAACAATATTATGGAAAAATATAAATTAAAATTTTATGGAAAATAGGAAGATATTGAGTGTGTGTGTGTGAAAATTGTGTAGTTTATATTTAGATTACAAAATACATGTCACAGTCCCCGATGGGGGTGTTAATGAGGTTGAAGCAAGGGCTTTGGAGCCAGTGCCTGCAACCCCCCCACCCCCCTTGAAAATGATGGGAATTTAAGGATGGGTGATGTGGCTTGCCCTCACATGCATATACATGCAACTCTACAGTTGGAAATTGTTATTTATATCAGCCTTATGGTGGGTTTGGATTTTGTTAGTTGTGGTTCAAGTGGAGGTAAGGGCTAGTCCTCGGCCTCCCACTACATGTTCCCTAATCTAGTTGTGTTCATGAGAAGCCCTGCATTAGGGTTTGAATTTGTAATTAAGATGATGAGAAGTTAATGCAATGACCTGCAAGAGCAACAAAGATCCCTGGTAGTCCTACTCCATGCATGGTCATTTGGAACCTAGAATTTGTTGGAGGGCATCAATTTCTTCTTGCAACACATAGGTTCAATTTGTTTTCTCATTGTGCGGAGTTATTTTATTTATTTGTAGTTTTTTGTATAGGTATGAGGTGTTGTGGTTTATGTCGTTGTGTCTAGAATTCCAGTCTCATCCCATGGATAGGGCTTGGGGTGGCTTTTCAACATTTTTTGGCTATTATTTCAAGGATCCTTGAGACATTTAAAGTTTGGGCAGGCAGGTATTGTCTCGTTTAATGAATTTTGGAGTCATTCCATGAAGTTTTTAGTGATTCCTGTGAGGCCCTTGTGCATTGAGTTTTGTGGTTGCTTACATCCCCTAGGAATTTAGGGTTCTCTTTCTATATGTTTCTTCTCTTTTCGCTTAATGGTATCATGGTGTGTCCATCGTAGAGAAGTTTTCATGCCTTTCGGCCTCCCCTCGTCGGGGAAGCGCTCAGGAATTTGGTTTGTGTATTGAGTTTTGAAGGGATATTGTGAGTTGGTGTTCTAGTGCTTTAGGTGGGTTTGGTATTATCTTGTTTATTTGTAGGAAGAGGAATTCACATTAGTTCATTTAGTTTCCTCCAAGCTTTCTCCTTAGTTATTAGCTATTCCATCGAGAAAAAGAATGCGGTGTAGCCAGGTGGAAGGTGGCAGAATCCATAGTAGGTCAAGGAGGAGGACATTAGAGCAAATTTTAGCCTAAAAAGTGTCCATGAAAATCAAAATCCTTTAAATTTAAAAAGAGGTACATAAGAACATAGGAATGATAAAGAGTGCTATCAAAGAGTTAGACAAGGAAAAATAATGCGAAAGGATCGATGAACCGGCGCCCTTCCCACCGGCGGCTTCTGCAACCCTAGCCGACTGATCACGAGGAGCAGCTCTCCTCCAAGCGCTCTCGTTTGGGCTCCGGCCATGGCAACTAACTCGGGGGGGGGAGGGCACGACCCCCCCTGCAAATAATGATTCCTCAGGCGCCCATACTGAACCGATCAACACCAGCGCTGACATGCAGCAGAAAACGACAGAACCCCAGACGACTTCTGAGCAGGTACAACAGGACAAAGCAACCCCCTCCTCCTCCACCTGCAAGCCTATAGCATCAGAACGGCCCAAGATCGATTTGCCTAGCCATCGAATCAATGCCCGTATTCAATATATGCGAGATCATGCCCTAATCGGCAAATTTATCAGTTTCTGGCCCACAGAAAAGGCCCTACAAGGATGGATCGCTTCAAAATGGAAGCCTAAAGGACACGTTACTCTTCAGCTCGGCCCGAAGGGGTTCTTCACGGCGATTTTCCTCTGCCTTGAGGATCGCAACAGAATCATGGACGAAGGGCCATACTTTTTTAATTCGGCTGGCCTTTACCTTCGAAACTGGATCGAAAGATTCAATCCTGATAAAGAAAACTTCAACTGGGCACCTGTTTGGATCCGTCTGTACTCGTTGCCTCTGGAATATTGGGACGAAGACACACTTCAGGAGATTGGCAAGGGTCTCGGGCAGTTTATCAAAATCGCTGAAGAGACCAAGCTTCGGCGATACACCTCTTATGCGCGGATCTGCGTGTACATGCATCTAGACAAGGCCCTTCCTGATGCTGTGAGCATATACCATGATGATTTTGAGTGGATCCAACCACTGGATTACGAGCATGTCCCTTTCAGGTGTCGACGTTGTCACGCCCATGGGCATCTCTTCAGAGATTGCCCCCTCAACACTGCATCCCAGAACAAGGAGGCTGATACACAACCTGAGGCAGATGGTTTTACCAAAGTAGCTCCTCGTAGAAGGCACAACAAGAAAGCATCATCGGCAGGTAAAAAACCCTCCTCCTCTTCTAGTGTTCCTACTACCAGCAATAGTTTTGCCATTCTCTCCAATGCAGAGCAAATGCCTAACTCAAGCCCGCTGCCTCCGCAGTCCCATCAAACCCCCAAAGCGTCCACCCCGATTCCTGCCCCGCTGAACCCCTCCTCCTCTCAGCCAGAGACAAACGCCCCTACCAACCCCTCTTCCAAACCCCCCTCTGGTACGAAACTCTTAACTTGGCATCCAGAAACCATGGATCTGGATGATCCTAAAGCAGCAGCTGCTATCCTTGATAGAGGAAAAGATACCCAAAATGCCTCAAATCCTATGGAAGAAGATTCGGAGAGCCTTGAGCTTGGGGATCTTGACATCATAGGCCTGGAGGATGCTTGCAAGCGCCAAGAGTTTGACAAAATCAAGCCCCATCAAATAGAAACCCTGGCAAAGGTTCTGTCCAAAGCACAGCAACAAGCAACTCTTGGTATACAAACAGGAAGTCATTGGGACAGCCTCAAAGTAATCAAAGAATCAAAAAAGAGGGGCCGAAAACCAGACTGGCAGCGCACAATTACCATTGGGGAAATACTAGTAAACTCCGGGCGATACCCCAAGCTCACGCGGTTCTTTCCGCCCCTGTCAAATAGTTCCTCATGAAATTGATCTCATGGAACATCAGGGGGCTTAATAGCCCAGGAAAACAAAAAATGATAAAGAACATGTTACAAAAAGAAAAACCAAATATTCTCTTTCTCCAAGAGACAAAATGTAACAGTGACGTTTTGGGAACTTTTTTGTCAAAAGTATGGCCTAGTAGCAGTTCTGCAGCAATAGATGCTTCGGGATCTTCTGGAGGGCTGGCTATAGCCTGGGACACTCAATCCATTGTCATATCGGATATGCATGCAGCTCACAATATCATTCAGGCCATCTTTCACCCCATTGGCACAAATATATATGGGCATCTCTCCAACGTTTACTTCCCGCAGGAACTAAACAGGAAGATCAACCTCTTGAATACAATGGAAGCGCTCAACACTCACAGAGCCCACCCTCTCTGGATTGCAGCAGGGGACTTCAACATGGTAACCAAAATGGAAGAACGAACAGGAGGCAGAACCAGACCGGACCCTGAAAGCATCCACTTTAGAAATTTCATAACCAACAGCTGGCTGATAGATCTCCCATTCACCAATGGATCGTTCACTTGGAACAACAAAAGATCAGGGATCCATCAGGTCGCCTCCAAGCTCGACCGATTCCTCATTTCAGATAACGTTATACACATAGGGGGTGACCTAGAGGCATCAATTCTTCCTTTTGCAGGGTCAGATCACTGGCCCATTGCATTACATTGGCACAATCCTGGCCCTCAGATCAGGAAACCCTTCAAATTTGAAGCCTTCTGGCTTTCGCATCCATCCTTCCAAGAAATGGTTAAAGCAGCTTGGCACAACTTCACCCCCCCCCCATGGATGCAAGATGTACCAGTTTCAGCAAAAACTGAAACACCTCAAGGCACTCATCAAGAACTGGAACACAACAGTATTTGGCAACATTTTTCAAGAAATCAACATTCTCAAAAGACAAATGGAGGAAGTACAACAGAAAATCATAAAAGAAGGAAGATCAGAGGAGGCTAATACACAAGAAATGCAGATCCAAAAGCAGCTTGACGAAAGGCAACGGCAAGAAGAAATTCTCTGGAGGCAAAAGTCTCGAATCAATTGGTTAAAGGAAGGGGAACGAAACACTCGTTTCTTCCATCGCTCCACTATTCAAAGAAGGATGCAAAATCGCATCCACAACATCACTAACCAGCACGGGGAAAAAGTAGAGTAGCATGAAGAAATAACGCAGGTCCTGACGAACTATTTCCAAACCACGCTTCAAGAAAAGGCCACCATAGACCGACAGCCAGCCATAGCCGCAGTTACTCAGCTCATTCCCAAGCTCATCTCTGAAGAGCATAACAAAATGCTACTGCGCCCTGTCTCCATGCAAGAAGTTGAATTAGCAATGGCACAAACCAAAGATGGAAAAGCACCAGGGCCTGATGGATTTACTGCAAATTTCTTCCATCACTTCTGGGAGCTCATCAAAACTGAAGTCTGGGATCTGGTAGAAGAATCAAGGGCCACTCACTGGCTCCTCCCTCTTTAAACTCCACCTTCATCGCTCTGGTGCCTAAAGAAGAACAACCCAGTACCCCGGAGAAGTATCGTCCCATTGCCCTCTGTAACGTGATCTACAAGATCATCTCCAAAGTCATTGCTAACAGATTAAAGCCTCTGCTGCCGCTCCTCATCTCGCCAGAACAAACAGGATATGTGGAAGGTCGCCAAATCATGGATGGTATCATCATGACTCATGAAGTCATCCATTCCCTCAAGAGCACTAAAAAACCAGGTATGCTTCTTAAAATCGATCTCTCCAAAGCTTTTGACAAACTTTGCTGGCACTACATTCAGAGCACGCTCAAAGCCTTTGGTTTTGATCAGATGTGGATTCGTTGGGTCATGAGTCTTATCTCCACCCCTCTCTTTTCCATCCTGGTCAACGGCTCCCCTTCCCAAACTTTTGTCTCTTCTCGAGGCATCCGTCAGGGGGACCCTCTCTCTCCCTTCATTTTTATCCTTATGTCAGAAGGTCTCAGTAGGCTCATTCATCAAGCTGCCCAAACCGGGGATTTACGTGGCATTTCTCTTTACGGTTCTCCCGCTTCTACTCACCAGCAATTTGTTGACGACACCATGCTCTTTGGATTCCCTTCAGCCCAAGAAGCAAGATCTTTCAAGCGCATTTTGCACCTTTTCTCTCTCGCCTCTGGCATGACTGTCAATTCCTCCAAATCCCAACTCTTCTTCTTTAACACCCCTCCCCTAATCCAAACTTGTGTAGCCCGTATTCTTGGATTTGCGATTGCCCGCCTCCCCGCCAAGTACCTTGGCGCCCCTCTCATTGACTCAGCCCTCAAGCATTCTGCTTGGTCTGTTCTCCTTGATAAACTGGAGGCTCGCCTCTCCTCTTGGACTTTCAGAGCTCTCAACCTAGCCAGTAGACTTGTCCTGATCAAAGCGGTCCTGCAATCTATGCCACTTTACCTCTTTTCGGTGCTTGCAGCACCCAAATGGGTGCTCAATCAAATCAGAAATCTTCAGCGCCGCTTTCTATGGGGCTCCTCAACTCACACCCGGAAATGGGCTTTAGTAAATTGGAATACAGTCTGCTCCCCCAAAGAAGCCGGAGGCCTGGGGCTCAGAAATCCCCATCAGAGCAATGAAGTCATGGGCGCACGACTATGGTGGAAATGGCTCACGAGCCCTCACGCTCCTTGGGCTAAGTTGTGGGCTGCTAAGTACGCCAACAACAGACCGATGAATGATTTGATCAGACTCAAACCTGAGACAGCGGGATCGCTCATCTGGAACTCAGCCAAGCAGCATCACGCCCTCATCCACCAGCACAGTTTTTGGGAGGTTCGGAATGGCCAGACAGCACGATTTTGGGTAGACTCCTGGCAACAAAGGCCGAAGCTTGTGGACACTCTAAATTTGACTAACGTGGAAAGATACAATGGGCCAGAAGAGCTGAAGGTCAGTCAATGCTGGACAGCTAATACTAGCAGCAGCCATCAACATTGGAAACACCCGTCTCTCCTCCAACCTACCACTCCCAGCAACATTTGGGAAATTCTCCAGGAGGAACTACAACGATGCATAATTCGTTGCTCTGATGACCCGGATATCCTCAGATGGGGATACTCGCCCAAAGGCATATTTACCACACAAGAAGCCTACAGCTTAATATATCCTACTCCTCACCCGAAAGACAGACTCTGGAATTTAGTTTGGGCTAAGGGGACATGGCCCAAAGTCTCCACTTTCCTCTGGCTCCTCAGCCACAAAAGAATTTTAACCTGGGACAATTTGCTAAAACGCGGCTTCTGTGGCCCATCTCAATGTCCAAATTGCAAACAGGACACTGAAACCATTCAGCACCTTATGCTTACTTGTCAGATGGCCAGCCAGCTTTGGAACAAAACTTGCTTCCGCAGCCAACGCAGCAAACCACAGGGGGACATCACCAGCATTCTTCGACATTGGCCGCAGCGTTCTTACAATAGCACCATTCTCAACTTTCTCTGGCAAATTATTCCAGGTCTCCTATTCTGGGCCCTTTGGAAAGAAAGAAACAGAAGAGTCTTCAAGCATCAAGCCACTCCCCTGGACATACTATGGACAAACTTCCACAGCAACCTTCAGGAGTCTCTCTCTCTTACAACTTGGTAGGAGGAGGATATGCCCAATCAACCTCAAGAGCTCAGCGTATGGCGAAACTGGCAATTCACCATAACTCCTGTGCCCAACATCAACAAGCAGAACCCCCCAGACTCCATCTCTTGGATCCCTCCTCCACCCGGGATAATCAAATTAAATTTTGACGGGGCTTCCAAAGGGAATCCAGGCCCGGCGGGATATGGAGGCATTTTCAGAAATTCCCAAGGAGAACTTCAGGCCATCTTCTACGGATCCATTGGTTGGGACACCAACAACTCCGCTGAGCTGGAAGGGCTCTGGCAAGGTCTCAATCTAGCTCGCCTCTATAACTTCCTGCCCATAATTGTGGAAGGTGATTCTCAAATTCTGATCAGCATGGCAAATCAGATGCTCCATGGAACCAATTCAGCCAAGGTAGCTACCAGTTGGCGATTAGCCTCCAGAATCGATGCTCTTAGCAATTGGGTAAAAGTGAACCAAGCTATCACCTTTACTCACACCAAGAGAGATGGCAACAGGGTCGCGGATCTCATGGCCAATCTAGGAGTTGACAGTCCGGACTTTCTCAAGCACGGATCTATCCAAATCATCAATGATAGAAACTCAACTCAGGAATGCATCAAGTTGGTGCGAATGGATCAGACACTTCCGGATGCGGATGTCAATATGGGTTAAGAGGCCTCCAGGCCTGGCGCACACACCAAGGAGGTTCACCTGGGGTGGCCACATGGCCCCCCATGGTGTTATTAATGGCATGCCCATTAATCTCGAGCACTTGCTCATTACTCCTCCTCGCCGTCATTCGAATTGTCCTGCTCGCCGCACCAGCCCTCAAATGGAGCACCACTGCTCGCATTCCTCGGATTGCTTCGGCTCTGCTCGCCGACCTTCGTCTCCTCTGCGCTCGCATTGCCCGGGCGGCTGTGCTTTCAGTGAGGCGTGCTTTGGTTCTGGTGGCAGACGCTCTCTGCATTGTTGTTTGGACGCGCTTCCAGGCCATCGGTTTGCTTATAGTAACTTCTGCCCTGTTCTGTTCAATTCGCATTTTTCTCCTGTCAATATTGGTCAAGTTAACTCCATTCTGTGACTCCTTCGCTTGGCGGTAGGATTCATAGGGTGTTCGGTATGCCGAGCTCGAACGAAAGAATGTCTTGCGGAAAAGTGCCTCTAAAGGCGGTCCGCAGGCGAGAAGACCCCCGCAGTTACCTCATGGACCATGTCAAGAGCATCACATTCATCCGTATGTCGATCCGCTCGGTCGTCTCCATGACACCGTTGCCCAACATCAACAAGAAGAACCCCCCAGACTCCATCTCTTGGATCCCTCCTCCACCCGGGATAATCAAATTAAATTTTGACGGGGCTTCCAAAGGGAATCCAGGCCCGGCGGGATATGGAGGCATTTTCAGAAATTCCCAAGGAGAACTTCAGGCCATCTTCTACGGATCCATTGGTTGGGACACCAACAACTCCGCTGAGCTGGAAGGGCTCTGGCAAGGTCTCAATCTAGCTCGCCTCTATAACTTCCTGCCCATAATTGTGGAAGGTGATTCTCAAATTCTGATCAGCATGGCAAATCAGATGCTCCATGGAACCAATTCAGCCAAGGTAGCTACCAGTTGGCGATTAGCCTCCAGAATCGATGCTCTTAGCAATTGGGTAAAAGTGAACCAAGCTATCACCTTTACTCACACCAAGAGAGATGGCAACAGGGTCGCGGATCTCATGGCCAATCTAGGAGTTGACAGTCCGGACTTTCTCAAGCACGGATCTATCCAAATCATCAATGATAGAAACTCAACTCATGAATGCATCAAGTTGGTGCGAATGGATCAGACACTTCCGGATGCGGATGTCAATATGGGTTAAGAGGCCTCCAGGCCTGGCGCACACACCAAGGAGGTTCACCTGGGGTGGCCACATGGCCCCCCATGGTGTTATTAATGGCATGCCCATTAATCTCGAGCACTTGCTCATTACTCCTCCTCGCCGTCATTCGAATTGTCCTGCTCGCCGCACCAGCCCTCAAATGGAGCACCACTGCTCGCATTCCTCGGATTGCTTCGGCTCTGCTCGCCGACCTTCGTCTCCTCTGCACTCGCATTGCCCGGGCGGCTGTGCTTTCAGTGAGGCGTGCTTTGGTTCTGGTGGCAGACGCTCTCCGCATTGTTGTTTGGACGCGCTTCCAGGCCATCGGTTTGCTTATAGTAACTTCTGCCCTGTTCTGTTCAATTCGCATTTTTCTCCTGTCAATATTGGTCAAGTTAACTCCATTCCTGCAGCTCCTTCTGGAAACTGGTCGGATTCCTCCCGGAATTTCAGTATGCCCAGGCTCAGGCAAAGAATGTCTTGCAGGAAAAGTGCCTCTAGAGGCAGGTCCATGAGCGAGAGACCCTCCAATTCTACTGCAGGTTACTCCATGGACCATGCTGAAGAGCATCACATTCCTCTGTATGTTGATCCTGCTGGTCGTCTCCATGACAGCATTGCCCCGGCGCCTCCTCAGCCCTCGCTCCCGCCTCGTGCTCCTGCTCTGAATGTTCATTCGCCTCCCCCGCTTCAGGCCTCCGCCCCCCCTCTTCGCCCTGGCAGTCATTTCACTACGCATTCAACGCAACAAGTGGAGCCGCGTTTCGACTATGCTGACGACCGACCCTCCATTATTGCCCTCATTTCGATCTCTTTGCGGGAAGAAGTCACTCTCCCTCCTGTTCAACCGCGTAACCCTGTGCACCCCCCTTCTAAACCTAGCTATGAGCCCCCCTCTGGCCCTGCTCCCGGTCCTAGCTCGCGCCCCCTCAGATTCCCGCATGTCTCTGCAACTGCGCATTCAGGACAGGCGCACTTGCTGATGGAAGCTGGCCCGTCTGGTGAAGATGCTGATAAGAACGATGAAGAGGATGCGGAAGATCACTATGGCTGCCGAATCGAGGAAGAGAATCCGGAATCCGACTAATGGCTCCAGGATCGATTCTCAGTATGATTTCTGTGTTAGAATTTTTGATAAATTTTTGTTTTCTATAGTCACCCACAGCAGACAAAGCTGCATGTATTTTTTGGCACTTTTAAGTTATGATAATCTGCATGTAAGGGATATAAGTGACTATGCACCGGTGTCCCAGTTCCTGGGCGGTGGCAACTTTGACAAAAGAGCTGGTTTCCCGTTAAAGGGCAGCTTCATAGCTAGACAAACAATGGATTTCAAGCCCGGTCTCAGGCTTCCTCAGCTGAACCGAGGTAGTTTTGTATTTTAATGTTTATAATAGAAATAGAGTAATTTAGAAAAAAAAAAAAAAAAAAAAAAAAAAAGAAGGTACATGTAAATATTTTGGAGGAAAAATAAGAAAAAAACTACTTTTTAATTTCCTTATAGGTTTACTAAAATTTCAAGTGTAGACACTCGTTGGATGCATAATTAAATTTCACATCCAACGAGTACCCATTATGCATATTTTTAAGAGTACCCACATTGATCAAAATTTAATATACATTAAAAAATCATGTTGAACAACTTTTTTTAATGTATCTTCATTTTTTATGAATTTTGGAATTATAAAAGGTATGCATAATGGGTACTCGTTGGATGTGGAATTTAATTTTGCATCCGACGAGTGTCTACACTTGAAATTTGAGTAAACCTATAAGGAGATAAGCTAAAAATACAATTAAAAAAAAATAGCTTTCTTCTTTTTCCTCTAAAATTCTTAACTCTTATTTTATTATTTTAACTATTATTTTAATTATTTTCCTTAGGAGGCCACTTTCAAGCGGAAATTTCCTCTAATGACTCTTCACTCATAAATCCGCTGCCACTTACTTCAAAGTTGTTCCACCAGATACAAGGAAGGAATTAGCAATCTTGAGACTCAAGCGAGGGTTGAAATACAATCTCATTTCGACTCTAAAATCATGGAGGACGTGTTGGCATGGGTTCCTGAACATGGACACACTAGGGAAAATAAGAAACAATATTTGGATTTTGTGGCTCTACACTGGAAAATGAAGACCTTGTTGGGTCTGGTGTTGGAAGATAATTAAGTGGCGCAGTATAATGTCTTTGCCACCCTAGAATACATCAAGAGGATTCTTAGAAACCAATGCTTTTTCCTGGATAGGATTGACTCCCACTTGGCGCTTGTGGAAGGTCATATTGCTTACGAATTAGATAGTGGTGACCTAATGGATCCTTCAGGCTCAAGTGTGAGGGCTCCAATGATAATCTCCTCTTTGGATAATGACTACTGTTTCAGCTAGGTGCCTTCATAGTTGGGTGGCTTATGTGGTTGTTTTCGGTCCGATCAACATGGCTCTGTTTACTTGTCGGTTTCGACATTATTGTTTTGGTTTTCTTGTTTTTGAGATGACTAAGGAGTTTAATTTGGTTCTATTTTGTTGATATACTTTTCGGGTATGTATTTTTTTGTGGGTTAATGGAATCATCTTCATCTATGGTGCAAATATGTGTCTAAGAACCATTGTATTTGGGCTTTTATGGTGATGTTTTAGTCCTGGTTTCAATAATCGAAGTGTTTTCAGGAGGATCAGACTCCTCAGGGAGAAATCTAGAAAAATTATATAGCTTTTCTTCTTTTAGTAATATAAAACTTTTCACAAAAAAAAAACATGTAACATTACCAACTTTCTTGAATAGAGAGCGTAGATTTCCACAGTTCTTAATATTGTTTGAATCTTTCGAAGATGAACTATGTAGGATTTTTCCTTGTCCAACATTTTGGGTGGACACTACACCCATCTTCAGGGACTAGAAAACCAATAGATAGTAAGAGATCATGTTCACCATAATTATCAATAATGAGAGCTTGGAGAATAGAAAAAAGTCACAAAGAAGTGAATAATAAATAAAAAAGTAATTAACGGTCAAATGATATGATATGGATGAGGATAAGAGGTGAAAATATAATAAAAGAAAAAAAATGATTAGAAAACAGTAAAAATAAAAAATAAAATTATTTTTATTATATATATATTATTCAACCAAATTTAGCTATGATTTTTGGGCTCCACCCCCTCTTATATAACAGATTCCGTTGATTTCATTCATAAAACCAAAGACCTCCACCTTCATAAAAATGATTTACTAGTTAGTTTTGATGTGGTCTCCCTATTCACTAAAATTCATGTTCCTGAGGCTTTGAACATACTCTTTAAACTGGTCGACGATGAAACCCTTAACCTCATCTAGATTTTCCTCTCTTCCATTATCTTCTCTTACAAAGGTACCATCCATGAGAAACCGAAGGGACAACTATGGGTTCTTCCCTATCCTTGGTTGTAGCTAATATATTTATGGAATATTTTGAAGCCAAAGCCATAAAATCATGGCATATTAAGCCTAAATATTGGTTTAGATTCGTGGATGAAACTTTTTTTATTTGGCAGCATGGCATTAAGGCCCTCCATGCCTTTCTTTCCCATCTCAATAGCATTAAACACCACATTCAATTCAAAATAGAGGTTGAATCCAATAAATCCCTTCATTTTCTTGATGTCCTTGTTACCATGATTCTTGATGGTTCCCTTTCACACCAAGTTTACAAGAAGAAGACTCATATTGACCATTATCTTCATGCCCTTTCTCACCAACACCCATCCCAAAAATCAGGGGTCCTTAAAACCCTTATCTCCAGGGCCCTTAATATCTAAGATCATGAGTTCCTTCTCTCAAATAAATCCCACCTAATCCAAGCTTTCAAATCCAATGGCTACTTTTCCTCTCAAATTCATAAATATTTCCAAGTTGTCTCTCACCCAAAATCCTCTAACCCTTCCCCCTCCCTGCATATTGGCCAAGTCACTCTCCCTTACATAAAAGGAACCACCAATATGATTTCCAAAATCCTATCCAAGCAGAACATTAAGATAGTATTAAAGCCGCATAGAACCATTAGAAAATTAATTTGATCTATGTAATATTCCTACTTAGCCTGAGCTAAGAGGAATATGCATTTTTGTTTTAATTTCTGTTGCATGAATAAATGAATGAAGGAGAACATGTAAAACTCCTGAAAAGAATGAATAAATCAATGCCCATATGAACAAGGATAAATCAGGGCCATGCAAATAAATCACTTGCAGGTGTGAAAGGAGTTTGAGCTATGAGACTGGGTCAACCTTGACTAAATCTACAGTGCTATCTAGATTCAATGTGCCTCATGAAGGGACAACGCAGTTCTAGAAGGAGGCCCCTCATGTGAAAGGAGCTAACTCATCAAGGTGGTTTAGGGTTTGCAAAGGCTTTCATCTTATAAAAGGAAGGAGAAGGCAGCAAGATAAGGTTGTTGATTATCTATATTTCTGAGTATCTTGTTTGTTTAGACAAATACCATTCTCTGTTGTTCAATGGAGAATTGTGCTGCTTAGCACTTGGAGTTCCTATGCAGGGATTTCACCTCTTCCATTGAGGATTCTTGGATTTGATCCACTATCAGGCTTTGGGTCAAGCTCTTCTTCCAACTGCAATGCAGATCTAGTGAGGGTTTGTTTGCTTTTGTAGGTTGCAGCAAGTGGAACTCTAGATCTATTCAGATCTAGCTTGTATTGGAGCCTCTTCTCAGTGAGTGTGTCTTTTAACCTCCTGGAAGAGTGCATCCACTGTTTGAGCTTCAGATTTGTATCTTGGCATCAGACCATCTATGTTATTCAAGCTACATGGTCAAAACCTCTCCTCTCGAGGGGGAAAAAGTGCATGTTCCGAGGATAAGTTTTTGACAAATTTCAGACCAGGATTTATTGATATCTGCGTTTAATATCTGCTACTGATGTTGCACTTCTGTACTCTTAGTGGATGTTGAATTAAGAAGAGATAAGTCATTATTGCTTCTAGCTCATGAGTAGAACTAGTTATAAATGGTACTTTTATCTCTTAACTATTTCTGCCCCTGTGTTAAAGTGATATTCATGTTCAGTTATTTATATATTGATGTTTGAATGCTTGAGTTATCATTTGGCACTTTTGTACGGTGATAGATATTTATTTATGCTTAATGTATGAATAGCTTATTATGCGATATGTTTTTCACAACTGTTTCATCTAAATTTTTATATGAAGTGGTTTATCTTTATTGAATTATTTTCTTACAATGCTTGAATGACTTTCGAGGCTTCAACATGTTGGCAAACCAAATACCCAAAAAATAGAAGAAAAGAGATATCAATGCCTTAGAAATAAGCCACTTCGAGGGGGCAACCTCCAATACATTACATAAATGAACAATTCTTGGATGATACAATTTACAAAACCTCCTTTATATATATATAGGAGTCCATGGGGCCATAATGTAATCCTAGTGGGCCACAATGTAATCCTAGCCGACCTAACAATAATAATTTAAGGGCACAATAATAAAAAAATGGGGGTTACAAGGGTACAATAATAACAATAAGGGGTTTACGCTAACAATAATAAGGGACTATACTAGTGATATAGGGACCTAACATGCCCCTCTCCTTCAAAAAAGTGTTGTCCTCAACGCTTGAGTAGCTCTGGGTGCTTCTGTATAAAATTCTCATCCTCCCATGTAGAATCTTCAGTGGGTAAGTTCTTCCACTTCATGAGATACTCTGAAATTGATCGATTCCGTAGTTGTCGAGTTCTTGTTTCCATGACCGCTTCTGGTTCCAATATGATTTTTCCTTCCTCATCAAGTTCTGGCAATATTGTTTGAACTCGAAGATTTTCTCCTATAACCTTCTTTAAGCATGAAACATGGAAAACTGGATGTACTCGCGAAGAAGCAGGAAGCTCCAATTTGTATGCCATAGTACCACTCTTTTGCAACACCTTGTAAGGACCATAGTACTTTGGCGATAATTTATTATCCTTCTTTGCTTGCTTGAGGGACATTTGTTTGTATGGTTGTAGCCGTAAAAATACCCAATCTCCTACATCAAACTTCTCTCGCTACGATGTTGATCTGCCTGTTGTTTCATTCGATTTTGTGCCAAATTCAGGTTATCCTTTAAGAGTTGGAGAACTTCTTGCTGATGCTCGATGTGATCTTCCACTGCTTGAACCTTCGAATTTTCCCTTAAAGATGATGTGATGGATGGTGGATGATATCCATAAAGTGCCATAAATGGGGTCATTTTTGCTGCAGCATGGAAGGAAGTGTTATACCACCATTCAGCAAGAGGTAACCACTTGACCCATTGTGTTTGTTTATCAGATACAAAACAACGAAGATATCCTTCCAAACATTTATTTACTATCTCAGTTTGACCATAAGATTGAGGATGATAAGATGAGCTATGAGCTAATTGAGTACCCAAACAAGAAAACAACTCCGTCCAAAAATTTCCAGTAAAAATGGGATCTCTGTCGCTCACCATAACCCTTGGGCTTCCATGTAGCTTTTGAATTCTGTCCATAAATGTAGTAGCAATTGTACTTGCTTTAAATGGATGAGATAATGCACAAAAGTGTGCATACTTGGTAAGTCTATCAACTACCACCATGATGACACTCTTTCCTTCGGACTTAGGTAAACCTATGATTAAATCCATTGAAATCTCCTCCCAACGTTGACTTGGAATGGATAAAGGTTGTAGAAGTCCCGGGGTCTTAATTGTTTCCACTTTATTCTGCTGGCAAACCAAACATTCCATCACAAACTTTTGAATATCAGATTTAAGGCCATCCCAAAAAAATTCTTTCTTCACCCTGTGGTAAGTTTTTAAAAATCCTGAGTGTCCTCCTAAAGGAGAAGTGTGCAATTCCAGAAGAATATTTTGTTTTAGTTGAGAATTCTTACAAAGATATAAGCGATCTTTGTACCATAAGGAATCATTTTTCCAACTAAATGTATCATATGTACTAGGATCTTTCTGCAACTTTTGAATGAGTGTCCATACATCTTTGTCCTTCTTCCATTCCTCTCTTGCTTTGGTTATCCAATCTGGTTGGATAATAGAAATGGCACAAAGCAATGCTTCCACCTCTTCATTATTTCTTGAGAGTGCATCCGCAACAACATTAAGCTTTCCTTTTTTGTAGATTATTTCAAAGTCATAACCCAACATCTTTGTGACCTATTTTTGCACGTTATGGAGATCAAAATATTGCTCCATATGTAGTATCCATGTTACAGGATCCTTTCCATCAAACTTCCTCATATCCATTTTTGGAATATGGTGGTTCTCCCCGCCAACATTAGAGTTTATGAAATCACGATTAACATTTATTTTGTTCTCATCATGAGGTTCTTCTACTATCTTTTCACCATTAGGAAACCTTTCTTGTATCAACTTTGTCAAACCTTCCATGTCTGCTTTTAGAACATTCTTCATGTTTTCTATTTTCTCATCGATCTTAGCTTCCATGCCAGCCTCCATGCCATCAATCTTAGATTCAATGCCATCTATCTTAGATTCCATGCCTTTCTTCAAAATTTCCATGTCATTTTTTTTTGCTCTTTGAGAGAGCGAAATTTGTTGCACTTGCTCTTGTAATTTTGATATGTCATGTTGCCATTCTTCGTCTTCATGAGTCATATTAGAGCTTTCCAAAGGATTAATGGGTGTTGAATTATTTTTAGGGGCCATTTTATAATCCAATACTGATATCTATTCTACAATATTCCCTTGCAGTCAATTCAACTTCATTCTTCAAACAAGACTTATGCAATTCGGAAAAAAAAATACACACCTTTTACTTGCTTTTGAGGAGCTCGATATTGAAATTGTATTATCTATGTGATTGAGGCTCTTCAATATTTTAAATTCAGCACTGAAGTAGCCCTTTGAATTATCTTTTGAATGCCATAGGTCTGACTTGATTTGGATTCTCCAAGACAAAGTTATGTCCAATCTCCCACAATGACCTAATTATGGACTAAATTTCCATTATAGTGAACTTGTACGACTCCCACATGTCACCGTTTCATCCTTCACCTCTGAAATTGATAGAAAATAAACTAAAAGTTTGTGTACTTATGACCACTTTTACGGCACTCCAATCCGATTCTCGTGAGAGAGAGTTATTGAAATTTTCCCACGATCACCTTTGGTACAAATCTGGAGCCCGAAAAGCACTAACTTCCATAGATCATATCTGCGAAAATATTATGAACCAAGCTCTGAAATTTTGCAAATATGTTCCTCAGGATTTTTGCTTCATACTTGAAAAATTTCCGCTTCTGAACCTTCGTAGAAAACACGTTATAGCGAAACTGCCACAATGACCTATTTGGAGTAGCGAAACCCTAGAATCCAAAGCTCTATTACCAAATGTTGGGAAACCAGCTCCAAAAATAGAAGAAAAGAGATATCAATTCCTTATAAATAATACACTTCAAGAGGGAAACCTCCAATACATTACATGAATGAAAAATTCTTGGATGATACAAATTACAAAACCTCCTTTCTATATATAGGAGTTCATGGGGCCATAATGTAATCCTAGTGGGCCACAATGTAATCCTAGCCGACCTAACAATAATAATTTAATGACACAATAATAAAAAAAATGGGGGTTACAAGGGTACAATAATAACAATAATGGGTTTACACTAACAATAATGGTGACTATACTAGTGATATAGGGACCTAACAAGGTTGTTGATTATCTATATTTCTGAGTATCTTGTTTGTTTAGACAAATACCATTCTCTGTTGTTCAATGGAGAATTGTGCTGCTTAGCACTTGGAGTTCCTATGCAGGGATTTCACCTCTTCCATTGAGGATTCTTGGATTTGATCCACTATCAGGCTTTGGGTCAAGCTCTTCTTCCAACTGCAATGCAGATCTAGTGAGGGTTTGTTTGCTTTTGTAGGTTGCAGCAAGTGGAACTCTAGATCTATTCAGATCTAGCTTGTATTGGAGCCTCTTCTCAGTGAGTGTGTCTTTTAACCTCCTGGAAGAGTGCATCCACTGTTTGAGCTTCAGATTTGTATCTTGGCATCAGACCATCTATGTTATTCAAGCTACAGTGCAGTTTCCCTTGAGGTACTGCGTTATTTTCAGTAGAGGGTTTGCATGGTGTTTTGACCCCATTTTTTATGAGAGATCTCTGGTGCTGGGCTTTGCCTTTCACTTTGGTGATCCATGGATTAGCTTGCTGATCCATGTTCTGTTTATATCTGAAATGTTTCAATATAAATTCATCTTCAGAAATTTCTGAATAATATTGCAGATCTGCAACTTAAAACTCAAATCTACTCTTTGTATTACATGTTTTGGTCAAAACCCCAAGGGGATCTTGTTATAGTGCCTCTTTAGTTTACAGATCTGAAATGGATCTAATGTTTTGTCCACAGATCTATCCTAGATCTAAGATGTAATTTTTAGCTGCTGCAACTCCATAAAATAACGTTGTTAAGCCATTTTGTAGTTTATACATGTGTTGCAGCCTTCTTTTCTGAAGATTTCTTTCTCTCTTATCTTTTTTATTCTACTATATATTGAAAGAGCTTCATTGTAATTCTGATTTGATACTGTATGCTCATAGGTTGATCTTATTTGATGGCCTATTTCTCATGCTTTCTAAGACTACATTATTTCTGAAGCAGTTTTTTGTGCATAGCTGCAACCCCTCTTGTAGGGTGTTTTTCAGCTAGACTAGGTGGTGGGAGATCTGTTTACCACACCTAGTTTGATTTGTTTTTGCTCCCATTTTGGATCTAGACCCCAGATTTGCTGATCTAAGGGATCCAAGGGCTGTAAACTCATTTCTGTGCATCAATCTCCCTGGAGTGCCTTATTTCAGTAGGCTTGCTGTGCCATTCTAATTTTGGAATATTATAGTGGTATCAGAGCTCCTTTCTTGGCACATCCCGTGCTTTCCTTGGAGCACCACAGCCATGGTGCATTCAGAAGAAGATGAACCTCTTGCTGAGAGGGAGAAGAGTTATCAGAACATAAGTCACAACAATTTTGATTACACCACTGACGGTCAAGACAAGGGTAAAGCCCCTGAAACTGCAAGTGATAAAGAAGGATACGATTTTGCAAGAACTCTTTTGGTGGCCATGCAAGATCTTGCTAGAGAGATCAAAGAGATGAGAATGGACAGGATGAGGGAATATCCTGGGAGATTTCATCTAGGGGAAAGCTCTGACATGTCCCATCACTGGACTAGTCAATCAGTGAACCAACCATAAGCTCCACAATGCTCCACTATGCCTACCTTCTTGGTTGTGGAAAATGAAGGACCACAAAAGAAAGCATCCATTGAAGATTAATTTGTGGAATATGAATCTTTGAATCAGAGATTCAGGGACCACTTTAGTTTCCAAGAGTTTTTTCACCTCAAGGACAAAACAAAACCGAGGCAACAATATAGAGATGGTGGGTTCTTTCATAATCATTATAGACACCACTCTATGGGTAGATTATTTTTGCCCAAGTTTGATGGGTCATCGAACAGTTCTGCCAAGGCATGGGTAGAAAAGCTGGATATCTACTTTCAGTTTAACAAATTCCCTGAGATTGAAGCCTTCAAGATTGCAGCACTGCACTTTGAAGGTGAATCACACAATTGGTGGTTCCATGGGTTGTCTACATTGGGCCATGCCAATTTGACTGCCTATTTTGAATTCACTAGAAGACTGGTGGAGAGGTTTGGCAGAAAGGATCCAGAAGCACCTTTCATGAGCCTTGCAAAGTTAAAGCAATTAGGAAATGCAGAAAATTATATCTCTGAGTTTCTAAGATTATCTGTTATGGTTCCTAATCTATCTACAACAAGGAGGGTGTATATGTTCATCGATGGCTTGGATGAACCTTTGCATGGGTTGGTTAAATATACCAAGCCCATCACTTTTCATGATGCCATTGAGAGGGCTAGGGACCTCCAAGATGCCTTGCCAAAATCAAAGGCCACTTTCAGAGCAAGGCCCCTTACCCTCCTGAGGGGAAGAAAGAGAAAGCTGCTCCTTCCAAGGAGAGCTCATTCAAGAAGACCCTTGATATTGAACTCAGGAGGGAGCTGAGAAAGAAGAGACTATGTTTCACTTGCCAAGAGTCATGGGCACCTAAACACAGATGTTCTACTGGGAAAGCACAGTACATAGAAGTCTTCTCAGATCTTGAGGAGGAGGATGAAGATGATGAGCCAAGGAGAGGACACAGTGCTGACAATGTTGAGGGAGATCCAACACCATCTGGAGATGGGAATGGAGCCTTTGCTCCTATGGGAGGTACTCTTGCTTCTTTGAGAGGAGTACTTAAGTACTTGACTTTAAGAGTACAAGGTTCAGTCATGAATCAGAGGGTATCTATACTGATTGACAGTGGGGCAACCCATAACTTTATTGATGCTCATCTTTTGCAGAGGAGAGAAATTTCCACTGATACATTTGAGGGATTATCTATTTTGGTCCCAGGAGATTGGACAATGCAATGCATGCACTATGTCCCATAACTTTCAGTTACTATAAGGTCCTACACTTTGGTGGATCACTTTTTTGTAGTTGACATACCAGACACTAATATAATTTTGGGTGTCCAATGGTTGATTACATTGAGGAAGGTCACCATTGATTGGAAGGCTTTGCAGACGGAGTGGGTGGACATGAAGAGTGATAAGCACCAAATGATCCAAGGCATGCATACTTATCCCTCACCAAACACTTCCACACAAACAACAGAGATGGATTTTTGCAGTGGAAGCAAGGATCTCACAGTCCCTTTTCTGATGTTCATGAGCTTTCTGGATGGGACATTCCTATCTAGTGGCAAACCACCTAGAAGCCCACCAGATTCAGATCTTGTGGGAGAGGCCTCACAAAGTGCTGCTCCAAACTTAGATTCAAGAGGGATTGGGGCAATAGAAGACCAAGCTACACTGCTCGGAGGCTTGGGACAACTCAAAAGTAAGGGGGATCTTCTCCCTTCACCACTATCACCCCCTCTCATTTCCAGATCTGCGCTGTGGGAGGAGAAGAATGGGAGGATCAGCCTTCCAACACAAATATTTGGCATTGGAAATATCAGAGAAGAGATCAACATCATGACAGACACTTCCATGGAGGTATCATCAGTGTTTTCTTTGTTGAGCAGTGTGGGTCGGTACTGGAAATCTCAACTACTTGTAGAGTATTCCAAAGATTTCCACACTGGTATGATACTATATGACTTGCAGCAAGAAGAGGGCTATTTAGCCCAAGGGGGAGTCATCTAATTTCATGGTAGGATATTCCTATTTAGAGCTTCTGAGCTCAAGAAAAAGATACTACAAGGGGCACACAAAGAATTCATTCTCAGCCATATGCAGTCCATGAAGATCTACACCCTGATCATGAGGAGCTTTGATTAGGAGGGGATAAGAGAAGAATTACATCAGCACTTTCAAGAGTGCATTAGCTATGGAGGATTGGGGCAGCCAATGGACTCTTTGCAAGATTCATTTCAGCCAGTTCTTCCTTTGCTTGAGAGGAGGGAAATGCTCATGCACAACTCCATGTGTATGAAGAACTATGATGGTAAAGGATCTGATCATGCCAAGCAAGTTTTATTTTCTGATCTATCACATTATTTTACCATGTTTTTGGAGGCTATGACTCCTAAAGGGTATGAGATATCATGTGGATCTCATAGATTTTTGAGGGCTAATAGAAATTCTGAACTTGGCCACTCCCTTGTTATGGAAAGGGAGATTCCTTTTCCTGATGGGTGCTTCCCAAAGGCACCAAAAATATCTGATATCTCCAACTACGTTGAGATGACTTATGCAGAAAATGTGTGGGGTAAATGCCACTTGCCACACCTTGATCTAATGTAGGCAGGATATGCACTGTGCTGGCATCACATGTGGGAATTTGACCCACCTCTTCAAGGTCAAATTTCTGTTTGCATATATGTAGTTTTGCTCCCTACTTGGATGACATAGTTGTACTGTTTTTGGGATTGTATGGAGGAAGTATATACAGTTTGTATGTACCACATGGATTGGAACTTCTCTATGTGCGTCATGCTACATGTTTTAGAGAAAGCATTGCTCCAGCCATGTTTATTTCTGTTGAATTTTTCACTCCTTGTGGGATGGACTATGGACATCTTATGTTGACCTTGGAGGAACAATTCCTGATGTATTGTTGTTGGGCTTCAAAATTTCATACAAATATCACTCATTACCATACATTTTTCACCTATGCTTCTATTATATCACTCGTTATTCACCACCATGTCACTTCATTTTCCCTATTGTTCATCATTAATGGGTCTCATTTATATCTTCCAAATATTATTTATTTTCAAGCATTTTTGAGAGAAATTCTTGATTAAATATTAGAAAATAATATATTTTACTTCATATATGGAAAGTGAATTGTTTTTGTGACATGTGTAGGTTCCAAGGAAGCTTCCAAGACACCTTTATGTGGCCTTGAATGATCAATTTCGAATTTGATAAGATAAGCCTTATGGAAAATATCATGATCTCATGGAGAAGATCAAGGACAAAAGGGGGTTATGTGTCTAGATGGTTGAGAGATGTATGGAACTAAAGAGAGATTAGTGGATCATCATTATGAGTTTGTTATCTCATCCCATTGTATAAATAGGAGTACAATCTCCTCCATTTGTAATCTTAGAGTTGGTTTGTACATCATGATGGAGATTTTGAAATAAAGAATCATACTTTGATTTGTTTGCTTCTACATTGAAACTCCTTTGAAGTGGTGTGCTTGTGGAGTTATGGAGGGCCCCCATGGCCTCACTTGCATGCTTATTTTAGGTATAATTTAATTTACGTTTTTATTTTATTTTAGCTTTTAAGTTTTTGTTAGATGTTCTAATATTGGAGGAGATCCTCAAATTCATGTGTTCTTATAAGAGAACCATAAGATCTCATGCAATTATTAGATTTAGGTTTGTTTAGTTTTTGGAAGAGATCTTGAGGAATGTGTTCTTGTAAGGGAACCATAAGATCTCGGAAAAATTAAGAATCTTTCTAAACCTATAGGTGGCACTTCTAAGTTTACCTTCTCGAGTTGACATTAATTGAACTCTGATTGACATCATCAATTAGACCTAAACAATTGGCTTGATGAGCACTTGGCTTATGATGAGGACTTGATCATTGATGATGTAATAAATGGAGGAGGGGAAGGACTACAACTCTCACCCTATCAGTTTCTTGAGGACAAGCAACATTTTGGAGGGGAGGACTGTAATATTCCTACTTAGCCTAAGCTAAGAGGAATATGCATTTTTGTTTTAATTTCTGTTGCATGAATAAATGAATGAAGGAGGACATTTAAAACTCCTAAAAATAATGAATAAATCAATGCCCATATGAACAAGGATAAATCAGGGCCATGTAAATAAATCAATTGCAGGTGTGAAAGGGGTTTGAGCTGTGAGACTGGGTCAACCTTGACCAAATCTATAGCGTTGTATAGATTGAATGTACCTCATGAAGGGACAACACAGTTCTATAAGGAGGCCCCTCATGTGAAAGGAGCTAACTCATCAAGGTGGTTTAGGGTTTACAAAGGCTTTCATCTTATAAAAGGAAGGGGAAGGCATCAAGAGAAGGTTGTTGATTATCTATATTTATGAGTATCTTGTCTGTTTAGACAAATACCATTCTCTGTTGTTCAGTGGAGAATTGTGTTGCGTAGCACTTGGAGTTCCTATGCAGGATTTCACCTCTTCCATTGAGGATTCTTGGAGGAGTTTTTGCTGATTTGATCCACTATTAGGCTTTGGGCCAAGCTCTACTTCCAAATGCAACGTAGATCTAGTGAGGGTTTGTTTTCTTTTGTAGGCTGCAGCAAGTGGAACTCTAGATCTGTTCAGATCTAGCTTGTATTGGAGCCTCTTCACAGTGACTGTGTCTTTTAACCTCCTAGAAAAGTGCATCCACTATTTTAGCTTCATATTTGTATCTTGGCATCAGGTCATCTATTTTATTCAAGCTACAACGCATTTTCCCTTGAGGTACTGTGTTATTTTCAGTAGAGGGTTTCAAGGGTGTTTTGACCCCATTTTTTATGAGAGATCTCTGGTGCTGGGCTTTGCCTTTCACTTTGGTGATCCATGGATTAGCTTGCTGATCCATGTTCTGTTTAGATCTGGTCTGTTTCAATGTAAATTCATCTTCAAAAATCTCTGAATAATATTGTAGATCTGCAAGTTAAAACTCAGATCTACTCTTTGTATTACATGTTTTGGTCGCCTCTTTAGTTTACAGATCTAAAATGGATCTGATGTTTTGTCCACAGATCTGTCCTAGATATGAGATGTAATGTTCAGTTGCTGCAACTCCATAAAATAACACTGTTAAGCCATTTTGCAATTTATACATGTGTTGCAGCCTTCTTTTCTGAAGATTTCTTGCTCTCTTGTCTCATGTATTCTACTGTATATTGAAAGAGCTTCATTGTAATTCTGATTTGTTGCTGTATGTTCATAAGTTGATCTTATTTGATGGCCTCCTACTCATGCTTTCCAAGATTGCATTATTTCTGAAGTAATTTGTTGTGCATATCTGTAGCCCCTCTTGTAGGGTGTTTTTCAGCTAGACTAGGTGGTGGGAGATCTATTTACCTCACCTAGTTTGATTTGTTTTTGCTCCCCTTTTGGATCTAGACCCCAGATCTACTGATCTAAGGGATCCAAGGGTTGTAAACTCATTTCTGTGCATCAATCTCCCAGGAGTGCGTTATTTCAGCAGGCTTGCTGTGCCATTCCAATTTTGGAATATTATAATCTGCTAAAGATAAATATGACCCCATGCAAGGGTCAAGGGTCTACCAAATTCCTTGCTCTTGCGGTAAGTACTAAAATGGCCAAAAAATTCGTGCGGTCACTGCTATCCTTAAATAACACATCGTCGATAAATACCATCTTAGGGTTACCAATTCCGCCACAGCTGGGAACTCCTATAACACCAAGCAACTTATTTTTTTCGATCAGACTCGAATCCTAGCTAATAACCCTTTTCATAATACTAGTGTCATCAAAGACGCCTTAGAAATTGAAAAGCACCTTAATAAATTTCAATCGAGAAAATGGCTATAATCTTAACATCTCCTTAAAATCAATTATCCATCTCCTTTCTCCCTAATCCACCTATCTCTCCTGGTCCCTTTTTCTCAATTTCTTTTTCCCCTTAAAATTCCTTCCTCCTTTTATTGTCCTTTCTTCTAGGCTTAGCCTCTTCTTCCTCCCCCTCTTCCTGTTTTTTATACATTTTAAAATTCCTTCCTCCTTTTATTGTCCTTTCTTCTAGGCTTAGCCTCTTCTTCCTCCCCCTCTTCCTGTTTTTTATACATTTTATCATGTTATCACTTTCCTTCTTTTGATATATTCTTTAACATATATTATTAATTAATATGTTAAATATTTATATAATTATACATAATTTAATTTATTTATAATTCAAATTTATTATAATATTATATATATGTGATGTATTTTTTTACAATATTGTATACATCCATTCTAATTTTTTTTAATATACAATTTATTATAAACACTTATTAGTATACGTTAAATCTTTTAAAATATAAATATTTTATACAATTGTATAATTAATTATATATTCATATGCATCATATATTTCTTTACCATTCATATATTTTAAATTTTTTATGGCATTTTTTCAAAGTATATATATATATTTTTTTTAAATTTGAGTTTAAGTTGTTTAATTTGTAAAATTTGAATGCCCTAGAGCTTTTTCAAGGCGTTAAATCCATTTATGCATTCAAAAATGTATTTTAAACAATAAAAATCTCAATCTTGCTTGAGATTGTATTGTGTGAAAATATCATTTGCCAATATGTATTCAACTTATTAGTTACATAAACATCTTATATTACAATATTATAGATCTAAATAATAAATATATAAATAATTTAATAACTAACAATAATATAATCACCAAAAAAATTCATATATATATATAATAAAAATAAAAATATTTAATTTTTTTTTACCATTTTCTAATTAGTTATTTTTTTTTTTTTTGGTTTTTATTATATTTCCTCTATCCTCGTTCATCTCATATCATTTAATTGTTAATTACTTTGCTTATTATTCAATCTCCTAACATCATTTTAACGTTAATTCAAACATTTTCTTAACTTTTTAACTCAACAAAACTATATTAATATAAAACACTTTTAATGTTTCAAAAATTAAAAAAAAATTTAATAAAATATCAACCATTTCTTATATATTTGTGATTTATGATAAGAACCCATATTATAATTTAATGGATATTAATCTTAACCATATATATATAAAATTGAAATAAATTAATATTATTATAATAACATATAAATATATGTATAATTAGAGTAAGTTAATATTATAATAATAACAATTTTTTTCAATAATAAAATTAATATAATTTTAGTAAAAAACTCCAATATCATTAAAGTATATATTTCATAATTATATTTTTAATGCAATTTGAGTGGGCTTAAACTTAGCCTATAAATTTTATTTTCAAATATCACAGATTCAATTCATAGAAAGTAGGATATGTACATGTAAACATATTAGTATTTATTAATATGGTATGCAATGCTTAACATCCTAATAATCTTCTTCTTACTTATAGGTTGAAAATGAGATTATTCATATTTTTCGAAAAAACATCAATACCCAAAATTAACAATTATATGTGTGAGATAGATTTTATATATGTGTATACGAGAATATATATATATATATATATATATATATATATAAATATAATCATAGTAATATATTTAAATTAATGATGTTGATAATTAAAATATGGTTTATTAAATCTAAAGAAGATGAAGATGCAAAAAGATTATATATAAACTATAATAACTTTGAGCTTAAATCATATGTCAATAATAAATATTTTTGCATATTTCTACATAAATATAATCATTATAAACATATAATTTTTAATAAAATATTATAAAAATTTTTGCCATAATTTAAGTTTCACTATAATGTAAATGGTACATGATATAATGGTTGTCTAAATTTTTATATATGAAAATTGAAAATTAATTGAAATTGAAAATGACTAAAACTCTTTATTTCAATATTAGATTTCAAGGTCCCTAATCGAGATGTTGAAAAACAAGTTAAAAAAAAGTAAGGGAGGCCCACCACTTCGCTGCATCTCCTTACATTAAAGAGGGGCGGGTGTTGTGGCCATCCCACCCCATATACTCATACATGCCAATAGCGTCAACAGTATATCACATTATGATGCCAAAATCAACCTTCATCAAGCACTCATACCTTCTGAGTTGTTGCCCCAAGTTCTTTTGTTGTGTAAGCGGAAACTCCCAACTATAGGTGGGCTTTTTCCTTGTGGCGCTAGATTTTCTAGTCCACTGATCACTAGAGGCCTTGGTCCCCACACTCAGACCCTGATAACATCTAAATTTTGACAAAGTCTTATACCATGTGTAAGAATGAGGTTGCATGGAATGCCCGATTGGGAATTCACACCATTTAATGGAGATGGTAGACTCAAACACTACATCTCAAAGCCCAGTGGACCGTCAGTAAAAGGGTAATATTTCTTATGTCTAGTCTTTGTAAGATTCTCAACTTATTTTTTTCTACATCGTGGCATACCGTGTTTGGTGTGCAAGGTGTCCCGATGGTGTTGTAAACTCTAAGATTGTTCTCACTTATTCAGTATTCACTCATCACCCAAAGCTCTTCCTTGGTATCGCTCCCTATGTGGATGTTGTCTCACCCTATCCCTTGGCTAGCCTAGGTCGAGTACTTAATTCCCCTCTCGACTCTATCTTGGCTTAGTATAGTTTGGTTCATTGGTCTTCGCCTCCTTCGAGGGTATATCAATCTTGTGTCATGTCTTCTCCTAATCATTATGCCTCACCAAATAATACACTCTCATTGTGGGTTTAGAGGGAGTAGAATTTTCACCTGAATTTTCACCTAAATTTTCCATTCTACTACCCCAAGACCTAAAATTTAGGTGAAAATTCAATAATTGGAAGCCTTAACTACCAATGAACGCCAAACCTATTTCGACTCAGAAATTCAAACTAAAGTTTTATTTGGGTTCCTAACCCTGGTCACACCAGGGGACGACACAGTCAATACCTTAATTTTGTTACTCTTCGTTGGAAAATGAAGATGTTCCTAGGCCAGGTGCTCAAAGAAAAATATTAGGACTGCAATGAGATCATTACATGCCTAAAAAAAAATTAAATATTTCAATGCCAATGACGCTTCTGATTTGTCAGTTTTGATGCCTGGATGGTGCATATCAAAATCCATTTCCAGTGTGGTCTCAAACCTCTAGTAGGCTTCAGTGCACAAGACATTATCCCAATAATGTCCTCCAACAAATGATGATTGTCTAGAACTCTTGGTTGATGTTTTGGTCTTAAAGATTTCTTTCCTTTTCATAGTTAGATGAACAGACAATTACAACTGGCATATTATATGTAATAATTTTGTTAATCTTTTCATGAAATGGTTCAAAAGTAAGCTAGCTAAAAAAAATTTACATTTTGGGCATTTTAATCATTGAGAAGCTAAACAACTACCCTCACCATCATCGATTTAGTTATTTAGTTTCCTTTGCAACAGACCACAACATTGAATAGAAAAAAATTAAATTTTGTAAAAAAATTGTGGTTCATAAAAAAAAGAAGAAGCTTAATTACCTTAATTACGTCGTAAGGCGTTTTTATTCGAAAACAACTCCCCTAAGTGCCACTGTGTGCATGTCTGCACCATCAGATCAAATATTAGACGATTGAAATGTTTTTACCCCTTAGATCCACCACCTCATTTATTTATGTTACTAACTACCTAATAATTAACTCGCCCTAAGAATCTCTCACTATGAAATAAACTCTCTCTCATGTTTCTCTCGGAGTGCAAATTGCAATGGTGGTGATCTCCTCTCCAGCCATGGCGAAGGAAGTTCAATATCAAATTTAGAGCTCTTCAGTGTCAACAGGATAGAGAAGTGTCAACAAGATAGAGAACCTGCAACATTTAAGAAGGGATCAAGTATTGCCAATATATAGGAGGTCGCCACCAATACCACGCCGCGAAGCGCCAATACCACACCGCAAAGGAACTTCTTGTTTCAGATCATTTCGACTATCAGAGCACTGATAAAATTGAGGTCAAATGTATTGTGCATGATTTAAAGAACTACACCAAACTATCATGTAAGTCAACACGATATTTTGTGAAATTTTCGCTTCTGTTTTCGTTTTCCCAAGTTTAGATCTGCCTACCTGGAGATGTGTTTTTTAATAAATATTTGAGGTCTGTTTGTTTTTTAATGAAATTTCTTATGTTTGTTACAGTCAAGCATTTAGTGTTAGCTTCCAAGTTTCAAACTATTCTTCCAGCAACATTTACGCTCCATCCTTCACGACTACTTCCATGAATCAGAGACTGCTAGTGCTGGCAGCAACAAGCACGACAACAGTCAAAGTAACAATGCCTCCAAACTCCATTGCTACACTGCGAGGATACTGCATAACTGAATTTACAAATATTGAAATTTGTAAATATTGAATTTACAAATATTGAATTTATAGCATTAGTAACTGAATTTACAAATATTGAAATTTGTATTTGATTGTTTTTTTGTTTTATTTTGATTTAATAATATTAAATAAATATTAGTATGCAAATTTAGAAATAATGAAATTTGTATTTAATTGAGTTTTTGTAATTTTATTTTGATTTTATTTATTTATTTTTATTTCAAATTTATTTTTGATAATGGTGTTCAATGTTATATGTTAGTTTTAGTTTTGATAATGATGTTTAATGTTACATGTTTTTATTTTTTTTTATTTTTTTGAAAGTTTATTTAATGAAATAAAAAAATTATTAATATTTTTAATTAATTATTTAATTAATGGCAATGAATTTGCCAGGGTATGCAAATTTAGAAATCATGAAATTTATATTTAATTGTGTTTTTGTTTTATTTTGATTTTATTTAATTTTTTGTATTTCAAATTCATTTTTGATAATGGTGTTCCTATGTTAGTTTTGGTTCTCATAATGATGTTTAATGTTATATGTTTTATTTTATTTTTTAAATTTTATTTAATGAAATAAACAAATTATCAATAGATTTAGTTAATTATTTAATTAATGGCAATGGAAACCTTATGGGTTAATGAAAATTTATGGTTTTCATTTTATTTTTTATAATTTTTTTACATTATTTTTATAATTTTTAATGAAATTTTCTAATAAATATTATTAGGGAAATGATGTCTTAAAGTGTTAAATCAATGAAATTAATTTAAAATTAAATTAAACTAATATAATTATATAAATTAAATCATTTCTAAATGCTGATAAGTATAAACATCAAGCACGTATAAACATCAAGCACATAGATGATAATGAAGTAAGCTAATAATTATTTTTGATCGTGGAGTTGGTTTTGATAAAAATTTAATATAAGATTAATAAGCGAATTTACAAATATTGAAATTTGTATTTGCACTTGATTGATTTTTTTGTTTTATTTTGATTTAATAATATTAAATAAATATTAGTATGCAAATTTAGAAATCATGAAATCATATTTAATTGTTTTATTTATTTATTTATTTATTTAATTTATTTATTTCAAATTCATGTTTGATGTGTTCAATGTTATATGTTCTTTTTGGTTTGATAATGATGTTTAATGTTATATGTTTTTTTTATTAATTATTATAAAATTTTATTTAATGAAATAAACAAATGATTGATATCTTTAATTAATGGCAATGAAAATTTTCTCATGAAGTATGTAAATTTAGAAATCATGAAATCGGTATTTAATTGTGTTTTTGTTTTATTTTGATTTTATTTAAAAAGTTTTATTTCAAATTCATTTTTGATAATGGTGTTCATATGTTCGTTTTGGTTTTTATAATGATGTTTAATGTTATATGTTTTTTAATTAAATATTTTTTTGAAATTTTATTTAATGAAATAAACAAATTTTTAATGGTTTTAGTTAATTATTTAATTAATGGATATGAAAATTTTCTCATCAATTTTGGTTTATGGGTTAATGAAAATTTATGGTTTTCATTTTATTTTTTATAATTTTTTTTACATAATTGTTAATGGTCTTTTTAGTTGTTGATGATGATGATGGTGGTTAACGTTCACTGAGACCAATCTTTGGTTTATCGGACCTAAATAAAAGAGTTATTTAGTTTGATTTAAGATTTTATTCCTATGCTCAAAAAGCTTGGAGAGAAGCCTCTCGAGCTCACTATAATTTTGACATCTTAAAAGGCTAGGAAGGTCAGTATTGCAACAAAGATTGTGAAATTGAGCTCTAATGTGGTTGTATGCGGGGCACTCTAAGAGGAAGTGATTTTCATCCTCGATGTTCATATTCTCACAGAGATGGCAGATCCTTTCCATCCATGGTGTTTTAGGAACTATCCAACGACCTGTTTCACTATGGAGCTCATGAGAGTTCGTTCTAATCTTGGCTATATTAATTTTCTTCTTTGAGCTAGTTAAAACAAAGAGATACTTTTGATCTTCTAAGGTGGGGTTGATGACCTCCTTATAATACCTTAATTTTCTTTTAGCTGCTAGATCTTTCTCACACCACAATTTTTCTTTGAACTTAGAAGTAACAATTTTTTTAATGTTATTGATGTTTTGCAATGCAACATTCTCGTCGATCTCCGAATGGCTTAACTAGGCCTTGGTGTCTTTATACCAACCTCGTTTAAGCCTTAGGTGGTTTTGGATGGAATTTAAAGCTAGCTTAGGAAGTCTATGGTCTCCTATGCTATTGAGCTTGTGCTTGTACAACAAAAGCCTAGTCATAGCTAGGCTCTCGATAGGGGAAAGACCCACTTCTATAAGGAGAATAGGATAGGGTGTATTACTTTTAATTTTAAGGTTATAAGTTATAAAATGCTTCTGGATTTGCTCAATCTTTCTCCAGGATTCTCTAGAGATGCTGCAACCCCAAACCTCACATCCATATAAGATAACAGGAGTGACTAAAGTTTCAAAGAGGAACTTCTTTCTATCCCACATTATGAGGTTTGTCGTTTTACAATTATTTTCAAGACCAAAATAAGCTTTCCACCCCCATTAATCCTTTTCTAAATGCTATAGTTCCAGTTGAGCTTGTGATGAATATCAATTCCTAGGTACTTGTAAGAAGACACTTCCTCCAAGTTACTATTGTCATACATAAAATTAGCATAAGTGTCCTTCTTGGATTTGATAATCATAACTTTTGTTTTGTCAGTGTTAACAGACATACCCATGGTAGAGCAGAAATCCTTAAGAAGTCTAAGTTTCTTATCAAGATCAGATGGGAACCTTGCGAGAAGAACAATATCGTCAGCATAGAGAAGAAGGATGATAACTATCCCAGCTAAGATCGTGCCAGCACATCCTGCTTCCTCTAAACAACCTTCTAGCTTGTCGATGTAAATACCAAATAGGGTAGGCGAGAGGGGGCAACCTTGTTTAACTCCAATATTACACTTAATATCTTTCGACCACCCCTCATTTCTCTTTAACTTGGCAATTACATTCTCGTATAACCTTATAGCGGCCACTCTTAGCTCGAAAGGAACATTTAGCTCTTCTAATCTATTCCATAGGTTGTTTCTAGGAACCGTATCGAAAGCCTTTCTAAAGTCCACAAAGCAATAGAAGAGATTGGATTTATCATTGTGGCATTCCTTCACAATGATCCTAAGTGTAACGAGGTGGTCTGTTGTTGAGTGTTGCCTTCTAAAACCCGCTTGGCCTTTAGCCTGCTTACCTTCACTTTCAAGCCAAATGCTCAACTTCTTTTCCAAAATAATACCATATAACTTGGCTAAGAGAGGGCTGATCATAATTGTCCAATAATTAGAGGGGTTATTTGTATCCCCACTTTTAAAAATAGGGATAATGAGGCTCTGAGTCCAAGGTTTAGGGAACCCTTGCTTGACTGCTTGGTTGAAAAGCTTGTGGATTTGGGGGATGAGGATAGGACCTCTAATTTTTAAGATTTCCGCCTGGTAACCTTCAATGTCTTTAGCTTTCCCATTTTCCAGGCGTTTAACCCCAAAATCAATGTCTTCTAATGAGAAAACTTCTTTCGTTGTGAGCAGGGTTTCAAAATCCCTGGCATTTGGAGATTCATAAAGCTTTTTAAGATAGGAATTCCAGTCGTGTAAAGAAATTTTATTATTATCTTTAGTTTTCCTAGTTAGAATCTACCTCCAGAATTTCTTAGGAGGCACCTTAGAGAGGTGTAAGAGATTCTCTTGTCTTTTATGAATATAGTTCCTTTTTTCCTTTTAGTTAGGGCTTTGTAGTTTTTTATCTTGTCAATTTTGAGAGATTCATCAACAGCTTCCTTAATTTCTCTCCTTGCACTTTTACAATCTTTGTCATACCATGGGTTGGTTTTGCTATTTCTTTTATTACTTGAGACTTCAATTGAGAACTTGTTAATAGAATATGAGAGGGTTGTAGTAAAATTATGATAGAGGTCATCTATGTTGTCTATACTAGATAAAGGAAGCAAATTATTTTTTAATTCATTTAGAAAGAAATCTTTTTTATTTCTATCAAAAATTAAGTTCTTTTGACTATAAGGATTATCTTCTATGGGATCTCTATGCATGACAAAATTGAGAGTTATGAGTAAAGGCCTATGATCAGAGTCAGGCTCGTGGTCATCTAAGATGTCAAAATTTATTATTTCGTTGTATAAAGGGAGATTGGAAATAACATAGTCTACCACGCTGCTGCCAAGCCCATGGATGCAGGTCATCTGGCTAGAATTGGGCCACTTCTTTAGACCGTTGCAAATTATGAGATCCTGAGCACTACAGAGCTTGACTAGCTCCGACCCAAACAAATTATCCCCGAGGTCTTCAGAGCTCCTTTTGTATCGGCTAGCCAGAGTAAGGTCTTTGTCTAACCAAAGAGGATTGGGGTTGGAATGATTGCTTAGAAGAATAGCTTGGTTGCTTGAAGTTCGAGCATTAAAGTCACCCACTAAAAGGATATTACCTTCATTCCTTAGGCTAGAAATATCATTCTCTAAACCATTGTAAGGAATATTTTTATCTAGATTATTTTTCTTATAGAAGTTAGAATTAATGGGAGAAAAATAACAGATTGATATGTAGGTCTTTTTATCATTAATTTCAGTAATCTCAATCCAACTATATTGGTTGTAAGGGTCGTTTTTATAAATCCTAGCATGGGGGGAGATGTTCTTCTTAATGTAGCAAGCTATGCCCCCAATGCCTCTACGGGAGGATCACTTGTTCCAGGTAGATCATAGTGCAAATGCATCTATGTTAGGGACCTTAGATTCTTCGTGCTCCCAAGTTTCAGCAACCAATATAATATCAACATCATTTGAGATCCAACTTATCTTGGGGCCTTTGTTCCATGGAAAGCCTAGACAGTTCCAAGAAAGAATTTGGAGCATGTTGAATTGCTATTTGTTACTATATTTTTGGTTTCTATCTCGAATAACAGCTTTTATATTTTTTATTATTGCCCATTTTCCTTCCTTCCTAGCTTCTTTTACCTTCTGAACCTCCTTTCTTAATTCTACTTGATCTTCTGGAATGAGATTTTCGTTTATAAATATTCTCGTTCCTTTTAGACTTGAGGTTTTACTAAGTATGTCATATTTGTTGTTAGTAGAGCTCATCTTTATTCAGATCAGCCTTCCTTTATTCTCAGTTAATTTCCCTAACCTTGTTGCTTCTATGAGACACGTGGTTTCAATTTGTAATCTATTATGTAATTCTGTCTGGGCTATGGCTAAAGTATCCTCGTCTACCTCCTCTTTCAAACCAAATATTATAAGGTTCAAGGCCCTTTTGTTACGCTAATGGTCTAATTCGATCAATTTTTTCATTTCATCTTTAATTGGTTTGATATCTAATTTACCTGCCCCACTATTTAGGGTGAGACTGTTGCTAACTTTTTCTTCTAGTTCTTTAATCATGTCCTTCATTTTAAGACTCTCTATATTATCAACATCTCCTTGCTAGGATGTTTGGTTCGTATCTTGGTTTTGTTTTTCTATGACCTACAACCTAGTCTCCATTGCCTCCATTTTATTCTCCAATAGTTCTATTTTATTTTCTATTTGTTTTTGGATCTTGTCTTCAAGAGATGTAAATTTTTTTCCTAGCATGGCTTCTAACTGGGTTTGTAGCTTGACTTCTCTTTCTTCTCTACGTTTCTCTAAAGACTCTATATACTCATAAAGGCTCTGTAGAGTAACTGTGCTAGGTCTACCTTTGGTAATCTTTGGTAGTTGTGGTGAATTATTCATACTTGAGAATATATGAGAAAATATGTGTTAATTTATGGTTTTCATTTTATCTTTTATAAAAAAATTTACATAGTTGTTAATGGTCTTTTTAATTGTTAATGAAATAAAAAGTGGTTTCAATAAATATTATTGGGGAGATGATGTGTTAGAGTGTTAAATCAATGATATTAATTTAAAATTAGATTAAACTAATGTAATTATATAAATAAATCATTGGTAAATGTCTGTATGAATAAATATCAATTCATGATAAGCATCAAGCACATACATGATAATGAAGCGAAGAATAGTCATTAATATTGGTGATTAATATGAATATAAATGTATGTTGTGTTAATTTAATTTTAAATATTTTATATATAAATAAAATTGTTATTAATGAGTAATAATGATATTTATATATTAGGATGCGAGATGATTAAAATACTTGATGGGACATTCATCCACTACAGCCAACTCCCAGGCATTTCCCGCTGGGGTGGCCATATGGCTCCCAGTGGTGCCATTAACTCCGACTTCGATTCACAAGCGCGCAGCTCATTAACTCACCAACGACGGCTCTTCTTCATCCTTGGTCTGCTCAATCGCTTCATTATGGATTCAATCTCGGGTTCTCCAGATCATTCCGGCTCTGTGTGCTCTTTGAAACCTATTTGCAGTGCTTGTCCGGAGGCTTCTGCAGCGCCCAGTGCCCACACACACATTGGCCGACGCTGCTCGCTGCTCGGTTGTATCGAAACAGTTCCTCGGCATCATTTTTCTCATAGCGCCCTCTATGGTCTTGCTCCGGGCTCGCTCCATGGTCTTGCTCCTGCCCAAGCTTATTCCCCTTGTCACTGGCATGATCCAGCTACTGCGACTGCCATGCCAAGGCTCAGGCAACGCATGCGGTGTCGTCGAGGTGCAACTCGAGGCACGGCTGCAAGCGAACATCCATCTTCTAGTCTTGATGAAGCTCACTTCACCGAGCATACTGATAGGCAGCAATCTCAAGACTCCCTCTGTCAATGGAACCACGATAACCCTCCTGGCTATGCCCACGACCATCAGCCCTCCTCTCCTCATCTTGGCGCGCCTCCGGACCCTGTTCCCTCTATCCCCCTTCCCTCTGGAAGTCATTTTCTAAGGAAAACCTCGCAGAGAGTGGAGCTCCGCTTCGACTGTGCCTTCAATCGCCCCACCATCACTGCATACATTACTATTACCCTGCGAGAAGAGTCAAATCTTCACTCTCCCCCGTGGCATGAACCTCCACCCTCTCCTCTTGACCCCCGCCCCAACCCTGATGCAACGCCTCCTACTGGTCCGGGCGATACCCTTGTTACTGCCACTCCCACCCTGGGCCATCTCTCTATGCAGGTGGAAGCAAATCTCTTAGACAAATATGGAGCTCAGAGCGCTGCTGCAAAAGATTCAGAGGAGCAATACGGGTGTTGCATTGAGGAGGAGCTGACATCTCCAGACCACACGTCTTGATTCTGCTATGAATTGGCTCAGTATGGTATCTACTCTTGTCTACTTAGCTAGAAATACTGGTTTTTTTGTTGTTGTTGCCTACAACAGCAGAAGTTGCATGCCTGTGATGTATTTTTGTAGTTTTCTTATGCTGAACATCATGGACTTTTCATCAGTTTCCCTTTTCAAGGGCGGTGCAACTGCTTTTAAAAGAACTGGTTTCCCACTCTGGGCAGTTCGTCATATTGATAAAGAATGGACATCAAGCCCAGTTTTAGGCTCCCACAGCTGAACCGAGGCAGTTTTGTAATATTATGATTACTTAATAGAATTAGCACAATTTAGAAAAAAAAAAAAAATATTGATATTGATATATATTGTATTAATTCTATATTAAATGTATGAATATAAAAAAGCTAATAATGCATGAAAGATAATAATTTGTTAGAAAAAAATTAATTAGGTTTAAAAAAAGATTTCAAATTCTCCGTTTAAATGAGAGCGGTGCATGAATATTGATATTGATTTAGCTAGCAATTGCACCTTATGTTGCAAAGGAAACATACCATAGAAGAAAGATGTGATATGTATGTCATCTAATTGAATATTTAAATATGAATTATTTTATTTGAAAATAAAAAAATTTCATAACGCATCCAAAAAGAATTTCAACTAATAACAAAAAAGATTTTGGAGGTCAATTAGGTTTTCAAAGTTTTCACTTTCAAATTTCATGAATAAAGAATGGTGATTAATATAAACATAAATGTATGTTGTGATAATTTAATTTAATTTTAAATATTTTATATATATATAATTATAATTAATTTTAAATATTTTATATATATATATATATATGATTAATATTGATATATATATTTGGAATTCTATATTTATATGAGAGCGGTGGATGAATATTGATATTAATATAATTAGAAATTGCACTACATGTTGCAAAATAGATATATGACTGCATAGAATAAAGAAGTTGTGATATGTTATGTGATCTAATTGAATATTTAAATATTAATTATTTAATTTGAAAATAAAATTTAGGGTTGGAGTGTATGGATAAATAAATTAATTTTGTATAACCTGATGTTAGTATAGATAATATATAGATGAATATTTAAATAGTAATTATTTAATTTGAAAATAAAATTTAGGGTTGGAGAGTTTGGATAAATAAATTCGTTTTTTATAACCTAATGTTAGTATAGATAATATATAGAGTATATTGACTTAAGAACACAAATAAATATGAATGTAACGAAGACTACATAGAAGAAAGAAGATGTGATATCTTATGTGACCTATTTCAAAATCTAGAAGAAAGAAGATGTCATTTGTTATGTGACCTATTAAATATTTAAATATGAATCATTTTATTTGAAAAGAACTTTTAGGTTTGGAGAATTGTATGGAAGAAGATGTGATATGTTATGTGACCTAAGACTATATTGTTGATTGGAAAATTGTTGGCCATCATATGTGAGCCTTGAAGGAAAGTAGATTAGCAAATCCCATTCATTGGATTACAAGTGGGAAAGAGTGTTCTGGATTGGGGTTGTTGTAGGTGAAAATTTGATTGTGAATAGATGAATTGGACTATGTGAAGAAAAAATACTAACCTTAGGTTATAAAAAAACAATTTCTTTATCCAAACAATTCTCCAAACCAAAAATATATTTTCAAATAAAATAATGAAAATTTATATATTCAATTAGATCAATATATTTATTTTTGATACTCTTTCCTATGCCCTTACAAGGAATGGAATCACTTTCAACAATCAATAATCCATTAGGCCAATCCACTTTCCTTAAGGCTCCAACATATTATGGCCAACAATTTTCACTGTTGGAGTTCCAAATAGTTTGACTTGTAAATAAATTTAACAATGATAGCCGTTATTGTTAGAGATAGCCTTTAGTAAATTCATAGTTTGTTGTTTCCTTGACTCAATATACACTATATACTATATATACTAACCTTAGGTTATAAAAAACCAATTTCTTTATCCAAAAAATTCTCCAAACCAAAAATATATTTTCGAATAAAATAATTCAAGTTTCTATATTCAATTAGATCAATATATTTATTTTTTATACTCTTTCCGATGCCCACAAAAATCTAGTTCTTCACATGATAGGTACTCAGTTGGTCAATTCAGACTTGATCCATCTGTTATTACACTAGGTAAAAAATGATTTCACTTCCCTGTCAACAACCAAATCTTGGTCATTTTCATCTATCATTCTAATTCTTTGCACCTAAATTATTCACTCAGAGCTATCAGAAAAAAGATTGATATATTTCAAAGTTCTCTAAACTTAAAAAAAGATACAAAATTTTGATTAAAAAAACCTATTAGCTGGTATTTCAAAATATTCTCTCAAACCATTTTTGTGAACCATGTTAATCATTGTTGAGAAACCTAGGGGTTTCTAGGTTAGGTGATTTCTCTTACTTTGATAACTTCTTGTGATGTGATTTTTTTAAACTTCATTAGCTTCATCTTTCACTTTATTATAATTAGTGTTCTTAGCATTAAATAGATACCAAGCAATAAATAACAACGAGACAAGAGAACACAAGATATAGGCTATCAATACCTCTCCTCTCGAGAGGAAAACCCACAAGAAATCGTTTCTTCTATATAACTTCAAATGATGAATTCCAATATCTATGTCCCTTTACCAAGACCAAGTCAAACCTATCCTTGATAAGATTCTCTTCTACAAAGTCAGATTTATTTAAAATGGCTTTCCAACAACTCCTTGCTTTCTCTTTGACCTCAATTTCAGACCTGTATTTTTGACAGAGATTCTCGGCCTTCCTCCCACAAACCTAACTCGCACATGTGACAAGAATATTGTGAATATGGCCTATTTTATTTTCTTCTTTTATTGGGAATTTTTTCCTTCTCCAACAATTCAACGTGTATTATAGATACATATTTCTTCAAAACTTTGCTCATCATAAATCATAAATTTAAAATGCAGACTTAAACTTGAAAATATAATTGAAAAAAATGGAAATTAATATAATCCATGACAAAACAAAATTAATGCAACATAATCAGAATTTATGAACACTTACATTTCTAGGAAATATCTACTAACTAATTATGAAAAAGCGACACTCCAACTGACCATATGCTCCTTGCTACAACAAATTTCATTGTAATAGAGGTCAACCATTAATCTAAAACTATGAATAAAAAAAGGTGACTTACCTATAGTTGACTTTAACTCTCATCACATAGTCCAGTTCTTCGATTCATGAAATTTTCACCTCCAACAACCCCAATCCATAACACTCTTTCCCATTAACTTGTAATCTAAGGAATGGAATCACTTTCAACAATCAATAATCCATTAGGCTAATCCACTTTCCTTCAAGGCTCCAACATATTGTGGCCAACAATTTTCACTGTTGGAGTTCCGAATAGTTTGACTTGTAAATAACTTTCACAATAATAGCCATTATTGTTACAAATAGCCTTCATTCATTATATTCATAGTTTGTTGTTTCCTTAACTCAATATACTCTATATATTGTATATACTAACCTTAGGTTATAAAAAACCTATTTATTTATCCAAACAATTCTCCAAACCAAAAATATATTTTTGAATAAAATAATTCAAATTTATATATTCAATTAGATCAATATATTTATTTTCGATAATGCCCTTACCTCGTTCCTTTGCAACAGATGGTAAAATTGCTAGTCATATGTATGAGAGGTAAGATTTCAAGGAAAGTGGGCAAGTGACAAAGTGAAACATCTTCCTTAATAATTTTTAATAAAAAAATATTATAATCTAGACAACACAGAAATCAAAATACTTATCCATTTTAATAGAAATAAGTTAAAATAAAATTATAATGTTTCACTTTATTTTACGGTTTACTTTTATTTTATTTTTTAAATTTAAAATATTTAAAATATTTAAAAACAAAACTTTCTAAAAATTTAAATAAAAATATATAGTTTTAATATTATTAAAATTATATAAATATTTAAATAATAATAATAATAATAATATATTAAAATTGTATAAATATTTAAATATATAGTTTTAATTTTATTAAAATCATAAAAGTATATATATATTCATTTAGGTCTATTTGAGTGTTAGATAGCTATCTCCTATTCCTAGGTTCAATTCCCTTTGCAATTGAAATAATTGAAAGATATAGAACAGTGTTGTAATGGTACAGGTCTATCGATATTGTTGTATTGATCCCTTCATCCTTGCTAAAGAGAGGATGATATCCTTTGGATATATATAAAGAGAGAGAGACATTTTTATAGAGCTATCCGGATTATCCACGCACTAGAGAATGAGTGTCGACGTTCTGTTAAATCCCAATGAGGATCCATCATCGAGACATTTTATTATTAAATCCTGATAGCTTATTAAAATTTTTTATTTGAAACATTTTGAGAGGATATGATTTATACATCTTTCTTGAACTCAAAAGTGAAAATGAATTTTTTTATGTTTATTTTTAATTATTTTATCTTTGTCAAATTGATATAAAATTATAAATATTTATATAAGCATCAAAATATTTTATTTATGGTCGAATGTGAGAGTGGAAATATTTTTACTACATCTTCTTTATACTAGGTTGTATTATCTACAACCAACCAAACAAGCAAACATAATGAGTGTGAGATTATTGATTTTTTATAATACTTTTAATTAAATTGATCAAACATGTATATTCATTTAAAATTATAACTGATAATGTTTTTTATTTAGAGAGTATTATATTTTTATTTTAAAAAGGAATTTTCAATTAAGCATTGAATGCCAAAGGAATTATACAAATCCCTTATACTAGGATGTAGGGTGAACCTTTCTATGCAATCATCTTTACTTATTAATGTCATAAAATTCATCTTTACTTACTTAGTTACAAAAAAAAATGAGTTGTTTACAATTTTAAATGTAATAGCTTACTTTCTAACTTTCTTGACTTCCATATCCTTTGATAAAGAATAAACATTGATTTTATATTTGTAAAAGTTTATTGATAAATTTATATAAGGGATAATTTATGCATTGCATCAATTTATATTAGAGATGAAAGAGAACAGTTTCTTTTTTAACAAAGAATTAGATTTATTTTATTATTCTTATTTTTAAAAAGTTATATAGTGTGGATATTAGTTATAGGGACTTTAATTATTAAAATGAGTTTAATACTGAAGAATATGTGTTTTTTTTTTAAAGTAAAGGTTCAAAAATTTAGAGTATGGTATACACTTATATTGTTATGGTATCCTAGTTTAAATCGATATTCTTAATAACTAATTTAAATAGTTGTTTTTTTTAAAGTAAAAATTTGAAATCATTAAAATTACTTTATCTTCTCAGGAAAAAAATTTTATAATTATTTTTCCAAGTATTCCGACTAAATATATTTCATATTTTTTATTTGTTAGTTTGAGCAAATCTTTTCCTTCAAATACATGCTAAAGTTTCTCCTTCAAAATATAACTTATAACATAGGGTTGAGAATTAATGATCCAATAGCTATGTTTAAGTTTGATTCTCACTCAATAGATGTGATTGTGAAAGGCCATTAGTCAAATTTGCATAAAAATATGCACACGATATCATTATTCATGATCTTTGTCTATATTGATAATCTTATCATACACTATGAAATTTTCACCTAACCAAACTTTTTATAGTATCTCCAAAATATGAGTTGAAGCTTAGCAACTAAAATCCCGAATTAAACCCTTCTTTTTTATCCGAGGACTAAAGGCCTTTATTATCATCACGTTCTTCATACCTTACCTGATGCTAAGGCTATACTAAGAGGAGAGCCTAATTGCATGATGATCCCTCGTGTACATGTTATGAGATTCAAAATCTAATCTATAACCTTAGTAGGAGTGAAAGCTTAAGAGTTGGTTCAAGATAAGTCCTTGTCATGTTAATTTAATCTAATATCAATGTTTATGATCAATTTAGACATGCATATAAAAGAGCAAGAGAGTGCTTAAAGAAAATGTATTGATAACCTATGCACAATCCTCTCCATACCTGGAACATTAAGGCTAGACTTGGAAGCACTTTTATTGCATGATTATACCTTAGGTACTTGAAATGAGATTATGTTTCTATTTTATATAATTGTAAATATGATACCAATGTGTATGATCAATGCAGGCATGCATTGAAAAATAATAATGAATAGCTAGTGCATTATGGTACTAGATGTTAAAATAGAATTTATGGTATGAATTTAGTTAAGAGGTAAAACTTCATGGTTAAATATATTTGAGTCATGCATTTTGGGATGTAGATATAATGCCAGAAAATTCTAATTTCTGGTGTTGGGCTATTCTATTAATTCAAAACCGTAAAAGTTACATATGCTATAGGTCAAGGTGTTGCGCTTAGCCAATCCCAACCCTTTGTTACATGGTTTCTAGGCTGCTCTGTAGACATCAGCTATAACAAAACTTAAAACAGAATTACATTGACTACGCAGTGATATAAGCAAAGATAAAGTGAACGGTAACAAAGGCACCCCTCACGTGTTTACTAAAAAACATAAGAGATCTAATACAAGAAAATTTATTTTTCATCTTGATTATCATCGTTGGGGACTTCCTCCCCAATAGGTGCAGTGCGCCCGCTCGCATTCCTTCGCGTCGCCACGCACGCCCGGGGATTGTGGGCCGTTGCGCGAGGATGGGGACAGCACCCGCATGCCATCTAATCCATCACCGCACGTCTGAAGTCCTTATCTTCCTCCTCCCTATACTAGCAACGGGTCAGTTTTCTGCTGATGGAGGTGAAGGTCTCGGGGAGAGATGGTGGATCTCCACCTCGCTTCCTCTCGCAACTTTCCTAGGGGCTTTTTCATTCTCGTCTGGATCGCATGTTGACGATTAAAAATGCCGGAAGCGGAGCCTTCCATCAATCTAAGCGATTGTCTCACCACTGGATATCGTAGTAGGGGAGAGCCCCTCTCTATCCTCCTTGAATAGTTTCGGTAGTTTGGGGAGCCATCGCGTGCAGAGGTAGGGGGAAGAAATGCATGGGGGATATGAAAAGAAAAACAAACAATTTGCTTAGAGTAGGAGTATCCGGGAGGTGCTGGTGAAGGCACGACAACCCGGGAGACTATGCAATGCGATCAGAGTAGAGCTTCACAAATTTTATAAAGTCAGGGGAGAAGCCATAGTATAATTAAAGAGGTGGGAGAGGCAAGAGATAACAAGCTTCTGTGGTATTGAAAAAGGTTGAGTACTCATATTTTTAAAGGGGCTAGGGTGTAGCGAGGAGGATAGCATTGAGTGGGCTTCACACGCATTTGTGTTCTATGATTGATCACCTCCGAGCAGTGCTCGAGTGAAGGGGATGGTCAGCATACTTCCAAGTTAATCATGGTATTCATTAATGGTGAGAGAGAAGCGAGCCGATGCTTTGGACCTGGGTGACGTTGTTCCCCGTCCTCTCATCATCATGTCTGATTTCCCTTGTGAGTTCATGAGTGACTAACTGCATGAGGATTTGCAGCAAGCAGGTGAGGCCTCACGTAGAAGATCTCCGCCTCCATGGGAGTGTGTGGGATGTGATTGCTAAGTGTGCGTCTCTCCACACCCGGTGATCCGAGGAATTAGAAAATTTAATTATAGGATGTAAGTTTATGTAATTCATTTTATTAACTTTAATGACATTTTCATCCTTATGAGCATAACTCAATACACAAAATTCTACATGGGCTTTTCAAGGCTCTAAAAATTGGTCATTCTCGCTAATGTTCACTGGATATGGATTGTGCATTAACATCCTCCTCTAAGCATAATCCTAAAAATGATAATTCATATATTGTAATAGAGTAGCCCAATACCTCCCAAAATATTTAAATAAAGAATCAAGAGATTTATAAATCAATATTTCATAGGACACAATACTTGCTTAAGATGTTTTATATTTTAACAAATGGAGTAACAAACTGCTGTGCTTGACTATGTAGGAAAATCCATTTTTAATAATGCTTGAACCAAAGGATTTTTTGGGGTGAGTGGCATATATGGGAAGTGTTGATTATCAAGTGTAAGCCTTAGAGATGATGATTCATGTTGTTATTCAATTCATTAGCTTTAATCCTACTTCTTCACCCCTTGAATATAAATTAATGCTATGAAAAACTACTAAAAAGACATTATGCAAATAATTCGTAGGATATGCATCATGTATTAGTGACTTAATCCACATTGATACTCAAATCATCATCACACCAACGCCATCACCTCATTTAACCTATAATCAAGTCGTTATTCCACAACTCGCTTGGTTGTTATTAAGACAACGCATGACTACTTTTAAGCCATAAGATAATAGATCTATTGCTTCGGGTTAGTTTTTCCCCAATTGGAATATTCAAATTTAAAATCATGGTGTGCATGGTTTATGTGTATTGTTATTATTTATGATTTTTATCATAATCTCTCCCATATTAATTTGTATATCTAACAATTGATATCAAAGCCAAATAATTGTGTCTTGTAGAGTGTGATGGTTACAATACAAACGCGAGACATTATATGTTGAAGTTAACATAAATACAATTGACAGACTTTACCATAATTAATAACTCCATGCCATATAGAAACTTCACCTAACTTTACTTACTATTCATAAAATTATTTAAATATATGTATGTATAATCCTTAAGGTTATATATATATATATATATATGAAAATATTACATATTTAACCTTTCTTAATCTCAAAATTTAACTTTATAAATAATTACTACAACTTACTCTATTTATTTTTATTATAAAAATACTTAACGTGTCTCAAAAAATATTCCAAAATATATTAAGTTAATAAAAGTTAATTCCATCTATTCCTAATCCAATAACTAAATTCATATTTTTCTTTGAGGCCAAATTTATATAATACGAGTAGTTCTTAGTGAGAATTTTGAAAGCTTTTAACTGAAGCAGTTCCATCAAAAGTCTCATTCTCACCTACCTTAGATTGGTACCTTGACATGTGATCTTCATACCATGACCATATGATAAAACTTTTAAAATATATTAAATTAATAAAAATTAATTCCATCTATTCCTAATCCAATAAATTAAATTCGTATTTGACTTTGAGACCAAATTTATATAATACAAGTAGTCTCTTAAAGCGACTTTTTAAAAGCTTTTAACTAAAACAGTTCCATCAAAAGTCTTATCCTCACCTTACCTTAGATTGATACCTTGACGTGTGCTCTCATACCATGACCATATAATAAAAATAGATGTACATGATGATCACTTATGTACCTGCCATATTTAGATTTAAAAAAAATAATGACAGTTTAAATTATCTTTAATGACATGATAATGATAGTTTGATTTAAATAATTTAAATATGTCAAAATGAAAAATATCGATGACAACTCTCCTTGCACCTTTCTTCTGCTGATTTGTTTTCTACAGTGTTCATTGCAATCAAACATTTCCAAATCCTATAGTATGCTCTATTTTTCCTTTTACATGTTAAGTAGACAATATCAGGCCTCAACTTTAGACCAAAAGCATATCTGCATTTTTATAAAAAGATTGGATTTCATTCTCAATTTAGTGTATTCAAATATTTTTATATAAGAAAATAAATTGTAATAGAATTCAAGTCAATATCAATTGGGCAAATTTCTCACCCATATGTCATTATTCACACCCTAATCACCTTAATTTCAAGGTAATAAACTTTAAAAATCTATGATTATTTTTGTTATGTTTAAAAAAGAACATTGTTATCCTGTCTCTTGTAATTTTATTATATTTTTTATAATTAGATTGAAATGGTCTTCGAAACTTTTTTCTATATACATTGTTACAATTGGTTTATAATTTTATAAAGTAGTATGTATTTTTAATTTTAAAATTATATATATATGTATATGAATGATTAATTAATAGTAAAGTAATGAAAGGGATTAGTATTTTATATAAAAACTAGTAGTAAATAAATGTGGCAAATCCAAATACATAATAATTATAAATAATTTTACAAATGTATTATAAATAATCTTAAGAAAAAATTTGTAATAGCTTAAAAAAATTAATAATAATAATTTAGAAATTGTGGTAGGAAGAGTTACTATTATTTTCTTATTCCTGTTCCATGTTCATTCATTGAGATATTGATTTTCTATATAGTAAATCACATGAGAAAATAAAATAAAATAAAAAATTGTTTCAACTTTGTATAATTTTGAAAATTTTGTTTCTAAAATATATGGATTCTTGCAGATTTTGTCCTGCTCATTATTAGAGTGCAAGATTACTTTGAAACTTCCATGGTTGGATTACATTGTTTATAATCTCCATGAATACGCGGTCCTGAACCTAGCATGTACAAGCTCATAAAAGTTTCTTCATCACCGTATATCATAAATTTTGTGAAGACTTAAAAAACTTGCCATGGACTAGTTACATTGAGATAAGTTACTTATGTTTTTATTCACAATTTTCATGGGGTCCATGGACTATTTTAAATTGATATATGTTGAATATATAAACTTCTTCCTCACAATTTTCACAAGTTTTAGGTGGTTCTTAAAATGTGATTATCATAAATTTCATCCCGAGTTTTTTTTTTTTTTTTTTCCCATTTTCATTAAGCTTTTATTGAAATTAGTTGAAGTTTTTCTTGAAATTTGATTTCATGATTAATTTAGGATGATATTATTTTTTGGTAATTGATATTTAAACAAAAATTAACAACTAGTGAAAGTATGGAGCTAAATAATTTTTTTTCTGAAATAGCACATAATTTTTTATCAAATTTAAATAGAGCTATTGGTACAAACTTGATGGAGCAAGATAGAATTCATTAATTTATTATATTTTTGTCTTGGATTTATAGAATAAAGAGGCTAAAATTAATATCTATTACCTTCACAAATAGAACTCTTTTTCATTTCTCCACAAGATATACATTAGCAAACAATTAGCATAATTGTAGAGAGGGTTTGTTATTGATCGCATGGAGTTGATGGCATTGATAATGGAGTATTCTACTTGTCCAAGGGCTAATCTTAAGTCTACTCATTGGGAGTAATTTCTACATGAAAGATACCGCTCACCTAGACACACGCGAAGTTTTTTTGTGATGTAGCTAATATCAATATTTGGTACAATGAACCACATGAAAAAATATTATTGAATTTTTTTAAAATCTCGCATAATTCTTTTGAAAAACTTGTTTTTAAAAGGTATGATTCTTATATGTTTTTTCCAAACCTTATCGAGGATATTTCCGAATATTACATGGTTGGATTGTAACAAGCTAATTGCTTGAAGACATGTCCTTGAACCTACATGTGCTGAAACATTTGTAATCTTTTCTTCTATCAACCAATGTTGTTACAACTGTGGAAGACTTCTTCTTAAATCAAGATTTGCCACTACAGCCAAAGACTCTTCCCTAAAAAATAAATTACAATAATCTATAAGGATTTCAAGCACTTTATCTCATGTTTTTATGGATTGCATCTACAGAATTTTTGATACAATCAAATAATAGTTTTGTAAAAAACAGCACCACTGCAAGTTAAAAGGGTGATTTGACTACGAACCGCTTCTGGATTACCACCTTCCCAATAGTAAACATCATTTCCATTTAAATTGCACATAACTTAATTATTCTACAACCAAAATATTAATAATTTTAATACTTTGTTTCCACCATATTCAAATACAAAAAATAATAGTGTTTTATTTGTTTAATACATCTTCTTAATACTTCTAGTAAAATGGGAAGAACGGGAGGAGATCTATAAATTCTTGTGACAACTAGGTTTTGCCCTAGTCATATGATCTGCTTTGTTTTCTTGGATTTTATGCAATTCCTTCAATGTATAGAAATAATTAAAACTTCCAGCCGCTTAATGAATTCATATTGAAAACAATAGACACAAATTCTATTCTACTCAATCTACTAGGGAAGGAAAACATACGATAGAAACACATTCAATCACATGCAATGATTAAATCACAATGAACACAATATTTTCCTAGGGAACCCAACTCTGGGAAAAACCCCTCCTCTATTTGTATTATATTATATGAGAAAAAATAATCTATTACAATGAAAACTTAATCCTGAAGCTCCACCCGCACCGCAATATTGATCTCTTCCTCCTTATTCTACTCGAAAATACTAGCCAAATATAAGCCTCCTGGCTTCTTATTTCCTCATGCAAGTAATTCCTAAGAAATGAGCCCACAAAGAATATAAGGTCTCCTATTTGGTTGTGCGCATTCCCAAGAGAAATCTGAGCTAAATGAAACACAGATATTTTGCATACACAACAGCAACTGAGGCCTTTTTCTTCCACCAAACTAGGCAATTTGAATTCCATGGATGACTAGAGATATTTTTAGAAAATCGACTAGTTAACTAAGAGATCATTGAGCTAAAAAATATTTAAAAATACTCAACTTAACTCCTACTAACTCTAAGTGCATGACTACAGCTCATATAATCAAGTCAGCCAACTATATCCCCATTAGATATCTAGATCTTAGAAATCATCATGGCTATGCACAACTCTACTTCTTGCCTACAAACTCAAATCAGTGACTCTAACTGCTACTTGGCCATGTAACTCCCGCTAACTTCAAATCAAGACAAATTAAGATGTGGAAATCATATTCTCCATTTGATTAAGGCACAAGTCAAATAAAGCCTTTTCACAGTAACTTCAACAATTCTCTATAAAGAAAATGATTAAGGCACAACCCAATCTTATCGCAATGGAGTGTATTGTAACACAAATAACACTCCTCTCAATCGCTAATGTTTCTATCGCAACAAATGCAACTCAAGCATCCAAAATACTAAATCAATTGTGTCTTTTTGAGTTGCAATTATCTTCCAGGTCTCTGATCAAGCATTAGCCTCTTACACTGTTGTTCAAGATCTCGATCGCATCAATCCCATTGGCTGCATCCTTTCTCGTTATCAACACAGGGCCCCCTCAGCAAGGGTAATGATCCAAGAGAAGAGTATACTACAATTGATGTTTCCTCTCTATGGACACTACCCAAATCAGTAACCTCTGACAAAAGATCTACATCCGCCCACCTCACTCATAGAGTGCAGGCTTCATGCATGGTGAACATACCTCTTAGCTTGTAGAAATTTAACTCGAACACCAATTTTTTTTACTTATACATGCTCAAGCTCAAAATAGAACTTATAACAAAGGGTTGAAAAATCAATGATCCAATAGCTATGTTTAAGTATGACTCTACTCTAGGATGATGTGATCGTGGAAATGTCATTGGTCAAATTTGCATAAAAACACATGCCAATGATACCATTATTCCATGATCTTTGTCTATATTGACAATCTTATTATACACTATGCAATTTCACCCCACCAAAACTTTCATAGTATCTCCTAAAATATGAGTCAATTTTAGCAACTACACCTCGACTAAACCCTTATTTATCCGAGAACCAAAGGCCTTTATCGATTACTATGTTTCTTTTCATACTCACTCCACATGTTAAGGTTAGATTAAGAGGCAAGCCTTAATTGCATGATGATCCCTCGGTATGCTATGAGATTCAAAATCTAATCTATAACCTTTCGTAAGAGAGTGAAAGCTTAAGAGTTGGTTCGAGAAGTACTTGTCATGTTAATTTAATCTAATATCAATGTCTATGATCAATGTAGGCATGCATATAAAAGAGAAAGAGAGTACAAGGAAATGTATTGATAACCTATGCACAATCCTCTTCATGACTTGGAACATGTGTTGGCAATAGATTCTGAAGCACTTTATTGCATGGTTATTCCTTAGGTACTTGTAATGAGATTATGTTTTATTTTATATAATTAAAATATGATACCAATGTCTATGATCAATGTAGGCATGCATTGAAAAAATAATAATGAATAGTTTAGGTTAATATAATGGATAATTTGCAAATAGAATTTATGGTAAGTGAATTTAGTTAAGAGGAAACTTCATGGCTAAATATCTTTGAGTCATGCATTTTGGATGAACATATAATTGTGTAAATTCTACTCATCGGATGCAAGTTTATAATCTATTTTATTAACTTTAATCACATTTACCTTTTATGAGCATAACTCAATACAACAAGTTCTACATGGACTTTTCAGTCAATGAAAATTGGTCATTCTCGCTAATGTTCATGGGATATGGATTGTGCATTAACATCCCCTCTAACCATAATCCCAAAATAATAATTCATATATTGTAATAGAGTAGCCACTACCTCCCATAATACTTAAATAAAGAATCAATTTATCTATAAATCAATAAACAGACACAATACTTGCTTAAGATGTTTTATATCTTAAAGCAAATGGAGTAACAAACTAAGTAGGCTTGACTATGGAGGAAAATCCATCGTTAATGATGCTTAAACCAAATGATTTTTTGGGGTTATTGGCATATATGGGAAGTGTTGATTATCAAGTGTAAGCCTTAGAGATGATGATTCATGTTGTGATTCAATTCATTAGCTTTAATCCTACTTCTTTCACCCTTTTGAATATCAATTAATGCTAAGAAAACTACTAAAAGACATTATGCGCAAATAATCTTCATAGGATATAGATCATGTATTAATCACTTAATCCACATTGATACTCAACTTCATCATCACACCAACCCCACCATTCATTTAACCTATACCAAGTTGTTACCTGATGATTCGGCTTGGTTGCTATTAAGGCAACACATGACTACTTTTAAGCCATAAGATAATAATAGATCTATTGTTAGTTAGTTTTTCCTCTAATTTTCTGGGATATTCAATTTTAAATCATGGCGCATGGTTTATGTGTATTGTTATTATTTATGATTTTTATCATAATTTCTCCCATATTAATTTATATATCTACCAAGTGGTATCAAAGCCAAGGGATTGTGTTCAGAGAGGTGATGGTTACAAACACAGAGACATTATATGTTGAGATTGAAATTAAAATAAAATACACTTAATTGTGAAATGACCCTACCACTAATAACTTTTATGCCATATAAGAAACTTCACCCCACTTTACTTCCTATTCATAAAATTATTTAAATATATATAATGTATATAAACCTTAAGATTATATATAGATAGATATATTACATATTTAAACTCTTTTTTATTCTCTTCAAATTAAACTTTATAAATAATTACTAACTTACTCCATTTACTTTTATTATAAAAAAAATACTTCCCTAACTTGTCCCAAAAAAAATCAAAATATTAAATTAATAAAAATTAATTCTGGATTCCTAATCCAATAAATTAAATTCATATTTAACTTTTTGAGTACACTCAATGTTTCCCAAATTTATATAATATAATATAACTGAAGCACTTCCATTCAAAGTCTTATTCTCACCTACCTTAGATTGGTTGAGAATAATTTCAATTTAAAATATAATAATGATTCCTACCTTGACATGTGCTCTTCATACCATGACCATATAGATAAAATAGATCTACATGATGATCACTTAGTTACGCCATGTTTAGATTAAAAAATAAAAATAATGAGAATTTAAATTATCTTTAATGGCATAATAATGATAGTTTAATTTTAAATAATTTAAATATGTCAAAATAAAAATATCGATGACAACCTCCCACCTTTCTTTTGCTGATTTGTTTCTTTCCAGTCAAAGTATTTCTAGTCCATTATAATAATGGCACTCAAACATTTCCAAACTTGGGAGTATGCTCTATTTTTTCCATTTACATGCTTACATATTGTTAGTAGACAATATCTGCATTTTTATAAAAAGATGATTCTATTCCCAATTTAGTGTACTCAAATATTTTTATATAAGAAAATAATAACTGTAATAGAATTAAGTAATATCAATTAAAGCAAATATATTCGATCTTTTGTTTTTGTAATTTTATTATACTTTATAATTAGATTGAAAATTGCATTCGATATTTTTTTAAGATACATTGTTACAATCCGGTTTATAATTTTATAAAGTATTATGTATTTTTGTTTTAAATTATAATTACATATATATGATTCATTATTAGTATATTAATGAAATGATTGGTATTTTTTATATAAAAATTAGTAGTAAATAGATGTGGTAAATCCAAATACATAATAATTATAAATAATTTTACAAATGTATTATAAATAATCTCAAAAATTTATAAAATTGTATAGTTTATAAAAAATAATTATAATAATAATTTAGAAATTTGTTTCATAGGTTTTGTGTTTATTTTTAGTGGCAGGAAGAGTTATTATTATCTTCTTTATTCAGGTTCCGCTTCATTAAGATATAGTCCTTGAGAGTAATTTCTATATGTAATTAGTATTGATCTTCATGATACAAGAAAATAAATAACTAAATGTTTCAATCCTCTTATAATTTTGAAAAAAATGTTTCCTAAAATATATGGATTCTTGTAGATTTTGTCCAAGCTCGTTATTAGAGGTGAGATTACTTGAAACTTTCATGGTTGGATTGAAATGTTTGTAATTCCATGAATACGTGTCCTTGAACCTAGCATGTGCTAAGTTTCATAAATGTTTCTTCATCAACCGATATTGTTACAAATTTTGTGAAAACTTCTCCTTAAAAAATTGACATGGACTAAGTTAGATTGACATAAGTTACATATAAACTTTTTCCTCACAATTTTCATGGGGTCCATGGACTAGATTAAATTGATGTATTTTACATACAAACTTCTTTCCTCTACAATTTTCATAAGTTTTATATGGTTCTTTTAAAATAGGATTATCATAAATTTCATCGTGAGTTTTTTTTTTGCCATCTTCATGAAGTTTTTCTTGAAATTAGATAAAGGTTTTCTTGAAATTTGATTTCGTGATTAATTTAGATGATTTGTTTTTTTGGTAATTGGATATAATTTTTAATTAAATAATTAGTGAAAGTGTGGAGCTAAATAATGTTTTTTAAGAAATGTGCATTACAAATTTTTATCAAATTTAAATAGAGTTATTGGTATAAACTTGATGGAGGAAGATAGAATTCCTATTAATTTAATATATTGTTGTCTTGGATTCATAGGTTAAAGAGGTTGGGTCGATAATATCTATGCTACTTCACAACTAGAACCTTCTTTTTGATTTCTCCACAATATATACATTGGGCAAATGAATAGACATAATTGTAGAGGGTTTGTTATTGATCGCATGGAGTTGATGAGTACTGACAATGGAGTATTCTCGCTTGTCTAAGGGATAACCTTTATGCTCACTTCCTTGGGAGTAAATTCTACATGAAAGATAACTGGCCTACCTAGACATGGGTGAGTATTTTGTGGTGTAGCTAATATCAATCTTTGGTACAATGAACCATGTGATAAAATATTATTGAATTTTTTTTCAATCCTTGTACAATTTTGAAAACTCTTGCTTTTAAAAGGTATGGATTCTTATGCTTTTTTCCAAACTCCTTATTGGAGGCAATATTGCCCGAATCTTACATGGTTGGATTGCAATGTTGCACCCATGAATACATTTCCTTGAACCTAGCATGTGCTAAGTTTCATGAAAGGTTTCATCAATCGATGTTGTTACAACTTCTTCGTGAAGACTTCTCCTAAAGAAAGAATGCCACTTCCTAAAGCAAGAATTCTCCTAAAAATAAATACTTACTTATCCACAAAGGATTTCTACATGTACTCTAATTCATGCTTTATATCACCCATATAATCTTTGGATGTCACCCAAATGAATAAGATTTTTCTAAAAGAAAATTTACCATAAGTTAAAAGGGTGATTTGATTTTGGAAACCCCTCGTTGATCACTCCCTTCCCAATATTAAATATCATTTCCATTTAAATTTCACATAACTTAATCTAATTTTATAACTTAATTATTGTACAACCAAAATATTAATAATTTTAATACTTTGTTTCACCATATTCAAATAAAAAAATAACACATGTTTTATTTGTTTAATAAATCTATTAATATTGCTAGTGCAAAAATGGGAAGGAATGGGAAGGAGATCTAGAACTTCATGGCTAACTAGGTTTTGCCCTAGTCGTGATAATCTTGCTTTGTTTTCATGGATTTTCTCAAGTAATGCCTTCAATGTATAGAAATAGCTCAAAATTTTCACACAATGAATTCAGATTGAAAACAATAGACACAAAATTATTCTACTCAATCTACTTTAAAGGAAAACACATAATAGAAAACAGATAATCACATGTAATGATTAAATCACAATGAACACAATATTTTTCCCCCGGGGGAACCCAATCAAAAAACCAATTTATTTTTGTTATATTAGATGAGAAATGATATAATACATTGACAACTTCAATCCTTGAAGCTCCACCCGCACCGAAATATTGATCTTCCTCCTTAGTCTACTCTCGGAAAATACTTAGCCAAATATAGGCCTCCCCATCATTTCCTTTCGTACCCCGAAGAAATAAAGTTCTAAAGAATAGAAAATCTCCTATTTTATTGCGCAATTCTCAAGAAATAAGCTCCTAAAGAATAGGAAAACTCTATTTTATTATAAAGTAATTCCAAGAGGAAATCATCAATCGCTACATGCAACCGATACGCTCCTTCTAGTATACACACAAATACATTGTGGCATTTTTTCCCTCCACAACTAGGCAATTTGGAATTCCATGGATGACTAGAGATATTTTTAGTAAATTGACTAGTTAACTAAGGGATTAGAGCTAACAATCAAAACTACTCAAAATTAACTCCTACAGACTTCCATTAATGACTAGAGCTCATATAACTAAGTTTCACCACCATAACTTCACTAGATTTCTAGATCTAGCACCAACACACACACAAATCTACTTAGCTAAAAACTGAACTCAATGACTTACCTAAGTGATTTGGCCATGTCACTCCCGCTAACCGTAACTCAAGTCATACTGTTGATGTGGAAATTTAAATTTCTCCATTTGATTGCTGCACAAGTCAAATGAAGCCTTTTTTCTTGCTACAATTTTAACACTCCCTCTTAATGAGGAAGGTGTTCTCCATTGCTCCCAAGTTATCCCTAGAGATGAAAAATTTTCCTTACCCAAGGCCTTCGTCAAAATATTTGCAACATGTTGATATGTGGAAACATATTGTAGTCAAACTGATCCACATAGTATGCAATCTATGGTGAAGTGGTATATGATGTCGATATGTTTCAACCTATCATAGAACATTGGATTCTTAGACTGCTTGATGCAACTCTCATTGCCACATTAGATACTGGTCGAATCCATCCTCTGACCAAATAGTGCCACTAGCAGCTTTCAAATCCAAATAGCTTCACATGTGGTCATGCTTGCTACCATGTATTTTTCTTTTGTATATGTCAGTGCCATGGACTTTTGCTTCCTACTACACTAAGAGGAAACCCCTAATCTAGTACTAAAGAAACAGCCTGGGGTGTTTTTTTGATCCATTACACTACCTACCTAGTTTGTATCTGTATATCCCATCAATTTGACACCATCACATCGAGTATATATGAAACCATACTCGACTATACTTCATAGATATCATAGCATGTCCCACTAATGTGTAATGTACTCTCTTTGGTTCCACCATGAACTAACTGAGAGTGTTGACTAAAAAAAAATGGATGCCCTTGTGTTGACCAGATACATGAGAGAGCCTATAAGCTTCCTATACAAGGTTGGGTCTAATGTTGCGTCCTCTAATGCATCTATCTTCCTCCAATTGGTAATAATAGGTGTATACATGGGTCTACAGTCTTGCAGCCTGAATCACTTCAAGATATCCATAGTGTATCCACCTTGCCCAAGGAACATCTCTTGTCTATCTGACATGCCTCTTGTCTTGGGAAATAGTGCATCAATCCTAACTCCTTAATCTCAAACTCAGTTGCTAAGTCCCTCTTGTATTCCTCTATAAGCCCTAATGAACCTATTAGATATATATCATCCACATATAGTATGAGAATAAGTAGCTCATCTCCTACCATTAAATAGTAGAGGATAGAATATGCCTTGCCCTACATGTAGCACTGCAATTAACTATCAATCCAACCATACCATTCTCTAGGAGATGTATTGAGTCCATATAGTGACCTCTTCAGCCTACAAACATGGGTATCCCTCCCATTCTTCTCAAATATTTCTGGATGTTTGATATACACCTCCTCTTCTATTACTTTGTTCAGAAAAGTTGTCTGGACATCCATCTAGTGAATTTTCCATCCCATCTACACTGTTATAGATATGATGACCCTAATAGAAGTGTATTTGTCCACTGGAGTGAATGTATCCTATTATTTTATGCCATATTTCTGAAAAAAACCCTTAGTCACAAACCTAGCCTTATGTTTTTCAACATTTCCATATACAACATATTTGATCTTGTAGATACAATGAGAGCCAACTACAACAATGTCCACTGGTCTAGGCATGAATTTACTTACATCATTCAACATGATGGAGTTATACTCCTCCACCATTGCATACTGCCACACTTGATGCTATGCATCCTCGTGATAGCTGGAAGACTCTTTATTAGTGACCTCTATCACCAATTCCTTATACCTGTCTGGTTTTCTATGCTCTCTGTTGTTTGCACTAAGAGCTCTCATGAACTCCTGCACATATCTCAATGTTTGAAGCACCTCCCTGTTTATTCTTCCACTGGTGATGGGTGGAGCTTTAAACTCCTCATCCTGCCCTTGGTGCTCTATCTACTGTGAACTCTCCTTTTCACCTATTCTCGCACTTGTACTGGTCATTATACTCATACTAGTTCCCCAAGACTAAGATCCTTGTTCAACTCTTGGAGCTTCTATTGGCCCACTCTGATAATTTTTAAGAAACTTGTGAGATCTTCTGAAGGATTTCTCCTCTTGGAATTTCACATCTTGTCTTACAATGATATTCCTGTTGCTAGGAATGTAAATCATGTATGCCTTGTACATTTCATTATAACCAATGAAATATCTCTTCTCTGCAGTCTTATCTAACTTGGTGAGTTTTTCATTTGGCATGTGATAATAAGCTATGCTACCAAAGATTCTGAAGTGTCCAACTTATAGCTTCTTTCCTGTAAAATCCTCCTTGGGTGTCATCTTCCCAAATACCGTGTGAGGAATTTTGTTGTGAATATACATTGTTGTACTACATTCCTCTACCCGAACAAATCTAGGAATGTCTTGGTCATATAGAATTTCCTTGGCTACTCCAACTATTGATTTGTTCTTCCATTGACCCCATTTTACTATGGGTTATATGGAGCTATCCATTCTCTCCTAATGCCCTCATTCACTCAAATCTCATGAAGGCCTTATTTGTATGAATAACCTTTATATTTATTCCTATCATGTTTTCCACAAGAGCCTTAAACTCTCTGAAGCGACTAAAGACTTCATCCTTTGTATTCAAGAAATAGATCCATGTTTTTTTAAAGAAGTCATTGATGAAGGTTATGAAATACTAATAACACCTGAGATATTTTGTAGACAATGGGCCACGTATATCAGAATGTATCAACTCAAGCACACCCTTGGCCCTACTATAACTCCTTGGGAATGCTTCTTTTTTAAACTTCCCAAGCACGCACCCTCTACACACATCATCATGTTCCGTGTTGATTTATGGAACTCCTGTTATGGTCTCCCTGAGCAACCTAAGTGCTCCATGGTCTATGTTCCCCATCCTCCTATGCCATAATTCTCCCATGTATTTTCTATTGTTGCTTCTAACTTGTGACTTTGGAGAGTATAACTACAACTTTTATAACTTTATGCTTCTTACTCCAATCTATTTCACTATCTTACAAATCTAGTGTTTAATGGATAACTTATTCCCTTGAAAGTAGACATTGTATTCCTTGTCCTAAAGTGCAGTAACTAAAATCAGGTTCATTCCTAAAACTGGCACATGCAACACATATGTAACACTATTATTCTTTCCTGAATCCCTCTAAATGTTGACAGTCCCTCTCCCAACTGGAGTAATTTTGGACTTGCTCCCCATCTGAATCTAGAAGCCTATCTCATCTTCTTGATAACTACAAAATAATTCCCTAACTCTCGTCATGTGGCATGATGCTCCACTATCAATATACTGGACACTTGTGGAAGTAGAGCTAGAGAGGTAAGCTATGAGAGTGAACTCGCCCTCTTGTCTCAAATATAAGTCCTCAATGTCTGATGAAGCTATTTTTTGCTACTTCCCCTTCTTCTTTTCTCCCTTTTTATAGTTAGGACATTGGCTGGCATAATGACCTTACTGATTGCAACCAAAGAACTTGATTTTACTCAAGTCCTTTTTCTTCTTCACTCCATTGGAACGTTTATGTGATGCCTTCTTGGCCTTGGACTTTCTTAATTAGACCATGTTCTCATCATATTCACGCTTCTCATTTTTTCCACTTCTGTTGTCACTAACAAGGCTCAAACTAAGCTCCTCTTGAGTGAAAACTCTCATTGGTCCTAACTTGGTAGTGTGTCTCATCCATTAATAAATTGAACAAAAATTTCCCATTTCTTGGAGAATACATTCAATGTGATCCTCACGAGCTCATCGTCATCTGGTTTATCACCAAAAGCTACTAACTTGTTGTTGGGCACCATATTTGTATATTTTTCTCTCCCATTTCACCCTATCTTTCTATCTCTTTGTACCATTATTATTCTTAAACGCATGAGGTAAAACCCCTTTTCCTTATCTTTTATGGGATATTTGATTGATGAAGTAATTGTCATGGAGGTTTTACCTTTTTTTATATATTAACTCCGATATTTCTACAGATTCGGCCCAAATAGGAGTGTTGCAGTTGTGAGTCATGGAACAGCCCATAATTCTCAGCGTTATTCTCATTTTTTGTTACAGCATAACAGACTCTGTTCATACTAGTGTTATTTCAGGCCTTTTTACGGTTTCCTTCTGGGCAACTAGGTTGTCGTTGTAACAAAGTATATTTTTGTAATTATTGAGTTGCTGAGGGGAATCGAGGATTCCAGGACATTTGTATAAAGAGGCTTGTGGGTTATGAATCGGGGTTAAGCCCACTTACATACAGATCTTGTAACAATTTATTTTGTTATTAATTGAATACATAGCATCTTGTTGTTTCTTTTGTAATTCGTGAGTTTACCGTAGCCCTGATTTGAGTTGGGCCCACTCTTCTGATCAGGTGTTGTGTTTTCCTTTCCTTGCATTGTTTTTTGTTTAAGTGTGAATTCATTACTGTTGTTACAGTTTAATTCTTTAATTTTTGTGAATGTCTTTTAATTCTACAATCCATTTAATTTTTGTTACAATAGCCTATGTGTTTATGGATTTAAACATGTGATCTACAATAGGTCATGTGCTTGTTCCTGCATATACAGTGTCGTTAGTCTTGAAATAACTAACGCCTTCGGGTTGATAATTTATGTGGAAAAAGGGTTGAACATTGTTCATATCCGGACAACAACATTTTGGCACCATTGCTGGGGAAGGCTAACAGGTGCAAGAACAGGATCTGCAACAGATCTAAGGGTTAATCTCTTGTCTTGGGGAGGGAATTTATTGAACTACTTCAAGTCCTAAGCATAGTGCTTTGTGTTTTGTTTTTTTCTTTCTTTCTTGCTTTTTATTGTTTTTTTTGTAGAATTGGTTTCTCGTCTTACCCTGCTCCATGTCCTGAGCATAGCATGCTATTTTTCTTTCTGCTTTGTTTTTCTTTCATTAAAATTAATCCCTCGTCTTTGGGAGGACATTTTGCAACCCTGCCCTAAGTCCTGGGCGTAGTTTCCAGTTTTTCGTTTTTATTTTCTTTTCTGAAGGGCCAACTTCTCGTCCTGGGGAGGGTATGTGATTACCCTACTTCAGGTCCTAAAATTTGATTTTCTTTTTCTTTTTATTGTCTATTTGAAACTACTCTCTCGTCCCGGGGAGGAAGCTATTTGTCCTACTCCTAGTCCTGAGCGATTTTGTTACTTTGATGAACCCTCTTCACAATTTGTATGAACAAGGATCTGAATAAGAGGGGAAGAGGAAGACCCCCAAAGAAAGGAAAGGATTTGGGAAGGAAGACATACATTCAGGAGATTATTGAAAAATCTAGATCTGAGGCATCATCCCATGCTGCTGCCAAGGTAAGAGTTCAAACGAAGTCCGAAGGGCAGTCCGTGGAGCAACCAGTGCCATCCACGGTACCAGAAGGTATTATTTCTACGGCAGAAAACTTAATAAATAGGGTATTAGTGGAGGAGACATCCTTATCAGCGGCAGAAGGGGAAGAAATAGCAAGTAGGGGATCAAAAGAACTGAGAAATTCTAACTAGGAAGGAGAACCTCTAAAAGGGTTTTCATCCCCACGAGACCAAGGCAACACTATAAAAATTCCTGTAGCCGAATCAAGCAATTTTGATTTGGTAAAAGGATTCTTGAAGGATTTTGAGTCACCGAGGGACCAGGGGAGTGCGATGCAACCTCCTACATTTGAATCACTCCAAGTACCAGCTGTAGAACCAGTTGAAATTCCAAGTGAGTATTGGAGGGTATTTATGGCACCTGTAAGTTCCTCTATTGATTTTCCCATTGGAAACGTTACAGGTGATGCACCAATGAGACCCATCCCTTTAACAGCTCTGCCTAGTTTCCATGGTCTTTCTTCTAAATACCCTAATATGTTCCTCTTTGAATTTGATATTTTTTGTCGAGGATACGACTATATTACTGATGCTCAGAAATTGAAGATATTTCCTGCTACCCTAAAGGGGACAGCCCTGAGATGGTTCATGGGTTTAGGAGGGAGTATGATTACCTCATGGGAAGGAATGAAAGAAGCCTTCTTAGAGAAATACCAAGATTACTGTAAATCCCGTGACATTAAGGAGGAAATCTTTAAGTTTGCACAGAAAGAGGATGAAAACATGGAGGATTGTGTAGAATGATTTAAATACATATTGTAGAGGTCTAGACATAGTGACCTGGACAAGGACATTCTGAAGATCATTCTTCTACGAGCACTTAGGGAAGACTCATTGCAACTTTTGAATATAGTAGGAAAAGGGGATATTTCTAAAGAAGACTTCGATACTATCTATGACTATTGCATTAAGTGTTCACAGGGGGCTACAAGGAGTCGACAAGGAATTTGGTCATCAAAGACTTTTGGTGGGGGGGTTACAAAGGCAGAAATTGGAAATATACTAGACAACCTAAGGACTAATATTCTGATCACATTATCTGCCAAGATGGACACTCTGCAAGCAAAACAAAAACAAATGGAGTTGGAAAAGACTATGGCTATATTCTGCCCACAATGCAAAAAGAAGCATCCTTTGAAGGAATGCCCATTAAACACAGTGGAAGCCTGCGAAATCTGTGAACAGACTCATGTGACTAGCTCATGTCCATCCTTGCTCAGACTAAAGGCAGTTTTCCAAGGAGCAAGTGAAGAAAGCATGGTAGGCTAGCTTTACTTCATGGGGAAAATGAGGCCATGGCAACCTCGACCACCAACTATGAATCTAGGTATGTTTCAGGACCCATCTTAGTATTTTAATAATTTTAATATGGGTCCCCAATCTGCACCGTTTTCAGGTATGTGGTCTCAATATCAATATCCCCCTTGGCAACAATGGGTTCCCCAGGCTAGTTTGAATCCTTCGTGGAATCAAACCTGGCGTGGGCCCTCTCCTACTAGATAGTTTCCTCAGTCTATGCCTCAACAAAAAATTCAGTTGCCCTCCAATGTACCTCCAGGAAACCCAGCCATTAGACCCCAGCTTCCTATCCAGCCCAACCTAAATCATAATAATAAAGGGGTTGAAAAAATAGACACTCTGAACCTTCCATCTTACAACATTTCTACCGCAAGACTCAATGAGATAAACCTACGATCTGGCCGGGTAATAAATGAACCTACTTCACCTATTATTATAAAACAAATTAACAGTGAAGATACAGAACCAGAACAGAGAAAAACAGGGGATAAATCAAACCAAAACATAATGAATCAGACACCTCCCCAAGCCGTTCCTAATCAAGGTCATTCAACTTCTCCTCCATATCCTGAAAGACTGAACTTGAGTAAACTGAACCCTCAAGCAGAATTTGATTTCTTAGGGGAACTACAAAATATCTTTGTTAAAATACCCCTGCTACAGGCTTTGAGGGATGTACCTATATATGCAAAGACTCTAAAGGAATACTGATTTAAGAAACCAGGGAAGAAACCTAAGGATCCATTAACCATTCATGTAATGGGTAGACTGTCTAACATCATGTTAGGAAAGATCATGCCTGTAAAATACGGGGACCCAGGAAACCCGATTATAATAGTACAGTTCAATGGGGTTGAAATCCCAAACGTACTGGTATATTTGGGAGCTGCCATCAACATTATCATCGCTGAAACAATGAACAAATTAGGTCTTGGAAACATTAAACCAACCCCTACTATCTTGGAACTAGCAGACAGGTATACAATTAAACCAGTAGGGAAATTGGAGGATGTGATCATTTCAGTAGATTCATGGCATTACCCTGTGGACCTGTGGACCTCCTTGTATTACAGACTCAATATTCAGTTGGTGGTCATCCATTGATCCTAGGAAGACCCTGGCTCGCAACTGTAGACGCCTACATAGGGTGCAGATCTGGGCATACGATCATATCAAATGGGACAGTTACACAGAATCTTAAGCTTTATCCTCCTGCAGAATCTAGCCCATCTGAAAAATCATTAACCAGTAAGAAACCTCTACCTGTAGAAGAGCCTGAACCTGAAAATGAAGATGTTAGACTAGTCCTCACTATTGGGTAGGCCCTTCATTTTAAAACAGAAACCGAGGACGATGCCATTAACACTTTCATTAATGATTCCAGTTCTGTTTCCGATTCAAATCAACATATTCTAGAATCTGCTATGAGCTGTGAAACAGAAGAAAACATTGAACCAGAAGATGACATTGAAGACATTCCTGTAACCTCATCCAATGATAGTATTCCAATTGAGATTGAACCAGGGAAACCACTTAATATCAACCCAAACCTATCTGAATCTCAAACAAAACAGCTTTTGAAAGTCCTTCAAGATCATCAAGAAGATTTTTCCTGGGATTATACCGACATGAAGGGGATCCTTGCTAACTTATGTACTCATCATATTTATATTAAGGAATATTGCCGCCCTGTAAGACAACCTCAACGGAGAATGAACCCTGCTCTCAAAAACATTGTCAAGGAAGAATTAAAAAAGTCATTGGATGTAAGATTCATTTACCCCATCTCAGATAGTTAGTGGGTATCTCCGCTAGTTATTGTTCCCAAAAAGGAGTGGTAAATGGAGAATCTACATAGATTACGGGGAACTAAATAAGGAAACGCAAAAATACCATTTTCCTTTTCCATTCATTGACCAAGTTGTAGATACCTTGGCTGGGAAAAAGTTCTTTTCCTTCCTAGATGGGTTTAGTGGATATAATCAGATCTAGATAGTCCCAAAAGACTAGGATAAAACAACTTTCATAGGCCCCTAGGGAACCTTTGCATAGAGGGTCCTCCCATTTGGCCTGTGTAATGCTCCTACTACCTTCCGGAGGGAAATTTTGGGAATCTTTTTTGATTTGGTCAATGATAGTGTTGAGATCTATATGGATGATTTTAATCCATATGGAAAATCATTTGAGGAAGGATTGGAAAATCTGGAGAAAGTACTCAAAATATGTAAGCAGACCCATGTATCTCTAAGTATAGTCAAATGCCATATGATGAGGGAAGAAGGAGTAGTATTGGGACATTTTCTCTCAGTTGCTAGAATTCGAGTTGATCCGGCTAAAGTAGAGATAATATTACACTTCCCGGTACCCAAAACACCCACACAGGTACGTAGCTTTATTGGTTGTTCTGGTTATTACAGATGCTTTATTGAAAATTTTGCTAAAATAGCACATCCACTTTTTCAATTGCTAACAAAAGATGAAGAATTCTTGTGGATTGAAGATTGCAAGACAAATTTCATGAAAATTAAAGGGCTGGTTTACAGGGCTCCAATCCTCTGAGGACTTGATTGGGCATTACCGTTTCACATACATACCGATGCTTCTCAGACAGTAGTAGGGGCTATTTTAGGACAACATGTAGACAAAACACCGCACACAATTTACTATGTCAGCAAGAATTTAATTCCTGCTGAACTAAATTACACGGTGACAGAAAAAGAATTCATGGCTGTCATTTATGCTATCAATAAGTTTCGGCATTACATCACTGGGTACTCTACTATTTTCCATACTGATCACGCATCAATCAGGTATTTGATGAATAAACCTATTACTCCTGGTTGTATTATAAGATGGTTGCTATTGCTTCAAGAATTTGATATTACAATAGTAGAAAAACCAGGAAAAGATAATGTAGTCGCTAATTTCCTATCTAGAATGGATAACAATGATGAAATCACACCTATAGAAGAAAATTTTCCTGATGAACATATTTTTGTAGTTTCTACTAAACCACCATGGTTTGCAAATATTTCTAACTATCTTGCTACAGGGAAAGTGTCTCCTCATTTGTCATACAGGGAACAATGAAAAATTATTCATCACAGTGCCCGATATTCTTGGATGGTAGGGTAACTTTTTCATACAGAAGCGGATAATCAGATCCGACGCTGTGTGTCTGAGGATGATATATATGAGATACTGAAAGCTGCCCATGATGGCCCTTGTGGAGGGAATTTTGTAGACAAAAGAACAGGCCATAAAGTGCTACAAATGGGATATTACTTGCCTTCTATCTTTCATGATGCACAAAATTATGTTAGGAGGTGTGATAGTTGCCAACGTATGGGGAAACCTGGTCGAGTTGATGAAATGACTTTGTAGGCACAGGTAGTCCTCAAGCCTTTTGAGAAATGGGCTATTGATTTTGTCAGACCCTTTAACCCACCCTCCCAGCAAAAAGTCCACATCTTGGTTTGTACTGATTATGTGACTAAGTGGGTGGAAGCCAAAGCTATTGTGAAAGCAACAAAGAAAGTGGTCTCAAATTTTCTATTTGAAGAAATTTTTGTTCGTTACAGTACTCCAAGAGAGTGTTTCAGATGGAGGATCACAATTCACATCACACATGATAGCAAATCTCATGCAAAAATATGGGGTCAAACACAGGGTGAAATCTCCATACCATCCCCAGGCGAATGGAAAAGTGGAAAGCAAAAACAAGACATTGGAAAACATCTTGACAAAAACTGTGGCATACCATCATTGGGATTGGGCTCAGAACTTTCCTGAAGCTCTCTAGGCGTACAGAACAACATGGCGAAATACAATCGGGTTTTCACCATTTGAGCTGGTTTATGGAAAATCCCCGTTGTTTCCAATAGAATTTGAAATTAGTATGCTCAAAACAACTCTTGAAGTTGGTTTAGATCTATCAGATGCCTAGAAACACTGAATGGCTAAGCTCAATGAAGTAGATGAAATCCATTCAATGGCTGTCCAGAGAACTACTGCTATCCAATAGCAAAGAATGAAATGGCACGATAAGTTTATTAAAAATAAGGTGTTTTAGAGTGGAGATTGGACACTACTTTATGACTCACTTTAAGGATTTTAAGGGAAAGCTTTGCACTTGTTGGATGGGACCTTACGGGGTGGACGCTATATTTGATAATGGAACAGTCAGGCTAGTCAGAATTGATGAGACACATGCTTCATTTATAGTCAATGGAAATCTCCTGAGATTATACCACCACCCGAACTCTAAGGATTCTTTTATCAAACAGCTCTTTGAGAAATTTGGTTTGAAGGTTATGAACGCAGAGAATTCTTCCTTTACACCCTTGTAAAAATAAAAATAAAAATAAAAGAATAAATAATTATATTTTTTATCTTGTTGTCTTTTTGCAGGAGTTACTACTTAGGAGTAAAAATCAAAGAAAATTTTTCCAAAGTGTCAGTTGCTTCTACTTATGGTGTTGTTACTCGGTTGCTGCTACTCATGGTGTTGTTACTCGATTGCTGCTACTCATGGTGATGTTACTCGGTTGCTACTACTCATGATGCTGTTACACCGGATGCTGCTACTCGATGCTGTTACTCTTGGATCGATGCTGTTACACTGGATGCTGTTACTTGCATTTCTGTTACACTGGATGCTATTACTTGCACTGCTGTTACTCCAGATATTGTTACACCAGATGCCATTACTCGCAATGCTGTTACTTCGGATGCTGTTACTCACACTGCTGTTACTCTGGATGCTGCTACTCGCATTGCTGTTACTCCAGATGTTGCTACACCGGATGTTGTTACTCACACTATTGTTACTCCGATGCTACTACTTGATGCTATTACTACAGATGTTGTTACACCAGATGCTGTTACTTGCATTGCTGTTACTCCAGATGTTGCTACTCGCACTGCTGTTACTCCAGATGCTGTTACACCGAATGTTGTTACTCCGAATGCTATTACTCATACTGCTGTTACTCCATCCGCATCATTACTGCACCATCATCCTACCAACCGTCACTTAGTCCAGGTAGGCTGCCAGGTACGCCTCCACGTGACTTTTACTGATTTAATTAAATATCCCATGTGAAGACTATAATGCCACGGATGGAAAAAATTTAAGTTGGGGGGGGGGGGGGTTCCATCATATAGTCAAGGACGACGTAATAATTACCTCATAAATAATTATGACAAGTCCGTGCGTGGTACACCTTATGATCCCCATCAACATTTGGTATAATCATGCAATACGTATTGGGATCCGTAATATGTCTTTTCCACTCCATACGAAATAATTATTATTTTTATTCATTACACTTACCATATTATTTTATGATTTTTCTCGGTTTCCAAGAATTACCATCCATATTTACCATTATCACATTTCATTTTCACCATGCTATTTTTCTGAATTTGATATCCACAACTTCACCCAACGGTCTGCTGTTACAAGAAGTGCTACTACAAGTCTCCACAGTATGGATGGGCTGGCTGTGCGGCATGAGCTTGAAAACACAGCTTCAGTCCACAACAACCCAGAGGTATGGAAAATCTTTGTCAATGCAGGGTGGGATACCTAATTTGAAAGATATCAGGGGTTTGATAGGGGAATCACAATGGAGTTCACACTCAATTTATATGAGAATTACTCGCGGGTCAAAGGTCTAGAAGTTCCTTTCACAGAAGAGGTAATTGCAGAGGTTAGTGGGCTGAGACAGTAGGGGTAGCAATGGCTTGCTCGGAGAGTTTCTCTCCCGGAGTTTCCCGAATTGTTCTTGTAAGCAGGGGAAAGTGTCGTTCAAATGGGTAGAGGATATGAGCGTAGGACTGTGCCGTATCATTGAAACGAAGTTGCAAGTTTTGTAATAAAATACATAACTTGCGAAGGCTGGGCCACAACTCTATTTAAGTATCATTTAAAAATTATAATGCACCTTCGATTTCCACAGGCTCAAGTGCATGCCTTAAATATGCCCTTCTTCCTATTGAAACAACTGCAACACATGGCATAGTATGCTCGGCGTTCGCACCAGATGCCGACAATACTCTCCAACCACGGATTGGTGTGTTTATTGGTCGTGCATGAAATAAACAGGATTTGGGTCTCCTGGGCAGAACTATGTGGATCCTCAGAAGAAGAGATATCAACCATTATTGCTGCTAGAGAAGAGGAACCAATCTCTCTAGCTGGTTTAGCAGAAGAAGAACATTCAGAAGGAACTGATCAAGAGGAACCCGAAGAAATGGAAATGGAAGTTGATCTGGAGGAACCTGAAGAAGTGGAAATGATGGTTGATCAGGAGGAACCTGAAGAAATGAGAATGGAGGAGGTAATTAGCGACACAGCTAAGGCTGCCACACAAGAAACAACCTCACCTAAAGAGCCCACAGATGAAGAAATTATGGACATCGTACAGGAAGTCGAGACTGTCATACATTCGTCAAATTTTGTCAATGAAGAACAAGGGAGTGAAATTGTGGACAGAGGAATGGAAAGTGATGCTGTTTTGCAAGAAACAACATCACCTGCCCAAGCAGATATGGATGTTGATACAAGTAGGGGTGCTACACAAGAACCACCCCAAATTTGGTTAGAAGAGGAGGATTCAGCCTGCGAAATCAACGCTGTCCCTCAAGAACTAGTATTGATTGTGGAAAAAGAAGAAATTCATGAGGAAAAGGAAGGTAGAGAAGGAATAATCCAAGAGGTCGATCTATCCCACAAGAACTAGTATCGACCCTAGAAGAAGAAATGGTGAACAAAGAGCGAGATGTCAGAAGGGAAACAAGATGTGGAATCAATGCTGCCCCACAAGAACCAGCATTGACCCCAGTTGAGGTAGTAATGCGTGAAGTTCTGGCTCAAGCCGGAAATGAGGATGATGAGTCTGTTCCCCATTCTCCGTTCCAGTCCATGATTCCTAGAGAGGCGAGGGGATTCTGCTCGCCCAAACGATTAATGGAGGAAGTATTTGTTCCATTAGTGCTTAAATTTGTTGACATGGCCAAGATTGGCCCAGTCATTATTGAGCTTCTATCGGAGCACTTAGAGGCTCGCGAAGAAGATAGAATTCCTGTGGAAACATCGGAACATAGAGTGGTCAATGAAAATGTTGACCAGAAGGCAGGAGTCCCCAAAGGGAATATAGAGGAAGAAGCCCCTGAAGATAGGGAGCCCAGCTAGAAAGGCTTAACAAGAGAATCCGTTGAGAATACCAGCAACATTCTGCCACCTTCTGAGCCTGCCATAGGCCCAGAAACTGAATTTATTGTCAAACGGGAATGGATCGAACAGTGTGAGAAAAGAAGGTTACCTCTCAAGAAGAGGTATTAGCTGCAGTTCAGTGAAACCGTGAGACTGAAAAGGGAGGTTAGTGATTTGAAAAGGCAAGTTTATCGACTAAAAAAGAAGGTAAAAATATACAAATGGAGGGCAGTAAAGCCAAAAATTGGGGTCTCCTCTGCAGCCACCCAGACTGGCCCGATTGAAGAGTTATTTGAAGGCCGAGAATTTGTATTGGCTGCTGAGATCCATAAGTGGCAGTTTGATGCGAGTGACCATAAGAAGGAAACAACTTGAGTTTGAGAACAGGCTGCCAAAATCGTCACAGGGTACATGGATCAGTTATATAAGGTGCAACTGAAGAAAGCTAAATAGAAGGCTAGAATAGAACAATTAGAAGAAGAAGTGCAACTACTGCAAACAGATAAGGAGAAGATGTTCTCCCTAGCACAACAGGTAATGGCCTGCAAACCTCCTGCACATAGCTATTCCTTATTCCTTAACGAGCAATTTATTTTCTTTTTTCTTGAAAGTATATATAAGGAGATTTGGTACGAAATTGAGAACCCCATTCAATTTCTCTGTATTTTAAAAATTCATGATATCATAGGACAACACTTAATGTGCGAGCTCTACATGCATGGGTATTTATTAAGGCATGATTAGTATTTTAACCTCGTTCCATTCGTGGGGGACATTCATTTAAGAGCTTTCACCTCCTATACCATCAATCAGATTAAGTGGAGAAAGGCTTGGGATACATTTGAAGAAAACCAAGTCGAAAGGCCATTAATGATGAGGAAAGAGCATGGCCAGTCCTTAAACATTTATAACAAGAATTATACATTTCTACATATTGAGGGCCATAAAGAACACATGTTGGTAACCTAAAAATGGTGTGTTAACTTATGTGCTGGCCAAATTACGATGTTCCACAAAGAAGTGCTGGACAATTGTCAGAAAAGGTGGATGTTGTCATCCTCAGCCGTCAGAGAACGAGAACCATTTGGGGCACCTAAATTTGCACGGGCTCTAGAGAGAATGCCACATTTCGCAGCATGCATTCATACCTGTGGGGTCAGATGGATGGGATTGAGGTTTCAATTTCCCCTTATCTGGTTACCAGCCGAGCGATACACTCCAGCATAAAATGTTGATCCAGACCAGTGGAATGATGTTATTTTGATAGAAGGATATAAACCACCAAGGACAGAAATGGCTGAAGAGTATGATCTCACACAGCTTCATGTCAGTCACAGTCAATCCAATCCAGATATGAGGAGACGACGAGCTGCATGAGGACATGCAGATAGACCAGTTGGGGGAGATGTTTGGTATTGAATTTGTATAGTTTCCTCTCCCATTTTACCCTATCTTTCTATCTCTTTGTACCACTATTGTTCTTAAACGCATGAGGTAAAACCCCTTTTCCTTATCTTTCATGGGATATTTGATTAATGAAGTAATTGTCATGGAGGTTTTACCTTTTTATATATTAACTCCAATATTTCTATAGATTAGGCCAAAGCAGGAGTGTTGTAGCCGTGAGTCGTGGAAAAACCCACAATTTCTAGCACTATCCTCATTTGCTGTTATAGCGTAACAGAATCTGTTCCACACTAGCTTTATTTCAAGCCTTTTTATTGTTTCTTTCTGGGCAATTAGGTTGCTGTTGTAACAAAGTGTATTTTTGTAATATTGAGTTGTTGAAGGGAATCTAGGTTTCTAGGACATTTGTATAAATAGGTGTGCAGGCTGTGAATCGGGGTTAAGCCCACTTACATACAGATCTTGTAATAGTTTATTTTGGACATTTATTGAATGCACAACATCTTGATGTTTCACTTGTAACTTGTGAGTTTTCCGCAACCCTAATTAGAGAGTTGGGCCCACTCTTCTGATCAGGTGCTGTGTTCTCCTTTCTTTGCAGTGTTTTATGTTTTAGTGTGATGTCATTACTGCTGTTACAGTTTAATTCTTTAATTGTTGTGAATGTATTTTAATTCTAAAATACATTTAATTGCCGTTACAGTGTGTGTTTATGGATTTAAACCTGTGATCTACAACAGGTCATGTGCTTTCTCCTGCATATACTGTGCCGTTAGTATTGAAATAACTAACGCCCCCGGGTTGATAATTTATGTGGAAAAAGGGTTGAATTTTTTTCATATCTAGACACCAACAATTGGTACTATGGCATACAAATTAGAGCTTCCTGCTTCTTCGCGAGTGTCCAATTTTTCATGTTTCATGCTTAAATAAGGTTATAGGGGACAAACTTTCAGTTCAAACAATATTGCCAGAACTTCATGAGGAAGGAAAAACCATATTGGAACCTGAAGCAGTCACAGAAACAAGAACTTGACAACAATGAAATTGATCAATTTCAGAGTATCTCATCAAATGGAAGAACTTACCCGCTGAAGATTCTACATGGGAGGATGAGAATTTTATACAGAAGCACTCAGAGCTACTCAAGCATTGAGGACAACAATTTTTTGAAGGAGAGCAGCATGTTAGGTCCCTATATTACTAGTGTAGTCCCTTATTGTTGTTAGTGTAACCCCCTTATTGTTATTGTTGTAACCCTGTAACCCCCATATTGTTATTATTGTGCCCTTAAATTATTATTGTTAGGTTAGCTAAGATTACATTGTGGCCCCATGGACTCCTATATATAGAAGGAGGTTTTGTCATTTGTACCATTCAATAATTGTTCATTTATGTTATGTATTGGAGGTTGCCCCCTCGAAGTGGCTGATTTCTAAGGCATTGATCTCTCTGTTCTTATATTTTTGGAGCTGGTTTCATAACACGTTCAGTTTCGCTCTTTTGGACATAAGGATATTTGTAAGGCCCAATGTTTGGAGGAACACTTCTTGGAATCAAATGAATAGCATGATCATGATCACGAATAGGTGGGAGTCCTTTGGGAGTTTCAAATACCTTGGAATGATTGTCTAAGAATTTTTGGAGATCTGGAGAAATAGATGATTTTGATGTTGGAACTTCTAGTGAGCATAATTGTGCAATTACGACTTGTTTTTCTTTATTCATTAGCTTTGTCATGACATTAGAGCTTATTATCTTTCCTGGCTTCCCTGCGATACCCCTTAATTCGATTTCCTTTCCTTCCGAAAAAATTCTCAAGAAAAGTTATTGAAAATTAAAAGCTACCATCTCCAAATATTGTAACCATTATACTCCTGGTACAACATCAACACCTCCCATTGGAATGGAAAGAATTGGAATATTCAATACATATTCCCCCATGGTTAGCTTGATATTATTGCATTTTCTAGAGCAATTTATAGTTCCTCCATTTGAAACCATCACTTGACATTTTGGTGCTTGGTATAGGAAACAATTCAATTCCTTGGCTACCTTACAATGAAGAAAATTATGGGTACTACCCGAATCAATCAACACTATTACCTTTTTATTCTTGATATGTCCTTCTATCTTGAGAGTTTGAGGAGTGGTAATATTTGCCAATGCATTACACGATATGGTCAGACTCATTTCTTCTTCTTCTAGGGTCGGTTCCTGGTGTATATCCTCTTCTTTTGAATTTTCTTGTTCATTTTCTTCCTCCTCTTCTCAATCTATGTAAAATAATTTCTTCTCAGCACACTTATGACCTTTAGTGTATTTTCTATCACAACTGTAGCAAAGCATTTTTTCTCTTTTTTCTTCTAATTGTTGTGGAGTCAACCTTGTAGGTTGTGGAAGTCTAGGAGTAGAAACACTTCCATCTTTATAGATGTGAGTGGTAGGCTTCCTTGTTGCCATAATTTTACATTCAATTTTTCTTGTCAACCTGAATGCCTTCACCGATGAATCAGGTTCCCAAACATGAACTTCATGTTGGATATTATCCTTTAAATTCCCTATGAAGACATAAATCTTTTGTTCCTCTGGAATATCAGTTACCCTTATATTCAATTTTATGAATTTCTCAATGTGCTCCACCACCGAACCATTTTTTTTGAGATTTATCAATTGGCTAAAGAAGGTGTTGCTCTTTGTATCCTCATAATGTGCTATCATTTCCTTTGTAAAAATTGACCAAGTGAAAATTTTTTTACGGGAGAAAAGCCATCGATACCATACAAATGTATTTTTTTCTAAATGTAAAGTTGAAATGCGTACCTTTTGTGTATTTTGCACATTATTGAGATCAAAATATTGCTCCATCTGTAGTATCGATGCTACAGGATCCTTTCCATCAAACTTCCTCATATCCATCTTTGTAATATGGTGGTTCTTCCATCCAACATTAGAGTTTATGAAATCATGATTAACATTTATTTTTTTCTCATCATGAGTTTCCTCTACTATCTTTTCGGCATTAGGAAACATTTCTTGTATCAACTTTGTCAAACCTTCCATGTCTGCTTTTAGATCATTATTCATGTTTTCCATGTTGTCTTTCATTTTTTATTCCATGTCATCCATCTTAGCTTCCACGCCTTTCTTCAAACCATCCATCTTCGCTTCCATGCCTTTCTTCGAAAATTCCATTTCATTTTTTGTTTCTCTTTACGAGAGTGAAATTTGGTGCACTTGCTCTTGTAATGTTGGTTGATCATGTCACAATTCTTCATCTTCATGAGTCATAGTAGAGTATTATGAGGGCTTAATGGGTGTTGAACTCTTTTTAGGAGGAATTTTAGAACCCAATACTGATATCTATGCTCAATAGGCCCTTGGAATAACTTAAAACTGATTTTTCAAACAAGACTTATGCAATTTGAAAAAAATACACACCTTTTTCTTGCTTTTGAGGAGCTCGATATTGAAGCTGAATTATATCTGTAATTCCAGATCTTCAATATATGAAATTTGGTCCTATAGTAGCCCTCTGAATCTTATTTCGAATGCCACAGGTTTGACCTGATTTGGATACTTCAAGACAAAGTTATATTGAATCTCCCACAATGACCTAATTATGGACTGGTTCAGTAGAGCGCACTCGTACGACGTGCCACGTCTCACTGTTTCCTCTTTCGGCTTTGAAATTGATGCAAAGGAAACTACAGTCTATGTACTTGTAGCCATGTTTTACAAAATTCCAATATAATGCGCAGAGAGAGAGTTATGGCGATTTTCCCTAGGTCACCTCTTTGAGATGAAATTTGGGAGCCTGAACAAACTCTAACTTCCACAGATCATATCTCCGAGAATATTGCAAACAAAGATATGATAATTTTACAAGATTTTCCTCAAGATTTCTTCCTTGCTTTGTATAAAGTTCAGCTTCTGAATCTTTGTAGAAACAACGTTATAGCAAAAATTCCACAATGGCCTATTTAGGTGAAATTTAGGAGCCTGAAAAAAGCCTAACTTACACAGATCATATCTCCGCAATATTGTGTGTTAGCTCCCTGTAATCAGTAATATTGGCAAAGTCCAGTCGCAGGGAGAAACATTGTTTCAACCACTTTGGGATTCTAGGATCTAGCCCTCCTGAATCCGGAGAGGGATCTCTCCAATAAGTGCAAAGATGGATTTGTCTTTGAATTTTGGGGTAATTATATTAGGCTAGTTATGAAGGCCAAGGGTTTGTTTTTTTTTGGATGGTTGAGCATGATTACTGTTTGAGGTGGAAATTCCTAAATGCAAAGAGTTTCAAAGGTGTGAAGTTGCAAGCAAATAGAACAAGCTTTGGCCAGGAGAGATAGATAATTGCAGGTTTTAGTCCATTGGGCTATGGAGTCATAATAGGGTTTAATTGGAACAGCAAGGGGCAAGAGTGGTCCATGGGGAAAGTCATCTATGTCTAAGGATCTCTCTGAAGATTTATTTATGGAATGAAATGATACAATAAGAAGGAAAATTAAACAGATGCAGAACAAAGAGCAGCCCAGGATCTGGTAAGTACTTTTAAAGTAGCCAACCTTTGACAAACACTTAAGAAGAACATAAAAGCAAACTAGGATCTGGTAAGTACTTTTAAACTAGCCAGCCTTTGATACACTTTCAATAGAAAACATTTTAAAACAAAGGGAAACTTGAAGGCAACTGTTGGAGTAGAAACTAGCGGGCCGGGTTCACCACAAATCCTCTCCTAGCTCTGCTTTACTTGGTTACTTTCAAGACCAACACAAAGATAACACAGAATGGCCTAAGATCTGGTAAGTACTTATAAACTAGCCAGCTTTTAACACATTCCAAGGGAAACATTTAGACAGTCTTTGGGGATAAAACTAGGACCAGGGCACGCCATATCTTCCATAGTTCATCTCTACTTAAGTAATTCTGAACATAACATTCAAGAATAATATTCAGCTAAGGAAATAAGACGAGGGAATGCCAACATTCCTATGCTTAAACTGAATTAAATCATTCCCAAATAACACAGATTGGAAGAAAACATTCAGATAAAGATTTCCAGTCAGAGAAGGTTACTGATATACAGTAGGTCCTAACTCTATGCATGTTGTTCTTTATATGAGGAGATGAAACACAGTGAAAACAGAAACAAAATGACAAGTTACAATGAGAAAAACATCACCGTCAACATAGACCAGGATCCCATAAATTAGCTTGTATTGATGCTCCAAACTAGTTACAGCTTTAAGGCCAATGCTTTAGTTTAGCAACCATCTACTCATCTCAGCCTAACTTATCTATCACAAGTAGAGCTCCAAGGGCCAGTGAACACTATTTGCAATCAGAAGTTTAAGCTCAAATGTATTTCAAAGTTCTGCAACCAACGGTTTCTCATCTTCTACAGAAGTATTTATAGAAGAATGAGGAGGTGAGATCTCAATAAAAGATCTCCCAAGATAATTAATACAGTCTTAATGGCTTCTCGGCCTTTGAGGGGCTCGATGAAGAAGTTTACAGATGTTTTGTCTGTATTAACTGTTTTACACTTTAAGATTAAGCTCAGTGGGAGCTTTTGTTGACTTTAAGGCTCTGTGTCATGTAATAGTAACTCTGCTGATATTTCTTGCATTAAATTCTCTTAGCAGAATTAAATCTTCGGCTGCGTTCGAGGCAAATATCTGATTTTGGATCATAACTTCGGCCTCTGTTTGAATGCCTTTAAGGCACAGGTGGCACAGTGGTAGCTGGGAGGAATCAGTTTGCCTTAGATGTGGCGGTGGAGACTTTTCTATCTGATAACACTTATGATGTTCCTTTAACTGTGTTTTAATCCTGGGGATTAGGCTTTTGATAATCATTCTTAGCTGTAATCCTCAAATCTGTCTTCAATTTTCTATTCTGGTATGTTCCGTCTTTGACACTGATACTCTTTTAAGTGTGTTTTAATAACACCGTGTCTTGTTGATGTGCAGGCCGCGCAGGGTTCGTATGGCATCAATGCCTCATGAAACATTGACAAGACGTGGAGTAGAGCCCTGTGAATGGTTTCCCTTTATGAATCGAAGGCATGGGAATCATCATTCCTGGCCTTCGACCTTTCTTTCAACATAACAGATAAAAATTTAAACACCTGCAAAATATGAAAATATTAATAAAATCCTGCGTATTTGGGGAAAAACTGCTTCAGAGGGCGTGGGGAGGAGCGTAGCCGTTGGATGGCAGCATCCAACGGTGGAGATTTAGCCAAGAGAAGGTAAAAAAGGAGAGCGGAGGGAAGAATAAGATGGAATGATTTTGGATCGTCTGATCTGGACACGTGGACGGTCCAGATCCAATCGGAGGATCGCAATCAGCGGAGAAACAATGTTAATGCGCTTGGCAAAAACTTGCGATGCGATGTAGTGCGGGCCGTTGATCTAAGGATAAATCAATGTTGGAGAATGAATCGGAGGGATGGCCGATCAGGAGGAACAAACAAATGCACCCGATGAAACTTGCGATGTGATTGAGCGCTGACCGTCGATCTGCAAATCAGATCGACGGTGGGAGATGCGTCGGGAGGTTGCAATTGGTGGGGTAAAGGTTAATGATCGAAGAAATTGTGGGCCGTTGGATCTGGGAAGGTGGAGAGTAGATCAACGGTGGACAACCAATCAGGGATTGGAAATCGGAGGTGGGTCGATGCGATGGTGCGATCGGGGCATCGCAATCGGGGGTTTCAAAGGGGAGCAATCAGAAGAGTCTTCGCAGAAGTTTCCGATGCGATAAGCGCCTTGGGTCTTTGACCTTTGGTCCTGGGCATGAGTTATATGAATGAAGTGGAGGGTGCAGAGTTTACATATATGACCCAATCGCATCGGAAAGTTTGATGCGGGTCTTTACAATCAACCCATTGTAGATTCTTTCGATGCGATTGCGCTTCGGGTCTTTTTGATCTAACCATTTTCCATTTAAAAATCGTTGTATGGGCGCATTAGACCAAACTTTGGATAAGTGGGTTTTTTGTATTTACAAAGGAAAAAATGGATCGGAGATGGATTTTCACAATGATTTAGCGCTCGATTGCGGGCCCACATTTTGTATGGAGAAAAAATATGATCGGGGGTTATGGAACAGAGGGCCAATCGCATCGGAGTTTGTCTACAACAAAAAGACTTGTGCTCATTGTGTTTTTTCGATGCGATAAGAGCCTGGATGTCTAGCGCTTGGTTCTAGGGCTAGGGCACGTGGAGGGGAAGTGGTTTAAAACTTAGCCCAAGGGGGCTTAAGTCCTTAGTAATAAAAACTTGTTTTTTATGAATTTTTTTAGAGTTTTCAATGGATTTGGGGGTTTCAGTAAGGCTAAAAAGTGAGTTCTTAACCTTGTAAAAATGATTTTCATGAAGGAAAGAAGAGGGATCATGAAAATAGAGGAGTTTTATGGAGAAAAAGGGGAGCAAAATGAAGGTTAGTTTTGAGTGGAGGGAGGGGAAAAATGATGATTTTGCAACAGTATTTTCACTTATGGAAACAACATAAATTCCGAGTATAAAAAAGGGAACAACAGTGAAGATTTGGATAGAGGAGAGGCATGAGGCCTTCAAGAGTCTTTAAGAGCCAACACTTTTTAGCAATAAAAATTGTTCCTTGAAGGCTCAAAAAGTCTTAGCCACCTTTTGCTATAACAAATTTTATAGGTGGCTAACATTGTGAACCAAGATCTGAAATTTGTATACGACATTCCTTAAGATTTCAGCTTAGCTCTATAAAAATTTCAGCTTCTAAACCTTCGTAGAAACAGAGTTATGGAAAAAATTCCACGATGACCTTTTTGGAGCAGCGAAACTGTAGAATCCAAAGCTCTGATACAAAATGTTATGAAACCAGCTCCAAAAATAGAATAAAAGAGAGATCAACACCTTATAAAGCAACCACTTCGAGGGGGAAACCTCCAATACATTACATAAATGAACAATTATTGGATGATACAAATGACAAAACCTCCTTCTATATATAGGGGTCCATGGGGTCACAATATAATCCTAGCCGACCTAATAATAATAATGTAAGGGAACAATAATAACAATATGGGGGTTACAAGGGTACAAAAATAACAATAAGGGGGCTACACTAATAACAATAAGGGACTAAACTAGTAATATGAGGACCTAACAAGTTTTCTTATGAAGCTCCATTTGTGTTGATCAGTGGTTGTCATTGATGTCAACCCAAGCAGCACCAGGGGCTACCCCGATCTTGCATGGGAATTTTTACCTATCAAATTACTATATTCCAAGTCAAGGATATTTTTTATGGTTTCTACTTGTCAATATGTTTCTGTTGATATATGGCACACCATGTAATTCTTCACGGTTTGAGAGATATTCATGTTTGAAGTTATTAACCCCTATTAGTGGGCTAAAACCCCATGGGGTTGTGGCATGACACTAATCCTTGGTTGTGGTCATGGGATAGTCAATAATTAATAATTTTTAAGCTCCTAAAATTCCTCCTTCATTCACTTGTTAAAGGCCCTCTCAACCTAAGCATTTATATAAATTGTGATCCTCATATCCTCCTCATGTAGGGATTTCGCTACTTGAAACAGGTCATCGTGGAATTTTTGCTATAAATTTTTTTCTATGAAGGTTCAAAAGCTAAAATTTTTATTAGGCGAAGCCAAAATCCTGAGGAAGCAAGTGTAAAAAATTCAGATCATGGTTTGCAACATTTTCGGAGATATGATCTGTGGAAGTTAGGGTTTTTGCAGGCTCCTGAACTTCATCTTAAAGAGGCGACCTTGAGAAAATTGTCATAACTCTCTCTCTGAGTATCAGATTGGAATTCTGTAAAAGTGCCAGATAGTGCACAAAATTTAGTTTTCTGTGTATCAATTTTAGAGGTGAATGAGGAAATAATGACACGTGGCACGTCATACAACTTAGCTCTACTGAACCAGTCCATAATTAGGTCATTGTGAGAGATTGGGCATAACTTTGCCTTGAAGAATTCAAATTGGGTCAGACCTATGGAATTGGAAATAATACTCAGAGTACTACTACAAGACCAAAAATCACATATTGGGGATTTGAAATAACATATATACACTAGATTCAATATCAACATCCTAGAAGGAAAGAAAAAGCTAGATCATGTGTTGTCAAGGGCTGCAAAGGACTAGACTTTATAGGGAAGAAAAACAAAGCAAGGTGCAGTAGAGGTAAGCTCCAGTAAGTATATTCTATATATGCATGTTCATCTCTTAATTTCATTAGGTTCTTTTTATTCTAATTTGTTTTTTTTTTTAGCATTGACATATGCCCTGCAGGATGAGGTAAGTTTTGTTATTATCATGTCATGGGTATTTCCTTGAAGAATTTTTGTAGGTATTATATATTCATCAAGATAAGACTCAATGCATGATCTAATGTTCTGAAGAGTGAGAAAGGGTAGCATGACAAGAGCAAAAATCAAGGTGCAAAACAACATCAAGAAGTTCACCACATGAAGTCTTCACGTGGGCAGCACTGCATACAGTCATTATAAAGGTATTATTGCACTGAGTCATTGTAAAATCATCAATGTAAAATTTGTACAAGTTTATATCTTCCAAGAATTGAAGAGGCAGTGTCGGGAGGTCTACGATCATCATTAGGTATTTGTGTCATAGTTGGGGTTATGGTCTAGCTTGTCTTCTTCTTTTACATCATTCTATATCATTGTAAAGTGGACCATTTTCCCTGGTACAAGAGTCCATCTTATTTTATTCTTCTATAGGGTGTTAGGGTGGTGCTAAGCTGGTGTATGAAGTCACAAACAGGTTCAAGCCTGTGAAAACTTCAAGGTGTTAGGGTGGTGCTAGGGTGGGTTGTAGCTCATTGGGTGTTGGGGCATCCGTTCAGTTGACTACCAAAGAATCTCGGGCATTGGAGCGTCCATCTAGTGGGAGATGGAGAAGAATGATTTTATAGATTATAGGAATTTGGAGCTTTATTTTCAATTGGAGTTGAATATTAAAATTATTATTAGAAAATAATTCAGGTGGTTTTTGTCCTGGAGGGGGTTTCCACCTTAAAAAATGTGTGCATTTGTGTTCCTTTTGTTTACTGTTATCATTGTGCAAACACTGATAATAATTGAAGATTAACTAATGCTCTGAAAGATTAATAATAATACTAATTGAAAGGAATATTGATTCACCCCCCCCTCTCAATATTTCCAACAATTTGATCTATTGGATGAATTTATTTGGTGTCAAACTCAAATGGTAGATTTCTTGTAATCTGATTCTGACTTTGGCTGTGAGATTTGTGCTTGAAGAAATGAAAAATGCATTTTTCCCTTTTCAGAATCAAAGGCTGAAATAAGCTTGGTTTGTGAACTAGGAGTTTGTTTCCAAAACTAATTATAGGTACTCTTCTTCAACATTTAATTCTTCAACTTAATTTCTTTGAAAGTATCAAAGATAATCTTCTCCTTTTCTTTCTCCCCTGTAACAGTTGTGCTAATCTGCATGGATTTTTGCTGATCTTGAGACAATGATGTCTGTTGATTTTTAGGAGCTGTTGTTTGCTGCTCTTTAGAAATAACAAAACTAGTAGGAGTAGCAATAGTACCTTTATCACCTATTTGTGTAGGAGGAGGTGTTTCGTCAGTGATGATAATTACTTCTTTCTCTGTCTCTTCACTAGGATTATCCTTGGGATTTAACTTTGTTTTCTTCCTATAGTGAATCTTGAATTCTTTGCTTGATGAATCAGTCATTGGAGATGACTGATCTTCTCTAACTCTCTTCCCTTCTCTTTCCTGTACATTGGATTTTGCAATGCTAATGTAGATAATATCTGCTCCTCTACCTCCTGTAATGTGCCTTTTTCCCACTAAAGTTTATTCATGTATTTTTCAATCTCTGTCCTAGGTGTATGAAAATATGTTGTTGATTTATTTTCCACCCTCAATTTAGAGATGACACCAACTGTATCATAAGACCAAGTAAAGCTTGGGCTAAACTGCATTTCCTTCAACAATTTATCTGCCTCTTCCCTTGTTGCTCTGCTATTAAAGATAAAAGGACCTATCTGTGTTTTTATTTTAAACTGTGACTTCTTCTTAGCAGAGACAAAATTCACTTCATCTGCATTGATCATTTGCCTAATATATTCTAGTGCAAAAATCCTCATGGGGAGGAATTTGGGCAAATTATAAGGAGGAAGTTCACACCCACAAACTCTGAGTTCTGTATAGATTTGGTCAAGATACCAATCCCCTGACCTAGATTGATCTAATAAATGCAATACCTTCTTGATTTCCTCACTAATTCTTGGATCTGGAGTACTGGTTAACAAATTGAATGCTGGCTAGAGAAAAAATTCCACAAACTGTTTATAAGAATACTCTTTCTATTCCTTCATGAATAATGAAGTCCATAATATAATTGAATGCTAGTGGCCTTCTTCATCCAAATTCTGTAGATAAAACTTAAATTTTTCCCCCTGAGAGTAAAAAATTAAATAGACTAACACAGAGGCATAACTGAAAGCCTCTTTAGTTGTGAATTTAACAAACTGATCATGAATAGCATCTGCAATAAACTAACTGAAATTGAAAATGATGGAGGGTTTGGAATCAATGGAAAATATGGACAAAAACCCTATGATGGCTTCATCTACCCATTCGTTTGAATAATAACCAAGAAGGTAGGCTATGACTGTGATGATTTGTTTGGTTCTCTCAGGGAATATGGATGCTGGATATGGAGGGTTTTTCTTAGGTAATGGGTGATTTTGAGTCATGAAAAAATCAAGAGTTTGAGCTCTCTTTTCAAAGTCTAGTTTCTGATAAATTTATATCAAGGCTTCTCGGGAAAATGATGTGGTATCTTCTGTGGTTGGGGCTTGCATCATTTTTTTAATTCTTTGGGCATCAATGGTCACTAAAACCTCTCCTGTAGGAGCTATGATAGCTCTGTGGTATGGCATATACCAAGCCTGGCATTTTTGGACAAACTTTGAGAAAATACAGACATGAGGAAAAATGAAATGAGTGATATTAGAGTCCCATAGTCCTATGCCAAATGATTTATCTAAAAAATTTTCTTCTAACCAACAGTATAAGTGGAAAAGCTTAATATCGATTAAGGTTTCATGTATCTTTTAATCTTTATCTACTAAAGGTAAATGGTGAAAATCAACAGAAGGATGCAATAGCAGAATTACTGGTTGCTCAAGTCCTTTGTTATTGGGAGGCATTGTTGATTATGTTTGAATGATGGAAAGTGGAAATTATGTGGTTCTAAACACAGGCTGAGACTGAGGATGAGCTCTACAACTAAAATAAAAAAACAGTTGTAAGGGAAAGCTTCAAACGTTAGTGAATTTGATCTTTGAAACTCTGGTAATGAATAAAAACTCAAAAACCCATGCAAATCATGTTAGTATGAATTCTTTGTCGAAGTGTACGAAAAAGACCCACTTTAGCTACGCATAACTAATAGCCCTAACAACAATAATGGCTGCAAAACATCTTCAGATCTGCAATTAGTAGTTAAAGTGCTGCAACAAACAGATCTATAAATGAAAAGACATTAAGCAGTAAAGTAAAGAGTTTGCTCCATGCATCCAACAGACAAGACAAGAACACGATTTTTTTGAATGAATTTTTATATTACAGGGCACCTGGGAGGAAACAAGAAGGTGTATCCAGATCTCCTCAATGGGATGGGTTCTTTGTAGTCCTCAGCACTTCAGATCTAAGCTTTCTCTCTCTTGTAGATGTAGAAACCCCAATGTAGAAGGTAGAGCTCAATGGGAGCAACAATGGCAGAAAATGAGACCGAGTGTATAGATCCAGAGTGATCTAGTATGCAACAAAAGGTGAAGAATGAAGGGGAAAACCATCCTATTTATAACAAAATATTGGGTCATTCTAGATCTTGGTGCATGATTAAAATAATGTTAACCAAATCTAGATCCACCTCTATGGAATATTTTATTATTATTTGTTGGAGGGAAAGGGTGTTTGACTTGGGTTAAATCCCTTGATTAGTGAAAAATAAATAAATAAATGATTTATTTATCTTTTTAAGGAAGTGGTTGGGATATAATCGAATAAATAATGATTTAGTTGATTAATGGTGGTTGATTTGGTCATATTTAACAAGGAATATTATTTAAATAATTATTCCTAGAAAATAATAAGATAACTATGGGTTTATCTCATTAATTTCTTTGTTTTTGGGTTAAACATGACTGGGAATAATAATTAAATTATGGTTTAATTAATTATTCCTTTTGGGGCTTCCTAATTAACATAGTGAAAGTAGTTTTACTAGGGGTAAAACTGGTCTTACATGGTGTACTTGGGTCCATCTAATGATGCAAGGTTAGATGACCAAAAAATGGTGTAACAGATTGCCCCCCAGCGTGCGAGTGTCAGGAGCAAATCGTATGACCGAAGTACGTTGTAAGAATACAATCACTAGACGATAAAAGGGGATGTCAGAGAGAGAAGTGGGAGGTAGATAGTGTGCTGGAGGACTAGACCCTGAGGAGACGAGACTCGCAGGTGCAACAAGTCTCTTTTTATGAGAGGGTACCTGTGCTGAAGGCGGCGGGGGAGGCATACCTATGCCCACCGTGACAAAGTACAAAAGAATAGTGTGTCCAGTACACAAGGGACCGAACCAGAGAGTACAGCTGACATAATCAAGGGCCAGATAAAAATACAATGAAGAGTCTCACATACATGATGTGCCTGGGATAACAGCCAGGACTAGTACAATAATATCTGAGTACATGAGATAAATACAACCCAAATGCCCCCTGTAAATGGGGAAGGGCTCACAAAATCCGACGGATACATGCAAATCATAGAGGTGCTGCAAGTGGCTAAGGCCAACATCATCAAAATCTGGAGCGGCATCAAAGGCTGCAATGAAGAGGTCATCCGGGCATGTGGGGGGCTACCTGCGGGGCCACCCCCTCATGAGGGCTGAGACATCTCACACACGCCCGGGAATCATCAAGAGCTGCTGCTGGGTCACTGGACTGTCCAGTATACGAATCTCGATCATGCGGAAAGGAGCTGGAGAAGCAATCAAGTCAAAGGGAGGTAAGAAATCCCCCTGCCTGATCCGAGGCACCGAACAAAAATGGAAGCTGGAACCAAGGTACACTGCCCTCTAGACCTTGCTTCTGGAATAAATGTGCTGAGGTCGACAGAAGGAGGTCCGCCTTAGGTGAGGTAATGAGAGATCCTCAACTAAGGCACGAGAGAAGAGCAATAGAGTGACGGACAGACTGACACTAATGATGATGGTGGAAATGGGAAGGATGGAGTGGCGAATGGACGACTTCCCTTGTTAGAGCATAAAGGGCATGAATGACATGGCAGCGACTGACACAATATCGGAAGGGACAGGGGACAGTGGGGCTGAAGGTCATAAGGTGCGACGCAAGAGAGGGACCAAGCAATGAAGGATGGAGGGCTATAGTGGGGTGTAAAAGGACGCAGGATAGACTCCATGAATGCAATGATGACTCGACTTGGATGCTCTAAACAAGGGCGACTTTTATAGTGCTGCCACACGGTAAAGGCCCCAATGGGGGGTCATGGAAGCATGAGTACAAGGTGGGCACTCATGACGAAAATCGACACGAACATGGACAAGTAAGGGAGCGATATGGTGCCCCAAGTACAAGTGGCGTGAGTGAGGAAATTCAATTTTAAGGAGCGGTGAAGTGACCCTTCGTGGAAAAAATGTGTCCGGGTGAAGTATCAAATCACCAAAAACTAACTAAAACCCATTTGAGAGCTCGGTGAGATCTATCCAGCGGTGCTGACGGTTCGTCGAACGGGGCTACGGTGTGGTCGCAGCAGTCGAAAGAAGAAACAGGGGTTCTCTTTTAATGAGGCAGTTTTCCCCCCAAAATCATTCATTTGCTATTGTTGCTGTGGTGAATGTGGAGAGGAGAGAAGGCCCTAAATCTTGCGGCGAACGTAGCGGACAAACCGACCGTTGGATTCGAGATCTGTCAGTTGGAGGTAAGAGGCCTAACCTTGCTCTTACATTTTGATGGATTAGATTTGCAGTTTAGGGCCCAACACCCCAGAAACAGCCCCTCCCTCCTCTCTACGGCCGGGTCGCACTTTTTGGGGCAAAAAGTGCGACCCAGGACGCAGGTTTGAGGGCAAAAAGTGCGACCTGGTCCAGAAATGGGCAGAAAACTGTGACCTGGGAGAGGAGGGGGGCTTGGTGCTGTTTGATGGCTGGGAGTTGGGTTTTGGTGTGTGGTTATGGTTTGCCCGATCTGTACCCTGACAAAAAGAATGTGTTTGTGCAGGTATGGCAGAGTTACGGGTCAACTGGAGAGAGAGGGATCTGGGAACACTTCGGGCAAAGATCCAGGCGGATCAGGGCGTCCGTCGTGTATTGGCCAGATTTGGAGTTCTCAAGTTTGTGGAGAACCCGTTGATGAGAGCAGGGGAACCATTACTGGCCCGGATTATCAGTTATTGGGATCCAGATCAGGAGTCGCCCCAGCGGAGTCGCCATTTGTTAGTATGAATTCTTTGTCGAAGTGTACGAAAAAGACCCACTTTAGCTACACATAACTAATAGCCCTAACAACAATAATGGCTGCAAAACATCTTCAGATCTGCAATTAGTAGTTAAAGTGCTGCAACAAACAGATCTATAAATGGAAAGATATTAAGCAGTAAATTAAAGAGTTTGCTCCATGCATCCAACAGACAAGACAAGAACACGATTTTTTGAATGAATTTTTATATTACAGGGCACCTGGGAGGAAACAAGAAGGTGTATCCAGATCTCCTCAATGGGAGCAAAATGGTAGAAATGAGACCAAGTGTATAGATCCAGAGTGATCTAAAAGGCAACAAAAGGTGAAGAATGAAGGGGAAAACCCTCCTATTTATAACAAAATATTGGGTCATTCTAGATCTTGGTGCATGATTAAAATAATGTTAATCAAATCTAGATCCACCTTTATGGAATATTTTATTATTATTTGTTGGAGGGAAAGGGACTTTGACTTGGGTCAAATCCCTTGATTAGTGAGGAATAAATAAATAAATGATTTATTTATCCTTTTAAGGAAGTGGTTGGGATATAATCACATAAATAATGATTTATTTAATTAATAGTGGTTGATTTGGTCATATTTAACAAGGAATATTATTTAAATAATTATTCCTAGAAAATAATAAGATAACTATAGGTGTATCTCATTAATTTCTTTGTTTTTGGGTTAAACATGACTGGGAATAATAATTAAATTATGGTTTAATTAATTATTCCTTTTGGGGCTTCCTAATTAACATAGTGAAAGTAGTTTTACTAGGGGTAAAACTGGTCTTACATGGTGTACTTGGGTCCATCTAATGATGAAAGGTTAGATGACCAAAAAATGGTGTAACAAATCATATTGAAAAGGCTAGGTAAAAGTTTGAACAGGCATGCAATGGTGAACTTATAGGTAATTAAGCTTATTTCCCATTTGAAAATAGGTGTTGGTACGTTGCCTAACAGTTAGAATTTGAATTAATTGGCTAACGGTCAGGAGAAGGCATGAATTAAATCGATTGGACAGGCTAATACACGTCGGCATGACTTGATAGGCAGAATGAAGGAGTGGTTTAATATCAATGATAAGCAGGATTTCAAAGGGGTGCTGGAGCGGGAAGTGGTTTCGTGTGGGGGGGGGGTGAAAAATCGCACGGGCCTGACACGTAGTAGAAGAGGCACTATAAAATACCACTTATTTCAGAATCCCCCCCGATGTTAAGTCTTGGATGATGGGGGCTGCGAAGTCTGACACAGGCTGTTGGATGAAATGATGATGCGATAGATGATCAATGAAGTGGCAGAGTTTTAACATATGGTGGGGGTGATTTGATTGGTGGGGTAGGGGTGTGACGAGAATGATGTGACATGGATGATAGCAAATGAATAAGTGCAACGTGTCATGACTGTAATGGAGGATAATGATAGTGGAGTATGACAACAACAACATATAGCTCATAGGATTTAAACCTTTATTTTTTAAAGTATTATTTCGAAATATTAAAGATAAGTATTTTATATTATGCAATTTAGAAAATATACTTTAGCAGAATTTTTCTATTTCCCTTTGAAATATAGCAATGGAGCATAGAAACTTCATAATGCAGAATTTATTTTTGGACTATAAACAAGCTTACTCCTTCAACTTTGACCTATATGAATGAGATGGAAATTTAACTGCATTTTTTAACATGAAAAACTAAAGACCTTTCATGGAAGTTTTGACCCTAACTTTGACGTAAATGAGATGAAACGATATGAATTTAGACCTCTGAAATGGAGATGAAAAGGTGTGAAGGAGTAACATATCTTGATGAGACTTACTTAGTGATCAAATTTATTGCTGAAGACTGATAGAAAAAAAACAAAATTTTTTGACTAATGACCTAATGAATAACTCTTAAAGGAGCTATCTTTGATCACTGAAAAACATAATCTAATAGTCGCTACCAGAAATTTGGGAAGCACCAGTTTTAGTCTTTTTGAAGAGTCTTTTATATTCATGTTTCTTCCTTTTTCTTTTTTATTTCGATGTTGCTGGAATTCCAGAAGCAAACTCTGTTTAAAAAGAATAAGTAAAACGAAAAATCGCATTTGGTTTCACCAAGCCACATGTTGTAGTGTAAATATGCCTCAAATCCTTTTTAAATGTTTTCATATCTCATGATAGGCGTCATATGTAGTTAGTCTAGCTCAAGTCAAGTTGTGATATATGTTAAGCCTATGTGTTAACCCGCAGTAATGCACTTAACCGTTAATCCCATCCACTTGTCAACCCCAAGTCAGATAGATGTATGTAAAAGTACATGTTTTTATGAACTAAGGAGATCGCGGTCATCACGCTTAACGCCATAACTGTTTGTTTGGTCGCACAACAATGCTGCCGGAAATTTCAGACAATTAACAGAAAGACAATGGAGGTGACTGTTAGTCATACATTTTCTTGTCTCAAGCTAGCTGGAGTTCTCCATACAAAAAAATGTAGCCAACTAAAGGTAATGATGGCTACCACATGGTGCACATCATGGTGAGGGATATTTTCCATGATGAAGGTCGATTTCCATGGGGTGATGAACCATAGTTTTGTTTTAAAACCACCAAAAAAGATTGAGCACTGTCACTTGAGAGTTTAGCTGTTGGAGATCGAATTTCTTAGAGTCATAGTTTGAGGAGGTGTTTGGATTTCAGACAGGATTTCAAAGGTGAATACAGGAAAATTTTTTAAGGTAAAACTCCTCCAACTCTGCCACCTATCAGTTACAAGAGACAAAGTCATTTATTTTCTGAAGATGACTAAAATAGGTGGAAAAATAAATCGAATTGAGCCACAGGGTGCAGAACTAGTGGATGCAAATTTGATGGTAAGAATCTTGTTTATCTAGTCAAGGTGGTATTTTCTATGCACCAGGTTAGGAAGATCTCGCTCAGGAGTAGCTCAAGAGTTTTATAACTATTTGAATGGACAAGAAGCCACAGTTTATGGCCTTACCTTGCAAGCTTCTGAAGACTCCATTGTTGAATCCTTTAACCCTCCACAGGAAGGAGAAAGTGGTTTAAATGGCAGTTTATCACAGGAGGAGACCTCAATAGCTTCCCAAAAGATGCAAAAAGAGATCCAAATTGGTAAAAGGGAATTCCAAGAAGCTATCTTAAGAATGACTGGGTAGAAGCTATTAATCTTAATAAGATATACCTCACTTGTGAAAGGAGGTATACAGTTGTGTTCCTTTATCACATGAAGTTTCTTTTTCATGTTGTAGGTATGAAGACATTAAATCTTCCATATTTCTTGTTGAAAATCCTGGCAAAGATGTCAGCAAGGGTTCAAACTCACACTGCTCTTCCAGAGTATAGCTTGTACCATCAAGATTTAATCAAATTTCTAGTTGAAGAAGAATTAGGAAAGAGAAATCAAACTTTGGATCACTTTTTGTTTTACAAGGTAGGGAAAACTGCACCTACACCTCCAGTTTCACAACCACACCCTCAACCTACAAAAATAAGAACAAAGAGAAAGGCTAAAAAAAAAAAAAATTCTATAAAAAGGGCAAGAAAGAAAAGGTTTATGCAGTTAAAGCTGAGAGAAAGTTGGAAAAGGGAGAGATTTCCTCAGCAAGTAAACCCAAATATATGAAAATAGTGTCCCCTGTTCATCCTTTTCATAATTTCTACACTATAGCCTGAAGAAGAAGGTCTGTAACTGCAGATAAATCAAAAGTGTGGGTGCTACCGAAAATTTTGGAAGCACATATTCAATAGAAGATGTAGAAAGATTATCAGCCTACACAATCAAATGAAGAACTCTTTAAGGATGCTGGATATCACATCAACATTAAGAAGAAGAAAGAAGAAGCCAAACCTGTTGCTGGTACCAGAAAGAGGCATACCAAAGACAAAAAAAAGTTTAGGCCTAAGTCCAAGGCTTTACATAATCTAGGCCTAATGATAGAGGTCATTGATATTTAAGGTAAGCCTAAAGGGTCAAAGACAGAGAAATCCATGAAGAAAAAAAAACAAAAACCCTTCAGAGAAGCACTCAAAGCCCTCAAAGAGAAGAAAAATACAAAAGGGTTCTAAGGAGGAGAAATCCACTGTCAAGGAAGCAACCACAATAGCAACCAAATCCATATCAACTGCTGACAACAAAACAAACTTGGATAAGCTTGCTGAAGCTGCAACCCACATAGAGGGAAGGTAAAAAGGTTTTTAATACAAGTACCTTTTTTCTTATAAGTAAAATTTTTTAACAATAGCTTAAGATATCAAGGAATATAAGTCTACAAAGGATTTTTAGCATTTTATGTGTATTTTTGAAAAATAAACAGAATGCTAATAGGAATTCCGGTAGCATTCCAGTTTTTGCGCAGTTACAGGTTTTTACCGGAATTTGTGGCAACGCCTATTTTAACTGAATTTTGACACCTGGCAACAATTGTTTTTCCGAGCCAGTTAGGGATTGATAAGAACCTATAACCAAATGGATATGACAAATGATGGTGAAAGGTGGTTATGAGGTTATTGGAGGTATTATTAAATGGAGCCACATGGTTATTTAAATACCCAAGACACAAGGAGATAAATCAACAGATAAAGGGGCAGCATGACAACACATTCAAAATTTCAGCTCAGATTTCTTCTCTTATTTCTTCTCCATCTGTCCTTTCTGTTAGATTTCGATTAGATAAGGTTGTAATGTATTTTGAAACCTATGTAATGTTAGGAGTAATGTTTCCTTCTTTTTAGAAGAGATGGAGTCGGTGCCTCTCTTGCTATATATACCATTTGTAAATACCATTTACAGGTTGGATGTTGGTCTACCTGAAGACTGAATATAATAAAAATCCTTTTTTACTTCATGCTGGAGGATTTTGTGACTCAAGGAAAATCTAATGTGTGGTGTGTCTCTTTTCTTTGTTAATTTATTATAAATATTAATTACAACAAATAGTAAGTTGTGAGTGAGAAATTGTTAAAAGATTTAACAACAAATTATCTACTTTCATTTTTCTGCAAATTATATGTGTGTTATAGAACATATCAGTGAAGATTTTATAAAAGATTTGTGGAATAATTTATACATGTAATCTATTTTCTGAATGTTTTTTTACTTTGCATAAACAAATTCTATGTAAATATCCATCATCATAGCTGTGTGACTGAGTTAGGATAGGAATATTTCCTCGAATAAGTACCAGTTATCCATATTATTTAATTTGTACACTCTGCTCCCTATACTACCAATTTAACCACACAATTTATACTTTCCACAACTTTCCAAATGCATGAAAGCCTTAAAAAATATAAAAAATAATTTCAAAATCTTTTAGAAGCCATCCCAACACTCAAACAACCCTTTTAAAATTCGAAATGAACTATGAGGTGTAAGGCTTACTCCTTATGCAGTCAAGGAGCGACTCGTTGCACTAGAATATTTGGCGCTGTTGCCAAGGAGGAGAATTGAAGTTTATCCCTAGGTGAATGACAAAGTTATAAGTCTAGTTCTAAGGTGTATAGTTCCAGTTGTCTTTTTAGACTAATTTACACCTAGCAACTCCATTGTGAGGTTCTGGCTCCTAGAAGGAATAGAACTATGGCTAACCCATATTCCCCTTTGACAATCCCAGTTTCTGACCCTGAAAATCTAATCAAGAAAAATATTAAATGAAAGTTTGCTACCTCTACTACTATTTTCTCAAAGGATGTTCCTAAATAAGTCCTAAAAAATTTATCCCTCAATTTTGCAGAAAATATTCTACCTCCCTTGTTTTCCAACCAAAAAATAGTACCTATATCACAAGTTGGTGCTTCATCATCTGCTGTTCACAATCCACCAACTTTTGTTCCATAAATCCTAACCACTCATACCATGGCAGGTTAAAACCTACCCCCTAACTGAATGGATGAAATTGTTGCTGCTAGGTATGCCCCTTTGGTTTTACCTCAACCTATGAATGCATTACTTGCAGGAGATTATCTCAATTACATGCCTAAGTTTAGTGGTGAGGGAGAGGTAATAGTTAAAGAACACATTGCTAATTTTTATGCCTATGCTGAAAATCTCAATATTGAGCATGAAGATGTCTGGATGAGAGTTTTTGTTCAAAGTCTTGAGGTTGATGTTAAAAAATGGTTCAGATCCTTGACAGATGGTAGCATCACTAGAATTGAAACCCTAGATGATACATTTTTAAAGAAATAGAGTGATAAGAAGATTTTCTGTATTATATCATTGAATTTGGTGCAATAAAAAGAAAAAAAGGAGAATCAGTTTCTGATTTTTCTAAGAGATTCAATAAGATGTATAGAAAAATACCTACTGAAATCAAGCCTACTGAAGCTTTAGCCAAAATCACTTATGCTGGTGCCTTTGATCCCGACTTTTGTTTATTATTAAGAGAAAGAATATCTACAACAATAACACAAATGCAGGACAATGCACTAGAGGTAGAATCTAATGTGTTAGTAGCTGATAGACTAAGAGGAGGGATTGACAGGAAAAAAAGAAAGCAAAAAGCTGAAGTTTCAACTTCAGGAACTTCAAATAGAGATCCTAAGTTAGATGAGATGACCAAGCTGGTCAAGTCATTGACTACTGAGATGTCCGAGATCAAGATGGAAGTAAGACCAACCACTACTAGAAATGTTTCATTTGATCAACCAAATAGGTAGCAATTTAGAAGACCTAATGTTGCTCAAATTTTGTAGCGAGAAAGGAGAGTGGTTGATGATCAAAAAGTTCAACCTCATTTGCAGAATTATATATTTGAAGATGAAGAGGAAGATAAAAGGTTGGAGAAAGCTACTTATATCAATTTTCTAAGAGACAAAGAAGGGTTGATTCATCTTACAAAAGCATAGTATGAGGATTTCATGTCATATACTCAAAATAATGAAGTGGTTCCCGATCATTCCAAGATTGCAGCTGATCATCAAATAAGATATAATCTCTGATAAAAAAATATTGATGATAATCCAAAGCCTGTTGCACAACCGAAGAAGAATAAAGACGTAGTTAAAATTCTAGAAGAAAAGCAAGTTGATGAATAAAGATTACCAGAAATTCCGGTAGCAGTTAATACTCCTTCACTTGAGGTAAAAATTTCTCACAAAATACCCCCCGTTTTCAATTTTGAGAATGAAATGCAAAAGATAAATATTCCTGTTCCTCTTGTAGAGCTCATGAAAAATGATGATTTCAAAAATACCTTTATAAAAGATCTTCAACCCCCACTTGCCGAAGTAGCTTATGATTTTGTTAACATTCAAGATAACAAGCACACTATTATTTTAGGTCCATTGGTAGAATACAAATATGACTGTACCCTTCCTTTCTATCTATCTCTGAATATTCATGATAAGATCTTGCATAATTGAATAATGGACTCTGGAGCCTCACATAATTTAATGTCCAAGGTAGTCATGGATGAACTAGGTCTTTACTAACTAGAGAATACCAAGATCTCTACTCCTTTAATTCCCAGAAAGTTCAATGCCTTAGTGTCATGAAAGACCTTGCAGTAAGCATTTTTCAGTTACTCATGAGAGGGATGGTGATTGATATTGTTGTAGCTGACATTCCTCCTAGGTTTGGCATGTTACTTTCTAGGTCATGGATTAGAAGGTTGGGAGGAACATTACAAATGGATCTCACTTATGCTACTGTCCTCTTTTTGGAGACTTTATAGAGAAGCTCAACTGGCATATATCATTAGTGAAAAAAAAGATCCCACTAATAATCCAATTTATGCTAGAACAACTGATGTTGGTTCAAGCATCTTACACATGGATAATGTTGTCCTATCTGCAGAATTTTTTTAGATTTTGAAGTCTGCTAAAAAACAGATCAGTCATGAAGGTTCCCAACTATGGAAAATGTACTTTGATGGCTCATGTTCTAAAGAAGGAGTTGGTGCAGGAATAGGTCTCATTTCCCCCTTAAAAGAGAGCTCTACTTTTTCTTTCAATCTTGAATTTGAAGCAACTAACAATGTGGTTGAGTATGAAGCTCTTCTGATTGGTTTAAAAACAACAAAGGACATGAATATTTCAAAAATTTCTGTTTTTGGAGATGATGAACTTATTATTCAGCAAATCAGAAATTTTTATCAAACTAAGCATCCCAGACCTAGAGATTAATGAAATGCAGTATGGACCATTGTAGAAGACTCATTCCTAGCTTTTAAAATTTCTTTTGTTGCAAGAGAAATTAATATTTTGGCTGACTCACTTTCTATTTCAGCTAGTTCATTCAAGATTCCAATACCTATGACACTGAAGTATGAAGTGGAAGTTAGGTTCAAACCTATAATTCCTGATAAAATTAATCATTAGAAATTTTTTGAAGATGACCATGATATTAGAAGATTTATTGAAGCTGCTAAAGAGTTTTCTGTCCTAAACATTGATCAGGATGAATATTTCATGAAGGATGATGTTGATTTGCAAGACACCAAAAATAAGCAAAAACAGATTGTTGTTCATCCTATCATTCAACTGTCTACCAATAACATTCCCAAGGGGTTAATCCAACTTGAGAAGATCTTTGATCAGAATGATGTCTCAGTCAAACCACAGCTGGCTGAAACAGAAGCAGAATTCGAAGATTTCAATTTGGGAAAAAAAAAAGAACCAAGGTATGTGAAGTTGTCAAAAGCTTTATCAGAAGAAATAAAGGGTGAATACCACAAGTTGTTTTGTGAATTTGTTGATGTTTTTGCCTGGAAATATGAAGATATTAAGACATATGATACAACTATCATTGACCATAGGATACCATTGAAGGATGGTACTAAGCCATTCGGGCATAAATTAAGGAAAATCAATCCACAATGGAGAAGGAAGTGAAAAAAAAATTGTATGCCAAAAACATCATTCCATTGAGATACTCATATTGGGTTGCTAATCTAGTTCCAATAAGGAAGAAGAGTGGTGAAGTTAGACTATGTGTAGATTTCATAAATCTTAACAAATTCTCCAAGATAGATAATTATCCATTGCCAAATATGGAGCATATTCTTCAAAAGGTAACTGGTTCAGAAAGAATTTCCATGTTAGATGGGTTCTTCGGGTACAATCAAGTTTCAGTTTGGCCGAAAGACCAAGAGAAGACATCATTCACTACTCCTTGGGGAACATTCATGTATGCAAAGATTCCATTTATGCTTATGAATTCCGAAGCTACTTTTTAGCGTGCTATGGACTTTGCATTCATTAGACAAAAGGACAAATTCTTGGTCATCTATTTACATGATATTATTGTTTATTCAAATTCAGATCATGGACACCTTCAACACTTGAGACAAGTATTTATTAAATATAGAAAATATGGTATATCATTAAATCCAAAGAAGTCTCATTTTTCTCTCAAATAAGGAAAGATGTTGGGTCACATAGTTTCTAAAGATGGAGTGAAAATTGATCCTAAAAGAGTGATTGCAATTCAGGATTTAACACTTCTAAGATCTAAGAAAGAGGTTCAATATTTCCTTGGTAAGATCAATTTCTTAAGAAGGTTCATTCCAATTTTTTCTGAAGTGGTGAAGCATATTACTTGCATGTTGAAGAAGGAAAAAGAAGTCAAGTTGACGATTGAATCCAAAAATTCATTTGAGCTGATAAAAAAATATATCATTGAAACACCTCAGCTGGTAAGCCCTGAATACTCAAATCCTTTCTTGATCTTCTCATTTGCCTCACAAGATACTATTATTGCTATTTTGTTACAAAAATATTCAGAAAATAAGGAAGCTCCCATAACATTTTTTAGCAGAGCTCTTAGAGATGCATAATTGAAGTATGAAATGTTGGAAAAGCATGCCTATGAATTAGTGAAAGCTATGAAAGATTTTAGAGTTTATATTCTACATGCTCAATTTATTGCTTATGTACCTTCATATGTTGTTAGAGAGATATTAGTTCAACCTAATATTGATGGAAATAAAAGTAAGTGGGTGACTAAAGTTATTGAGTTTGATTTAGAGATAAAGCCTACTAAACTAATCAAAGGTCAATGATTAGCCAAACTACTAGCTTAAGAAAATTTTAATTTTTTGGGCTTGAATTTGATGGATGACAAATTTGAAGGGAAAATTTCTGAACCTATTGACAACATGGCAGTGGATGTAAAGATTTTTGAATGCAACTGGTATAAGGACATCATCTATGTTTTGTAGCATTTTAAACCTCCAAATTATGATAAAATAAAAGTAAGATCTTTGAAGCTGAAAACTATTAAGTTATGCACTAATGATAATTGTTTATATTGGAAAGATCCTATAGGAGTTTTGTTAAGATGCATTGATCTGGATGAGTCCAAGAAAGTTATCTTTGATATGCATAGTAGTGTGTGTGGAGGAAATCACTACTGGAGAACTACTGCATACAAAATATTCAGAGCTGGCTATTTTTCGCCTAGCTTGTTTTCTGATGTATGTGCTGAGGTGAGCTCATGTGAAAAATGTCAAAAGCTCATAGGTAAAAAACATTTGAAGTCTTTTCCGCTCAAGCCCATAGTTATTTCTACACCTTTTCAGCATTGGAGCTTAGATTTCATTGGATAAATTCATCCACCTTCAAGTGGACAACATCATTGGATTCTTGTTGCAACTGATTAATTCACCAAATGGATTGAAGCAATACCTACTAGGTGTTATCACAAATAAAGTTTCATTTTGGTTAGTAGAGTCATTTAGTATAGGTTTCATTTGTCTCATCAAAATTGGTTCATGAAATTGATGAAATCTTATGAAGGGGGTATTATCCTAACTTTAGAAAGTATGAATTGTCATGTCATCATAGTCAAATCCATCAAAATACACCAAAGGTCTACATGAATTGGTTTAAAAATAGGTAGTGGCCACCTTTATGTCCTTTCCTGAGTCTGCAATGAATATAATTGAAAACATGTTGTTTTCTCTATGTACTCACCTGACCAGTCCATAGCAAATTTTCCAAAATTATAATGAAAACCACTAAAAAAACATGTTTTTTTGCACCGATAAAGAGAATGGTGAGGTGTCGAGTCTTTAGAAGTTCAAGGTCAATCCAAGGTCACGTGATCTGTTAGAGGAGTCATGTAGCATGCGTAATCATAAGTGGCCACTCATCATTTCACTTAACCTCTCCCATTTTTTCATTATCCCTCCCATATTCGAATTTCACCTTTTAAATTCACCTTCAAAGATGCTCTCTGTTATCCTTCTTTCAACCTCTATGAATAGTTGTTGATTGTCATCCTTGAGAAGTCCAGCTTTGTTGCAAGCAGCTTGCTATTTAATTCATTTATTTGCAGGTGTCACAGTATTAAGAGGCCAACGCATTGTAAAGGGAGATGACCATACAGAAGAAGATCAATAAAGGGAGCTCGTGTGTAAGGTATGAGCCCATGGATCTAAAGTTACTCAACGAGGACCCTAGTTTTGCAGAAGCTTTCAACAATGTTGGATGCATGAGATTCTACCAAAATTTACAAGGTTTTCATGCTCAGGTTTCAAAATATTTTTTAATGAATTTCATAGGTACAACATAAAAGGTGGGGGTGCTAAATTTTGTAGTGTCACCTCAGACAATTTCCCAAGCCACAAAAATTCTAAGGATGGGAGAAGAGTGGTTCAAAGCCACTAAGTTTAAATTACAGAACTATGATGAATTTATGAAACCGGAACATATTGGAGTAGATATGACCTCTGGAATCCCAAGGACCTGCCTTAAAGAGAACTACTCCAAAGTGCTGCTTGTAATTCAAAAATACTTCACATGTGAGGGGAGGTTCCATATGGTCTATCAATACCATTTTAGGCTCTTGCTGCATTTAACTAGTAAGCAATCTCTAGAAATTCCTTTTTTCTTATTTAGGAGTCTAGGCAAGATGTTAGACAAAGTTCAGGCTAGGCTAGAAGGTAGTGAGACTTCAATTTTCCATCATGGGTTGACTAAAATTTTGGTGTTGGAGAAGTTGAAAAAAATGAACAGAGACCGAGCCACATTCCTTTTTCTCAGTGGCTATGAGGTAGATACATTAACACCCAAGAAGAATCCAAAATCAAAATCCACTCCAAGCAAGAGTGACAGACCTATATCTAAAACAGAGGGTGTGAATGGGGAGGAAATGGAGCCCATTGTAGAGCCCATGGATGTTGAAGTAGAGCTTGCACAAGAAACATAAGTTCCACAGCCTACACCTGCAAGTAGCAAACCAAAGATCAACAAGAAGAGTCATGGAAGGATTACAAGAAGCCAAACAATTGGGAAAGGAAACCTTGAAGATATTCTTCAAGCCATAGACATAGAGGAGACTCCAATGGTCAAAGGTGTAGATATTAAAGGAAGCAAGAAGAAAAAGAAGGGTATAACTACTAAAAAAAATTGATTTCTCAGGGGAAGATCCAGGGTTTATGTTTCAACCACGAAAACCACTCACCAGGCTACAACATGCCAAAGGTGTCATGGAAAGTAAAAGGACAGAAGTTACAGATAAAAGCAAGCAACCTATGGTAGAGGATATCATTGATTTGTCTCCAGCAAAAGAAGAGATCATTGTGCAGATGAAGGGTAAAGAGAAAGTTGTTGAGAAAGATGAAGTGCAGATGTTAAAAGAACAGTTAAGAGAAGCCATAAAGGGGGTTATTGAAACCAAATTGGAATTAAAGGAAGCCAAGCTAGACAGGAAAATGATGGAAGAATTCAAAGAAAAGGTAAATGAGCAAATCAATCAATATGATGAGTCATTGACCAATGCCAAGAAAATATTGAAAATCACACTTCCTCTACAAAGGGTAATGAACAAGAAAGATGAATATATGGTTGGAAGTTGAGAGAAAGAAACTTAAAATCCAATTCAAAGATCTAAAAGAGAAAATGGAGATGATACAATTAGAGTTAAATAAGAAAGGTCTAAAAATTACAGTCATAAACAAACCTGAAGAGACTCAAGATCCTACTGCCAAAGGTGAAGCTTCTAAAGATTGAAGAGTTGAAAAATTACCTTTTTGATATTTTTTTCATCATTCAAAATTAGCATTTGTAGAGCCATAGGAAAATTTTTGAAGAAGGAAGCACAATTTTTAAGTTTACTGCCAATTAGGAAAGTCCGTAGTGTATCTCAGGCTTGAAGCCCAGAATTCGCTACGAACTCGTTGTAGGTGTATTTTTGTTATAAATCACATGTATGGTCATATTAATGAAGGCGGGTAAAGGTACGTATTTAGCTCTTTTGACTTAATAAACAGTTTCAAATCAGTAAAGGGAGTAAACAGGTGGCAGAGATGGATAAAATCAAAGTGCTATAGACTTTCACTATGAACTTTCCTTAACTCCACTGTTTCTGCAGCGAAGAATATTTTGTAGCATTTTCAAGTTTCGATGGTCTATTTGGGATAAGGCATCCAAGTGGAAAGCTTAAAGGATACCAGAGGAATGTTTTGGTGAAGTCAGGGTCTTCAAAAAATTTGTTCAACTCACCAGCTCATCATGAAGACACTCATCATTCATCATGACACCACCTCCTTAAAAGTAGGAAGACAAGTCTCCTGACTTGGTGGAGGCAATTGTGTTTTGGTGATGGTCAGTGCCACCCAGGAACATGATTATTCTCAATGTAAATATGTAGCCTTTAAGTTTTTTGATGTAATAAATAGGTTATAGAGTCCTAGTAGGTCTCTAAGTCTTAAAATTAGTAGTTGTCAGTTTTGTCTCCATATAATCTGCTTATGGTTAGATTAGGTGTCAAAAAAGAGACTTTATAGTCTAAAATTGTTGGAAGACCCAATGTAAAGATGCTTAAGCCTAGTAATAGGCAGATTATCGAAGAATAAAGGGTTGAATGATGTTGACTACAAAACTACTATTGTCAAAATTTTCTTATCAGTAATATATAGTGGCTATTGGCTCTTTTCTTCACCTGATATTATTTGATGTTTTCATGAGAATTTTTCTTATGTATCCTTCTTTTTTGTCTTCAGTACTTTGATGCTTGATTACTTAGAATTCATGTATATCATGCTCTAACTTCCTTCAAGCATTAGACTGTTGTGTATCTGTGTATGTTGTCCTTTCATTAAAACATCTAGATGCCTCAGCTTCCACAAGAAGAGCTCCCATGTCATTGAGTTTATTAACAATGACTCCATATGCGCAATGGCAGTGATTTCTATACATATTTCACCTACATACAAACACACTTAAAACAATATCTTAGAGTTATCCATCTGTTGAACTTCCTTTAAATACAAATAATTTTTATCTGTAAGGGAGCTCTCTTAGGCTGAAAAGGCTAATTTTCAGCTAGAAGTAGGTTTGAAAGAATTACTCTAGGTTGTCTGGTGGAGAAGGCCATTTGTACCAACATAATGTTAACATTTTGCCACGTATTTCAAGACTTTGAAGACATATTTCCTGAAGTTTGTGTTCAAACAGAGATGCTGAACTCTTGGAGGTAGCAAGAGCTCAGAAGCTTTCGAGGCTACATATTACCTTGGTGATTGCACTAAAAACCTTCATGTTTAAAGGTGGATTAGAGGAAGATACTCACAAGGATAAATCTAGATCCTAACCCATCTCCAATTGTGGATAATCCAGAAAGGATTCTAAGAGGCATTGGAGGTAGCTCTTCAAAATCAGGTATTCCATCACATTCAAGATTTTTTTCCTCTGAGATTATTCAAAGTCCTGAAGATAAACAATATGATGATAAAATTGAAGAAGTGTTGTTTAGGTCTAAGACTAAAAATGAATTGATTGATATAATACTAGACCTACAAAGACTAGGTACTGACACATCTTCCTTAGTATCAAAAGAAGAGAAAGAAGAATTCTGGAAGACTGCCACATCAAAGTTCTTGTTGGAAAAAGAGTATTTTGAAATATTAAAAGATTTATCTCCTTTTGACTGGAGTTCCTTTGTATCTAGACTCCAAATACCATTTCCAACATCTCCTAACACTTCACCCTCATTCACATTTTTTTTCCAAAGTCAGAATTTAAGCCCATCCACTACTTTTACAAGTACCATAGTCCCTTTCGTCATGGCTGGAGTTCCTCCTGTTGCTGGATCTACAAGATATGATCCACTTGTCCTTCCTATTGTCCTTCATGACCTCCCATATGGATACTCTACTAGGATTAAAACCTTTGGGAGTGAAGAAGAAATATCAACTGAAGAACATGTAGACCAATTTAATAATTTCATTGATGGAGAGGAGGTGGATCATGAGGATGTGAAAATGAAGTTGTTTTCTCAAATTTTCACTGGTGAGGTAATAAAATGGTTTAAGGATTTAGCTCCAACTAGTTTGCAAAATTGGGACCAGTTGGAAGATAGTTTCTTGACAAAGTGTGGGAGTAAGATGAATCCTGTTCAAGCTCTAACTGAGTATAACAATTTGAAAAGATCCTTAGATGAATCTATCCAAAAATTTTCTAAGAGATTTAACAAGGTCTACAACTCCATATCTGCTCATATTAAACCTCTCCCAGGAGCTGCTCAATTACACTATGCTGAAGCTTTTGATTATGTGTTTTCCATTTTGTTAAGGGAAAGAGAGTTTGCTTCTTTGGACGAGATGCAAAATGATGCAGCGAAAGTTGAGGTTAACATGGCTGCAACCAAGAGGTCTAAGATGGGTTAAAAAAAATTAAAAGAAGAGGGGAAGCATTCTTTATCCTTAGATGCAAAGTTTGATTCCATGATGAAGGCAATGGAGAAAATTATGGAGAAACTTGTTCTTGTAGCCACTCCTTTGCCTCCTGCACAACAAAAGACACATATTATAAATTCCCAATTTAGGAGGCCTCAAATTCAAAAAAGACAAAGAGAAAATAGAAACCAACCTGATACACAAGTGAGACCTCCTTTTCAGTAAAATTTACTAGATGAAGAAGAAACACAACGTGAGTTTCAAGAGGATATTATTCATTGCTTAGATGAATATGTGTCTGGAATGTTTCTAACTAAAGAGGAACATGATGAGTCTAGTCATGATATGGAGGGAAGTTTATCAACATGCCATCTTTGAAATTCAAAAATAATACAATTTGAGGAATAGGAGTGTTCCCATTACAACAAACAAAGCTCAACCAAAGAAAGATGCTCCTAAACCAGCTGAGCCAAAGAAAGATACACCACCACCATCTCATGCCAAATAAATTGAAAAAACATCATCTACTTTCAATTTAGAGAATGAGATCTCCAAAATAAAAATTCCAGTTCCCTTTGGAGAAATTATCAAGGTCAATGAATGCATTAGTAAAATTGTTAAGATGTTAAACACTTAGCCCGAACCTTCAAACATCCTAAATCTGCAACAAGACCATCCTACCATTTTCCTGGGACCAAGGGTAGAAGATGAGCATAATGAAGAAGTTCCTTCTTTTTATGTAAATATGAATATCCACGATATGAATTTTCATAATTCCATGTTAGAATTAGGAGATTCACACAATTTAATGCCTAAGGTGATAATGGAGAGAATGGGTTGAGAGATCACTAGACCTTACAAAGATTTGTTTTCTTTTGACTCCAAGAGAGTTCAATGCATAAGTCTCATTAAAGATGTGGTTGTTAGCCTAACTCAAGTGCTTGCTAAGACAATGGTATTGGACATAATGGTAGCTGGAATTTCTCCGAAGTTTGGCATGCTTTTATCTAGATCTTGGGCAGTCAAAATTAAAGGGACTATGTAGATGGATATGACATATGCCACCATTCTGGTCTCTAGTGAGAAAATGAGGCTGTATTGAGAAAGTATGATGGCTTACATGGTGAGTAGCAAAGATAACCCACAAAATTTTCCTATTTATACAGTTGAGACTAAATTGGGATCCCTAATTTTGTTTAATGAACTTACTGATGAGGCAGAAAATGAGAAAAAGACAGAAAATCAGGAAGCAAAAAATCAAGGATGTGTTGAGGAAAATGAAGAAGGTTGGTGGCATTTACATTTTGATGGCATTGCTAGAAGAGAAGGGGATGGAGCAGGGATATAGATTACCACTCCTAATTATGAAAGTACGTTCTTCTCATACAAATTAAACTTTTATTGTACAAACAACATGGCAGAGTATGGGTCATTGTTTTTGGGTCTAGAGACTTTGAAGAATTTAGGCGCCAAAAAGATATCAGTTTGTGGTGATTTTGAATTAGTGATCAAGCAGGTAGAAGGATATTATCAGACCAAATATGTCAGGATGAGGGCTTATAGAAACTTAATCATTGAAATGCTTGAGAATTTTCAAGAATACACTTTCATTTTCAAAACTAGAGATCAAAATTCTGTGGCTGATTCTTTGGCTGTCTGTACTAGTTTGTTTGTCATTCCAACTCATTCCAGTGAGAGATATGAGGTTGAGGTCAGAACTAGCAATCCCCGATAACATCATTTATTGGAAAGTGTTTGATAATTATCAACAAGTCTGAAATTTCCTTGAATTGAAAGAAGAGTTTGAGAATATCCAAGTAGATCAACAGAATATGTTTGCTGAAACTAAAGTCAATCCAGAAGTTTTGCAGCTGAAAAATAATTGTATTCCCAAAGGCCTTATTCCCCTTGAGAAATTAATTGATCAAAATGATGATTTCAAATCCCCAACGATGAAGGTTGATGATGAAGAAGTGGAAACTTGCAATCTTGGTACAATAGAAGTTCCTAAAATGGTGAAGCTATGTAAGTTTCTTTATAAGGAGATGAGATAGAGGTATGTGGATATGATGACGAAGTATATTGATGTATTTTCGTGGAGCTATGGTGATTTGAAAAGGTATGATCCCAGTATTATCCAACATACTATCCCTATCAAAGAGAATGAAAAACCTCTCAAGAAAAAGTTGAGAAGAATTAATCCTTTTCTCATGCCTATAATTGAGAAAGAGATTAAAAAAGTATTCGATGCAAAAATCATTGTCCCTTTGAGGTTTTCAAAATGGCTTGCTAATTTGGTACTTGTAAGGAAAAAGAATGGTGAGATTATAATTTGTATTGATTTCATAAATTTAAACAAATCATGTCTAAAGGACAATTACCCTCTTCCCAAGATGGATCAGATTTTGCAAAATATTGTTGGTTCTCAAATAATGTCCATGCTTGATGGATTTTCAGGTTACAACCAAATATTAGTACATCCGAAGGACCAAGAGAAAACTTATTTTACCACGCCATGGGGAACATTCATGTATGCCAAAATTCCTTTTGGTTTAATGAATGCAGGGGAAAATTTCCAAAGGGCGATGGATATTGATTTTGCTAAGGAGAAAGGAAAATCAGTGGTGGTATATTTGGATGACATCACTGTATTTCCAAAGAAGGAGGAAGAACACCTTAAGCACTTGGAGAAAATTTTGTAGAAATGCAAAAAATTTGGTATATCTCTCAATCCTACTAAAAGTGTCTTTGCTCTAACTTCTGGAAAGTTGTTAGGACACATTATATCAAAGGATGGTATAAATATTTATCCAAATAGAGTCAGTGCCATTTAGAAAATAGACCTTCCAAGGAATAGGAAAGAGATTCAGTATTTTCTTGGAAAGATAAATTTTGTTAGAAGGTTTATTCCAAACCTTTCTGAGATTCTCAAGCACATTAATAAGATGTTAAGGAAGGATTCTGATGCTAAGTGGATAGTATAAGCAAAGTAGTCATTTTAATAAATAAAGAAAGCCCTCACTCAAGCCCTAGTGCTCATAAGCCATGACTTTTCATGTGACTTTTTGGTTTTTACCTTCGCCTCTGAACACACAATTGCTGGAGTATTATTGCAGAAAAGCCTCAGCACGGTGGTGAGAGGCCTATTTATTTTTTCAGTAGGACTCTTTCCAACTCTGAATTGAAGTATAATATCATGGAAAAACAAGCACACGCTTTAGTCAAATCTCTTAAAGATTTTAGAATTTACATTCTGCATTCTCATATTATTGCATTTGTGCCTAACACTGTGGTGAAAGATATTATGACCAAAGCTGATACTAATGGAAAAAGAGGTAAATGGATCACCAATTTATTGGAATATGATATAAAAATTAAACCTACTAAGTTGGTGAAGGGTCAAGGACTACAAAAATTGATGGCACGGTCAAATTTTGAGTACCTAGACATGAATTTCATTGCAGAAATTTTAGAGGTGGTAGAAGAAGAAGAATTGGTCCCTATTGAAGAGAAATTCATTTTGTCTATATGGTACAGAGATGCAATTTTTGTTATATATAGTAATAAATCCCCTCCTCAATTAACTAAGTCCAAGTCAAGGTTTGTGAAGTTGAAATCTTTAAGATACTATATTTTGAATAAAAAACTTGTATTGGAAGGACACCGGTGGATTTCTTTTGAATTGCTTGTTGGAAGAAGAGGATGAAAAGGTCTTTGCATAATTTCATAAGGGATATTGTGGAGGACACCATTACTGGAAGGCCATAGTTAATAAGATAATCAGAGCAGGATATTATTGGCCTACCATGTTTAAATACATCTACAAGAAGATTGTTGCATGCCATGAATGCCAAGTTTTTGATGGTAAGAAGAAGCTGACTCCTTTACCACTGAAACCAATATATGTTGAAGCTCCTTTCTAGCAATGGGGGTTGGATTTCATTGGCGACATACATCCAACATCCTTAGGGCAGCATCGCTGGATTTTGATAGCCACTGATTATTTCACCAAGTGGATTGAAGCGGTCCCTACAAGGCAGGCTATTGACTCAGTCATAATTCCATTTTTGGAGAACAAAATTTTGTCCAGGTTTGGTTGTCCTATGAAGATTATTACTGATAATGCACAAGCTTTCAAATCCAAAAAGATGATTAGTTTTTGTCATCAATATCATATCACTCTTTGTAATTCCATAACCTATTACCCTCAAGGTAATGGCTTAGCAAAATCATCCAATAAAAGCATAGTGAGGATCATCTAAAAGGTGCTGCAAGAAAATAAAAGATCATGGCATCTAAAGATAAAGTTTGATTTGTGGGCTGATAGAGTTTGTACTAAGATATCCATAGGCAAATCTTCCTATGAATTAGTAAATGGAGTTGAAGTGATATTTCCAACTTCTTTGGGGGTTTCAGTAATGAAACTAGATAGAGCTCAATGGGAGAAAAATGGTAGAAATGAGACCAAGTGTATAGATCTAGAGTGATCTAATAGGCGACAAAAGGTGAAGAATGATGGGGAGAACCCTCCTATTTATAACAAAATATTGGGTCATTCTAGATCTTGATGCATGATTAAAATAATGTTAATCAAATCTAGATCCACCTCTATGGAATATTTTATTATTATTTGTTGGAGGGAAAGGGTGTTTGACTTGGGTCAAATCCCTTGATTAGTGAAGAATAAATAAATAAATGATTTATTTATCTTTTTAAGGAAGTGTTTGGGATATAATCAAATAAATAATGATTTATTTAATTAATGGTGGTTGATTTGGTCATATTTAACAAGGAATATTATTTAAATAATTATTCCTAGAAAATAATAAGATAACTATGGGTTTATCTCATTAATTTCTTTGTTTTTGGGTTAAACATGACTGGGAATAATAATTAAATTATGGTTTAATTAATTATTCCCTTTGGGGTTTCCTAATTAACATAGTGAAAGCAGTTTTACTTGGGGTAAAACTGGTCTTACATGGTGTACTTGGGTCCATCTAATGATAAAAGGTTAGATGACCAAAAAATGGTGTAACAGATTGCCCCCCAGCGTGCGAGTGTCAAGAGCAAATCGTATGACCGAAGTACGTTGTAAGAATACAATCACCAGACAACAAAAGGGGATGTCAGAGAGAGAAGTGTGAGGTAGATAGTGTGCTGAAGGACTAGACCTTGAGGAGACGAGACTCGCAGGTGCAACAAGTCTCTGTTATGAGAGGGTACCTGTGCTGAAGGCGGCGGGGGAGGCATACCTATGCCCGCCGTGACAAAGTACAAAAGAACAGTGTGTCCAGTGAACAAGGGACCGAACCATAGAGTACAGCTGGCATAATCAAGAGCCAGATAAAAATACAATGAATAGTCTCACATACATGCTGTGCCTGGGATAACAGCCAGGACTAGTACAATATCATCTGAGTATATGAGATAAATACAACCCAAATGCCCCCTGTAAATGGGGAAGGGCTCACAAGATCTGACTGATACATGCAAATCATAGAGGTGCTGCAAGTGGCTCAGGCCAACATCATCAAAATCTGGAGCGGCATCAAAGGCCGTACAAGAGGTCATCTGGCATGGGGCTATCACAGGGACACCCCCATGAGGGTTGAGACATTCCCCACACACGCCCGGAATCACCAAGAGCCGCCGCCGGGTCACCGGGACCGGTCTGCATACGACCCGATCATGCTGAAAGGAGCTGGAGAAGCAATCAAGTCAAAGGGAAGTGAGAGATCCCCCTGCCTGATCCGAGGCACCGAACAAAAGTGGAAGCCGGAACCAAGGTACACCGCCCTCTAGACCTTGCTTCTGGAATAAATGTGCTGATGTCGACAGAAGGAGGTCCGCCGTAGGTGAGGCAATGAGAGATCCTCAACTAAGGCACGAGAGAAGAACAATAGAGCGACGGACAGACTGACACTAATGATGATAGTGGAAATGGGAATGATGGAGTGGCGAATGGACGACTTCCCTTGTTAGAGCATAAAGGGCATGAATGACATGGCAGCGACTGACACAATATCGTAAGGGGCAGGGGACAGTGGGGCTGAAGTTCATGATGTGCGACACAAGAGAGGGACCAAGCAATAAAGGACGAAGAGCTATGATGGGGAAATAAAGGGATATGGTATAGACTCCATGGATGCAAGGATGACTCAACTTGGATGCTCTAAACAAGGGCGACTCGCTGGTGCTGCCACACAGTAAAAGGCCCCAATGGGGGACCATGAAAGCACGAGTTGCAGATGGGAACTCATGACGAAAGTCGACACGAACATGGACGAGTAAGGGGGCAGTATGGTGCCCCCAGTACAAGTGTTGTAGGTGAGGAAGTTCGATTTTGAATGGAGGTGAGGTAACTGCGTGTGGACGAAAATGGGTCCTGGTGCAGTAGAAAAAATGAAACAACAGATGCTGGCTATCTAAAAGAAAACAAAACATGCATTTCCGAGGGGAAATGCTAAGGGTAATATTTCTTAAGATAGAGTGCATTACGAGGGTTAGGAAGGGGATGACCTTCAAAATCCTCTAAGAGGTATGCCCCTTTGCCAAGATCCTTACTAATGATGTAAGGGCCTAGCCATAATGAGTCAAACTTCCCATGACCCAGGACATCATGGGCCTGGTCATAGACTAGAACAAGGTCACCTTCGTGAAAAGTGCGAGGCTGGACTTTTCGGTCATACTGAGATTTGGTGCGTTTTTTGGCCGCTTCCATGGTTTGCAAGGCAATACGGCGGTCTTCGGAGGCACGCTCAAGCATGATAAGTCGTTGTTCTAGCGGTTGGGTGTCAGGGAGAAGTTCAACGGCTAGTTGCAGAGAAGGAATTTCACACTCGATCGGTAAAACCGCCTCCTCTCCAAAGACGAGGTGGAAAGGGGTGAACCCGGTGGCAGTTTTGACAGAGGTTCGATAGGCCCATAAGGCAGGAAAGAGCATGAGATGCCAGTTGGTTTTGTGCTTATTCACTGTTCGTTGAAGCATAGTCTTGAGGGTTTTGTTGACTGCTTCAACTTGGCCATTACCTTGTGGGTAATAGGAGGAGGAATATTGGTGCTCAAAACCCAACAGTGAGGATAGCTCACGCCATATCTCATCTTCAAAATGTCTGCCATGATCAGAGACCAGTTGCTTGGGAACCCCGAAGCGATCTATAACATGGTTAAAGAAAAAGAGGGCTCTCATGGGTAGTCGCCTTCGTGTCAGCGTTGAACGCGGGCAGCCTCACCACTGGTGAATAGTCAACCACCACGATGATATACTTGTGGCTACCAGAGGCTGGCGGGCGACACTCCATAAAGTCGATGGCCCATTTACAAAAGGGACCAGTGGAAACGACCGGATGGAGGGGAGCTGGTGGAGCTCTCGCCTTTGGGGCGAAATGTTGGCAGTTGGGACAGTGTTTGACTGCCTCAATGCAAGAGGGAAGGCCAAAAATACCCGGCGCGCATTATTTTTTGGGCAGTAGCGAGACCGGAGAGGTGGCCACCGCAAGCGCCGCTATGGCAGGCATTAAGGACCTGCTCAGCTTCAGCGTGTGTGAGGCAACGACGAAGGACCATATCAACCCCGCGACGATAGAGGTCGTCACCAATAAGAAGGTATCGGGGGGCTTGGTGTCGGATACGTCGAAGAGCCTCACGGTCAAGGTGGAGGGCAAACTTTTGGGTTCGCAAATAAGTAAGAATATCGCCATACCACGGGTCATCGGAAGTAATGGAAAACAGGTGTTCATCAGGGAAATCGTCATTAACGGGAGGGTCTTGCGATCCGGTAGGTAATTCAGAAATAAGCTCAGCGAGGGCTAAGCCTTTCTTACTTTTTGGGGTGACAAATTCAAGGTCGAATTCCTGAAGGATAACGACCCAACGGGCGTACTTCCCAGTAAGTATACGACGACTCAGTAGGAAGGCCATGGGGTTGGAATTTGTCACAACCTTGGTGGAGCGCAGGAGGATATAATGACGAAGTTTTTGGACCGAGAACACGATAGCCAGCGCTAATTTCTCGTCATAGGAATATGAGACAGGGGGTCCCACAAGGTTCTTACTGACATAGTAGATCACATGCTCGATGCCATGGTCATCCTCTTGGATAAGGACTCCAGCGACCGAATAGGTGGAAGCGGAGATATATAGGATGAAGTCCCGATTAAAGTCGGGAGGGCGAATTAAGGGAGCAGATGTGAGAGCCTGCTTGAGGGCATCGAAAGACTCGTGAGCATGGGTATCCCAAAAAAATGGGATATGAGAGCGTAGGAGTCTAAGGAACCCATGTGCAGTGGTGGCATAGTCAGGGACGAACCGACGAAGGAAATTAGCTTTGCCTTGGAGGCTTTGGAGCTGGCGGAGGGTACGCGGGATGGGGAGTTCAAGAATGGCTTGAAATTTCAAAGGGTCAAGAGTGATACCGTCCTTAGACACGATGAAGCCTAGGAGACGGCCGGCAGGAATGCAAAAGATGCATTTCAACGAGTTAAGTCGGATATTATACTTGCCACATCGGAGAAAAATGGTGCGCAGATCGTGTATGTGTTGCGCTCGATGCTTAGAACGTGCCGTGAGGTCATCTAAATAGGCAAGGATAATATGAGCTAAGTCGTGGAAGAAATAAGACATGGCCTGTTGAAAGGTGGCGCCGGCGTTTTTTAGGCCGAAAGGCATGACCCGGTAAGCAAAAGTTCCCCACGGACTAATGACCGCGGTTTTTAGTTGATCAGCAGGACGGATAGCAATTTGGTTGTATCCAGAGAAACCATCCATGAAGGATAGGACCTCATGCCCCGCACACTCGTCAATGATTTGGTCGATGAACGGTGTGGGGAAGTTGTCTTTGGGACAAGCTTTGTTCAAGTCGCGAAAGTCCGTGCAGACACGAATGGTGCCTTGTTTCTTGAGAACAGGAACGGGGTTAGAAACCCAAGTGGTGTATTCGATGGGGTAAATGAAACCAGCCTGCTTGAGCTTATCGATTTTGGCTTTAATAGCGTCACGTCGGGAAGGATGAATGGGTCTCATCTTTTGTCGGACTGGTTTGGCGTCAGGCCAGGTGTCAATATGATGCTCGACAATGGCAGGATCGAGTCCGGGCATTTCAGAATAGGACCAGGCGAAGACATCACGGAATTATTTGAAAAGCTTGGTGTAAGTTTCAATTTCTTCCGGGGTGCATTGGGCACCCAAGGTGATGTATTCTTCGATTCCTGGTTTGACCGAAATGTCAATTTTGATGGTAGACGAGATATTGGCCATGTTTCCTTCTTCGAAAGCATCAGGTGCAGGAATGGGGTTTTTGAACCAATCGGCTGCATGGGGAATGAAGTCTTTGGTTTCCACAGCGTATTGGTCATGGGACTGCTGTGGGAGGAAATATGCGCGATGGTGCATATCATCCCAGGGAAAGTCGGGGTTGGTCATGGCTTCCATGATGTCTTCATCAGATTGGAAGATGGGAAGACTGGAGGAAGATGGGACACCTGAGGAAGTAGTGGTGGGGGACGGTTCATCATGAGGAGAAGGGCTCAGATGGGCGATGTCAACAGATCCAAGGTCGGCTGAGAAGCTGAGGGGATCGGTAGGTTGAGTGGCTGGTGAATTATCTCTCAAGGATGATGACAGGTACAAAATGGTGACTGAGGGCTCCGTTGGCTTAAAAGCGGGAGGCGGAATGTGAATGTCCTCTGGTCCGGACTAAGCTGCCTTGAATCGCGGCATGTCCAAGGGGAGGAACTAAAGATTGGCCAAGGCGGGGAGCGTAGGTGGGTGTAATGGCCGGAAACGCACAAGGCACAAGGGTGTCGTGCGTGTAAGGTTACAGCCAGAGGGAGTCGATATGACATGGACTTCCGGGAGATCGCAGCCTGGGGAAATCATTGACCGTGGTTGAGGTGTGGCATTGTGATGGCTATGTGTGAGTGTAGATGACGTACGACATCACACAAAGTACATCGTATGGCGGGCTTTGGTGGGGGGGGGTAAGGGATGTCTGGGGGGCCTGATCTTTGATGGGTCAGCTCTCTTCGGCTTGCCTTTCTCCTGGAGCTGCCACATCACAGAAGGGTCCCAGGAGGTGGCTGGGGCACAAAGTGGGCTGGCGGAGGAAGCGAGGGACCGATTGTCCAAAGGTCGGGCTGGCATATAAAGGCTTGGGGTGACCAGAGGGTGGCGGTCAGCCAAGGTACCAGACCGGAATGCCTAAGGTCAAGTTAGGGAGAGAGAGGGTGGCCATGACGGGGACAGAATATACTCCGGGAGGGGGAGCTAAGAAGGGGATCTGTCCAGCAGGGTAATGACCAGGAGGTACGGCTCCGAGATGGTTAAGGCCAGGGGGAAACGAGCCTGGAGGATAAAGAGGTTCGGGGATACCAGCTGTAGGGGGAGGGCCAGAAGGAGGAGGTCCGGCTGGCTGAGATGAATGGCTAGGAGCGGGTTGCGGAGGGCGGGGAGGAGGTGGCTGACTAGCCGAGGCAGGCCGTTTATGGGCGGCCTGAGACGATTGCATCATGCAAACATTCGACGAGCTGGTATGAGTGACCGGAGGAGGGGGAAGGTGAGGGAAGGTACCAAGCAAGGTGGAATCTTTGTAGACGCCGGGGGAGACACTGGTCAAAGAATCGATGGTTTGCTTGTTGGCTACGGAAGAGATGGTCGTCTCAGAGGAGGTCGGAGACGGCGGCTCATGATAAGATAGCTGGTCGATGGTGACTATCTTCCCATTATGAGGAAAAGACATCTTGCGGAAAACCGCGGATGGGACAGCAGACATGGCATAGGTGTAGCTTCGCCCCAATAGAATGTTGTAGTCTAGAGGGGCGTCAATGATTTCGACGTCAACGCAAACAGTCTTACCGGCGAGGGTGATGGGACAGTTACGAAACAGGCCAATAGGCTGGGAGGCATGACCGTCCCACGCTCGAAGGGTGATCGTGGAAGGGGCCAGCTCAGGGGATCATGGCTGCTTCCAAATCCTGTTTTGACATCACACTGTAGATGCCCCTCATCAATATAGACACCGTGATATGGGTATGCTCCGGATTTTGACTGGGATTTGAAAGCAACTAAGGAGAAGAGGAGATGGTCCTGATTGAGTGGCAGTCAAAAACAATCATTCGTCGTCGCAGATTGAATTAAGGGGAAGACTTGAGCAAGATCATGGGTGATCTGTGTAATCGTAGAACCAAATGGACGAGGGGTGGCTGCGTGGTCGTCGGGGTTGGGTAGCTACGAATCCCCGGCTGGTGGAAAGACCAGAACATGTTCTGTCGTAGTGGCCACATTAGGAGGAGCATGAGGGAGGCGTGTTGTCCACGCAATGTGGCTTGAGACTCCCACATCTGCCGCATCTGGGGTAAGAGGGGACAATCGTGGGTGTAATGACCATAAACACCGCAACACGAACAAGGCTTATTTGTGCGAAGCGGCCTGTCCGGCTTGGGCTGAGTGCCCTGTTGCTGGTTGGCAGTGTTAGGGTCCACACTAGGAATTGTCCCTGCTATCAATGGGATGGGTTCTGGTTGCCTCTCCGCCTTCTTTGAGAAGAAGTGGGAATAAACGCACCCTGCTGTGCAAATACTTGCCCTGGAGGGGGTTGTAAGGGCTGTTGCAGGTGGTGAGGAGGCAAGGGAGGCGGAAGCGCATATGCTGGAGGAGTTGGCGCACCAGGCTGCGGATAAAAGTAAGGGTTGGGTTGGGCAGCATTGAGGTAAGCAGGAGGTTGGGTAAAAGGAGGAGGCATGCCGTATCCTGGATACATGTTGCCGGGAGGGGGCAGAGTGCTAGAGGTGCTGGCCCCTCCCTGAGGAAGGCCATGGCTCATAGGAGGGTGAGCAGAGGGGTGGGAAAGAGATCCAACAATACCGTCGGCGGAATGAGATGCTCCCGGGGCGTTAGCGCCACCGGGCCTGGGGATGTCAGGAAGAACGGTATAAACATAACCAGATTGAGCGTAGATCAGGTCATATTTTAAAGCTATTTGGAGGGCGGCTTCTTCAGATTGAGGAAAGTGAGAGGCGACATCTTCATTGGATGGAGACTCGAGGTGTGACATGAACCACCCATGTAAACACGATCTTCGAAGGAGGGGGCTCGACATAAGCTTCGTCTTCGTTGCCATTCCTAAACATGGGCAGAAAGGCGGGTCGAAGAGGTTTGCTTGAATGAAGTCAAGAGCTCCGTGCCAGTATCGTATCGGAGAGGGAGCTGGAAATAAGATAAAAAGGCTTGGGCAAGGGTCGCAAAGGTGGTATGGGAAGAGGTGGCTTGGTCAACATACCATTTAGAAGCTTCTCGCTGCAGAAGCAAGTGGAACAAACCAAGACGATGAGTTATCGTACGGAATTGGAGGAACACCACATGTGGAAAGACCGACGTGATTGGTTGGATCTTCTCCATTAAGGCCCCTCAACTTAGGGATATCGAGGGAAGCCAGGGCAGGCACAGTGGGCATTGTGGTGAATGGGGTCACAATCAACCGATGGAAACGGGGGAGGGCCGAGGCTCCAATGTACTACAAAGACAGTGGGTGGCTTGGTAGTGGTCATAGATTGCTCCGCTTAGGAAGTAGGCCGCGTGACGGGGCCGGGAGAACCGCTAGCGTTAGGCCCTGATCCGGACATGGTGAAGGTAACAGGGGGAGAACCGGAAGGAGAAGGGGGACCCGATGAATCAGGAGAGGAGTCGGAGTGCGGACTTGAAGGTGGAATGGCTCGACGACGGCGGTGCGGAGCAGGTCGATCAACCGGAAACTGAGGGTGAAGGCCAAGAAGTCTCCGGGAACGGCGCCTTGGGGGCGCAATGATGACAGGAAGAAGGAAACCGACAAGGGCAGAAAGGGATAGAATCAAGGAAGGTCAAGGGCAGATAAGGTGCAGTGACAATTGATTTTAGAGTCTTTGCCAGGCGGTGTAAACCAGGCGCTTCTTCACTTAGGGTCAGTGTGTGGCGTGCGTTAATTTTAATTTTTAAACCCTTTCCGTTGTTGAGAGCAAGAAAAAGTGTGCTGCGTAGCTGAAAATAAACCTACAGAGAACATAATAAAATACTGAAATAACAGAGAAATAATAGCTACGCATGCATCTATCTAACCCAAGAAGGTGGGTCTCTCACAACTATGCTGAAAAGAAAGGGAAAAACTATGGAAACACACACAAAGGAAGCTCAACAGATCTAGGGTCAAAGGGGACAGAGATCTGGAGGATAAAGCTACAGACAAGGGGTGCAGATCACAGCCAAGAGACAGAGGCAAGGTGGCCGGAAAAGGGAAATCAGCAAAAGGAGGTCCAAACAAAACGACGAGAGGTGATTTGAAAGGAAAAGAGGTTGATTTCGATGGATCTGGAAGTGAGGTCACAGATCTGGAAAGAGGGGGCGGAAGCTGCGAAATGAAGCGAGTGAAGCCGACGTCCCGGCTTCTTCCCAAAGTGGGAGGGTCTAAAGCCTAAGGGGCTGGGTTCCCACTTAGATGAGTAAACGAGATCAGATCTGAGTCGAGGCGGGGTGAGACGAGGAGAATTTTGAAGACCACGGCGAGAAGGTAACGACCAAACCCGGAAAAAGTGCGGAAAAATGCGGAAAAAGAGCGGTCGCCGATTTCGGCTGATGCGAGTGCGGTCGCGAAAACGGTGAAAAGTGCGACTGCACGGAGAGTCCCGGTCACGGGGTTTAGGGCCAAGGGTCGACCCCCCCTGTTCGATTTGTCTCGACGTGATTTTCGAAAAAGTTGTCGTCTCGGTTGCGAGTGACGTCTGTGTTTACACGCAATAGGGCCAGAAACACACGGAAGTTAGAAATTTTAAGTTTTTAGGGTTTTATGTGAGAAAAATGACATAAAAAAGAGGAAAACTAAGCAGCTGAAAAGAAGCCCTAGGGCCTGAAGTAGCTGGATATGCAGGAATATGAAAAACGACAGCGGTCGTAATTTAAAACCCGTGTGGAGTCGCCATTTGTTGGTATGAATTCTTCGTCGAAGTGTACGAAAAAGAACCACTTTAGCTACGCATAACTAATAGCCCTAACAACAATAGAGGCTGCCAAACATCTTCAGATCTGCGATTAGTAGTTAAAATGCTGCAACAAACAGATCTATAAATGGAAAGACATTAAGCAGTAAAGTAAAGAGTTTGCTCCATGCATCCAGCAGACAAGACAAGAACACGATTTTTTGAATGAATTTTTATATTACAGGGCACCTGGGAGGAAACAAGAAGGTGTATCCAGATCTCCTCAATGGGATGGGTTCTTTGTAGTCCTCAGCACTTCAGATCTAAGATTTCTCTCTCTTGTAGATGTAGAAAACCCAATGTAGAAGATAGAGCTCAATGGGAGCAAAATGGTAGAAAAATGAGACCAAGTGTATAGATCCAGAGTGATCTAATATGCAACAAAATGTGAAGAATGATGGGGAAAACCCTCCTATTTATAACAAAATATTGGGTCATTCTAGATCTTGGTGCATGATTAAAATAATGTTAATCAAATCTAGATTCACCTCTATGGAATATTTTATTATTATTTGTTGGAGGGAAAGGGTGTTTGACTTGGGTCAAATCCCTTGATTAGTGAAGAATAAATAAATAAATGATTTATTTATCTTTTTAAGGAAGTGGTTGGGATATAATCAAATAAATAATGATTTATTTAATTAATGGTGGTTGATTTGGTCATATTTAACAAGGAATATTATTTAAATAATTATTCTAGAAAATAATAAGATAACTATGGGTTTATCTCATTAATTTCTTTGTTTTTGGGTTAAACATGACTGGGAATAATAATTAAATTATGGTTTAATTAATTATTCCTTTTTGGGTTTCCTAATTAACATAGTGAAAGCAGTTTTACTTGGGGTAAAACTGGTCTTACATGGTGTACTTGGGTCCATCTAATGATGAAAGGTTAGATGACCAAAAAATGGTGTAACAACTGCTACAAGGACTTGAAGAAGAGCCTAATGCCATCTAAAGGAGTATAAACTAGATCATATATCTGCAGGAGAAAATGGAAGAGGTGCATGACAGTCATTAACAATCACAAAACAGTGTGAAGAAAACTTTTGACAGAAAGACTAACGAAGCAAATTTCAAAATCCGGAATGTAGTTCTGAAATGGGAAGCCAAAATTGAGGAAAAGGGGAAGCATGAAAAGTTTTAGAACATTTGTAAGGGGCCATTTGTGATAAATGAATACCATGGAAACAACAATTTTATACTTTAGGAGATGGATGAACAGCTGTGTGGAGGAGGACCTATCAATGGCAGGTTTCTACAGCAACGTTCCTCCTAGTTTCTTTTGCTAAATTACACTCCATTGTACACATTTAATTGGTTTTTATAATGTTTTGATAATAAAAATTAATTCATCATGAAGCTTGAGCCCGAGGAGAAGGCCATAAGAGTTTCGCAAAGTCTTCATCAATTTCAATTTTTCAAGGAAGGCACTGGAACTACAAGTTCTTTGTTGTACCATAGTGGCACACCATCCCTAGTGGATCCACTATTATCACAAATAAAGTTTCATTTTGGTTAGTAGAGTCATTTAGTATAGGTTTCATTTGTCTCATCAAAATTGGTTCATGCAATTGATGAAATCTTATGAAGGGGTTATTATCCTAACTTTAGAAAGTCCCAATTGCCAGTCATCACAGTCAAATACATCAAAATCCACCAAAGGTCTACATGAATTTGTTTAAAAATTGGTAGTGGCCACCTGTATGCCTTTTCCTGAGTATGTAGTGAATATAACTGAAAACAGGTTGTTTTCACTATGGACTCACCTGACCAATCCATAGCGAATTTTCCAAAATTATAACAGAAACCACTACGAAAACATTTTTTTATGCACCGATAAAGGGAATGGTGAGGTGTCAAGTATTTAGAGGTTCAAGGTCTATCCAAGGTCACATGATCAGTAGAGGAGTCATGCACCGTGTGTAATAATAAGTGGTCACTCATCATTTCACTTAACGTCTCCCATTTTGTCACTATCCCTCCCATATTCGAATTTCACCTTTTAAATTCACCTTCAAAGCTGCTTTCTATCATCCTTATTTCGAATTCTATGTATAGTTGTTGATTGTCACCCTTGAGAAGTCCAGATTTGTTGCAAGAAACATGTTTTTCAATTCCTTTCTTTGCAGGTGTCACAGAATAAAGAGGCTAACGTAGTGTAAAGGGAGATGACCATGCAGAAGAAGACCAATAAAGGGGGCTCGTGTGTAAGGTATGAGCCCATGGATCTAAAGTACTCAATGAGGACCCTAGTTTTGTAGAATATTTCAATAGTGTTGCATGCATGATATTTTGCCAAAAATTACAAGGTTTTCATACCTAGGTTTCAAAAGATTTTGTAGTGAATTTCGTAGGTACAACATCAAAGGTGGGGGTGTTGAGTTTTGTAGTGTCTCTTGAGACAATTTCCCAGGCCACAGAAATTCCGAGGATGGGAGAAGAGTGGTTCAAAGCCACTAATATTAAATTACAGAACTGTGACGAGTTTATGAAACCTAAACATATTGTAGTAGATATGACCTTTGGAATCCCAAGGACCTGCCTTAAAGAGAACTAGTCCAAATTGCTGCTTGTAAGTAAAAAATACTTCAAATGTGAGGGGAGGTTCCATATGGTCTATCAATACCATTTTAGGCTCTTGCTACATTTCACTGGTAAGAAATATCTAGGACTTCCATTTTTCTTGTTTAGGATCCTAGGAAAGATGTCAGACAAAGTTCAGGCTAGGCTAGAAGGTAGTGAAACTTCAATTTTCCATCATGGGTTGATCAAACTTCTGGTGTTGGAGGAGTTAAAAAAACTAAACAGAGACTGGGCCACATTCCTTTTCTCAGTGGTTATGAGGTAGATACATTAACACCCAAGAAGAATCCAAAATAAAAAGCCACTCCTTTAAGAAAGAGTAACAAACCTGTCATTGAAACAAAGGGTGTGAATGAGGAGGAAATGGAGCCCATTGTAGAGTCCATGGATGTTGAAATAGAGCCTACACAAGAAACATAACTTCCAAAGCCTACACCTGCAAGTAGCAAACAAAAGATCAACAAGAAGAGTCATGGAAGGATAACAAGAAGCCAAAAAATTGGGAAAGGAAACCTTGAAGATATTATTCAAGCCATAGACATAGATGAAACTCCAGTGGTCAAAGCTGTATATATTAAAGGAAGCAAGAAGAAAAAGAAGGGTATAACTACTAAAAAAATTGATTTCTCAGGGGAAGATGCAAGGTTTATGTTTCAACCAAGAAAGCCACTCACCAAGCTGCAACTTACCAAATGTGTCATGGAAAGTAAAAGGACAGAAGTAACCGAAAAAGGAAAGAAAACTATGGTAGAGGATATCATTGATTTGTCTCCAGCAAAAGAAGAGATCATTGTGCAGAGGAAGGGTAAGAGAAAGTTATTGAGAAAAATGAAGTGCTGATGTTAAAAGAACTGTTAAGAGAAGCCAAAGAGGAGGTTATTGAAACCAAATTGGAATTACAGGAAGCCAAGCTAGATAGGAAAATGATGGAAGAATTCAAAGAGAAGGTAAATGAGAAAATCAATCAATATGATGAGTCCTTGACCAATGCTAAGAAATTGTTCAAAAAGACACTTCCTCTACGGAGGGTAATGAAGCACACAAGAAAGAGGAATATATGGTTGGAAGTTGAGAGAAAGAAACTTAAAAGCCAAGTCAAAGAGCTAGAAAAGCAGATGGAGATGATACAGTCAGAAAGGTCTAAAAATTACAGTGATAAATGAACCTGAAGAGACTCGATATCCTACTACCCAAGGTGAAGCTTCTAAAGCTTGAAGAGTGGACAAATTACCTTTTTGATATTTTTTGCATCATTAAGAATCAGGATTTGCAGAGCCATAGGCAAAATTTTAAATAAGGAAGCACAATTTTTAAGTTTACTGCTAGTTAGGAAATTTCGCAGCATATCTCAGGCTTGAAGCCCAAAATTCACTACAAACTCAATGTAGGTGTCATTTTGTTATAAATCACAGATATGGTCATAATGAAGGTGGGTAAAAGTTTGTATTTTTCTCTTTTGACTTAACAAATAGTTTCAAATCAGCAAAGGGAGTAAACAGGTGGTAGAGATGGCTAAAATCAAAGTGCTATAGACTTTCACTATGAACTTTCCTTAACTCCCCTGTTTCTGCAATGAAGAAGTTTTTGTAGCATTTTCAAGTTTTGATGGTCTATTTGGGATAAGCAATCCATGTGTAAAGATTAAAATATATGAGAGGAATGTTTTTTTTAAGGAAGGGTATTCGAAAAAGTTGTTCAGCTCACCAACTCATCATGAAGACACTCATCATTCATCATGACACCACCTCCTTAAAAGTAGGAAGACAAGTCTCCTGACTTGGTGGAGGGAATTATGTTTTGGTCATGTTCAATGCCACCCAGAGACATGACTTTTCTCGATGTAAATATGCAATCTTTAAGTTTTTTGATGTAATAAATAGGTTATAGAGTCCTATTAGGTTTCTAATTCTTAAAATTAGTATTTGTTAGTTTTCTCTCCATATAATCTACTTATGGTTAGATTAGATGTGAGCAAAGAGAATCAATGGTCTAGCCTTGTTGGCAGACCCAATGTAAATATGATTAAGCCTATTAATAGGAAGATTATTGAAGAATAGAGGGTTGAATGATGTTGACTACAAAACTGCTATTGTAAACATTTTCTTTTCAGTAATATATAGTGGCTATTGGCTCTTTTCTTCACCTAACATTCTTTGATGTTTTCATGAGGATTTGTCTTATGTATCCTAAATTTTTGTCTTCAATGCTTTGATGCTTGATTACTTATAATTCATGTATATCATTCTTTAAATTCCCTCAAGCATTAGAATGTTTTGTATCTGTGTATGTTTACCTTTCATTAAAACATCTATATGCCTCAACTTCCACAAGAAGATCTCCCATGTCACTGAGTTTATTAACACTGACTCCATATGCCCAATGGTAGTGATTTCTATAGTTTGAGGAGTCTGGATTTTAGACAGGATTTCAAAGGTGAATACAAGAAACACTTATAAGGTAAAAATCCTCCAACTCGGCCACCTTTCAGTTACAAGAGACAGAGTCATTTATTTTCTGAAGATGACTAAAACAGGTGGAAAAATAAATTGAATTGAGCCACAGGGTGCAGACCTAGAGGATGAAAATTTGAGGGTAAGAATCTTGTTTATCTAGCCAGTGTGGTATTCTCTATGCACCAAGTTAGGGAGCTCTCACTCAAGAGTAGCTCAAGAGTTAGCAAGAGTTTTCTAACTCTTTTAATGGAAAAGAAGCCACAATTTATGGCCTTACCTTGTAGGTTTCTGAAGACTCCATTGCTGAAGCCTTTAACCTTCCATTGGAAGGAGAATGGTAGTTTAAAGGGCAGGTTATCACTATAGGAGACCTCAATAGATTCCTTAAAGAGGCACACATATATCCAAATTGGGCAAAGGGAATTCCAAGCAGCTATCTTAAGAATGACGGAGCAAAATCTATTAAGCTTATTAAGATATACCTCACTAGTGAAAGGAGGTATACAGTTGTGTTCCTCTATCACATGAGGTTTCTTTTTCATGTTGCAGGTATGAGGACATTAAATATGCCATATTTCTTGTTTAAAATCCTGACAAAGATGTTAGCAAGGGTTCAAAATCACACTATTTTTTTAAAGTATACTTGTACCATCAAGATTTAATCAAAGTTCTAGTTGAAGAAGAATTAGGAAAGAGAAATAAAACTTTGGATCACTTTTTGTTTTACAGGGCAGGCCAACTTGCACCTACACTTCCAGTTTCACAACCACACGCTCAGCCTACAGAAAGAAGAACAAAGAGAAATTCCAAAAAATAAAATATCTATAATGTTAGTAAAGTATATATTACAGAGCAATGCAACTCATAAAATATGTGGAAATACAAACACAAAAAACATATAAAACTAGAGAGACACAGATATACGTGGTTCACCCAATTTGGGCTACGTCCACCCTGAACAACCAGTCTTTCCTTTCTATTATCCAGCAAAATGAAGAGACACAACCTACAACAGATCCGCTGTAATATCCTCTGTTCTCTCTCACAGTCTTCCAATTTGTTTCTCGCTCTGAGAATAGACATACAATACACAGCCTCAATACAATACCTTCATACAAAACGAGGGGTTACCTTCTAGGGAAAAAACCCTAAATTAAACATAACTTCTACCATCGGATCATCCCCCCTGGACCCCCCAGGTAGCATTTAATTACAGGTGGCATTGCCACCTTGTTAAGAATAGGGGTCCAACACTGTGATACATAATAAATAAGATAATCTGGCTCCACACCCAACATATAAAAAGGCCAAGGGCAAGAAAGAAAAGGTTTCTGCAGTTAAAGTTGAGAGAAAGTTGGAGAAGGGAGAGAGTTCCTTAGCAAGTAAACCCAAATCTATGAAAATAGTGCCCCCTGTTCCTCCTTTTCCTAATGTCTACACCAGATCCCGAAGAGGAAGGTATTAAACTCTAGATAAATCAAAAGCACAGGTGCTACTAGAAATTTCAGAAGCACATATTCAGCAGAAGATGCAGAAAGAGTATCAACCTATACAATTAGATGAAGAACTTCTTAAGGATGTTGGATATGACATCAGAAGTAAGAAGAAGAAAGAAGAATCCAAACCTGTTGTTGGTACCAGAAAGAGGTATACTAGAGACAACACCATGTTTAGGCTTAAGTCCAAGGCACTACATAATCCAAGCCTAATGACAAAGGTCATTGATATTGAAGGTAAGCCCGAAGGGTCAAATACAGAGAAATCCATGAATAAAAACTAAAAACAAAAACCCTTCAGAGCAGAAGTTAGATCCCTCAAAGAGAAGAAAAACACAAAAAGGTTCTAAGGAGGAGAAATCCACTGTCAAGGAAGCAACAACAAGAGCAACCAGATCCAGATCAGCTGTTGACAGCAAAACAAACTTGGATAAGCTTGCTAAAGCTACAACCCACATAGAAGGAAGGTAAAAAGGTTTTTAATACAAGTACCTTTTTTCTTATAATTATGCATAGGATTTTCAACATTTTTTGTGTATTTTTGAAAAAAAATAGAACGCTACCGGAAATTCCAGTAGCATTCCAGTTTTTGTGCAGGTACAGGTTTTGACTGAAATTTCTGGTAGTTCCTTTTTTAACTGAATTTTGACACATGTCAACAAATTTTTTCGAGCTAGAAGGATGGGAACCATAACCAAATGGATATGACAAGTGATGGTGAAAGGTGTTTATGAGGTTGTTGGAGGTCTTATTAAATGGAGCCACATGGTTATTTAAAGACCTAAGACACAAGGAGATAAATTAGTAGATAAAGGGGCAACATGACAATATACTCAGCATTTCAGCCCAGATTTCTTCTCTCATTTCTTCTCCATCTGTCCTTTCTATTAGATTTCGATGAGATAAGGTTGTAATGTCTTTTGACACCTATGTAATGCTAGGAGTAATGTTTTCTTATTTTTAGAAGAGATGGAGTTGGTGCCTCTCTTGCTATATATACCATTTGTAAATACCATTTCCAAGTTGGATGTTGGTCTATCTGAAGACTGAATATAATAATAAGCCTTTTTTACTTCATGTTGGAGGATTTTGTGACTCAAGGAACATCTAATGTGTGGTGTGTCTCTTTTCTTTGTTAATTTCTTCTAAATATGAATTGCAACAACTAGTAAGGTGTGAGTGAGAAACTGTTAAATGATTTAACTGTAAATTATCTACTTTCAATTTTCTGAAAATTATATGTGTGTTATAGAACATGTCAGTGAAAATTTCATAAAGGATTTATAGAATACTTTATACATGTAATCTATTTTCTGAATTTTGTTTACTTTGCATAATTTTTTTTTGTTTAAAGAGCCATCATCAGAGCTGTGTGATTGATTTAGGATAGGAATATTTCATAGGATAGGTACCATCTATTCATGTTCTTTAATTTGTACACTCTGCTCCCTATAGTACCAATTTCACCACACAACTTATACTTGCCACAACTTGCCAAATGCATGAAAGTCTTAAAGAATTTAAAAAATCATTTCAAAATCTTTGAGAAGCCATCCCACCACTCAAGAAAACCTTTTAAAATTCGAAATGAACTATGATGTGCAAGCCCTACTGCTTATGCAGTCAAGGAGTGACTCCTTGTGCTAACAGGTGGTACCTCTTTGATTTCCTACATTTTTAGAGGGTAGACTCTAATACCTTGCTAGGAAATAATGAATCTTAGCAATCTTCTGGCATTGACACAAAAGACACACTTGAGAGGGTTCAATCATATGTTTTATTGTCGACATCTCAAAAAAACTAGACGCAGATCTTCCAAATGGTTAGTAGGCATCTTGGACCACATCGTGAGGTCTTCCAAATAGGCGAGGATGAGATGAGCCAAGTCGTGAAAGATGTAGTTCATGTCCCGCTGGAAGGTGGCGCCAGCGTTTTTTTAGGCCAAATGGAATAATTTGGTATGTGAAGGTACCCCAAGGGGTGGCGAATGTGGTTTTGTACTGATCCGTATTTCGAATCTGAATTTGGTTATACCTTGAAAACCCATCCATGAAGGACAAGGCCTCGTGACTGGCACAATAATCAATGACTTGGTCGATAAATGGTATGGGGTAATTGTCCTTGGGATAGGCTTTTTTCAAATCGTGTAAGTTGGTACAAACACAAATTGTGCCCTATTTTTTCATGACAGGTACATGGTTGGAAACCTGGGATGTGTAAGCGTTTGTGTAGATAAACCCAAATTTTTGGAGTTTATCTATCTCCTGCTTGATTTCTTCAGCCTTGGATGGGTGTAATTGACGTTGTTTTTGGTGGACAGGGGAGGTGTCAGGCCAAGTGTCAATATGATGTTTCACAATGGTGGGGAATAGTCTTGGAATCTCCGAGTAATCCCACACAAATATATCCCTATATTATTGTAATAGGGAGGTGTATGAGGCTACTTCTTCTGAAGAGAATACTACCTCCAGGGAGATTTCTTCGACCTTTCCTGGTTTTTTCTCAATATTTACCTTGATGGTAGGTGCAATATTCACCATGTTACCTTCCTCAAATGCATCATGTGTGGGGATGGGATTTTTGAACCAATTGACTTTTGCTGATGGTAGGAAATCTTGATTTCAAAGGCGTATTTGTCATGGGTTGGTGTGTTTCTACACGTGAATGCATTTTATGGTAGAAAAAATGAGCGATGGTGCATGGCGTCCCATGGACATTTAGGTTCCATTATGGCCTCCAAAATAAATTCGTCTGAGTGAAAAATAATATCAAGGGGGAATTGGTTTGAGTGAGGTCACGAGGAGGGGATTCGGGTCTAGCTATGCTAGTCGACAAACAAGAATAAGATTTGGTTATTGATGCCATAGAACTAGATGAGGTTGAAAAAGCGAAGATGGGGTGGTTCTGCATCGTCAGTGGCACTACTACAGGTATGGTAGTTTCAGTGGTCTCAACACCAAGAAATTATGAGCAGACAACATGAATCATGGTTCCCACAGATGATGAGATGAATCATATGTGATTTTACGTGTCATCAACATTAGGTGGCAGAAGGATTTCCACAATGATAGGTTTATATTAGGTGAGAGGGGGTTTGTGTGGCCTTTTTGGTGTACAAAGGGCAGAGGAATCCTCCTCTATAGGAAAATGGTGTAGAATCCTAATATTCTGGAATGTTCATAACATAAGGCATGTTCCTGTACCATGAGAGTAACTGGTGCAAATGTCGCACGCAGTGCAAGTATTTACCAAGTAAATGGTATGCAAGCTAGTACTAATTGTGGCACAAGTTTATGACACATGGTTGTGGTTGTGAGATGGTGAATTTTTTCACTTTTTCCATCTCCAGGTCCTAGTATTAACGTTGTGTGGCTCCCTCAGGTGGTTTTGGTTTAGTGCTGCTCTGGATGCTCTTAATCGTGAAAGATATTGATAATTATTCATATGGTGAAATTGGGAGCAAATGCGACAATAGCAGCGAGTGATTTTCTCATGATTAGAGAGATGTATATGAGGGATAGGGGTTACTACATGAAGAATTTCGGTGAACCTGGACAACTCTCGACACTGGTTAACTAGGTGGCTGGGTTTATCACACAGGGCACATGGGAAGTGAGGTTTAGAGCCTTCCCTACTAGGGCGTATATTTTCCTTCCCATATCTAGGTTGTTGATGGTGACGAGAGGGAAGTAAAATTCCCACTAGTTGACTCTCTTCAGTTATACAAAAAATGGACCTATATGTTTCAGTCCTTTGAGTTGTAGTACTATCCGTGGATTATGAGTCCTAATTTACTAACTCATAATTTTCAGCGATGAACCGATGCATGAAATCTAAAAAAGATAAAAAATGATGGATATGTGGACAATGACGTACATGATGGTTACTTCGACATATTTGAAATGTATGTCATCTGTGTCTGGATAAGTTGCATTGGGTAATGTTGGGGATTGGGTACCAATAATTAAATTCCCTTAATTTTGGACATTGAGCGATCAAAAGATAAGGTTTGTCACACAATTCGCACACCGAGACAGGATGTGTAGCCTCTGTTTTCCTTATTTGTGTCTGCACAGTTGGGTTTGTTGGATACAAGCATGATTATGGTTCTTCTTGTATGTATAGGATGGTTTTGGATTCTTCCTCCCCTATCTAGATGGATGGATCCTGGGAATGCGCTAATGCATGTAACACATCCCTATATAGAGGGGTTTCCGAGAAATGATGGGTATAATTCCTGTGCTACTCACATGATATGGCGCATGCATGGTTTGTGCGTAATGCCTTGCCTTGTCTGTTTATGACATTTTCTTGTTTTTTGGAGTTAGGGTCACAATCATTCTTTTGACATGCAGAAGAGAATTTAACATGTCAAACTCTAAGCAAATGTTGGTAGGATGGACAACTATGTTGCATAGTGCACAAGGAGGAGATGTCCTAGGGACTTTGGTAGTGTACACCTTCATCCCTTTTCTCTTTCCCCACTTGGTGGCGTCTGTTGGTGTCACTATGAGGGTTTATGGAGTTATGGACGATGGGGCCAAATATCTGACCGACATCGTGAGAGCCATGTTAGGTAATGTGTTATCATTAATTTCAAATAAGTTGGTTAGGAGTGTCATTTTGAGTTAGGTCAAGTTGTTTTGGTCAAATAAATTCATTAAAATTGATTAAATTTCATGTTTGGTGTATAGTCCTAAAGGGTTTAATTGCTTATAAATCATGTGACTAAGGTATTGTCATAGGTAAATTTCAAAAAATCCGAATGCATGAGGTTAATTAAGTCATTTTTGACATTTTTCACTTTTTATCTGATTCCGCAGCATTTTTAGTGCAAAACAGGTTGTTTTCGCTACGGACTCACCTGACAGTTCTGTAGCGAATATGCCATCCCACTAACAGAATTCGCTATGAACTCATCTTTTTCTGCAAGCAGTAAGGGGATCGATGAGTTGTCATTTTTTCAGTGGTTAGGGGTCATTTTGTCATCATGTGCATACCTGTTATGAGTCATTATTCGATGTATTGCATACTTGGCCATCATCATGCCACTATCATTCTGTTTTCCCCTCCTACTTTCCTTTCCTAATTTAACCATCATCCATTCGAGCTACAACACTTACCTTTTGATCCTTGTGATCTGCTTGATCCATTTCCACCATTTTTCTTGTTTATCTTTTGTCTAGCTTATGTCTTAGGTTAGTTTCCACCTCTGTCAACAAGAAACTTGCTGTCATATACATTTTTTGTTGCTGTCAAGAGTTCTAGCAGGACAATGTTGTTTTGGAGGATATGACTGCACATAAGAAGACCAACAAAGGAGGTTTAGAAGTTAGATATGAGCTTATGGACCTGAAACTGGTTATGAAGGATCCAAGTTTTGCACAGGTCTTCACCAATGCTTGCTGCATGAGATTCTGTCAAAAGATGCAGGGGTGTCATGCTCAAGTCTCCAAAGATTTTGCTGTCAATTTTGTTGGCAAAACTTCAAAGGTTGGCATACTGAGTTTTACATTTTCCCCTGAGATTGTTTCTCAAGCAAAAAAAATTCCTAGGTCAAGGGAAGAATGGTTCTAGGCCACCAAGTTTAAACTGCAAAATTGTGATGAGGTTCTGAAGAAAGAGCATGTAGGAGTGGATATGACCTCAGGTATACCTAGGATTTGCCTTAAGGATAATTATTCAAAGCTATTTTTGGTAATCTAGAAATATTTCACATGTGAGGGAAGATTTCACATGATTTATCAGTATCATTTCAGGCTCTTACTCCACTTCATAGGTAAACAACTTCTAGATGTTCCATTTTTCCTTTTCAGAAGCTTAGGTAAGATGTTTGATAAAGTGCAAGCTAGACCTGAGAGTAGTGAGACATATATATTTCATCATGGCTTAATTAAGCTGCTGGTAATGGAATAATTGAAGAAATTGAATAGAGACTGGGCTACCTTTCCATTTTTAAGTCGTTATGATGTGGATGTGCTTACTCCAAATAATACACCCAAGTCAAATACAAGAACTCCCAAAAATGATAAATATTCCATCGCTGAAGTAGAGGTTGGACATGAAGAAGAAGTGCAACCTATAGTAGAACCCATGGAGGTGGAACTTGAACATTTGCAGGAAACAATGACACCTTGGGCAAAATCTACAAGCAACAAGCTCAAATATGACACAAGGACTCATACGAGAATTACTAAGATTTAGACAGAAGGAAAGGGTAAACTTGAAGATATTCTGTAGGCTATTGACATTGAAGAAATCCCTGTGGTTAAACCTGTGGAGATAAAAGGAACCAAGATGAAGAAGAAGGGTCTCACTGCAAAAAAGCTTGATTTCTCTATTGAGGATTTAGGTTTTGTCTTCAATACTAGAAATAATTTTACCAGGTCACAACTCTCAAAGGGTGTTAAGTCTGATAAGAAGCATAAGGAGACGTAAAAGAGGAAGCAACCCATGGTGGAAGAGATTATTGAGTTGTCCCAAACTGAAGCAGAAATCACCAAGTCACAGAAAGGAAAAGAGAAAATTCAAGAGAAATATGAAGTGGACATTCTTAAAGAGAAACTTAAAGAAGAATGAGATGAGGTCTTAGAAATCAAGCTGGAGCTGGAGGATTTTAAACAAGAAAGAAAGGAGCTGTCAGTTTTTAAGAAAGAAGTCAACAAGAAAATCAATTTTTATGATGAAGTGGAAGAAAGGTCTAAGAAAATGCTTAAAAGAACACTACCCTTGCATAGAATGATGAAGCACACCAGGAGGAGAAATAGGTAGCTGCAAGTAGAGATGAGAAAGCTGCAAAATCAAGTTAAAGAGCTATAAATTCAAATGGAAATGGTGCAAACAGAGCTAAAGAAGAAAGGCTTGAAAATGATAGTGGTAGATGAACCTGCTGCCTCTTGAGGAGGGTAAGACATGTTTTAGGAAATTTTTTCCTTATGATGCTTCCTCTCATCATTTCATATAGCTATGGATAGTTTTTGGAAGTGAGAATTGAAAATTTCAAAATCTGGAAAATATCAGGCAAGTTCGTAGCGTACTGCAGGCTTAAAGCTGAGTTTTCACTATGAACTCATTGAAGATGATTTTATGTTATAATTTTCAAATTTTTTCATAAAAGGAGTAAGTAAAGGCATGTATTAAAGTCTCTTGGCTTAATGAAGACCCTCCAATGAGTAGATAAGTCAAAATGTTTGCAAAAGTTTCCAAGTGAAGAACGCTACAAACTCTTTGCTATGGACTTGCCTAAAGAGCTCTGTTTTTGCAGCGAGGGAGAATTTTGATGGTTTTGAAGTGTTACACCATTTTTGGTGATCTAACCTGTTACTATTAGATGGACCTAAGTACACCATGTAAGACCCATTTTACTTTAAGTAAAATGGCTTTCTGAAAATAACACTAAATACTTTTTGTTAAGTTGTTTGGTCATATAACTTGAGGGCTTGTAGGAAATATTAAATAAATCTACATTTGTTTGATTTTCCTCGCAGTCATTAATTAAACAATAGTTTGATTAATATTCCTGGTTATATTTAACCAAAAACAAGGAAATTAATTAGATAAATCATTATTTATCTTATTATTTCCTAAAGAATAGTTATTTAAACATTATTTAAATAATATTCTTTGTTAAATATGACTAAATCACCCATAAATAATTAAATAAATCATTATTTATTTGATTATTACTCAACCACATCCTTAAAATGATAAATAAATCATTTATTTGTTTATTATTTACAAATAAAGGGATTTGACCCAAGTCAAATTCCTTTTCCCTCCAACAAATATAATAAAATATTCCATAAAAGTTGGATCTTGATTTGATTAATAATATTTTAATTATGCACCAATATCTAGACTAACTCAATATTTTGTTATAAATAGAAGGGTTTTCCCATTCATTTACCACCTTTTGTTGCCTAAAGATCACTCTGGATCTATACTTTTGGTTTGACTTTGATCTGTCATGATATATTTTACTCTGTTTTGTGTAGTTTCTACCACCATCAAGAGAAGGACACTGAATCTAAGTGGCAGACTTACAAATCCATCTACTGAGGAAAGCTGGTAACATCCTTCTACAAAATTTCGAGTTCCATTAATACAAAATTCATTCAACACATTCTTGTCTTGTCTATTGGATGCATGGAGTAAATCTTGTTTTATTTACTGCTTAATGTATTTTAATGCATAGATCTCGATTTTTGCAGCATTTATCTTGATCACCTAATTACAGATCTAAGGATATTGGCAGCCATATTTGCTATTAGGGTTGTTTTTTATGCACAGCTAAAGTGGTATTTTTTCGTACACTTGCAATTAAGATTCATACTAACAACTAGCGACTCCACACGGGTTTACAATTACGACCACTGTCGTTTTTTAGATCCTTGCATATCCAACTACTTCAAACCCTAGGATTTATTTTCAACCTTTTTTTTTCTTTTCTTGATGTTGTTTTTAACCTATAAAACCCTAAAACATTAAAAATTATAACTTTCGTGTGTTTTCGAACCTATTGCACAGGTGACAGACATCAGCCGCAGCTGAGAAGACACATTTTGCTGAAATCTACTGCCGAGAGTGCCGGAAGTGCAGGTCGCACTTTTTGGCCCTAAACCTACGACCTGGAGCTTCAAGACGCACTTTTCAGCCCAAAAATTGTGACCTCTACAGAAAGAGGTTAGAAACTGCGACCTGGACTTTTTGCGGGGGTTTTTCTTAAAGTTTTCTGGGTTTGTCTGGGCCTCTGTTCAGGGTTGTCTGGCCTCTATCTCCACTTGTTTTGGACCTATACTTGTTCTGTTTTACTCAACTAAGTGGGAACCTAGCCCCCTAGGGCTTCAATACCCTCCACTTTTGGTGGAAGAGTTTTAGATGTTGGAGGTTGTGTGAAATTTCAGAGTCTTCAACCATTTTTTTAGATCTGATACCTCACCTTCAGATCCACTTCAGATTGGATTTTAATCCATCCAAAACACCTCATTTAGTTTTGTTTGGGTTTTCCTCTAGGGTCACTTCCGTTTCCCTCCAGGATATAGCCTTTTGTCACCTCATTTACAACAATCTTTCCTCTGATTTGTTGTTGTTTTCTGCACCACTTTTCAGCAGATTTGACCTTTAGATCTCTATCCCTCCCGACCTTAGATCTATTGGCTATTTCAGTGTGTTTTGATTAGTTTTTTCCCACCTACATACTAGTTGTGGAGAGGCTCACCTCCTTGGGTTTAGATTATTGCATAATTAGGTGTTTATTTACTGTTGTTTCAATTTCATATACTGTTATCTGCAGGTTTATTTATAGTTATACAACACACTTTTTCTTTTTCTCTACAAACGTCTGGGTTTAAAAATTAAAGTTTACACACTTTTCACCCACACCCTAAGAGAAAAAGAGCTTGGTTAACACCACCAAGAAAACACTATAAAACACTGAAATTAATTGATCCTGCACCTCTCTGCCCTTGTTTCAACATTGTAATCAATTGATCCTGCACCTCCCTGCCCTTGTTGGTCTCTTTTTCCTTTGTGTCGTGTTTGTGTCATCATCATTGCACCACCAAGGCGTTTATCCCGAAGACTTCTTGGCCTTCATCCTCAGTTTCCGGTAGGAAGACTTACTCCTTCACATAGGATTCGAGTTAGTCCTCCACCGAGTTCGCACTCCGAATTGTCTTCTGGTTCATTAGGTTCTCCTTCTCGTTCCGCCCCCGGTTCTCCTCCTGTCACCTTTACCATGCCTGGTTCAGGACCTAACGCTAGTGGTAACCCCAGACCTAATGCTGGGAATACTACTAGTGGGACCGCAATGGACACTACCCCAGCTACTCCCTTGCTCCCCTATATGGCCGGCCTCAGTCTTCCTGATTTTGACTAGTTGATAAATGATCCTATACATCATGATGTTGGTTGGCCTGCAATTCCAACCAAGCTCCCTTCCAACATCTCGAAGTTCAAAGGTCTTGCTGGCGAAGATCCTACAAATCATGTTTGATCTTTCCACATGTGGTGTTTGTCTAACTCCATTATCGATGAATTTGTCCATCTTCGGTTGTTCCAACGTATGCTTACTGGTGAAGCTTATAAGTGGTATGTTGATCAGGCCCCTTCCTCTCATACCACCTTTGTGACTCTTGCCTAGGATTTTCTATCTTACTTCCAGTTTCCCCTTCGTTATGACACTGGTATCTAGCTTTTGACTTATTTCTGTCAATCATCTGCGACTTGCCTATCTGATCATGTCCAGGAATGGCAGAGAAGAAAGAGCCTATGTCAAGCCCGTACCTTCAAAGACCATGTCTACATGGACTAGTTCCTTAGATCTCTCTTGCCTGCTATAGGCAAAGATGTCACATCACATTTCCCTCATATTGAAGAATACGCTCTCCAAATGGCGTTAAAATATGACCTGATCTACGCTTCGTCGGGTTATGTCTATACTGTTCTACCTGATCTTCCTAGACCCAGTGGTGCCAATGCACTGGGGGCATCTAATGCCGCTGATGGTATCGTTGGAGCTCTCTCTCATCCATACGCTCAGCCTCCCATGGGCTATGGTTTTCCTCAAGGGGGGGCCAGCACCTCTTGCACTTTTCCCCCTCCCAGTAGCATGTATCCAGCATACAGCATGCCTCCTCCTTTTGCAGAACCTCCTATTTACCACACTATTACCCAACCTCCTTATTTTCCGTATCCATAGCCTGGTGCTCCAGCTCCTCCAGCATTAGCACCTCCACCTCCCTTTCCTTCTCAAACCCCACAACAGCAGCCACTGCCCCCTCAGGGGTAGGTGCATGCACAGTAGGTCGCGACTAATCCTCCTCCCTCCAAAGAGAAGAGGAAAGGCACTCAAAATCAATCTGCTCCAGGAAATATTAGACCTAATACTCAAAATAATCCACCTAACACTGCTAACCAGCAACAGGGCACTCAGCCCAAGTAGGACAAGCCATTCCCACGAACCAACCTTATTCTTGTTGTGTCTTTTATGGTCATTACACACAAAATTTTCCTCTTTTACAATAGATGAAGCAGATGTGGGAGTCTTAAGCAACATTGTGAGGACAACAAGCCTTCCGTCCCTCCCAATCCCGTACCTAGTCAGTCAACTATGTTTTCTAATCCTTTCCCTCAGCAAGGATTTGTGGCTACCCAACCATATGAAGGTCAAGTAGCCGCTCAACCTCCTCCATTTGGTACCTCTGATTACCAGATTCTCATGATGAACTCTTACCAACCTATAACCATTGACCTCAACCTTCAAACTCAGTCCCGTCAGTACAACAAGCCTCCCACTCCGTCTGTCCCCGAGCCACCTTCTTTAGGTTCTACAGAGCCTCTTTCGACACCTAATGGTCCTTTGCAATTCCCTCAGCCTAAGGCAGAGGTTCATACCAAGATCCCTAAGGGACCATTATGCCAAAATTCTGCTTCTAGCAAAGCTGCCCATTCCTATAGTATAGTAGATGATTTGGCGCAATCTCCTGTTGCCATCTCAACGCTGGAACTCCTCTAGTCGTGCCCTTCACAACAAAAAAGCTCTACTATTTGTCATGGGTGTTGTAGACCCTGTCGATGATCACTTGATCGTCTTTGATGCTGACCGGTCAGAACATCCTCCTCTTCTTGCTTCCGTCACCTTCCAAATCCCAGTCAAAATCCAAAATGCTCACGTTTCCTGGTGTATCATTGATGAGGGGGAATCCACCTATGTGATGTCCACTTCGGTTTGGAAACAACTCGGATCACCTAAGTTGGCTCCTTCCACGATCACTCTTCGAGCGTGGGATGGCCACACCTCCCAGCCCATTGGCCTATTCTAAAATTGTCCTATTACTCTTGCGGGCAAGACTATTTGCATTGACATAGAAGTCATTGATGCCCCCTTAGGTTACAACATTCTATTGGGTCGTAGCTACACCTATACGATGTCTGTTGTCCCATCTACGGTTCACCGCAAGATGTCCTTTCCCCATAATGGAAAGATAGTCACCATTGACCAGTTGACATATTACGAACTGAAGTCTCAGACCTCCCCTGAGTCCATCATCTCTTCGGTGGCCAATAAGCAAACCGTCGATCCTTTGACTAGTGTCTCACCCTGAGTCTACAAGGACTCCTCTTTACTTGGTACATTCCCTGGTCTCCCTCCTCTTGTCTCTGATCCCAGCTCATCAAATGTTTGCATGATGTAATCATCTCAGGCTGCCCTCAAGTGGCCCTCTTTGATTAGTCAACAGCCTCCTCGCCCTCCGCAGCCTGTTCCTAGCCCTTTGATTCAGCCTTCTGGACCTCCTCCTCCTGGCCCTTCATCTACAGATGGTACTCATGAGCCTCTTTATCCTCCTAGAATGGTTCCTCCAGGCCTTAACCATCTTGGATCTGTCCCACCTAGCAATTACCCCTTCGGTCAGATACCGTTCTTAGCTCCCCCTCCTGTAGTGAACACGGTACCTGTTATGGCTACCCTCTCTCTTCCCAACCTGACCCTGGGGATTCTCGTCTGGTACCTTGATCCCCCAGCCGCTACCCTGCCTGGTCAACCCAAACCTTATCTTGCTTTGACCTCATTTCAACCAGTCCTTATCACTTATTCGAGCCTTAGCCACCTCAATAGGAACCATCTCCTGTTGCGACCACTTCGGGTAAGAAAGGAAAAGCTCATAAGAGGGCATCAAAAGACAAGGCTGCCTTGACAAACCATGCTCCTCCTCAGCCTCCAAAGCGTATACCTCCATGTGCTTTGTGTGATGTTGTCGGTCATGCCACCCATAATTGTCTTGAATTGCCTCATCTCAAGCCCATGGTTAGCGAAGTGTTTTCAGAGCCTGATATCCCAAAGGTATATGTCACTATACCTAATTCAGTCCCAAAACTCAAGTATTTATGCACCAATCACCCTTGTCCTTTGTGTGATTTCCATGGCCATTATACTTACCTCTATCCCTACCTCGAGGACTTCTGCATCTCTCTAGCGGTAGTTCACCAATTCGAGGCCAAGCGCAACGAGTCCACCACTCCCTTATTTGCGAGTTTTGCTTCAGCAGAACCAGAGGACACATCCACTCCCATAGATATTCCCCCTCCAGATGTCGAAATGATAGATTATTTAGCCACTGTCCACTACCTGTCATCATCTATGAGATCCTCGGTGGAAGACCCCCCTGGGCCTTCCCCTTATGTTTCGCCTGACCTCCATTTAGCGATCACCTTGGGCTCAACATCGGTGGATCCTTCATCTACTTGTTCTTTTGTCACCCTCCGTGACACTGCACATGTGAACCTCACTTTTCATGATGATGAGTTAGGTAGCTTCGCTGCATCCGGTAGTTTCTCTTCCACTAGTCACCCCATCTTCTATTACGATGACGAAATTATGGAAGTAGTCACCACCCCTAACTTTATCTATCCCCCCTTACATCGAACCCATGCATTCGAACCACATACACCTTGTGGCCATTACATTGACACCCAATGTTTGGGTAAGGGGGCACCCATATTTGAGAGACTAGGAGAAGTAATCCTCCACAACTATCCTATTGTATCTGGTCGTGTCGACACTAGTGCCATTATTCTTCCACGTTTAGAAGAACCTCTAGAGTCCCATATCACTTCAGATCACTCTAAGAATGATACCCCTCATCATTCCTTCATCTTACATCAACAACCCAGTCCCTTCGACATTGTTGTTGACCAACCTGTGAGTTTTCTAGGAGAGCACCAGTTCATTATCTCCAAATCCCCTCTTTGGGATAGTGACACAGTGTATGCCAACTTGGAAAATTAAAGTCCATTTGATTCATATATGCAGTACCAAAAGAGATTGGTAATCCTCCATTCCCTTTCTCAAACTGCATAACCATAACAAAAACAAATGGCGCACCACATCATTAAAATGTGTTTAGATTGCCCTTTTTCTAAATATATTTTGGCATGACCACAACATGCTTGGGGGCACCTATGCCCCTCAACCATAAAAATCCCATATCTCAACCAAAAATAGCACTGAAACCCCCTTTCTCTGATAGGTCACACTTTTGAGGTCATTTCTTGGGACAGGTCGCAGTTTTCTGCCCTGTACCTACTACCCAGGTCGCATAACAGACCCCAAAAAGTGCGACCTAATCTATTCATGAGCTCTGGGTACCTAAACTAAACTTTCAATCCACTGAAATGAAAGAGTAGGATTAGGCCTCTTACCTATAACTTACGGATCTCAATTCCAACAGTCAGTTTGTCTGCTACGATCACTGCAAGATTTAGGGCCTTCTCTCCTCACTACATTCACCACAGCTCCACATGCAAATGAGTGAATTTGAAGGGAAAATGCCTTATTAAAAGAAAACCCCTGATTTTTCTTTCGCATGTTGTGGCCAAACCGTAGCTCAGTTTGACGAACCATCTGTACCATTGGAAAGCTCTCACCGAGCCTTCAGATGGGTATCTGTTAGTTTTTAGTGACTTGATACTTCACCACGACACATTTTATCCAAGAAGCGTAACTTCACCCCTTCTCAAAATCGAATTTATTCACTTGAAACAAACGTATTGGGGGCACCACTTTGCCTCCATACTTTACCACACTCGTGTCGATTTTAGTCTTGAGTTACCATCTTGTACTCATGTTTCTATGGTCCCCCATTGGACCTTTACTGTGTGGCAGCACCATTGAGTCGCCCTTGTTTAGAGCATCCGAGTTGAGTCACCATCACATTCATGGAGTCTATCCCAAGTCCCTTTGTATCCCATTATAGTCCTCCATCCTTCATTGCTTGGTCCCTCTCTCGTGCTGCAGATTATGGCCTCCAGGCCCACTATCCCCTATCCCTCATGATATTGTGTCAGTCGCTGTTAGGTCATCCATGCCCTTTATGCTCTAACAAGGGAAGTCGTCCATTCGCTTCTTAGTACCCACCATTTCATCATCACCCCTGGTATCCGTTTGTTAGTCGTTCTACTATTTTCTCTCGTGCCTTAGTCGAGGACCTCTTATTGCCTCACCTATGGTGGACCTCCTTTTGTTGACACTAGATCATTTATTCTAGAAGACAGGTCTAGAGGGCGCTGTACCTTGGTTCCAGCTTCCACTCTTGTTCAGTGCCTCGGATCAGGCAAAGGGACTCCTTATAGCCCTTTGACTTGATTGTTTCTCAGCTCCAGCTCATTTCAGCATGATCGAGATCTATATACTCGATGGTTCAGTGATGTAGAAAATTGGACCGGTGATTCCCGGGTGTGTGTGAGATTTCTCAGCCCTCATGAGGGTGTGGCCCTATAGATAGCCCCTCACATGCCTGGATGACCTCTTCATTTCAGCCTTCGATGCAACTCCACATATTTGATGATGTCGGCCTTAGCCGCTTGCAACACCTTTTTGATTGCATGTATCAGTCAGATTTTCAGAGCTCTTTTCCTGTTTACAGGGGCATTTGGGTTTTATTTGTATCTCATGTACTCAGATATTATTGTACAAGTCCTGGCTATTATCCCAGACACAATATGTATGTGGGATTCATTATCATGTTTTTTATTTGGCTCATGTTTATGCCAGCATGTACTATATTGTTCAGTCCCTTGTTTACTGGACTTATTATTCTTTGTACTCTGTCTCGGTGGGCATAGGTATGCCTCCCCCACCGCCTATAGCACAGGTACTCACTCATAAAATATACTTTTCGCACTTGTAAGTCTCACCTCCTCAGGGTCTAGTCCTCTCAGCACTTTGGTCTACCTTATATTTCTCCCTCTCTGACTTCCCCTTCGGTGTCTAGTGATTGAGTTCTTAAAACGTACTTCGGTCATACGATTAGCTCCTAACGCTTGCACGCTGGGGGGAAATCTGTTACACCATTTTTTGGTCATCTAAATTGTTACAATTAGATGGACCTAAGTACACCATGTAAGACCCATTTTACCCTAAGTAAAATAGCTTTCACTATGAAAAATAACTTAGTAAACCACCTTTTTTAAGTTGTTTATGGTTTAAACAGGAATCCCCATGAGGAAATATTAAATAAATCTACATTTATTTGATGTTCCTCAAGGAATAATTAGTTAAATAGCAGTTTAATTAATATTCCTGGTTATATTTAACCCAAAACAAGGAAATTAATTAGATAAATCATTATTTATCTTATTAATTCCTAGGAATAATTATTTAAACCTTATTTAAATAATATTCCTTATTAAATATAACTAAATCACTCATAAATAATTAAATAAATCATTATTTATTTGATTATTACTCTACCACATCCTTAAAATGATAAATGAATTATTTATTTATTTATTATTTACAAATTAAGGGATTTGACCAAAGTCAAATTCATTTTCCCTCCAACAAATATAATAAAATATTCCATAAAAGTTGGATCTTGATTTGGTTAATAATGTTTTAATTATGCACCAATATCTAGACTAACTCAATATTTTGTTATAAATAGAAGAGTTTTTCCATTCATTCACTACCTTTTGTTGCCTAAAGATCACTTTGGATCTATATTTTTGGTCTGACTTTGATCCACCATCATAGTCATATTTTGCTACCATTTTTTGTCTAGGTTTTCTACACCATCAAGAGAGAGGGATTTTAGATCAAAAGTGCTGAGGACTTACAAGAACCCATCCCATTGAGGAGAACTAGTAACATCCTTCTATGTTTTCCTCCTAGGTGCCATTAATAGAAAATTCATTCGACATATTCTTGTCTTTTCTATTGGATGCATGGAGTAAATCTTGTTTTATTTACTGCTTAATGTCTTTTAATGCATAGATCTAGATTTTTTTAGCATTTATCTTGATCACCTAATTGCATATCTAAGGATATTGGCAACCATCTTTGCTGTTAGGGTTGTTTGTTATGCACAACTAAAGTGGTATTTTTTTGCACACTTGCAATTAAGATTCATACTAACATGAAGAATTAAATGTTTTTTTGGAGCACATCAGTCATATGGATATGTAAAGTATATCAGTCGAGACTCTAGTTGGTGAGAACACTCAGCAAGGAAGATGATTGGGATGCTAGCTCATCATTCTTGACACATCATCAAGACAACATCACATCCTTAGAATCTGAGAAGGAGACCCTAGATTTCAGTGTGGTGATTTATTACTTAGTCATGGTCATTTATACCTCTGTAAAATATGTATTTTTCGATAAATACCATCATGTATGGGTCATTTAAATATCGTTAGTGAAGTAAATTATGTTAGAGTCGTATTTGGTTTTAAACTCCTGTCAACATAAATATCTCTATATTCTCTCCTTGTAATTTGTTCCTTTTTGGATAAGGTGTCTTTGGAATTTTCAAAAGTATAGCCTAGGTGGTAGACAACATGTAAAGGTGTCTATAAATAGGGATATGAGAGGAATAGAAAGGGTTGATCGATGTTCTGCCATATGCCACTTTTGAATATTTTTCAGTCAGTAATATATAGTTGCAGAAAGCTTCTCTCAGACCTGAGATTCTTCATGTACTCTTATGTGTGTTTATCTTATCTACCTTTTTAATGTTCATTCAGTTTGATTTATGTGTAATCACTTGGAATTCATGGTTAAACATGCTCCAACTTCCTTTATACATATAGTTTACTGGTCACGTTATGTTTTTGATGAGAGTACACATGCCTCAACTTCCATGAAAGATGTTTTCCATGTAATTGAGTTCCACTCTGACTCCATGCCCAATGGTAGCCACTAATTCACATCCTTCACTTGCATAAAAACCATTCAAAACACACTCAAGAGTTTGCTATCTTTGTTCCAAGCATTGTCTATTGAATATCATACATTTTCTTGAGAGAGCCCTCTCAGGTTGGAAAATCTAAGTTCCAACCAAAAGTGGTTTGAAATAGTTACTCTCAATTGATTGTTGAGCATCCCATCAGCTTCAGTTTGGTGATAACATAATGTAAGGCTTTCCATGACCTGGTGTGATATATAAATAGGCAAGGGATGCAATAAGGGGGTTCTAGTGATGGCATATGGTAGAAATAATGAGCCAATGAGGATGATATATGTGGTATCAGTCTCTAGTTCCTGACTCATTTCAGTGTTTAATGAACTCATCATGCACACCACAGCTCCTGTAGGTGTTGAATATTCTCCTAGAATCATAGGAGGTTCTCCCAGATAAGTTCCAAGGAGAGTGAATGGTTTGAATTTACCAGGAGAAAACTCTATGTAGGTGGTAAGCACTTATGTACTCGGATATACCAATGATAGCATGCCATCGAGGGTGGTTATAGGTTTCTTATCATAATGCGTGAGTTGGTCAATAGTAATGGTTTTCCAGTTGTGGGGGAACACCATTACTCTGAACATATAGGATGCTATTACGGTCATTGTGTACATGTAACTTCTTCCAAGAAGAATTTTATAGTCCAATTGTGAATCTAAGACTTCAATGTCAATGAGCACAGTCTTGTTGGAAAGATATACTGACATGTATTGAAAAATGCCTACTAGGGTGGATGGGTGCCCATCGTATGCTCTGAGTATGATGTATAATGGTTTCAGTTCTGGTGATCCTAGTTTTTTCAAAACTATTTTTGAAATGATACATGTGGATTCTCCTTCATCTACGATGCAACGGTGAATGGTGATGTTCTAGAATAAAATCGGGATTTGAAAACTGACTAGAGAAAGAAGATGAGGGCTTTCTTTATCTAATTCAAAGACCATTAAGCGATAATATGAGGGGTTTCTCACACCTAATGTGGAAATTAAAGATTTCCATTGCACCGAGCAAGATGGAAGGACTTCTAACACTGACATAACTGAGGGAGACTGAGCCAAGTCGTCCACTATGCTATAACTTTGACCAACTTTCAAATTGTATCCTGCGCACCTGGTGGGACATTTTACCATTTTTGGAATTCGCTCAATAGGAACCCTAGAGATGGATAATGTCGTTATGGGTGCACTTGTGCTTTCACCTGTTGGATTGGTGTATGCGGGTGCTTCATAATTTTTTTTTTTCGTTTGCAAGAATAACTCTTCTCTTGCCATGAATATGTCGCTATTTTTTTGAGCATTCCCTCCAACATTGTTTTGCTAGGATGGTAGATGTTGTTGAGTATTAACTACTCCTTAGTGGGGAAAAGGATCCTACATAACTGCAGGTTGTTGGTTTTCCCCCACTTGTCCCCTATTGCCCTGAAGTCTCTTAAACTCAGGGATCTCAGGAAAATTATGGGTGTAATGAACATACTCTCCACATATGGCATAAGAATGATTGGTTCTTAGACTGGTCATATTTTTCTATGAGAGTTGTTGGTTGGTTTCTGGTTTTGATTTTGGTTGGAGTTTTCCCCAGCCTGTGATAGCGGGGGGAACTGATGGTTACTTCCCCCCTATCTAGGGTCTCCCTTTGGTTTGATTTTTGGTTTTTTCTATAAATGTTCAGAGGATTATTATTATTCTCCTTGTCACATCACGCTTGTTGTTTAGCTTGGGAGGGTGTTACACGAAATTTTGTCACTGTCCCTGTAATCCCCATCTCACACATTAGAGGATCATTTTTGTGACCAACAAAGAGTGTCATGCCTTGCAAAGACCATCATTGCATCCCTTTCCATGAGGGCAACATTCCTTCTGTTGACAATTCCCTAAGCAGGCCTTCAGAAACACATGTTTTTTCCTTAGCGCTAGTAGCTAGTTTTTCCCTCGCGCCAATGAGGAATATTAACACTGGGCCCTATGCCAGTTGGCACTCTGTCCCAGTTAGCCACCCACACCAAGATTTTTACGGAATGTTTTTTAAATATAGAGGTGAAGATTCTACTCCAACAACTTCATGGATGAGTCATTTGGAGTGGTTTGACTGAATAACCACGGACTCCCTCCTTTGGCCTCTTGTTTCCACCTTTAGGGGAAACCTCCCAAGGGATGAGGCCTCCCTTCTACCATTGTAGGGATCCCAAACTCCTCCTTTCCCTCTATAAGAAGAAGCTATCTCCTATGCACAAACTATCTGAATAGTTGAACAGAGAGATGAACGCATTATAGCTGAACACATTATAGTTGAATAGTTGAATAGAGAGCTAAATTGCTAAAGAGATAGAACAAGAAGGAACTCTATTGAGAGAGCTTAAGCCTATGCCCTCACCCCGTCTAAATCCCATGATGATCATCCGAGATGCGCTTCGGTTGAACCCCGCTGGAGGAGGTTGCAACGTCAAAGCTCCGGTTGTAACTCTTCCTTCTATCAATACATACACATGACTATTGTCTGGTTCCCATCTTGCGTTATATGGTTTGTTTAATGCAATATGCTTAGCCCTCTTTGACTGGTTAGTAATTATAATTGTTTCGTATGCTGCTCTTGTTTGCTGATCTGTGTGTAGGTATCCAATAATCATTGCAGAAGGATCATGACTTGCCGAGGTAGGAACAGGAATACCACCACTAACATAGCTGTGACAACAATGTTGGAATACAGGTAGGTCAATCTATCATGTCCTTTTCATTCAATAATTAGGAACCTACACTCTAGCTTGTCCCTTTGTTACTAGACCCACTCTAGGGCTAGAGGGATCGTCTCTGCCCGTAGAGAGGATTTACCTACTTAAAAAATTGGCGACTCCACTGGGGAGATTCCTTTGAGTTTGTCACTCTTTGAGGTCTTTGTCATTTTTTGAGTTTAGTCGAATGACCATTTCCCTCTTTGTTCCTATGGTTTTCATCAATTACGATCTTTTAGTTTTTGCTTGAAGTGGTAAGTTTGGTCTTGGTTGGGAGAAATTCTTTGTTTTTTCCTTTTTAGGCATTGGTGCTTTTATTTTTCTAACAGTCACGCCGATTGGTGCTAGTTTTCAGTTAGCAAGTCGCGCCAATGGGTTGTTGGCGCTAGTTGTCAATTAGCAAGTCACGCCATTTGGCGCTAGTTTCACCCACAAAAGTCGTGCCAATTTTAGGGTGTGTGAAAAATTAAGGTTTTTTCCCTAAGTCCTTCACCAGTGTGTCTTGCCCTTCCGGTCCTTTTCTCTGTATGATTTATACGTTCTCCCCTTTACTTGTTCACTTGTGAGCATAGATTACATTGCTCATTTTCCAACTAAAAATTCTTCTTTCTATGATTGCTTGATGAAAAAGGGAATGAATTCCTTGTTTTGAGCTCACGCTTTGGAAGTCCTCTTTGTGCTTGACCTCGTATGTCTTGTAGCCTTTTGAGGAATTTCGTTACAAAGTGTTCGAAACAACGATTGCATTCTTAGTGTTTGTTTTCATCCCTTTTGCATTCATCCTTCCATTAAGGAAATTTGCGTTCATTTAGTTTTCGTCTCAGAGTTTGCTTTTTGTTAAAATTCATTAGAACACATTGCATTGAAAAGTCTTTTTTGAGATCAATCATTGAACTTAGATTACATTGTTTAATGATTGAAAGCTAAAAATATCATTGAGTGCATTCTCTTTCATTTAAAGCTTGCATTAAGTAGATTCTCATTTCATCGACAAATGCATTGAGTGCATTCTTATTCATTCAAAAAAGAAAAAGGAAATTGTGCATAGATTACAATTGCATAGTTTTCAAAAAAAAAAGAAAAAAAGGATTTTGCATAGATTACATTGCAGAATTCGTATCGTTGAATGTTTTAGATTACTTTTGGATAGTGAAAGTCATATATTTAGGAAAAAGTTTCGTTTGCAGTATTACTATTTGTTGCATCATTTTTTGAGACTCTTCCCTTAACTAGATAGCATTCATCGAATTGAAATATTTATTTTCTCATATAGCTGCATATAGGAGATTTTTAGATGACATTCAGTAGGACCTTGAAACCGAGACATAATTCAAGATCAACGTTAAAATTTATTCAATCAACATAAGGAATCATTGAAACCTAACGCACATTTTTAGAGGTCTAGGCTAGTGATGTGTTCCGACGTCGTTAAACCTAGTAGTTTTCATTTGCCATCTGGCTTTAGATAGTAGCAGTACGGACTTGTGCTCCCCGTACCGTTGCATATAGAAAGGGAGACCCCTATAGTTTCAAATCCTTTTTCCATAGGAAGCCGACTCTGCCGCCCTGTAATCGTGATACACCGAACACAGCATTCGGGGAGACTACCTGCATGTATGTCAAGTCCTTGGTCATTTCTCTTTCATTTGATCACCAAGGGTATATGGCAGTGCATGGAAACTTGGGATACCCTCTTGCTTAGATTACCTAAGTAGTCATTTTGGTCTTTTCGTGACTCTTTAAAAGTGAAAAGATCATCGAGTGCTTGTCCTTTCACGCTCGTTCAACTTGAAAGTGATAGAGTCACCTTTTGCCTATTTCTCGACTCTTAAAATATGAAATGGCAGATCTTTGTTTCAATGTCTTAAAATATTACTTGCCCACAAAATATTCCTGGTTAAAGTTATCTTCCTTAGTTTGTTGTTTTAGGGTTGTTTTCGATGGCAATGTTTCTGATGTTTACCAACCAAGGAATCCCCTTCGAAGGAAATCCTGGTCCTTTTCCTACTTTTGGAAATGTTGGTGCTCCTTATATGGTGACTTTGTCTCTTCCTAGGTTAACTGTTGTTTTTCTCGTGTGGTTATTTTCGACCTCGGTGGTCCCGGGTGGTTTGACCTCTGTTCAACCATCTCTTTCTCCTAAACAATGTCATGTTGATTCTAAGGTGGACCTCTCCCATTCTTCGCATGTTCCTTAATCATTCTCTTCTACTTCCCCTGGTGAAAGTCTCGATTTGAGTAACCAGGTGGCTAAGAAGAAGAAGAAGAAGATGAAAAAGAAGAAGTCAGATAAGTGAGAGGCTAACTCTACAGATATTGCGCCTCAGACACCTTCCCTTGATAAACCATCCAACCTTCCACGGAAAGTAAAATTCCCTTGCATGTTGTGCAAAGGTGACCACTTTCTTCGAGACTACCATGGCATTCCCAAGGTGCTCGAAGTATGGTCCGACGGTCGTCCACCATTTCCTTTGGCATTTGGAAGTAATAATGGTGGCACATCTTCGACTAGTACTAATAAGACTCATAAGAAACATGGTAAGATTACGAATCCCTGTAAGTTGTGTGAAGGGAATCATCCCATTCCCCTTTGTCCGTATATGGATGAAGCCAAAAAAGTGTTGGACAACCCTACTGTTTCTGCACACTACCTTCCGGTTGGTTACCAGAATCTTTCTTTGAGTCCTTCGTAAGTTGATCCCACGATCTATCAAAATTCATCCTTGGTTGATCCCATTCCCCCAAAAATTCAAATTCATGAATCTGTTCCCAACCAACCATTAGTCGTGAAACTGATCGATCTAATCCTGCCTACGGTTCACCAGGTCTTTTCCATCGAGAGCGGACCACATACCCCTCACGTCCTTCTTGTTTCTTCAGATTTCTTGGACTAGGAGAAAGATTCTCCTGTCCCTGTAGTTCAAGAATATGATCCTCCTGCTCCCATGATGGAGGTCCCAGAGGATGCTCCGCTTGCTCCTGTAACACAAGGGGATGACCATTCCATTTCTATGGTACCCCCTCCAAGTAGTTTTGTCACTTCCTTCGATTGGAGTCGATTTGCAGGATACCTTCTTCCTTCTTATGTGCCTTTTGAGATCACGGTACAAGCCTTCGATATGGTCATACCTAGCACAATTATAGATGAAGGTGTGTCTGTTAGTATTCTGTCTTCCACTACTTGGCAAGCTTTTGGTTTTCCATCGCTTATTCCTGTTACGCAGAATCTGTTGGCATTTAACAGAAGAACCAGTCAACCGTTACGGATCCTTCCAAAGTTGCCTATTACTTTGGGAGGGAAAACAGTCTATATAGATGTGAAGGTTGTTCCAGGCCTCTTGGATTTCAATTTTCTCTTGGGGTGTGATTATGCTTATGCCATAGGTGCACTGGTCTCTTCCCTCTTTTGTGTGATTTTTTTTCCACACAAATGTCGGATCGCAACCATTGATCAGCTTTCATTCTTTGGTCCTGATGTGGCAGCTGGCCCACCATCGTCCCTCCCCAATCTTTATCTATTGGTTGTATCTTCCCCACCGTAGGTTAATTATGTGGCTACCTGTCCCATGCCTGCATTCAATGATAGTAACGTTGTGCATCGTGTGTTGGAGGCATTGGGTCCTGATTTCCAAGATGTTTTTCTCCCATCGGATGAGAACCTCTTTGATGCCATGAATTATTATTCAACATGATGAGGTTTATGGAGCATGGTTAATTTTCTTGTGTCAAGCTCCTTAAAAAATGAAACAAGCTGGTCGGAGCATGGTTCATTTTCTTGTGTCAAGCCCCTAAAAAAATGAAACAAGCACATCGGAGCACAGTTTGTTTTCTTGTGTCAAGCTCCTTCAAAAATGAAACAATGTCTTTTGAGGATAGTTCGTCTTCTATGTCAACCTCGTTAAAAAAATGAATTAGGTCATGAGGATAGTTATTCTAATGTGTCAATCTCGTTAAACCAATGAAACACGTTCCCATTCAATTCGAGTCTTTGCTAATATCTCGTAAAATACCAGTCGAGTCTTTCTCTTGATCTCGTAATTTGAATCTTCACTCCATCTGCCTTTCATATGGATTGAAGCTTGGGAGGCATGTACCTCAAATTGAGTCACCATGCTGGGGGCATGCAAACTTTTTCGAGCATAGTTTATTTTTGTTTCAAGCTTGTGTAAAAATGAAACCAACTTCAAGCACAATTTATCTTTGTTTCAAGCTTGTGTAAAAATGAAACCAATTTCAAGCAGAGTTTCCTAATTTCAAGCTTGTGTAAAAATGAAACCATTTTCATTTTACCTCTCATAATTGCCATTTTATCAACCTATTTTTCTAGATGAACCTTCGTTTTCTCCTTCCATCGTCACCATCTGCTTGGCCGATCATACGCTTTCACTTGATTGTTTCACCCAATCCTAAGGAACTGTTGCAATGAGTGGTCTTGTTAGCCAGCCTCTTGACCTTTATTTGTTCTGAGTAGTTCCACCATCACCGAAACTAGTTGCTACCCTTAATACCACTCGTTCCTCTAGGAGGATTCATCTTTCAGCTCTTTTCTGACGCTTAAAAATTGAAAATATTGTTGAGACTCTTATCATTTTGAACTCGTTAAATGACTACAAAATGATATCTACCTAGTATAAGTTTACCCCTTTTTCGGGTTGGGATAGATTATTTACAAAAAAGGAATACCTTAGCCTATCGTGACTAAGGGGTTCTTTCAAATATTGTTTTCTACCTTTTCAGATCTGAGAGACTATTTACGAAAAGGGCCATGCTGGAGTTTTCTCTTCCGCCTCTTTTTAAACTCTATAAACATGAAAGGATACTGAGTTCTCCCTTTTTTAGACACGTTAAACCCTAATGACATCGAAAATTGTCACCATGACGTTACCCGAGTTCCTCCTTCCTAGAGCTCGTAAAATGTACTAGGTTGGATTTGTCTGAAGGACAAACTTAAATTGCAAGCATATGCTATCCCCTTCAAGCTTGTTTTAAAAAATAATTGGGGTACTCACAAGAAATGGTGGGGGAAAATCAAACCAGTCTTTAATTTTGTTGGGAGTATGTCACTCTTGAACATGGAACTCATCTGCATTCGTGTCAGGTTGGGGACATCTCATTTTGTCATTTTTTTCCCCATGGGTTTGGGTGATCTCTTTTGACCTCTCATTTTCTCTTTGCCACATCATCATGACCTTAGATCCTTTGATGTAAAATATTGCCAAATCTATTGTCATGTCATTGATATGTTCAAGAGAAGTTTTCCTCCCCCTCTGATTCTCTGTTGGTCCTGATTCACTCTCATCATGTTCCTTTGTCTCATGTCGATGATGTGGGAAACCTTATGGTCCTCCTTCGACCAGGTCACTTCCTGTCAACTTCAGCTCATTATCCAGGAAGTTGATCTAGAGACTCCCTTCCTGTACCTTGGAGCCTGCATGCCTCAATGGCAGGTTCTTTGCATTCGACGATAAGTCCACATAATTGGCCTTTGATCAAGTGATTCTATGGGTGTTCAACGCCTTATCACTATTCACATTCTGTAGATTGTACCTGTTGTACCTTGAGGACCATCATCATTATTGGTGGTTTCTCTCGTGCCTGTTAACAGCTTTCATCATTGGTTGGTAATCAGGTGATTTTCTTACATGTTCGACTTTAGCTCACATATTCACATGCTTGAATTTGTACTTGATTGGGTCGAGATGGAGCACAAGACACTGGGGTTTTTTTGATAAGATCCAGGCTGCGGGATATTGTAATGTCTCATGAATTATTGGATGACTCTTTTAATTGGATGGCTGCGACCACACGTGAGTATATTTGTTGATCCTTACTACTGGATTGCTGCGTCCATACCTCGGATCTCAATTTTTATGTACTCTATTATGGATGGCTGCACCCATGCCACATATTCATGTATCAGAGATATCAATTGTATTTGTAATTGTAGGTCATTCGACAACGATGTTTGGTTTGAATGCATTTTCGTAAAGCATTTCGCCCCTCCCTCTCCCTCAAACCTCATGCTTTAGGGGGCATCTGTTACACGACATTTTGTAACTGTCCCTACAATCCCCATCTCACACATTAGTTGAATAGAGAGCTGAACACATTATAATTGAACACATTATAGCTGAATAGTTGAATAGAGAGATGAATTGCTGAAGAGATAGAACAAGAAGGAACTCTGTTGAGAGAGCTTAAACCTATACCCTCACCCCATCCAAATGCCCTGACGATCATCTGAGACGCACTTCAGCTGAACCCTACTGGAGGAGGCTGCGACATCAAAGGTTCGGTTGTAACTCTTCCTTCTATCAATACATACACATGACTATTGTCTGGTTCCCATTTTGCGTTATATGGTTTGTTTAATGAAATATGCTTAGCCCTATTTGATTGGTTAGTAATTATGAATGAAATAATTGTTTTGTATGTTGCTCTTGTTTGCTAATCTCCATGTAGGTATCTGAGCATCATTGTAGAAGGATCACAACTTGTTGAGGCATGATGTAATATCCCAAAATCGCGATTGCTAGCAAGGCATGCCTGAAAAACACATTTTTCAGGAATGGCTACTACATCTCTTGAAATCAGCCCTTGGATCCCTTAGATTTGAGCACCTAAGTCCTAAATCCAAGAGAAGATCAGAAAAAAATCTTTCTAGGTGGGTTAAACATATCTACCACACCTAGGAAGGCTTGAAAACTGCCCAAAGAAGGGACTGCAGCAATACAAAGAACATTGCCTAGAAAATAATGCAGTTCCACTGAAGCAAATCAGTAGGCCAATAAAGAGGCTCAAAGATGAAATGTATAACATAAAATCAGATTTACATTACAGCCCATACATTATACAAGAGAAAGTAGAACACTGTACAGGAATAAATCCTCAGAAATGAGGTGCTACAACCACAAGAAAAGACTGTATAAACTTGACATCATTATTTTAATGGGTTGAAGTAGCAGTATATTATAGCTCAGATCTAAAGCAGATCTGTACATAAAAATATGGATCTGATTCAAATCTGTGTACAAGAAAAGCTCATCTATACATTCCCCTTGGGGTTTTGTGCAAAACATGAGAGTACATGAGTAGATCTGAGATCTAGAATTGCAGATCTGCAGTAATATTCAAAAATTCCTGAATCATATAATAGGACAGCAGATTAGATCTGAAACCAACATCGATTGTATGTCCAATCCACGGATCACCACAGTGAGAGGAAGAATCCTATCACCAGATATCTCTCCTCCAAAAAGGTAGACAAAACACCCTGTAACTGCAGATTTGAAAATAACGCAGTTAGGGAAGGGAAATTGTGATGTAAGCTCTGAAAATGATTTGGCCTGTTGCCAAGGTCTGGATCTATAGCTCCAATGATCTAGGACACTCTTGCCAATGGGATAGAAGACTTTCCCAGTGAAAAGGGGTGCTAGATGTGCATAGATCTAAAGAGATCTATCCTCCACTTGCTGCAACTCACAAGGACAACCCAACCCTCATCAGGATTAGCACTGTAGGTGTAAGGTGAAGCTTGGCCCAAGCTTGATAGTGGACAAGACAAGAAAAAATCCTCCAAGAGCTGCTCTAGGAAGGAGGTGGGATTCCTGCTCAGGAACACCCAAGTGCTAAGCAACACTATTCTCAGCTAAACAACTAGAGAATGAGAAATGTCTAAGCAGAAAAATTCTTCGGAAATAATATCTTCAACCTCTTTCACACTGAAGTGTGTTTTATAAAATGGGCCAGATTTAGCCATGTTCACATTGGGCATTGATTTATTTTGTTATTTTCAGGATTTTTACATGTCCTCCTTTACATTTTATTAGTTAAGATGAAATGCAAAACAAAACAATGGAAAAATAGAATATTCCCATTAGCTTGGGCTAAGTGGGAATATTACAGTCCTCCCCTCCAAGATGTTGATTGTCCTCAAGAAAATGATAAGGTGAGTGCTACAAAATCTCCCCTTCTTCTCTTATGGGCCCCTCATCCAATAGTCTCCACGATTGCTTCAAATTTTCTAGAATAGTTTTGTCTTCCAATTGTCCCTCCCCAATGGGAAAGTTGGCCTTTGGTGAATAAACCCAATGGTTCTCATCATGAAGGACTGGAAGGTCTATATGGAAACCTCCTTGCTGATCAATGGCCTCCTCAATAGAAGTGATGACAATCATGGGGAATTTCATCATCCATGAAAGACTCCCATCTCCATGCTATCATCCAAATAAAGTGGATCACCTCCCAGCTTGGCAATCCATAAAAAAACTCCTCCCCAATACTTAGGAGAGGCATGTCCCAAACAATTAGATGGCTCACTTTACAAAGAAACAAGTGGTCTATCATAGTGGCCATATAATATCCCATGCTCCCCTTAGAACATGTAGTGCAGAAAATGTAGGAAATTTCTTTCCCCAAGGACACATCTAACATATGTGTCTCTCCTTCGACCATGACCCCAACAAAGATAAGAACATCTTCAGCATATGGGATCATAATTAAGGTCATGCTAGCTTCCATATACAATAAAGGAGAAGGACAATGGTCCCTCATGTGTAACCAGCGCAGTTTCACTCCTAACTGCCATATGATATGATATGACAAGTGTTTTCCCCAACACTTGTTTGCTGCCTCATCCTTCTTGCATGCTTGGGGAAGGTGTATGATGGTTGGTGTTAATGAATCAAACCATGAAGAGTACATCATCTCTCCAAGATCTCCCAAGGAATGGCCAACATCACCATTGTTCATGGCCCAAAGTGGCTCATGAAGCCCATAAGGAAAGGTGCCCCCTCTTGGAGCCAAGACTTGCACATGAGTGTTAAGAAAATGCAAGTATATAATAAATACATCATGAGGTTCAGCAATCCAATGTTTATCATACACTTGTTTCAAATCAGCAAGGTAGCTTATGGATGAGCTGCGTCTCACACTCAATGAATAAGGAGGTGGTAATGATAACTCTTCTCAAGTGTTATGTTCCTCCTCAGCCAACAAATGATCCATGCACTTCCTCATATGAGAGTGCACATCCTCTTTGAAGTTCTCCCACATGAATCCATCTAAGATAGTATGATATTCTTTAATGAAACCAGTGGGTTTTGAAAGCAGGATCTCATAGGCTGCATTAAGTAGTTTCTCCTCAAGCTTGGAGTCTTTAGAAAAATAGATATGATCATGGGAATAAATGACTCCTTCAATTAACTTATACCTCCCATCTATCGTTTTCCCATCAAGAACATTACATGTGAAAAGGTCCTTGGAGTATTCCATCAAAAGTTGGGAATCCCAATTTGGATCTAGGCTCCCCAACAATGACAACACTGTAGAAATCTGCAATGCAGCCCTTGCTATAGCATGGCTCTCCTCATTGACATGCTTGATCTCAAAGTCACCTGTTGGAGTACTACCAACTTCATTTTGATGCCTCCTTTGCAGCTGATCTTGCTCAAGACAAGATTGAAGTAGATGGAAGTCAACCTCCCCTTGGAAAGTCCTTGTCTTCCAAAACTTCCTCAATGTAGCCCATGCATGCAAGAGTGTTGATATCCTCTTGTCATGTTCATAAATCTCCTTTGTGAATGAAAATACCATTGGCTGCCCCAAGGATATGGAGTTTCCATATGAAATCATGTCCATGCCATCATGGAATTTTGAATTCTCCCTTTTTAGTGCAAATAATTGAGAGGGAGATAGCAATGTCCAATTCAGAAAATTGCTGATCTCTCTTTTGAATCCATGAAAGATCCTCTACACTGTGCTAGTTTCTCCCAAAGCTCCCTCCTTAGCCAAGTAAGCATATGCTACCCATAGTTGAGAGAACACTTTAGTTTTCTTCCCATCAGGAGGTCTTCCTGGTGGAATGCCTCCATGTAAAGAGACATCAAGGCATAGAGCAGGATGTGTATATGTATGGATAGATTTGTCCTTGCCTTCCTTGCACAAATCCTCTTGCATTCTTTGTGCATCAAGCCTCTAAAATGGAGAGGCGTATATGCTCCTCATCAAGTGATGATTTCCCTCCTCTTGTCCTTCTACTATCTTCAAGATCTCACCATTTGATGGTGATGGCACATGCTGCACATGGATTGTACCATAATCTCCATATGTGAGATCCTTTGGAACTTCTTTTAAGAGTGCAAGAGTCCTTCTCCTTGGAGCCATTTCCCCTTCTTCCTCTCCATGAGGATCTAGGTGTGCCCTTGCCTTGACTGTGCTGACATCCTCAACCTTCTCTTCCATGATCTTGCAAGACCCTTGGAAGTTCAAGTGATTCTCTCTCTTTGGCACATCTCCTCCCTTCCTCTTCATGAAGAAGTTGCTGACAAAACATTGTAGATTTGGTGATATGGATGAGTGCTCATACCCATGAGATGAGGACTTAGAACCTTCCTCATTTATAGATATTGTAGATCTTATTTAGGGATATTCCTGCTTTTCCCTCCTCATTTCTTTGATATCTTTTCTGATACCTTGCAGAGCTTGAGTTAGAAGTTTTGTGAACCTCTTTTCTCCAGACAAAAAAGGTTTGCTCTAGGTTCTCTTACAGATATCCTCCTCCCCATGAGAATACTCCATAATTCTTGAAGCTCACAGGCTGAGCCAAGAAAGTTGCTCTGGTACCACTGTAATATCCCAAAATTGGGACTGCTAGCAAGGCATGCCTGAAAAACGCATTTTTCAAGAATGGCTGCTACAGCTCTTGAATCAGCCCTTGGATCCCTTATATCTAAGCATCTAAGTCCTAAATCCAAGAGGAGATCAGAAACAAATCTTTCTAGGTGGGTTAAACAGATCTCCCACACCTAGGAAGGCTTGAAAATTGCCCAAAGAAGTGACTGCAGCAATACAAAGAACACTGCCTAGAAAATAACGCAGTTCAACCGAAGCAAATTAGTAGGCCAATAAGGAGGCTCAAAGATCAGATGTATAATAGCAAATCATATTTACATTACAGCCCATACATTATACAAGAGAAAGTAGAAGATTGTAAAGGAATAAATCCTAAAAAATGAGGTGCTACAACCACAAGAAAAGACTATATAAAATTGACAACGTTATTTTAATGGGTTGAAGTAGTAGTATATTATAGCTCAAATATAGAGTAGATCTGTACATAAAAATATCGATCTAATTCAGATCTGTGTACAAGAAAAGCTCATCTATACATTCCCCTTGGGGTTTTGTGCAAAACATGAGAGTACATGAGTAGATATGAGATCTAGAATTGCAGATTTGTAGTAATATTCAGAAATTCATGAATCATATAATAGGGCAGCAGATCATATCTGAAACCAACATGGATTGGATGGCGAATCCAAGGATCACCACAGTGAGAGGAAGAATCCCATCACCAGAGATCTCTCCTCCAAAAAGGTAGACAAAACACCCTACAACTGCAGATTTGCAAATAACACAGTTAGGGAAGGAAAACTACATTTTAAGCTCTAAAAATGATTTTTCCTGTTGCCAAGGTCTAGATCTATAGCTCCAATGATCTAGGACACTCTTGCCAATGGGATGGAAGACTTTCCCAGTGAAAAGGGGTGCTAGATGTGCATAGATCTGAAGAGTTCTATCCTCCACTTGCTGCAACTCACAAAGACAACCCAACCCTTATCAGGATCAGTGCTGTAGGTGTAAGGTGAAGCTTGGCCCAAGCCTAATAGTGGACAAGACAAGAAAAACTCCTCCAAGAGCTACTCTAGGAAGGAGGTGGGATTCCCGCTCAGGAACACCCAAGTGCTAAGCAACACTATTCTCAGCTAAACAACTAGAGAATGAGAAATGTCTAAGCAGAAAAATTCTTCGGAAATAATATCTTCAACCTCTTTGACACTGAAGTGTGTTTTATAAAATGGCCCATATTTAGCCATGTTCACATTGGGCATTGATTTATTTTGTTATTTTCAGGAGTTTTACATGTCCTCCTTTACATTTTATTCATTAACATGAAATGCAAAACAAAGAAAGGAAAAATAGAATATTCCCATTAGCTTGGGCTAAGTGGGAATATTACACAGGAACAGGAAGACCACCACTACCATAGTCATGATGACAACGTTGGACTCTAGGTAGGTCGATCTACCGTGTCCTTTTCATTCAGTAATTAGGAACCTACACTCTAACTTGTCCCTTTGTTACTAGACCCACTCTAGGGCTAGAGGGATCGTCTATGTACGTAGAGAGGATTTACGTGCTTAACATAGGGTTGCACTAAATCAACCCCTGCATTATTTTGTGCTGGTGGTATATTTTGTTGTTATTTGGGAATAGGAAAGTAGTGGTTTCCTTGTCCCTGGATGGCGTACACATTCTGGGATGACTCTCTTACGTCGATGTTCCTAGATGAGTATTGATTTTCTTGAGGAGGAAAGTATGGTCCTCCTTGAGGGGGAGGATATTGGTTTTCCCTATTAGTCATGTTTTGCAAAGGTGCAGGTTGACTATGGTAGTATCCTGGTTATGACACATTTTGTGGGGTATCACACATTTGATTAGAAAATGAGAATGCAGGATATTGGTGACTATTGTTAGGTTGATTTTGGGCTAAGGACACTATCAACCCATCAAAAAATATTTGATGCACCTGGAAATTCTCTGTAAGTTTGCAAGCATGGGGCGTTTGGAAGGATATGATAGATATATCAGGACTAGGTGTATATCATGAGCTCTAGCTTCTAGGCTTTACTGATGGTGTCTTCCTCATTACCTGGGGATTGTGTTGCCATATAATTTGAAATTTATGCTGTGAGAGTTTTCAAAACAAGTCAGGAGAACTCTATTATCAAAATTATCTTTGCACAAGCTACGGCATCTTCGCTGTTCATGGATATGGTCAGATATGTGAATAGTGGGTGTTTGTATGAAATGGGTGAGGAGTTCCATCCCTGAATCATGATGTATCGGGAGCTGGGAAAAGGTGAGGAATGATGTTTTTAAGGTGCTAAAGGTTCCATACGTCATAGTTGGCTGGTCAACGTACCATTTTGCTGCAGACCATATAAGGGCACATTGAAATAGTCTTAGTTGAATGGTATCATCTATGATACTGTTCGATGAAAATCACAGATGAAAATTCATGATATGGTTCCCTAGGTCTTCCACTTTATTTCCCTAAAATTTTGGAATGTATGAAGGGAGCTTAGTGGGCATGGGTGGCCAGTGGTTGATAAGGTCATTTGTAAACTTAGATATGGTAGATTCAATGATGCTAAGAAAGGTAATTGCGGGTTGACCACCATGGTTTGAATATATATGTGCACATGCATCCTCTGCTGATATGTTTGAGGATGTTGAGATTCAAAAAGATGATGAGCTTAGTGAAAATGAGTCACCTTCACTAAATGAGCCCACAGGCTATTTTTGGCGCAAGTCTATTTTTAGACATGGCGATCATATTTCAGAAGTTGCAGGATGCTATTTGTGGATGGTTGGTCAAGTTGGAAAAATAAATGAAATTCTATTTTTAGAATATTGGGGGAATTCTATTTATAGATCGTCAATCTAAAAATAGATGCATGTCGGATATTATTAGCCCTTAATAATTATCCGACAATAAACAACAACTTATTCTCTTGGAGCACTTAATTTCAGTGTACAGATTTGGAAAATCAGTGGGCTGAAGGAATTACGCAATTCCTAAGGTTAACTGGTGGTTCATGTTGAGCCTCAAATTTGTGCTTTCCTTCACCTCATTTTACCTCATTTTTCCCTTATCCATTTCCATTTTAAACCCAATTGATCAATAAAAATAGTTAGAATTACTTCTAGAATGGTTTACATAACTGACTTGTTGAATTTTGTGATTGTTGCCATTGATAAGCATTTTGACCGGAACTAGCTGCAGAATGCATGCATTCCGTAGCTAACCGGCGATTCTGCAGCTACCTTTATGTTTGAGCATGTTCCAGGTGGCCACTTGAGGAAAAAAGCATATGGGCATGATCCACGTCGTGCCTACATGGTGTGTTGCCTGCATCATGGAAGAGAAATGGATGCTAAAAGATACAGTTGTACGTGTGAACACATTTCTGTGAAGGAAGACTCCTACTAGAGCATCACTGGAGTCCAGGTGTCTTTATCTCTACTGCGCAACCACCTCAAAGACTCCTAAGATGATTTGGATTAGGAAGACATCATTCCTAAATTATTGTAATTATTGTTACTTGCATTTACTTTATAAACTCTTGAGTAGGCGAGAGCTTAGATAGAAATTTTAGTAGAAGATTTCTTGCTAGATTTTGAGTGTAAACTACGTATTTACGTCTTTTAAGACACGAGCATTATGTATACTAAACTATTGCATACGTTAATGGAAGCGGGAGACGAAAATTATCTTGAAGGCGTGATTTAATTGTGAAGTCAAATGCGAGATCAAGTCGGTAGTGAGGGCCTTTTGCCCTTGAACGGACTTTCTTTTAACGTACTGATGAATAAGTTTTTCTTAGGCTTTGTCTTTAAGTTACCTGCATATTGAATTAGTAGTTGTTTTGTTTTATATATTGTGGTCGTACTCATTATAGTTCTTCCATGAAGACACTCTTCTATGACCAAAATGATGAATGTTTAAATGACTATGGTATTGTAGGATAGGAGTTAAATTTATATTTGTTTTCAACTAGCTATTTCTGCTAGTCATATTGCGTTCCGGTTCTTCACAAGAAGACACATGCCAATAAATCAAAAAGCTTGATGAATGTTTAATGACTATGGTCTTGTAGGATAGGAGTTGTATTTGTTTTTAACTAGAAAGTTGTAGTTATATTCATTCAGAGTTCTTTCGCAAGAAGACATTCTTCCAACGAGATCATAACAATGAATGATGAATAGCTATAGTGTTATAGGAGTTAGTTGTAGTTTCTAGTCTTCACTATCACGATTGTACTTGTCTAATCGATTCTTCCACAAGAAGAAATTCTTCGAGACATCCTTAAGAAGTTTAAGATAATGTGCTTTGTGATGCTGACAATTTAGTTTTTCATTTGCTTTCGAGTTCATTTTGCTTTCAATTGCATACAAGTCCACGAGTCAAAATTGTTCTACCTCTTCCACAAGAAGGAACTCTTCCAAAATATCACTCATGATGAACAAACCCGATTGTGTAACTTCTTGGGATGAGTACATGTTAATTAGAATGCTCGGGAGTTTCATTTTGCATTTAATTCATGTCCAGCTACTTCATTTCAAGAGATGAGTGACTAAACTTAGAAGTTTAACATTGTTCATAGTTTAGAAGCATCTTAAGCTCATGTTTAAATCAATTCATTGCACTCATATCTCACAGTCTACCTGATCACCCTTTGCCCGCGAGTGGATCATTTTAGTTGATAGAAGGATTCCTAAGACAACCTTCATTATTTACAAATATCTTTTTGTTAGAAAACCATCGATGATCCATAGCTTTGAAGACAGAAGATAACATCATTACAAGGTGCGGATTATCTCTGCAAATTCCTCCACTATGCTCGTGAAGCTCTTCCTCGAACGGAACTACACGAAAAGAAACCAATAACTCTTGGAGAATAGACTGCGACCTTCAATTGAAATTGCGGAAATAGAACTAGGAATTAGTGCATGGAATAGATGAGTTTAGAATAGAATATTGCGTCATGATTAGCGTCTAATTGTCTAGTTAGAAAACTTGCATATTTAGTGATCATTTCTCAGAAATCTAGTTTGTCATTTGTTTAAAAAGTCATCATCAAGCTCTTGTTTCTATTCGAGTTATAGTTTAGATCGTTGCTTTAGAGGTATTTTTTTGATTCCATGTTTCCATTCCATACATTAGGCTCAAATTGTTGTGTTCTTGACCACCAATTTCTTTTCATTAGTTTTCTAGACATTTCCATTGTAAACACAAAACTTCAAAAGACCAAAAACATCATAAATCAACTATAAAAGACCAAAACATCTCAAAAAACTACACACAACGCACTAGGAAACAAGCACCTAGGTACATGTGGTACATGTTCACTTCCGCGAGTTTACAAATCACTGGTTGACAATCTAAAATGAACTCAGTTTAAGGAACTAGATTGAGGCTACAACTTGTTGCGGCGCCGTTCTTTGAGAAGTGAAAACTAGGTAACCTTTGTTTCTTAGTATCCAAAAAACAATTTTATGCGTGGAGAGAGATTCAAGAGGAAGATTTATAAGCGGCTGAGAGGAAGGTTTGATATCTAGAACACCACTTGTTTCATCTAGATCAGAACTAGTACACCTTCAACTCAAATCCCATCTTCCATCCTTTGCGAGCTACTGGACTTCTAGAAGATCTAAGGGTCACCTATTCCATTAGATAAACCTTCCACTTCAGAAAAGAAAACCTTCTGAACACTGCCATAGAAGAGGATCCAAAGCACCTTTGTTGAGGATGCAAGCCTTTCTACTTCCCACGGGAGAGTCAACCATGGCGAGAAGAAGGAGGAGGAGGAGTTGTTAATGGAGAAAACACATTATTTGGAGGAGGTAGAGGTAGAGGTAGAGGAGAAGGAGGAAGAGGAGGTAGAGGTGCAGATGGAGGAAGAGGTAGAATGAGGCTCTTTTGGGTTCCCTATACTTGATGAAGAAACCAATACAACCATGAAAAACATTTTCACCTTCTGTCCCTTGGGAACTTCATGGACTTAAAAAATGAGGATGCGAAACTTTCTTGTTCGAAGATTTGAAGTGCTTGTGTAGGACTTATGACTACCTTCAAAGATGCCCAAAATTGAAATTATTTCCTTCAACTCGCGAAAGGGAGCGACATTGAAGTGGTTTATGAGCTTAAAGCGATAGTTCCATTAGGACATGAGGAAGACATAGAAAGCAAGCATTTACGGAGAGATACCTGGATTATTGTATGCCGGTTAATCATAGAGGAAGAAGTGTTCAAGATGTTACAAAAATAAGATGAAAACTTAGAAGATTTGTTGGAAAGATTTAAAATACAACACTTAAAAAGAGCACAAATGGAAAACCTAGATCAAGACACTTTAAAAATCTCTTTTTGTTGAAAACCATTAGGGATGAATGGGTGGATATCCTTAACTTATGATGGAGAAAAGGGGATATATCACAACTCACATACACAAAATATCGGGTTGTGTATCAGCTTTCCGGAGGGAAATCCAAAAGCTACGTCAAAGTCCACAAAGATGCTAACTCTTGCAAAGGAAACAAGTAAATCCATATGCAGGACGATAAGTAAATCGAGAAATAGGACACATGCTTGATGATTTTCAATCTGACATCTTAGGGGTAGTCTTAGTGAACAAATAGACACCCTCAAGATACAAAACAAGCAAAGAGTGTGAGATGCGATGCCAGCAATCTTTTGTCCCAAATGTAGAAAAAAAAGCATGTACCTTGAGAGAGTGTCCTTTTAGATGTAAAGTTGTGAGAACACTTTGTGTTATTTTTCGAGAAACATGAGACCAGAATTGTCTTGCTAACTTCGGTCTCAAGAATTTGTTTTTCAGAAGAAACTCCCTACGAATTCCACGAATCTCTTAACTTTGTATCTAGAAGACCTTGGCGAGGGATCTCGGATGGAGGGATTTCATGATCAAATGTATAATCAACCCTCCACCTTGGAATTCTTAGGCGACATACCTTGGCCCCAATTTCAAAATCAATCTCAAGCTTGGGCACAGAGATCATGAGGTCCCTATGGGAAGAATACTCTCCATATTATCGGTATCCACCATCCTATCCACCATATCCACAAAATTTTCTCAAAATCTTCAACGAAATTTTCAACAAAATTCTCAACAACATCATACAGAACCAACCTCATCAAAATCAACCACTTCCATTACCATTCCCTCAAAAATCCAATCAATTACTATTTAACACTATACCAAACCCCAATAATAAGAATCCTCGAATACATACATGATAGAAGGACAACAATTTCCAACTTATTTAATTACTCACTCTAGACCTAGTGATGTTCAACTTAGATACTGGAAGGATGCGAGAAGAAGGCAAACAGCACGTGATCATACAAGAACAAGATAGTCTGAGGGAAGACTCCCTACGGGTTAATAAAAGTCTTGAGGAAGAAACATCCTTTCAAGGCCAAAACATTGAAAAACTGAAACAAAAAGAGATCGATAAGCCCAAATCCAGTATTAGAGCAACCATCCACATCTACTTCTATACCTCCCTTTCGGAGGAAAGATTACAAATTGAAAAAGGTAGTAGAAAAAAACAAATAATGAGGTGCCTAGTATGATTTCTTATGGATAGAAATTGAGAAATAGTACGCATTAAAATTCCATTATTGCAAGCCATCAAAGAAATCCCAATTTTAGCCAAAAACAATAAAGAGTTGAGTATAAAGACAACAAAGAAAAAGAATAAGAGAAACCAAGAAAATTCAAGTTTGGTAGGACAAATAACGAGATATTATGATGATAGGTAAAATTACTATTCAGAAAAGTACCTTCGGCCCGGAAATCCGGTTTATCCAAAATTCACATCAATGGAATTGAAATTCAAAACACACTTATTGACTTAGGAGCAACAATAAATATCATGAGTAGACAAATCATGGACAAAGCTAGAAACTTCCTAATCTTCTCTTTACACTTCCACACTATTACAACTAGCGAGATAGATCATGGCAGTCGGACAGGATAGGGGTAATAGAAGACATTCCGGTGTCCCTATGACGCTCGGGAGTACCGCATGGATTTTATGATCCACTTTTAGGAGAATAATCTAGGAGGCACATCACTGTTATACTAGGAAGACCGTATCGTTGGCTACTGGTGATGCTTTTATTGGTTGTAGGTCGATGATATGTATATTTGATGATGGAAGTTCAACAAAAAATTCACTTTATATCCTCCAACTAGGGAAAAATTACGGATCTAGATGACACTCCAATGGATAGAGGATGAAGAATATTTGCGACCACTCTTCACAATTTCAGAAATTAGTGAAGATAATCAAATGCGAATACTCTAGAAAGAATTTTGAATCTTCTCAGAGCACAAACAAGAATCATTTCAAGAGAAATCCAATATTGAGTTCTTGTCATCTAGGCGGATGTCTCTTCATTACTATGGACAAATTTGGCGGTTCTACAAGTGAAATTTTTCCGAGCAAAACCTTGAACATAAACAAAAATGCAGGAAAAATCTCAACAAGAAGAACTAGTCAAAGTATTACGGAAGACATTCTTCTGCATATGCATGGGAATACAACGACATGAAAAGGGATGAGATCCCAAGACTTGTACTCATCACATCTATATAGAGGCAAATTGCAAACCAATCGAGACAACCTCAAAGAACGGATGAATCCAAATCTTAGAAGTGTCGAGGAAGAATTACAAGAATTGTTAAATGTTAACTTCATCTATCCTATTTCGGATAGTCGGTGGGTTTCCCTTTAGTAATTGTACCTAGAAAAATGGAGAAATGGAGAGATTTGTGTGTTGACTACCGAGAACTGAATAAAGCTACTCTTAAAGACCACATTTTCCCTTGCCTTTCATAGATCAGAAGTATTAGATACATCAGCGGGTAAAGTACTTTTTCATTCATGGATGGATTTAGTGGTTACAATCAAATCAAGTAGCACTTGAAGACCAAGATAAAACCAAATTTACTTGTCCTTGGGGTACCTATGCCTACCGAGTATTGCCATTTGGATTGTGCAATGCACACCCTGACATTCCAAAGAGCGTGTACGAATTTTTACTGATCTAATACATGGCACTGTGTAGAGGTGTACATGGATGAGTTTTACGGTTTATGGGGATACATTTGAGAGAGGCTTTAGAAAACTTGGAAAAAGTCTTAAAAAGATGTCAAGAAGCAAACCCTTTCTCTTAGTCATGAAAAATGTTTTATGATGTTCCCTTTAGAAGGTATTGTTTTAGGGGCACCACATTTTCGAGGGGATGGGATCTAGAGTTGATGAAGCGAAAGTTGAAGTTATTTCTAACCCTATCATTCCAGAGTTGTCAAAAGAGATGTAAGAATTTTTTTAGGATTTACGGGGGTACTATCGGAGGATTTATAGAAAACTTCACCAAAATAGCATCTCCTCTCTTCAAATTACTCACCAAAGATTATGAATTTAAGTGAACTTACAGATTGCCGATTTCAACTTTTTTGAAACTACGAAAACCAAAATTTCTGAAGCACCTATGTAAAGGGGTTACCTAACTGAGGAAGTTACCTTTTCATATGCATCGACGGATGCTTCAGATACGGCTACGGGAGCGATATTGGGGCAGAACAGATTTAATTCCCTACTGCCATCTATTATATCGGTAAAATTTGATCTCTATGAGAGTTAAACTATACTGCCAGCTGAAAAGAGTTTTTCGTTCGTTGTTCATACCATTAACAAATTTAGACACTATACTATAGGGCTATGAAACTTTTATTCCACCTTGATCGATTACACTCATTAGATATTTAATGAATAAATCAATCACTAATGGTAGAGTTCCATAAGATGGTTATTATTGATGCAAGAATTCAACATTACTATTCTAGATAGGCACGGAAAACAAAACATTGTGGCTGACTTCATAGTACTAGAAATTCCAAAATATCAAAAAGAATGACATCTCTAGGTTGAAGATCAATTTCTGATGAATATCTTTTTGCGTATGTTTCTACTCAAACTCCATGGTTTCTGCGATATTGCTAATTATTTAGTTTCGGAAAATTTCCTTCAATTATGAGATCTGAAAGGGATAAAAAGAGAAAATCATTAATGATAGTGCAAGATATTCATGGGTCGCTAATGAGTTGTACAAGACGGTTGAGATTTGATCATTAGAAGGTGTATTCGTGAAGAGTAGAGATGCTACGAAATTCTCAAGGCATGTCATGATGAACCTGTGTGGCGGACACTTTCTGCGAGATAAAAGGACTAGCCTATAAGATCTTAATTTAGGATATTATTGGCCATATTTATTTAAAAGATGCAAGGAGTATCGTCAAAAGGTGTGACGCTTCGATTGCCAAAGGGTAGGGAAACCTTCTCCTTCGGAGTGAGATTCCATTACAACCTCGGGTACACATTAGACCTTTTGAAAAAATGGGCCCTATGGATTTTGTAGGGCTATTAGTCACTCATGAGACGAAAAAATACATATTAGTTTGCTACGATTATGTTACTAAGTGGTGTAAAAGCTACCAACCATTACTTGTTGCTTCAATGAATCATCTGTAGTTACTTTTCTTTTTGAGGATATTTTTTACTCAGTTTGGTGTCCCAGAGAATTGTTACGAGATAAAGAGCTCAATTTACATCGAGGCTAGTGGAGCAAATGATGGAGAAGTACAAAATCAGACATATGAACATCTACATCACTATCATCCACGAGCAAATGGTCAAGTGGAATCCACTAACAAAGTCATTGAAGGAATCCTAACAAAGAGGCTGTTCATCTACATAGAAGAGATTGGGTAGAATGGGCTTCACCGAAAGCCTTGATGGAGCCTATAGAAACTGCAGTGGAGACACAACGAGGCCATACTCATACAGAGCTTGTTTATGGAAAGCAAGTTTTGTTTCCTATAGAGTTCCAAATTCAAACATTCAAGATGGCGAGTTCGGCTAGGACTTGATCTAGCGGGAAACCTATAAGCATAGGCTGGAGCAAATTAATGAATTGGATGAGATCAGACAAGATGCGAGTTCGAGAAAACAAGTCTAGTCAACGACGAAAGGGCTAGATGTACTATGACAAGTACATCAAAGAAGAAATTTAAAAGAGGGTGATTGGGCTCTCTTGTTTTGATTCAAAATTCAAGGATTTTCAAGGAAATTTCAGAGACACATTGGCTTGGGCCATATGAAATTGTTCGAATTTTTTGATAATGGGGGCGATAAAAATCAGAACTATAGATGAAGAAGAGGTCACTTTTCTTGCAACTGAATGGCCATAGGCCCGGAAGCTATAACATAAGCCACTCTCAAGAGAGAAGGAGTTTGTCAAGAAGTTCCAAGGAGCGCGATGATGTGAAGTTAATAGAAGAAGAGTCTCTTACTTCATCGAAGCTTAGATTAAATTTTACACATTTCTCTTTGATATATAAAATAAAAAAAAATAAATAAAGGTATAAACATGAAAACCAATCAGCGATTGGCATGTTTATCTGAGAAAAGATAGGGTGAAAATGGAGTTTCTACAGAGCACTCACTAACTTTTCCATTTTTTACATTCTAAGCGAGTTGTTATAAAAATCATAAGTTCGAGTGCCATAGTACTTATGCAATTCATTTCATCTCATTCCATTCACTCATCATCCCATACTTCATCTCATCCATCATTCACATTTCACTCCATTCCCATTTCATTCATTTCACTCCATTTCATTCCATTCATTTCACTCATCTTCCATTCAGCTTCATTCTCATGTCGAAAACATGAGAATTTGATATCTTCTTTGCAAGTGAATAAAAATATGCCATGAATTGCGATACATTACACTTATGTTCCTTCATTCATGAAGCTGAATCCATTCTTATTCCATTATCCACCTTCACTAATCCATCATCCATTTCATCCATTTTCATAAACATTTCACCCATCTCCCGAAAGCATTTCATTTTATGATAAAAAGAGTGTTCTACGAGGGACATGTACTACGGCTCGGTGTACATTCAGCTATGGCGATCGACCTTTCTGTGACCCAGATAGTCTTTCCAAAGCTACAAGTCTTGAAGGCATCAACCAGTGAGACTATCGAGTTACAACAAAGTGATCCGATGAATTCATGAATCAAGAACATCAAGAAGAAACATAGTGAAAGATTCCTCCAAAAAATGAGCAAAGAAGACAAAGGCTACGAAAACATCAAGAGCGAGAGGTAACAAATTTAAATTACGATGGCAATTCATAGAAAATTTAGCATATTTTGAGTTGTGTAGTATTCAAAAGAGTTGTTTTAATTATTTTATTGATCAAACACCAAACAAAACCCTCTATAGACTTTGTATTAAATCTTCCAATTCAAATTTTCTATCAATAGCATTTTGAAGCGTTAGGAGCAGCCCAAATCATTTGAAATTCCCACGACTCTTAACGAATTCTTTAATGATAGAAGATTTTCTACCTGATATGTCAGTAAAATCCTCACGTCAAAGATCTCCTCAAATCATTAATGCAATCCTCACACCTCGACTTCACCACTCTATGCGTGACCATTTGCCATAACGTCATTAAAGCTAGCTGATGTCCATTAGATGACGAAGCATTATTATCATCGGGGAGAAAGAACGGAAGAGGTACATTTAGAAGAATAACGGTGTGAGAACTGCTTGCGAGCAGAGCATATCGAGAACAAAGTTTGGAGCATGTTACCTTGTCAACACGGAAATTGTGGCGATGTAGAGTTTAAAGCACATTGCTACCAAAAGAAAGAAGTGTGGTAGTAATTGAAGTTTGAAATACATTTATTACCAAGAACGAGCAGTGTGGTAGTATTTGGTTTTGAAGTTGTTGTTACCAGAAGCGGAGAAATTTGTAGTGTTGAATTTGAAGCATACCATTTGCTATGGCGAGGAGGCGGAGTTGAGTTTGAAAGTACAGTGCTTACTAGAAACGCAAAGCGTGTTAGTGATTGAGTTTGAAGCACCACTATACAAAGGCGGAGTATTGCACAAAAGAAATTTGAAATCATCTACCACTGTCTATCGGTTACATTAGCTCGAAGTGAAATTGCTTCCATATCATTCCAAGGTTCAGGACGAAGTACATCGATCCAGAGGATCGAAGGCATTTTTTCAAACGAAGGCAGTACAAACCGGAGAGATTTTAAAAGTCGTAGCTATTTCAAAGGTATGTTCTTCCAAAATTGAAGCCATTTTTATTTAGAGCTTGAAGCCATTTTAATCAGAAAGTAAAAGCCATTGTTTTGTGGATAGAGAAGAGTGTTAATTAATAGTGAAAAAAATCATGGGTTTCATCGTAAGGATTAGAGCCTATAAGGATCAAAATATTTAGAAGGTTATCCATAATACAAGGAGATGCTACAGCAAATAGGATGGCTCAATTCTTGGAAAAATTTTAATGGTTGTCATAAGGAAGTCACCAAAACATTTGCTAGATCATTCCAAGGCAACGAGGGTTTGAAATAGGAGATGTTAAGTTTCTTGTTAATGAAGTTTTTATAAGCGAGAGGGCTACGGGATTATCAGTGTTTGGGGAAAGATGGTTTAGAAAATAGGAATTCCATAATGACTCATGAAACAAATCTTAAAATCACCAAACATGGATGTTAGTGTGTTCAGAAGAAGGAATTCCAGTACTGACATTGAAGAGCAAATGGAGAATATACTACTTCTTTTACAAAAATTTGTTACATGTGAGGGTAGATATGGGACATTTTATGTCTACCATATGAGACTAATGTTGCATTTTCTAGGGAAGATTTGAATCTACCACTATTTCTGTATCAAATTAAGAAGAAAATGGCTTCTGTGTTCGAGAGAAGAGTTCGGTTTTGGAAACAACTACTGTATCATCATGGGTTAGTCAAAATTTTAATTGAGCATCATCTATCTAAATCAAATGATCATGCGGATGATTTCTTCTAATAAGAAATCATTTTGAGAAGCAAAAGAACTATCACACAGACCACGGAGCCACGAGAAAGTAGGAGATGGAGGACTCCAACGGGTAAAGGGTAATAAACCGAGTTCAAGAAAAGCGTAGAAGAAGTCATTTTGGAGAAGTTGACTAGAATCAAGAGGTCAACTCAAGGCAGAAAAATGTAATCAAAGAATGCATTGTTATAGAAAAAAGGGGAGGTTCCTCTCAACTTAGGAGAAGCCACGGATTAAAAGGAAAAGCTAGAAGAAAACATCAATTAAACAAGACAGAGGGGTAATCAGTATTGAAGATGAAGAAACATCTATGGAAGAGTATGATGATGAAGATTTTTACTGAAGCACACCTGAGATTGATCTGCTCAACGGAAATCTGCTGATTATAGTGGAAACTTTAGAAAGAAACGGCTAGAAGAAGAGAGCCCAGGTCCTCCACTAGCATTTGAAATTGATATATTGAGAGGAGGGATAGGTATAGGTTGAGGTGTTGAATAGACACATCAAAAATGAGAATGGAAATTCTCAAAGATCAAATCAAGCATCAAGGGTCGACATAAGAACTCAACCTTATCCTAGCATATAGAAAAAGTGGAGAGAACCAATGAGAAGATGAAGACAAGGAACGGAGAAAGTTGATCGGAAGCACTCACAAACCCTCGGGTTCAAACTAGTGATCGAGGAAACCCCGAGAGAAGGCCTTTAGCATGCGGACAAAGGAAAAGAAGGGATTAGATGTGTCCTTGCAGAAGCCTCGAGTACATAGGATAATTTGCTGAGGACATGCAGAAGCTTGACAGTGGGGTATGTTGAGCCTCAAATTTGTGCTTTCCTCACCTCATTTTTACCTCATTTTTTCCCTTATCCATTTCCATTTTACAGTTAATGTGGTCAATAAAAATAACGTTAGAATTACTTCTATAATGGTTTACATAAGCTGACTTGTTGAATTTTGTGATTGTTGCCATTGATAAGCATTTTAGTACGGAACTAGTTTAACGAGAATGCATGCATTATGCTAACTAACGAGTGACATTACGCAACTACCTTTATGTTTTGAGCATGTTCTCGAGGGTGGCCACTTGAGGGAAACGCATATGGGCATGATCACAGTCGTGCCTACATGGTGTGTTGCTCGATCATGGAAGAGGAAATGGATTAAGTACTGGTTATGCACGTGTGAACACATTTTGTGAAGAGGAAGACTCTCTACTGGGGCCCCATGACAATCAGGTGTGCTTTTCTGCTATCACGCGGCCCACCTCAAAGACTCCTAAGATGATTTGGATTAGGAAGACATCATTCCTACATTATTGTAATTATTGTTACTTGCATTTACTTTATAAACTCTTGAGTAGGGCAGGAAAGCTTAGTTAGAAATTTTGTGAAGATTTGTTTTGCTAGATTTTGTGTGTGAAAACTCGTGTCACGTCTTTTAAGACACGAGGAGCATTATCAATGTTCAAACTATTGCATCGTTAATGGAAGCAGGAGACAAAGGAAATTATCTTTAAGGGCGTGATTTAATTGTAGGGGGAAGTCGAATCGTTTAGTCCAAGTGGTAGAGGGCCCTGGCCCCTTGAACGGACTTTCTTTTGCGTACATTTAGATAAGTTTTTCTTAAGTTTGTCTTTACATACTGCATATTGAGATTAGTAGTTGTTTTGTTTTGCATATATTGTGGTCAGTACTCATTCTAGTTCTTCCATAGAAGACACTCTTCTATGACCAAAATGATGAATGTTTAAATGACTATGGTATTGTAGGATAGGAGTTAGATTTATATTTGTTTTCAAGCTAGCTACGTAGTCATATTCGTTCAGTTCTTCCACAAGAAGACACTTTTGCCAATAAATCAAAACGATGAATGTTTAATGATGTTATGATGCTTGTAGGATAGGTGTTGTATTTGTTTTTAACTAGAAAGTTTGTAGTTATATTCATTCCAGTTCTTTTCCTGAAGACTTGATTCTTCCAACGGATCATAACAATGAATGATGAATAGCTATGAGTGTTATAGGAGTCAGTTTCCTGTGGTTTCTAGTCTTCACTATCACGGTTGTACATGTCTAATCATTCATTCCACAAAGAAGAAATTCTTCCAAGACATCCTTAGAGAAGTTTAAGATATGACGTGTGTGATGTGACAATTGTAGTTTTTCATCATTTGCTTTGAGTTCATTTGCTTTCAATTGCATACAAGTCCCACAGTCAAATTGTTCTACCTCTTCCACAGAAGGAACTACTTCTAAATATCACTCATGATGAACAAACCGATTGTGTAACTTCATAGGATAGTGCATGTTGAAATTAGAATGCTCCGAGTTTCACCTTTTGCATTTAATTCATGTCCGGCTACTTCATTTCAAAGTTTGATGATGGCTTAGGATTTTAACATTGTTACAGTTTAGAAGCATCTTAAGCTCATGTTTAAATCAATTCATTGCACTCATATCTCATAGTCACAACGACACCCTTTGCCTTTATGTTAGATCATTTTAGTTGATAGGATTCTAAGACGACCTTCATTATTTACAAATATCTTTTGTTCTGAAAACCATCAGGTGATCCATAACTTTAGGAGCAGAAGATAACATCATTACAAGGTCTGAATTATCTACTTGAAATTCTCACTATAAACGAGCTCTTCCTCATGAGACTACCACAAGAAAAAAACCATATAACTCTTGGAGAATGAGACTCACGACCTTCAATTGAGTACTGAGAATAGAACTAGGAATTAGTCATGGAATAGATGAGTTTAGAATAGAATATTGCATCATGATTAGCGTCTAATTGTCTAGTTAGAAAACTTGCATATTTAAGTGATCATTTCTCAAAATCTAGTTTGTGTCATTTGTTTAAAAAGTCATCATCAAGCTCTTGTTTCTATTCAGTCATAGTTTAGATGTTGCTTCAGTATTTTTGATTACATTTTCCATTCCATACATTAGGCTCAACTGTGTTCTTGACCACCAATTTCTTTTCATTAGTTTTCTAGGCATTTTCATTGTAAACATAAAACTTCAAAAGACCAAAAACATCATAAATCAACATAAAAGACAAAAACATCACAAAACACTACACACAACGCACTAGGAAACAAGCACCTAGGTACATATGGTGCATTTCACTTCAGCAGTTTACAAATCCTGGTTGACAATTAAATGAACTCAGTTTAGGAGACTAGATTGAGGCACAACGGTTCCATGCATGGAGGATTGGGTTAGAGCGAAGTGGAAAAGTTATGTGATTGGAAAGAGTAGTACATGGAGTTGTATTGGGTTAACTCAGTTAAAGTGAGTTAGACTTAGTTGAGCTAGTTGTATCTAGTCTAACTGAATGATAAACTAGTGAGAGTGGAGTGAATTAATTAGTTAATTAATTCACAAATAATAACTCATTAATCAACTGAACAAATACAACAGTTCACTACAGTGCATGTTAGTTCCAGTGGAGACCCAGTGGAGAGGTAGGTGAAAGGGTGAGATGGACTATCTGTTGTGACTATAGTGATGCATTGATTTCACCACACACACATTGGAGTTTCCAATGAGGATTGTGCAGTCAAGGAAATGCTAATTTGAATTCATTCATAGCTATTCTTCAGCAGGGATTGCGCAGTGGAGGTAGGCTATCAGGAGGGCAAAAATTAGTGCATGGATTTTCAAATTTCATCTTGTTAGTGTGTGACGATTGATTGTACTGAGAGCTTGATGTACTAAGATTTGTATGAGATTATTACATTATCTCCATCATACATAATATATTATAGTTGGGGTTTTTAGCTTCAGGCTTTCCCATTAAACAACTATGTTATGTGCGATTGTTTTTATTTATGCTTCACATGTGTTTGCAATTAATTTTCCGCAAAATATTAACAATGGAATGATTCTGTATTTTGCAAGAAGTTAAATATTGTGAGATCAGGCGAATTTGGATGTTTGCATGCTTAATGTATATAATTTATACATGGTATTAGAGCAGTGTTAATTCTTGAAGATTGCAATTGTGAAGAATTGTTGAGTTTATGTTGGTGGACAATTCGAATTTGCTGCAGAAAATTCTTGGTGCAGAAGTTGAGTATACATTGAAATTTCTTTCAACGGGCTGTGATTGGAGTATGCCCTTGATGGCAGATTGAATTACATAGCCTGGAAGGACAGGATGGAAGCAGTGCTGGAAGATAATGGATTGAAGGAGTTCATCGATAGTGATGTTCCTAAGCCGGATGCTAGTGATGTTGCAGGACTTGACGCATGGCAAAAGAAGGTAGCAAAGACAAGAATAATTTTGTTGGAAGGTGTGAAGGACCATATTATGTCCAACCTTCATGGAAAAGCCACTCCATTCATAATGTGGAAGGCTTTGACCAAATTTTTCCAAAGCAGAAGTGACCAGAGGAAGTTGGCACTTAAAGACAAGCTCAGAAAAATAAAAATGGAGAAGGGCGACCGTATTCCAAAATATCTCACGAAGTTTTTCTACTGTAAGGATGAAATGGGAAGTGTGGGGGTCACTGTTGATGATGAAGACTTTTTGAGCTTGGCTCTCCTTAGTATTCTGAAGAATTGGGATAGCTACGAAGACTCTGTCAATGGACGGGAGAAACTGCCAGGATGGGAGCGACTTTGGTCGGATCTTGTGCAGGAGGAGATAAGGCGAAGTACCAAGGATGGTTCTTCATCAAAGAATGAAGATGAAGAAAATTTTTCTTTGGCTGCCAAAGCAAGGAAAAGGAAGGGGAAGAAATCCCCTTCAAAATCTGAAGCTAAAGGCAAGAAGCAGGATTTTTCCGAGATGAAGTGTTTTCACTGTCACGAACATGCAAATTTCGCCACTCACTGCCCACAGAAGAAGAAGAACAAGAAGGCTGCTGGAGCTGCAGCTGGAGAGGCCTTAGCCTCACAATTTTAACTTGATTTCTCTTTGATCGCATGATTGGTTTCAAGCGCTATGGGATTGGTGTGGTATCTTGATAGTGGTGCATCTTTCCATATGACGGGAGACAAGGAGTTGTTTAGTGATTTGGAGGAGAAGGACCTCCAAATGCATATAGAGATGGGCGATGATGGTTGATACAGTGCGATCGGCATTGGGAACATTACCTTTGAGAGGGATTTAGGTAATCCATTCTTGTTGAAAGAAGTTATGCATGTTCCAGGTCTGAAGAAGAACTTGGTCTCGGTCGCAATGTTGGAAGACAAAGGTTATGACATTGTTTTAAGTGAGGGAAAATCCTTCCTTCGACATAAAACAATGGGTAAAACCAAGAAGATATGGATTTGAGTTAAGAATCTCTACAAGCTGGAGGTAGATGGCTGTGCTGCAATTATGGGAAAAGCAGAAGAAGTGTTGAGCTGAGATGAGGGAGAATTATGGCACATGATATTGGGCCATCTTCACCATGGCGCTTTGAATATTTTGCAGTATATTTCTACTAGACTTCCTAAGGGTACTCTTGCGCAGTCAGATCAGTGCAAGGGATGTACTATGGGTAAGTTTGTGAAGACCACCTTTCATGAGAAGGAGAACCATGCTTCGGTGATCCTTAAGAGAATTCACGCAGACATGTGTCGACCTTTCTCGGTTGCTTCAATAGCAAAACACATGTATTATGTTATATTTGTTGATGAATATTCTCGTATATGCTAGATATTCTTCATGCAGAAGAAGAGATAAAATTTCTCAAAGTTCTGTGATTTTAAAGCATTGGTGGAGAAGGAGTCGAGGAAGCAAGTGAAATCTCTACGGAGCGATAATTGTGGTGAATATATCTCGAACGAATTCAAAGAATTTTGTAGCAAAGAAGGAATTCAAAGAGAACTCAATGCCTCATAACCCACAACAGAATGGGGTCACGAAGAGGAAGAACAGAACGATCATGGGTGCTGCATAAGCTATGCTGCATGACCAAGGCCTACCGATGCACTTGTGGGCAGAAGCATGCAACACTACGGTTTATGTGCAAAATCATTGTCCTCATAGAGTACTTGACATGAGTACACCTGAAGAAGCTTTTACTGGTAAGAAGCCTAATATTTCTCATTTAAAGTTTTTTGGCTCATTTGTTTACATTCATGTGACTAAGGACGCCAGGAAGAAGTTGGAGCCGACTACAGAAGTTGGGATATTTGTGGGGTACACAGAAACACCCCATAATTATCATTTGTATTTTCCAGATAGTCAAATGACTGTGGTGTGATGGGATATAAAATTCAATGAGGTGAAAGCCATGAAGTTGTCGCTTGAGAGGGAGCTACACTTGCATGCAAAGGAGGAGCTACTTGTTGCCAAAGATGAGCCTCTAGATGTGGATTAGCCACAAGAGGAGATTCATGGAGTGGAGGAGTCCACTCATGTAGAACCAAACATCAGACAAGGAAAAAAGCGTACCATAGAAGCTGAGAGACTGAAGCTTGATGCGACACAAAATGTAGGAGTCCCTACATCATAACACAGATAGAGACAGTCACCTGAACGATTTATTGGATACATGGCTCTTATAATCAAGTGTGTCATGACAGAGCCATCTTATTTTGAAGAAGCAGTGCAGGAGCCCACATGGGTAGATGCCATGGTGGAGGAGTATGACTCCATTGTCAGAAACAGTGCTTGGGAGATTGTTCCAAGGCCGATGGGTAAATCAGTTGTAGGATCAAGATGGATCTAAAAGGTAAAGCAAGCTATTGATGGGAGTGTCGAGAAGTATAAGGAAATATTTGTTTCCTGGGGCTTCTCACAGATCAAGGGGATTAACTATGAAGAAACCTTTGCACCCGTCGCACAATATTATTCCATATGGACCATCCTTGCTCTCTCAGCGCAGATGGGTTAGCACATTCTTCAGATGGATGTGAAGACTGCGTTCCTTAATGGCATCATTGAGGAAGAGGTGTACATTGAGCAAGCTGGAGGATTTGAGATCTTCAGCAGTGAGTCGCATGTGTGCAGGCTCAAAAGAGAACTGTATGGGCTGAAGCAAGAACCATGTGCTTGGTACACACAAATCGACAGCTATTTCACTGGACTTGGCTTCACCAAGAGTGAGGTGGATGCAAACCTATACAAAATTGTGGTGGAAGGTAAGATTTTAATCATTTTTCTCTATGTTGATGATTTAATACTAACGGGTGATGAGCAGTTGATACACTCATGCAAGGCAGATCTTGCAAAGGAGTTTGAGATGAAGGATTTGGGCCTCCTTCATCATTTCCTTGGACTGGAAATATGGTAGCGGGAAGGTAAACTATTTATGTCTCAAGACAAGTATGCCTAGGAGATACTGGAGAAGTTTCACATGCAAGGCTGCAAGCCTATTGACATTCCTCTTCCAGGAAATTGGCGTAAAGAGGATGCTACATTGGCAGAGATAGTGGATGCCACTTTTTATCGATAGTTGGTGGGTTCGCTCATGTATTTAGTTAATACAATACCTGACTTATGCTATGCAGTGAACTAGATTTCACAAGCGATGGTTAAGCCTACCAATCTCTTTTGGAAGGCAGGAAAGCATGTCCTGAGATATCTCAGGGGCACATCTGTGTATGGCTTATGGTATAGATAGACGGATGAGGTGAAGTTGCATGGCTTCATTGATGCAGATTGGGCAGGCAGCCCAACAGACAGAAAGAGCACATTAGGAGGGATTTTCAGTATCGTATCTACATCAGTTTCTTGGTACAACAAGAAACAAAGATCCATTGCACTCAGTTTAGCGGAAGAAGAATACATGGTAGCAAGTCAAGCTACATGTGAGGCTATATGGATGAGGAAGATCCTGGTCGGTTTGTTCAGTTTTCATTTAGATCCTATGGTGATACATTATGATAATTAGAATTGCATTAAACTCTTGATTAATCCTATTTTTCATGATAGATCTAAACATATTGATATCCGATATCATCATATCAGAGATTGTGTGCAGCGGAAGATCATGTTTCTTTAGTACATTCCTACGGAAGATCAAGATGCAGATATTCTGACGAAGGTGCTCACCAGGAGCAAATTCGAATACCATAGAGACAAGATCGGGGTGAAGGATAATCCCTATCTTGTTGAGAGGGAGTGTTGAGATTCAACAAGATGATGAGCTTAGTGAACATGAGTCGCCTTCACTAAGTGAGGCTGTAGGCTATTTTTGGCGCAAGTCTATTTTTAGACTATGTCTATTTTTAGACATGGTGATAATATTTCAGAAGTTGCAGGATGCTATTTGTGGATGGTTGGTCAAGTTGGAAAAATAGATGAAATTCTATTTTTAGAATATTGGGCAAAGTCTATTTATATATCGTTAATCTAAAAATAGATGCATGTCGGATATTATTATCCCTTAATAATTATCCGACAATAAACAACAACTTATTCTCTTGGAGCACTTAATTTTAGTGTACAAATTTGGAAAATCACTGGGCTAAAGGAATTACACAATTCCTAAGGTTAACTGGTGGTTCATGCATGGAGGATTCAGTTAGAACTGAAGTGGAAAAGTTATGACAGAGTTGGAAGAGTAGTTCATGGAGTTGTATTCAGTTTAACTCAGTTAAAGTGAGTTAGACTCAGTTGAGCTAGTTGTATCTAGTCTAACTGAATGATAAACTAGTGAGAGTGGAGTGAATTAATTAGTTAATTAATTCACAAATAATAACTCATTAATCAACTGAACAAATACAACAGTTAACTACAGTGCATGTTAGTTCCAGTGGAGACCCAGTGGAGAGGTAGGTGAAAGGGTGAGATGGACTATCTGTTGTGACTATAGTGATGCATTGATTTCACCACACACACATTGGAGTTTCCAATGAGGATTGTGCAGTCAAGGAAAGGTTAATTTGAATTCATTCATAGCTATTCTTCAGCAGGGATTGCGCAGTGGAGGTAGGCTATCAGGAGGGCAGAAATTAGTGCATGGATTTCCAGATTTCATCTTGTTAGTGTGTGACGATTGATTGTACTGAGAGATTGATGTAATAAGCTTTGTATGAGATTGTTACATGATCTCCATGATACATAATATATGATATTTGGCATTTTCAGCTTTAGGCTTTCCCGTTAAACAACTGTGTTATGTGCAATTGTTTTTATTTATGCTTCACATGTGTTTTCAATTAATTTTCCGCAAAAGATTAACAGTGGAATGATTATGTATTTTGCAAGAAGTTAAATATTGTGAGATCAGGGGAATCTAGATCTATGCATGCTTAATGTATATAATTTCTACAGAGGAATAGTACCCTGGTGGGTGTTCTGAGTGCTTCCCAAAGGGGTAGCATTTGGTGGCCCTTGCGGGGTTATGACTGGTGACCCTTGGGGGGTTTCAATCAAATTTTACCTGATAAAGGAAGGTCCTATAATGGTGGTGGTGTGACTTCCTCTACACTTTAATGATGGAAATCCTGACACCCCTCGCAGCAATGGGGGCAGTTTTAAGAAATGCCTAGATCGACGGGGAGTTGTTGGGTCCCCTATGGTTACGATTTTATTTGTAAGTTTGGAGGGGAAAATATTTTATTAATGCAATATAATCACATACATAAAATAATGTGAAAATGGAATCAACTTCCCCAAGTGTGGGAAGTGGTCCTAGATTGTCACTTTTTTCCATCCCCAAGACCATGTGGCTATTGAAGGAATATGTGCGTTGTGTGCAAAACTACTTTGTTGCTGGTGCGCGATCCTCTAGTTTCTCACTGAACCTTAGGAAATTAAAAAAAAATTCCTTCATAATGTATTTCTGCTGGAAAATATTTATTTGTACTTGTTGCTTGACATTTTCCTTTAGATTAAACTATGTGATCAATCAAGTAAAAAATGGATTTTTTTTTTTTACGTATGATAAAAAATCATATGTAGACCTAATCATCCTTACCACTCTCAAAGTAACTAGGCCTTGCTGAGATATCTTCTGATGGGTCTTGGGGCCAATGTCCTGAAGGAACTCGCGACGCCTTCAAGCAACCGAAGAATCAAGCAAGGCAATGGAAATGAGGATCTAGTCTTTCCCGAACCGTCACCTATAGGGAAAGAATGCCCTATATTTTGGCCACTAAAGTACCTTATTCCCACATGAGAATTCAAGTATTTAGAGTCTTGTTACTCAGTTACTAGTACCAAGAATTATATGGCTCAGGTAGCCCCAAATAGTACTCCACGCACTGGTCCCACGCTGAACCCCCTCTGAATCAGGTCTTGGTAATGCTTGGGAAATATTTTCCATGGGATGACTGAAGGATTTTAAGCTATCTAGATAGTCAAATTTTGTGTTTCAAAACGTAACATGACCATGGCGACTTACTGGATGCCTACCCCCAATGGTCCTAACCTAAACTATAATTTCTTTTTTGGCCCTTGTGGGGAGAATTTAGTGGGTTCAAGTTATGATTATTTTTAAGAGTCTTAATTTTCTTTAGGGTGTGAAATTGTAAGCAAACATAAGCTAAGAATAAAAGCCCCAAAAAATGGATGCCTTTTAATACAAAGCTTACTCGTGCTTAGTGTGTGGTTTATGTGAACAAAAAAAAGTGTGATAAGATGTGGATATGCGATGATCCTTTACCATATCCCTTTAATTACACTATGTGTTTTGATTATTCCTTGAAAAAATTGAAATGATTTGCGGATAATGGGCCACTTACACTTATCTTAATTAGACTATGTGAAACTAAAGGGAGATGGTAGTTCAAAGTGATTTGAGAAATCATTCATATGCAAGGCCAGGTTCACCAAGAGATGCAAGGGAAGCAAAAATTACTTTCTTTATTTACTAACATTTGACCCTAGTCCCAAGCCTAAATGAAAATGAAAAATAACTTATTTATTAACAAGATTTGTGGATAATGGGCAACTAACTCCTTTACTAATTAAAATATGTATTAAGCATAAACTTCAACAAAATAGTTTGAAAAATACATGTGGAATTTGGCCACTTACTCTTCCCCCCTAATTAAGCTATGCGTGTTTTTGTAAATGTAAAAAATAAAATAAAACACTAATTATGTTTAGTACACCAACTAGTCAACCTAAAAAATAGAAAAAATTAGAGCAATGGTGGAGGAAATTCATTATGGGTTGCTAGTCACCTAAAAATTAAAAAAAATACAAGCCTTTTTGCTTTTCTGGAATACCACACTTTTTTTTAAACACAAGCGCAAAGTCACATATGTCTGAGAGAAGAACGTGCATTTGAGGGAAAAAAAATTAAGCTTCTTCCTCTTAGAGCGGGAACGTAATGTCCTAAATAATTTAGAAAGAGGTCCTGAGCACCTTGTAATGGGTTATGCAGAGAGGAGGTCCTGGAAAACAACCATTAAACCAAGGAAAAGAAACTAGTGGAGTTGCCAATCCTGTGGTAGTGTTTTTGTCACACTAGTGTACCAAAAGGCACCTCTTTAGTAGTAGGTTGCTTCCTGAAAAGATCACAAAGAATATTATGGTGTTTTTAATGGAAAAACTGAAAAAAGAAAAGTAAATAAAAACTCATAACGAAATTAATGCATACGATAAGATAAGATAAAAAAGAAACACACAAGAAAACACACTCAAATGGAGCAAACAAACCAATAGAATAATGGAGAAAACTCCCTTTTATTGGTTGTTTGTAGTAAGAAGAATACACTGCTAACACACTTGCAGTGAGTCCTTTGAGCTATGGAGCTCAAATAATCACAACAAGGGGGTCCATTTCCTTGGTTTCCTTGCAAGCTTCTCCTCCCTCTCTCAAAATCAATGTTGTGACTCTCTAATGGTGGCGTCCTCTCCTTTAATAGGATGTTGGATGGCCAACATGCTAGTGCTTTTAATCCTCTTGCTTCAACATTTGAAAGTTTATGTTGCTATGGCAGAAATTTGGCCAACATAAAAATTTCTCATGCTTTTCTCTTCCCATGGCTTGTTTATATAGAAATTTTTGAACTCCTCTTCCCTCTCTTGGCCCAAGAGTGATAGTGACTCAAGAGTAGGACAAGAGATTCCTTTGAGGGCTGCATATATTTAGGGCGACCTCAAGTCAATTGTCCTTGACTGTCATTGATAGAGAATCAACTTCCCCAAGTGTGGGAAGTGGTCCCATATTGTGACTTTTTTCCATCCCCAAAACTGCGTGGCCATTGAAGGAATATGAACGTTGTCTGCAAAACTACTTTGTTGCTGGTGCGTGATCCTCTAATTTCTCACTGAACCTTAGGAAATTAAAAAAAAAATTCCTTCATAATGTATTTCTGTTGGAAAATCTTTATTTGTACTTATTTGTTGACATTTTCTAATGTCTTTTGTTTGTACAATTTTCTGGTGTTAACAAAACCTTTGATAAGTGAGTCATTCCATTATGTTCAAAATTGTATTCATGACCTGTAGGTTGCATATTTACCAAGTGTTTGATGGAATTTAAGTCCCGATTGGGGAAGGTTAGATCAAGTCCTGGTTTAAGTTTGGTATCAAAAGCATTTTGTTCATGTCTGTTATGAGTTATGAAAGTTACACAGAGTTCTAGGTAGAGGTTAAGACCCAACCCAAGAAAACGCCTTAAATTTCACATTCGCTAGCATATCACTTGTAGAAAAAGGCTACAATTGCACTAAAGTAGGCTCATGGGAGCGACTGGGGGTCTCAATCATTTGGAGAGCTTGACAAGGGAGCGATTAGGGATCCATTTTGAAAAAAAAAAGGTAATTTGTCTCATGGAAAAAGGTCCAAGAAGGTTGGTTCAACCCTTTGAGGGCCTTTTGGCATCAAAAACAGGTCAGTAATGTCTTAGGTTTTCGACTCCATTTTCTTAAGGTCATATATGAGGTTGAGTCTTATCATAGTAGCCCCTCATCTCATGTTTACCTTGGGCAAGTCGGTGAAAATGGGTAAATGTGGGGGGAGGCATGTTACAGGGTGGTATCCGAGTGGGTTGTGCTCTCCTTGGGTAAGTATAATGTTGTTAAGGTCACAATTTTCATGCATGGGGTCATGGTATACAGTTGGTATGGTCATGCATGATGTTTTTATGTTGATTACATGGTATGCTTATGATTATACATCTACATGATAATGTGGACTAATATTGCAGATGAGATAAGCCTCCCCTGAAAATCACTAATGTATGGATTTGATTTTGGTATCTATTTGGTTTATCTAACATGGTACACTTACAGGAACAAGAAAATCCAATATGATAAGAAAAATGGTAGACTACAGTTCCCGTGACTCTCCCTATAGATCAATTGGGCAACAAGGAGAAGAGTATTTTATTGGTATAATAGATACATTGAGGAACTTGAGGGCATAGATCAAAAGTTGCAAAGCAGAAAATGATAGGTTGGTTGAGGCTTAGGAAAGAATTTAAATGGCTCATGAGAAGTAGGTAGAGGTTAATGCAGTGAATATGTAGAGCTTTTCAGAGTTGAAGAAATAATGACAGTTGAGGATCAATCAATAGAAGGAAGAGAAAACTAATGGAGCCTATGGTAGCAGATCTCGGTACAGATACAAGTTGGATAGAGGGGACATAATTAGAGTTGGTATATCACTGGATACATCTGATAGGAGGACTAGTATGTATAGGCATCATTCTAGTTCCTCATCCAGGATACACCATCACAGTTATCACCGTCATCATCCTTATAGGAGGAGGGAGTATTTACCTGAGGAGTTCAGAAAGTGAAGCCTCCTACATTTGATGGAGAGATGAAGAAGTCAGAAGATGCAGAGGCATGGTTGATTGGGATGAAAAAATTATTCATATTACATAACTACTCAGAAAACATGAAAGCCAAGATAGCCACCTTCAGTCTTAAAGGGAAAGCATATATCTAGTGGGAAGATCAAAATTATCTTCAAGAAGATGTACCTATCAGAGAGGTAATACGATGGTAGAACTAAGTATTTTTATGAGATACAAATGGGTTATATGACGGATGATGAGTCTACTAGCAGGTTCTTGGAGCTGTTGAGATATGTGACTTATCTCAAGGAGGAGAAGGTTAAGATTCAGAGATTCACCAGTGGATTTCCAGCAACATACAAAGACTGAATTGAGTTTGATGATCCTAGATCATTAGAGGAATCCATATGGAAGATGAAGCATTTTTATTAATGGTCGAAACCAAAATTTGAGCCTAAACATGACTCGAAAATAAATGACAAAGTTAAAGGGAAATGGCCACCAAAGCGGGGAAGACCTCAAGATGCAGGCGAGAAATAAAACATGGTTCCTTATAAGAAGTTAAATACAATTGAGAAGGGACATGGGTCACAGCCTGGAGAGCAACAGACTAGAGGTGATAATAGAGTACCATTGTAGTGTTTGACATGTGACAAAGATCATCATAAAAATGATTGTCCATTGTACCAGGGAGGTAGGCCTCAGATATATAGTGCTCAAGAGGTGGAGACATTTGGGGATGTTGGTCATAGTATTCCTTATATTTATGCAGTTATGGTCAACAAGCATGTAGATCACTAAAAATATATTATTGAGATGGAAAATAAGCTTGTGATCAATTTTTTTCTATTTCGATTGATCCTGGATCTGATTATAGTTATCTTAATCCTTACCTGGTGGAAAAGTGTGGCTTGAGAAAAGAAGTGCATGCAGAGTCTTGGTTGGTGCAATTAGCTACAGGTAATAAGAAGTGAGTTCATCCCTAGGTAAGAGATTGTGAATTTGAGTTGAATGGCATGCCTACAACAAAATATTTGAATGTACCACCATTGGGATCATAAGGAATGATTTTGGGTATGAACTGGTTGTATCTTCACATGAACAAATTGAGTGCCTAGATGATAATGGGGAAAATATAATATTGCAGGGAAAGAAGAAGCCTACATAAGTTAGGATGGTCAAAACTATGCAGGCTAAGTGTAGTTGTAGGAAGGTATGTGTGATGTTTGCAGTTCATATTCCCAATGGAAAGGGCAAGGATGTTGAGGATGTAAAAACCTTCAAGAGGTATCTAGTCTTACAAAAATTTCATGATGTGTTTCCAATAGAGATTCCAGAGTTTCCTCCTCAAAGGGAAGTATAATTTTCTGTTGAGTTGATACCGAGGGTAGCACCAACATCAAAGGAAACTTACATAATGAGCACATGAGAGTTGGTGGAGTTGAATTTGTAGTTGAAGTAAATGCTTGAAAAAGGATACATTATGCCAAGTGTATCACTGTGGGGTGCACCAGTATTGTTCATGAAGAAGAAGGATGGTACTCTCAGGTTGTGAATTTATTACATGCATGTGAATAAGGTGACGATCAAGAACAAGTACCCACTGACAAGGATTGATGACTTGTTTGATTGGTTGAAGGGAGCAGTAGTGTTCTCAAAGATTGATTTGATATCAAGATATCATCAGGTACGCATCAAAGAAGATGACATCTACAAGACTTATTTCAGGACTAGGTATGGGAATTATGAGTTTGTTGTAGTTCCATTCGGTTTGACTAATTATCTAGCTACTTTTATGTGCTTGATGAATAGTGTGTTGCGTCCTTATCTAGAAAATTTTGTTATTGTATTCATTGATGACATCTTGGTATATTCTAAGAATGAGGAAGAGAATACCGAACATTTAGCAGTAGTGTTGAGATTGAGAATAGAGCATCAATTTTATTCCAAGCTTAGCAAGTGCAATTTATTTTAGACAGAGGCACATTACTTGGGACATGTTGTTTCCAAGGCAGACATAGCAACAAATCTAGAAAAGATAAAAGATATCATGGAGTGGGTGGCTCCTGGAAATGTGGGTGAAGTCAGATCATTCATGGGACTAACATGTTACTAGAGGAGGTTCATTAGGAAATTCTCACACATTGACTATCTTATTATTTCATTATAGAGGAAAGATAAGAAGTTTGAATGGATAGAGGAGCATGCAACTAGTTTTGAGCAGTTGAAATAGTTGTTGACCAATACTCCAGTGTTAAAGATTGCAGATCCAGATAAAGAGTGCGTAGTGTGTATATATGCTTGCAAGAAAGGGATTGGTGGAGTCCTTATGTAGGAAGGGCAAGTGATATGTTATGAGTCCAAGAAACTGAATGAGCGAGAAAAAAATTATCCAACACATGATCTTGAGTTGGCAGTGATCGTAAATGCATTGAATATGTGGAGAAATTATCTTATTGGAAGGAGTTTTGTGTTGAACAACGATCACAATGGGTTGAGATATCTATTTCACCAACCGAATTTGAATGTCAGGAAACCTAGATGGTTGGCTACCCTTAGTGAGTTTGACTATGAGATCAGATACATTAATGGAAAGGAGAACAAGGTTGCAGATACTCTCAGCAGGAAAGTGTAGTTGAACCATGTTGCAACAATTAGCTCATATGAGATAGATTTATAGGATTGGACCTTATAGGAAGGGCAAAGAGATGACAGGTACAGGGAGCTTATGCTCAGGTTACAATAGGGTAAATGTGATTCGGATGTGGACTATTGTCTCACAAAGATGGCTTGGTGAGATTTAGGGACAAGATCTATGTTCTGGATGACATTGAACTCAAGAATCTTGTCTTGATGGAGTTTCATGCCAAACCATATTCAAGTCACACATGATATAAAAATACATTGAAAACAATAAAAATGTTCTACGATTGGTCAAATATGAAGAAGGGCGTGGCATAGTTTGTGGCTAGAGTGAAGCATCTAGGTGGGTTTATTTAGCTTATTCTGATTTCAGAGTGGAAGTGGAAGGTCATTTCCATGGACTTCATTACAATTATTCATCAGGGAGATTGTGAGATTCCATGGTGTTTCGAATAATATTGTGTCAGACAGGGATGCCAAGTTCACTTCCAAGTTATGGAAGGAGTTGTTACAGGATTGGGGACAAATTTGGCCTTCAATACAATTTATCATCCACATACATATGGACAGAAAAAGAGGGTCAAAAATATTTTGGAGGATATTATGAGGATATATTTCATGCATCATCAAAGGAGATGGGAGGAGTATGTTCCATTGGTCGAGTTCGCCTACAATAATGGTTATCAGGAGTCACTAAGGATGAGTCCATTTAAGGCACTCTATGGATGGAGTTGTAACACTCCCATCATCTAGAGTGATCTAGTGAACATGGTACTTGTTATTTCCTAAATCCACCTCAGGCTGAAAGAAGTCAGAGTTCAGGGTAACATCAAACCACGCTCAGTATGGTAGCTAGCCCTACCAGAACAGGAGAGGGATTTCTCCGGATCAATCTCACTAAAAATGTATCAATAGGGTTTGAGATGACTGAAATGAGAACTAATTTTAGGCTAGGTATATATATCAAGGAGTTTGAAATGATTTTTGGGGTTTTTGTCGGAAACAAGGGAAAGGCAATTTTGGGTGCGGGGATGAAGCCCAGTTTCTGCAGAGTACTAATTGGGGCAGGGTAGGCAATGGTTTTGATGTCTTGAAATGAAAGGATGGATGGTTTAGACTGCTAAGGAGCTGAAGAGGGCAAGAGATCTCAAATATCCTCTCCAAACAGAGGAAAACATGTAAAATTAAACGAAATTAAAGGCAGAGCAGAGCAAGCCACTGAATTCTACCTTAAAAACTCTTTTGTTTAATTTCAGAAGCAAATAGAAGGGAAATGGCATACATAAACATTCAGTGAAAACTTACAAGTACATGAGAAAAACACCATCAAAACTCAGAGCCACAAGGATCCCAACAAGTGCTGCAAAACCCTGGTCTTTCCTTAGCCAAAAATGCAGAAGTGATGTACAATGGAGTGCCAAACAATTCCCAAGTATCCAACCCTGAAAATGACTCAGAAAATACATAATATAGAGCATCCTAACCCCTTCCCATGCCTCTAGGGGTCGAGCTCATAATTCTAGGAGCTGTTTGAACCAATTCTAAACTAGGAACTGAAATCTAGGCAATCAAACAACTTGCCTCTATATGGAAGGAAACTAATTCATTCATTTAATTTTCACTTTTTAGTGAATGAATCCTCTAGAACAAGTAAATAAGTGCCAAAATTACATCATGGTTACCAAATTGCATCAATATAGATCAGTAATTACATCAAAAAGTGAAACTAGTCAAAACTGGCCGAATTCCTGAGCTGAAGAGTGAAAAATAAGCCAAAATCCTCTATGCGCCGTGCCCAAAATATCTATGCGTCGCGCCATTGTGAGCCTATTTCTGAGGCACTTCTAGAAGTCCAAATTGAGCTCATGATAGCTCGTTGGAAAGCCCTGGATGTCCACTATCCAACCCAAGTGGAATGTTTCAATTTGGAGTTCATTTTCCCTGTCAAAAGTCAAATCTCCCAAGACTGGTTCCTGCTGGTGCAAAAAGTGGCAGAAAGGCCAATTTCAAGGTGTTTTCGGCCCTTTAGGCAGCCTAGAACTTGATGAAATGCTTCGGCCATTCCTGAAAATGCACAATTTATCATAAAAAACCCAAAAATATCAAGTTTTCCTCCAAAAGATGTCTCAATCATAAGCGCGCGGCAAGTGGTGCGACGCGTCGGGCGGAAAAACCTGTTTTGTGACCAAAAATGAAAAAATGAAAATTTTTTCTCCAAATTCCTTGGAATTTGGACTGAAGGTCCCCCATCAAGTGCCATGCTTAGCCAAAGAAGCTTCGGCCAAGATTTGAAGTGGATCAGGCCTTTTTTTCCGTTTCAGTGCTCTCCTTAGCCTTGCTTTCAGGATCTTCATGAGCGCTTTACAAACATGTGTGCAGGCCCAATAGTGGTTCTTCATATGTCTGAGCATGTCTTTGTCCCTATTGGCCTTCGCCAACATCTTCTCAAGATGAATGTTGACTCTCTCAAGCCAATTCTGCCACTCAAAAGGTGTCATGTCACCTTGTCTCTTCCGGGCCAATTCCCGGTCTTCACAGATTTGCCGCAACTCTATGAGTGTCTGCTGATCCTCCAGTTGTTTATTCTGCTGCTCCAAGTAGTTTATAATCCACTAAGCTCTCTGCAATTTCACGGTCAATGTGTCAATCTCAGCTTTATGTTCTTGGATGGTCTCTCTCATCTTTGAGCTAGGAGAGCTCAAATCAACATCAATGAAATCAATGTCTTGGCCTCCTGAAGGGCCCTCATCCTGCATAGGCCTCTTGCCTCTGTCCTGAACCTGTACCTGTGCTGATGTCAAAGGTGAGACCCCTTCCATGCCAAGTGGAGATAGTACTCGTGCTGCTGATGAAGGTAACGAGACCCCTTCCACCCCAGGTGGAGATAGTACTCGTCGTGCTGCGGCAAAAAAGGCTCTGGTGCCTCTCTGATAGGTAACACATACTGGAACACCGATAGGCTCTATCTCGGGGACCAAAAAATGATGTGAAGGCTCACCCTCATCATGAAAAATCTCTGGAGGAGGCTGAGGGGCTGTAAAGAAGTCACGGGAAATGAACTCCTCCCATGCAATGCCCTGTAATTCGAGCTGATGTACTACAATGATCTTGATAAGCGCATAATGATAAATGTTGTTATGCTACTGCTCAGGAGTCTTCTTCTGCACAAGGGTAGTCATCCGCTCTATGTTTTGACACATGAAATATGGAATACTCATCATTCTAACTCTCGTGAAGTGCATCAAAAGTCTGATGTGGTAAGCATAAAGGTGCGAGAAGCGGCCTTCACAACTGAAGTATCGGATGATGAGTTTCATCAATGGCACATAGGACTCCTTTAGAAACCGGAATGGGAATACCCTGCTAAGCTGCCTCAGATAGCCAGGCCTGATGTATGGCTCGTAATATGCTCTGTCCAGCTTCTGTCTCTTGTTCCACTCTTCACCTATGTTCGGTATCCCGGTTGCCTGAGAAATGGTTTCTGGTGTCAAGGTGAAGTTCACTCCAGCAAGGTTTACATGACCATCATGCAAATTTAGGACAAATAAGCGAACTAACTCCTGATGATGCTGAGTCTGAGCAATCATCTCACAATATTGAAAGCATGATTGTTGCTGAAAGCATGCCATTGCAAGCGGGTAGGCCTGCAATTGAGTCAAGGAAGTGGGCTCTTCTCTGACGTGCTTGCCACTTTTATGTGGCCTTCTCGATACATTAAGATCTGTGGTTGAGTCACTGTCTTGCTCATATTCTTGCTCATATGATGAATCTGTCTCTGTCATGATGCTGCAATGGTGTATGACAAGTGTAGGCTGATATATGTATGGTTAAAATAAGAGTTAAGTGTATGTTTTAATGCCAAATGTGCCAAGTATGAAATGAGGAACTGTGAGGAAATATTACATTGGGAAAAAGGACTGTCAAGTGAGGTTTAAGTGTGAGGACATTCACTGTTTGGGGGACTTCGGGATTTGGGAATTTATAAGTGATGTGGAGAAAGGGATAATTGTAGGGAATAAGAGGATTTGGGATAGTGAAATTGGAATGGAATGATATGAGTAGCTTAGGATGAAAGGGAATGGGGAAGAATATTGAAAATAGTGTAACAGTGGTGGGAAACACAAGGGAAAATGGAATGAGAGTGTTTTGGCACCAATGTCAAGTTTTGACACCCAATTTCGAACCCTAGGAGCAGATTTTGATATGGATATAGGGTTATATTTTCACCATTTAAACTCTTGAATTCCTCCTTCCAAATAGCACCCAACAGGAGTTAAAATCAAATGGAAAGGGCGCACAACTTACTTGGATAAAAAAAAAAAATTGAATCGTTTTGAAGAATTGAGAAGCAGTGATGAAATTTTGGGCTTGGAGGCTCTGTGCGCCGCGCCGTGTGGGTGCGCTGCGCCCATTGAAAATTCCACAGTGAACTTCGGCTCTATGCGCCGCGCGGCCTATGTGCGCTGCACCTTCTCCCAATGCGCTGCGGTGAATTCCAACACACAGTCGGCCCTCAAAATCACAGCTTCGTTCCTCCAACTTCAACTCGACTTCTCTCTTGGATTTTTTGATATCTCTTGATGTGAAAATGAATTGATAACTGTGGGAAAACCCTATATAGACTTGGATTTGATTTTTGCTTCTCAAAAACCCATTTTTGTAATGTTTTGCTTTTGGCACTTTTTCACTTTTAATACAAATTCTGATTTCTAGTTTCCATCTGACTTTTTAACTGAAATGATGGCTCCTTTGTTGGTTTTTTGCAGGGATGGTGACATGTCTTGGTAAAGGATGACCAGGTCTACGCTGGAAGAATCTGATAACTAAAAAAAAATTGAAAAAATATACATATCATTTATTACAAAGTACAATATGATGATTTTCTTCAAAACAGAGTTTTGAAGAAAAGTCATGATCAGTCATAGTAACGATGAAATTTTGCGATGAAAACTTGTTTTGAACCTCCCTCTAGCCTACTAGCATTATTGAACACTTTGAGGAAAAAAAATTTGTGGAACCCTAGATCTAATGACCAAAATGACTCTTTTTGAACAAGAGACCAAAACATGACTGTAAATGGCTTTAAAATTGATTTGATGGACAGACCTGAGCCAGCAGGTATAAAGCACGAGGGGTATGAGTGACAAGGCCCTTCCGTCAGATTATGGCATGCCCCTAACGGAATGCAGATGAATGAGCTGGATGAGACACCTAAAAATGAAATGCAATAAGAGAAATGATCTCTGATGGAGGGATGACCAGAGCGACTCTAACATTGGCTCCAATGGGGATGGTAGCTCTAGGGAGGTGCCAAGAACAACAGATCTCTGGGAGAGCTAGACAATGCCTTCGTCCATTGGGCTATGGAGTCATTATTTCGACAAACAACACAAGACTTTTTAACTCAATTTATTGACTGAAACTTGACTCAAACCGACTCAATTTTGAAACTGAAAAGACTGAAAAACTGACTCAATAAACTCAAAACAAAACTGAAATCCTTCTTTAGAATTATGGCCTTCGCTTCGGGCCCCAGACTGAAGAAAAGACATCAGTACACACTTGCGATGACACTGAAATAAAATGGTATATACAGTGACAATGTAATCAGCAGAAAATATCTCAGAAATGATACCGCTTGAGCAGCCGACCATTGACCGGCCCTCCTGGACAATCTTCCCCATTCATCTCTTTCAGAAGAAAGGCATTCTGACCATGATATGTTGCAATCTTAAAGGGACCTTTCCAGAGATTTTCAAACTTACCGTGCTTACCCTTTTCCTCATTCCTTGCATCCCACTTCAGCACCACTTCATCCAATTGGAATTTGTCCGCCTTCACTTTTATGTCATATATTTTCTTAATTCTCTCCTGCAACTTGAATGTGTTCTGAAAAACTTCTTCTCTCGTTTACTGCAAATGAATCATATGATTTAGTCTCCTCTACATGTGATCTTCTTCACTGCTCGCTTCTTGCAAAAGTTTGACCACCGGAACAATAAGAGAGGTAGGAAACACTGTGTCTACTCCATATACCAACTCAAAGGGGGACATACCAATGGATTTCTTCGGACTTACCCGATCAGCCCAAAGTGCATTTACTAACTTCTTGTGCCAGCCTTTCTTATTTATTTCCAGCAATTTCTTAATGATGTTGACCAAAGACTTATTGGAAGACTCCGCCAATCCATTTCCTTGCAGATGGTAAGTGGTTGAGTGTCCCAAACTAATGTGATACTTATTACAAAACTCAACCATCCTTTTTTATTTGAAATTTGCTGCGTTATCAGTGATTATCTTATGCGGGCAACCAAAACGAGACAAAATGTTATTCTCAAGAAATGAAATTATTACCACATCCATAGCTTGTCTGGTGGGAATTGCTTCGATCCACTTCGTGAAATAATTTGTCGCCGTGAGGATCCATCTATGTTGAGCTGAAGAAGGTGGATGGATGTCCCCAATGAAATCCAAACCCCACTGCTGAAAAGGGGCGCTTACCTCAATAGGCTTGAGTGGCAATGGCTGTAATTTCTACCTTCCTTCAAAAATTTGACATTCGTGACAGCTCTTGACAATCTTATATACATCTGCAAAAAGTGTGGGCCAATAGTATCCGGCTCTCAAAATCTTATTGGCCGTAGTTTTCCAAAAAAGGTGACCCCCGCAGTCTCCTTTATGGAAATCCTCCATGACTTGCTTCGCTTCTTCTTCCACCAAACAATTCAACAAAACACCTCCAGGATCTTTCCAATAAAGTGCAGAATTCAAAATACAAAATTTTGCAGCCTCTAATTTTAGAGTTCTACCTTTGTTTCGAGTCATGCCGGGCAATGGTGACAAATTTTGAAGAACATACACAATATCTGAATACCACGGAGAAGCAACAAAAATTTTCGATACCTGAAATGATGAATTTTCCTCATCCTCATCAGACATAGCAGCGATCAGATTTATGTCTAAAGCATGCAGATTTGATTCAGCCATAAGCTTCGCCAGTCCCTGTCCTTTGATCAGCTTAGTGGGCTTTATCTCCACATCATACTCCAGCAATGCTGCAATCCACTTACCTCGTCTTCCTTCCGGATCTGTTTGTACCAAAACATCCTTCACAGCAGCGTTACGAACATATGCCAAAATATGGGAATGCAGAATGTATACCCGGAAATCTTTCAATGCTTTCACAAGAGCAAGAGCTTGCTTCTCAATGATGTTGTATCTTAAGGCTGCATCTCTTATAGTCCGGCTGAAAAAAGCAATGGGCTTCTCATGATCATCTCTTTTCTGCATTAACACAGCTGCCATAGTGTGCTCCGAAGCAAATGAAAACAAAATAAAGTCTTGGGTGTAATCCGGGCTGATCAACACCGGTGCTAAAGAAAGTGCCAAATTCACTAAATTAAAAGACTTTGCAGCCTCTTCAGTCCACTTCACTTGGATATCCTTCTTAAGCATATTAGTAATCTCTCTTATATGTTCAACAAGATTAGGAACAAAGTGGCGTAGAAAGTTCATCTTACCATTAAAAGACTGAATCTCCTTCTTGTTCCGGGGAGGGTCAATTTGCTGAATCGCTTCAACACATGTTGGATCAATACGAATGCCATCTTTTGAAATAATGTGGCCAAGTAGTTTGCCTTCATCCATGGCAAACAAGCTTTTCTTCAGATTAAGTGACACACCATATTTTCTGCACTTTTGAAAAACAACTCTCAAGTGATGCATATGTTCTTCATCAGAATTGGAAAACACCATCAAATCATCAAGGTATATAACAAGAAAAACATCTTTCTCATTCGCAAAAGCCATGTCCATTGCCCGCTGAAATGTCGCACCAGCATTCTTTAAACCAAAAGGCATCTTGGCATAGTGGAATGTTCCCCACAGAGTGGTGAACGTTGTTTTGTCTCGATCGTCCTCATGGACCAAAATTTGGTTATATCCAGAATAACCATCGAGTAGTGACATACGAGATGCTCCAACTACTCGTTGAAGTATATGATCCATCTTAGGCAATGGATAGTTATCCTTCAATGACACCTTGTTCAAATTTCTGAAATCAATACACAATCGGATCTCACCTGTCTTTTTACGAATGGGCACCAAATTGGAAATCCAATCAGAAAATCTGATGGGAATAATGATTCCAGCCTTGTATAATCAATTCACCTCTTTCTCAATTGATGGCAGCAACTTCGGATTGATTCTTCTCAGCTTCTTTCTGAAAGGCTTCTGATTAGGCTTGATCGGGATAGTGTGCTGAATTATATTGGTATCATACGTTTTCAAGTCTAAATAATCCCACGCAAACACATCAGCAAAAGAGGACAACAAACTGATATATTTGGCCTTTACCTCTGGTGGCAATGCTTTTGACAACTTCACCATCTTTGGATTCGCAGCTGATCCAATGTTTACCTCTTCAACTCCCTTTTCAGTTGGCCACAAGGTGGGTTTTTTAGCAACGTCATCCTGATCAAAGAGCTCTTCTAAAGGTATCAAGCCTTTAGGAATAACGTTATCTTTCAGCTGCAACACTTCCATTTGATTTACTTGCACATCAGCTTCATCACCATCATATTCTACATCAATTGAGGTATCTTTGAACTTACCTTTGTTTTGCAGAAATTCATTAATCTCATCATCATCTTGGAAAACTTGCCAACATCTTTGATTATCCGGGACGGTAGGACGGTGCTTCACATGGATCTCGAACTTATTACTTGAGTTCATTGGGATCTTCAAATTACTTGCTGCCTTAGCAAGTGCATCTACAATTCCATTTTGAATGCGAGGAATACAAGTCAAGGTGTAATCTGAAAACAACTTCAAAATATCAAGGATAGCATTTCGGCAAGCACGCATCGGAGGATGCTTCGTTTGGTACTCTCCTTTCACTTGATTAATCACCAATTCAGAGTCGCCATAGACTGAAATTCTCTTAGCATTCAACTTTCTAATAATCTTTAGGCCAGCAATCAGAGCTTCATACTCAGCCTCATTGTTCGAACAATCAAATGCTAACTTGTAAGAACATACCCTTACATTGCTTGGTACCTTGTCTGGAGCGGAAAATGGACTGTGTACCCAAATACCAATTCCAGCACCATCACTACCCACTGCACCATCAAAATCCATGGTCCATAGGCCATTTTCATCATCTTCCAAGTGCTGAAATTGTGTAGGCGATTTTCATCATCTTCCAAGTGCTGAAATTGTGCTAGCTCTGTTTTTTCTGCTTGTTGTCCACTATCTTTAGCTGATTGCTCAACTGTGCTTTCTGGTTTTTGCCTTTCTTTCTGTAAAAATTCTCTGAATTTTTCGGTAATCTCTGGAATATATTCTGCTTGAACTAACTGACTATCTACATCATTGAAACTATCGGCAAACAAAACAAAAGACTCTAAATCTGTATGTACATAATTAATCGGGTGATTAACCGATTTCTCCTTACTTGTAATCATGTACTTCATTTTTTGTTCCCGATACAATTTTCTCATTTGGAAAAAAACAGGAATCGTTGAATAGGATAAATCTAGTTGTAATGTTCCTTTCAATTTGGCTCCCCAAGATCTGGAAAGTAGCATACCAAATCGAGGAGGAATGTCTGCCACAACAACATCCATCAAAACATTCTTCGTAGGAATCTAATCCAAACTTACAACCAAGTCTTTAATGAGCCCAATACATCTCACTCTGCTGGAATCAAATGAATAGAGATCATGGTACTTCCTTGTGATGTCTAAACAAAAATTCTCCATGATTGCCCTCGGCATAAGATTATGGGAAGCACCAGAATCAAACATGGCATTATGCAACACAAACTCATGCGATATGAGACTGATATAGAAAGGAGGGACATCGCTGTCCGGAGACTCACCATCTAAAGCTGGTCCAAAAATCAGTTCGGGTTGGTCATATTCAACATTCACCATATCAGACATTGGATCAAAATTCAAAATTTTAGAAACTTGACCCCTATAATTGCTGTTCCTCATTAGTTCTGTCAAAGGAATAGATACCTTCAATTTAGAAATTTCATTATCCAAACTAAAAGCTGAAACCTTTTCGATCTCTTTGGCTGGAACATCTCTCTTTTCAGCCTTCTCTTTCGATGCACTTGGCTGATTTGACTTTTCTGTTGATGATGACTTACTGGAAGCAATATCAACTATCTCTTTTGCCTTCTTTTATGTTACAGGTGAATCATTTTTAGGCGCTGAAACTTCCTTTCTCTTCTGAATTGGGTTGACAGGCACATCTCTGCTTCTAAGTGAATATTGCTTCTGCTAGGTGGACAAGGCGTTCATATAACCTCTCTGATACTCATCCGACTCTTCCTCAAGAGCTGCATCATTGGCCAAAATGAAATCTTCATCTCTCTGGACCGCTGAACTTTCTGTATACTCCTCATCTTCAGTTATATAAATGGGCAGATCATCAGGAGTAAAGAAGTGATTTTCTTCCTCCACTACATCATCTTCATAATCTGAATCCTGGCCAACAAAATTCTGCTGAAGAGGTGTCTTTACTTGCTGCTGAATTGCTGGTTCTTGTGCACGCTGCTCTCGTTGTTTAATCCGGAATTGTGGCTGCTGCTGACCACGAAAATTGGGATTTCGAATCTGTGGTTCGGGCTTATCAAGTGTGAGCCTTTAAATCATATTTTCCACCTTGTGGAGTACTTGATATGATGTAGAAGCTTCTTCCTTTATTGATACTTTCTTCTCGGCTCTCAATCTAGCTCTCTTATCATTCAAATTGGCATCAACACTCACGGAAATTTTCTGCATGTCCTCCAGAGTGGGCGGATCTCTGTCTCATAATGAATAAGCCATCTCCGAATCAAAACCATCCAAGAACTTAAGCAAAGCTGACTTTCTAGATGGCCTTAAATCATCAGGAATAAAAACACCATAAAAACTCAGAGCCACAAGGATCCCAACAAGTGCTGCAAAACCCTGGTCTTTCCTTAGCCAAAAATGCAGAAGTGATGTACAATGGAGTGCCAAACAATTCCCAAGTATCCAACCCTGAAAATGACTCAGAAAATACATAATATATACCATCCTAACCCCTTCCCATGCATCTAGGGGTCGAGCTCATCATTCTAGGAGCTGTTTGAACCAATTCTAAACTAGGAACTGAAATCTAGGCAATCAAACAACTTGCCTCTATATGGAAGGAAACTGATTCATTCATTTAATTTTCAATTTTTAGTGAATGAATCCTCTAGAACAAGTAAATAAGTGTCAAAATTACATCATGGTTACCAAATTACATCAATATAGATCAGTAATTACATCAAAAAGTGAAACTAGTCAAAACTGGCCGAATTCCTGAGCTGAAGAGTGAAAAATAAGCCAAAATCCTCTATGCGTCGCGCCCAAAATCTCTATGCATCGCGCCACTTTGAGCCTGTTTTTGAGGTACTTCCCGAAGTCCAAATTGAGCTCATGATAGCTCGTTGGAAAGCGCTGGATGTCCACTATCCAACACAAGTGGAATGTTTCAATTTGGAGTTAATTTTCCCTGTCAAAAATCAAATCTCCCAAGACTGGTTCCTGCTGGTGCAAAAAGTGGCAGAAAGGCCAATTTCAAGGTGTTTTTGGCCCTTTAGGCAGCCCAGAACTTGATGAAATGCTTCAGCCATTCCTGAAAATGCATAATTTATTATAAAAAACCCAAAAATATCAATTTTTCCTCCATAAGATGTCTCAATCATAAGCGTGCACCAAGTGGCGCGACGCGTCGAGCGGAAAAACCTGTTTTGTGACCAAAAATTTCAAAAATGACAAAATTTTCTCCAAATTCCTTGGAATTTGGACTGAAGGTCCCCCATCAGGTTCCATGCTCAGCCAACGAAGCTTCGGCCAATATTTGAAGTGGATCAGGCCTTCTCCACCGTTTCAGTTGTCTCCTTAGCCTTGCTTTCAGGATCTTCATGCGCGCTTTACAAACATGTGTGCGGGCCCAATAGTGGTTCTTCATATGTCTGAGCATGTCTTTGTCCCTATTGGCCTTCGCCAATAGCTTCTCAAGATGAATGTTGACTCTCTCAAGCCAAATTTTCTGCTCAAAAGGTGTCATGTCACCTTGTCTCTTCCGGGCCAATTCCTGATCTTCACAGATTTGCCGCAACTCTATGAGTGTCTGCTGATCCTCCAGTTGTTTATTCTGCTGCTCCAAGTAGTTTATAATCCACTAAGCTCTATGAAATTTCACGGTCAATGTGTCGATCTCAGCTTTCTGTTCCTAGATGGTCTCTCTCATCTTTGAGCTAGGAGAGCTCAAATCAACATCAATGAAATCAATGTCTTAGCCTCCTGAAGGGCCCTCATCCAGCATAGGCCTCTTGCCTTTGTCCTGAACCTGTACTTGTGCTGATGTTGAAGGCGAGACCCCTTCCATGCCAAGTGGATATAGTACTCGCGCTGCTGATGAAGGTAACGATACCCCTTCCACCCCGGGTGGAGATAGTACTCGTCGTGCTGCGGCAAACAAGGCTTTGGTGCCTCTCTGATAGGTAACACATACTGGAACACTGATAGGCTCTATCTCGGGGACCTCAAACTGATGTGAAGGCTCACCCTCATCATGAACAATCTCTGGAGGAGGCTGAGGGGCTGTAAAGAAGTCACGGGAAATGAACTCCTGCCATGCAATGCCCTGCAATCCGAGCTGATGTACTACAATGATCTTGATGAGCGCATAATGATAAATGCTATTATGCTGCTGCTCAGGAGTCTTCTTCTGCACAAGGGTAGTCATCCGATCTATGTTTCGACACATGAAATATGGAATACTCATCAGTCTAACTCTCGTGAAGTGCATCAAAAGTCTGATGTGGTAAGCATAAAGGCGTGAGAAGCGGCCTTCACAACTGAAGTATTGGATGATGAGTTTCATCAATGGCGCATAGGACTCCTTCAAAAACCGGAATGGGAATACCCTGCTGAGCTGCCTCAGATAGCCAGGCCTGATGTATAGCTCGTAATATGCTCTGTCCAGCTGTTGTCTCTTGTTCCACTCTTCACCTATGTTCGGTATCCCGGTTGCCTGAGAAATGGTTTCTGGTGTCAAGGTGAAGTTCAATCCAGCAAGGTTTACATGACCATCATGCAAATGTAGGACAAATAAGCGAACTAACTCCTGATGATGCTGAGTCTGAGAAATCATCTCACAATATTGAAAGCATGATTGTTGCTGAAAGCATGCCATTGCAAGCGGGCAGGTCTGCAATTGAGTCAAGGAAGTGGGCTCTTCTCTGACGTGCTTGCCAGTTTTATGCAGCCTTCTCGGTACATTAAGCTCTATGGTTGAGTCACTGTCTTGCTCATATTCTTGCTCATATGATGAATCTGTCTCTGTCATGATGCTGCAATGGTGTATGACAAGTGTAGGCTGATATATGTATGGTGAAAATAAGAGTTAAGTGTATGTTTAATGCCAAATGTCCCAAGTATGAAATGAGGGACTGTGAGGAAATATTATAGTGGGAAAAAGGACTTTCAAGTGAGGTTTAAGTGTGAGGACAGTCACTTTTTGGGGGACTTCAGGATTTGGGGATTTATAAGTGATGTGGAGAAAGGGATAAGTGTAGGGAATAAGAGGATTTGGGATAGTGAAATGGGAATGGAATGATATGAGTAGCTTAGGATGAAAGGGAATGGGGAAGAATATTGAAAATAGTGTAATAGTGGTGGGAAACACAAGGGAAAATGGAATGAGAGTGTTTTGGCACCAAAGTCAAGTTTTGACACCCAATTTCGAACCCTAGGAGCAGATTTTGATATGGATATAGGGTTATATTTTCACCATTTAAAATCTTGAATTCCTCCTTCCAAATAGCACCCAACAAGAGTTAAAATCAAATGGCAAGGGTGCACAACTTACTTGGATAAAAAAAAAAATTGAATCGTTTTGAAGAATTGAGAAGCAGTGATGAAATTTTGAGCTTGGAGGCTCAGTGCGCCACGCCGTGTGGGTGCGCCGCGTCGTGTGGGTGTGCCGCGCGCAAACCCAGTGCGCCATGCCATGTGGGTGCGCCACACCCATTGAAAATTATATAGTGAACTTCGGCTCTATGCACCGCGTGGCCTATGTGCGCTGTGCCTTCTCCCAATGCGACGCGCTGAATTCCAACACACAGTCGGCCCTCAAAAACACAGCTTCGTTCCTCCAACTTCAACTTGACTTCTCTCTTGGATTTTTTGATATCTCTTGATGTGCAAATGAATTGATAACTGTGGGAAAACCTTATATAGACATGGATTTGATTTTTGCTTCTCAAAAACCCATTTTTGTAATGTTTTGCTTTTGGCACTTTTTCACTTTTAATACAAATTCTGATTTCTAGTTTCCATCTAACTTTTTGACTGAAATGATGGCTCCTTTGTTGGTTTTTTGCAGGGATGGTGGCATGTCTTGGTAAAGGATGACCAGGGCTATGCCGGAAGAATCTGATAACTAAAAAAAAATTGAAAAAATATACATAGCATTTATTACAAAGTACAAAATGATGATTTTCTTCAAAACAGAGTTTTGAAGAAAAGTCATGATCAATCATAGTAACGATGAAATTTTGCGATGAAAACTTGTTTTGAACCTCCCTCTGGCCTACTGGCATTATTGAACACTTTGAGGACAAAAAATTTGCGGAATCCTAGACCTAATGACCAAAATGACTCTTTTTGACCAAGAGACCAAAACAGGACTGTAAATGGCTTTAAAATTGATTTTATGGATAGACCTAAGCCAGCAGGTATAAAGCACGAGGGGTATGAGTGACAAGGCCCCTCCATCAGATTATGGCATGCCCCTAACGGAATGCAGATGAATGAGCTGGATGAGACACCTAAACATGAAATGCAATAAGAGAAATGATCTCTAACGGAGGGATGACCAGACCGACTCTAACAGTACTTACTGGATCGAAAATGTTGGCAGCCATGGAACAAGAAATGTAGTTTATAAAGAAGAATATAAAGGCAACACATGACAGGAAAAAAAGTTATGTAGACTAGCACAGGGAATTTAAGGAGTTTCAAGTTGGGGAGAATGTGTATTTGTGCATCAATCCCAAGAAGATATCCTTGAGTATTTGATCATGTGCCAAGTTGAACCACAATATTGAGGGCATTTTGAGATCCTTGAGATGATTGAACCAGTGGCCTACAAACTTGCACTCCCTTTGACAGTGAAAGTTCATGATTTTTTTCATGTTTCATTACTTAAAACATATGTACATGATGTTGACCATGTTATTGATTGGTATTTATTAGAGGTGGAGAAAGAAGGATAATTTGAGCCGAAACCCCAGTGCATATTGCAGCGAAAACATCTTGAGCTCCAGGATAGAGAAATCGAGCATGTTAAAGTGTAGTGGAAGAACTTTGGGCCCAATGAAGCTTCATGGGAGATGGATGATAAGATTTGGGCTATGTATCCTTCATTATTTTCTGGTGAAGTAAAGTGAGTCATGTTATTTTGACATATTTATGTATGGTTTCTATTGGAAAGACCATAATGATTTGTGTTATAAAGCTCCAATAGGCGGTATGGTTGTCGTGTTGTCATGTTTGTCATGGTGGTTTTTCTTTTGAGCAGGATGTTGTTATAATTTTTGTAATGAGCTAAGTTATAGAGATCCACAGGCAATATTTTTTTAGCTTCCAACGGTTTTTCTAGTTGTATTGGTCACAGAACACCGACGACAGTGTTCTCCTAGGGGGGGGGCTGTAAAATCCCTGGGTTAAAATTTCATGTAATAAACGATAATAAAGGAAAAATAAGACCATGGTTAAGGGACATTTATTCCTAGCTGAATGTCGGGAAAAATATCCTAGTGGGAATCACTTGTTGTGTTTTATGGCTAAGGGGAAATTTAAAAAGGAAATGGCTAAGGCTTTGGAAAGGAAAAAAGGTATTTTTGGAATTTATTTATGAAAATAAAGGAAATTAGGAGAAAAGGGAGGTGAAAGGTCAGGTGTTGCATGTGAGGAGGAAAATGAAGGAAAATAATGGAAAATTGAAGAAATTAGAGTCCTCATTAATAAAAAGACCTTAGAGCATCATTTTGTAGTATTTTGTCAGTTCAATTTTGGAATTAGTCTCAGATAGGAGAAGAGAACCAAGAAGAGAAGGAAAGAAAGCAAGAAATGGAAGGGTAGGGAAATAAAAGGAAAACAAGGATAAAGAAAGGAAAAGTTGGATCAAGCAAATTCAATAGGAATACTTGCAAGTAACAAGTTGCATGAGTGATTTCCTAGCTGGTTTTGGCATGCATGGTATGTGCATGTTGGTATTTGGTTCTATTGCTCTCATTAGCATGGGTTTTGTTGGGTTGGACGGTAGATTTTAGCCTAGCCTTGCCATTTTAGGATAGCCATGGTGTGATGGGGTTGATTCTTGGTTTGAGCTTTAGATTGTCGAAAGATTTTGGATTCGAGTGAGGCGATCTCAGGAAAATTCCTAAATGCTTAGGAATCCCTTGACCAGTAATGACGGGACACATGGTAAAGCCTGAGGGTGGAGATGGGAAAATTCCTAAAGGTATTGGAGAGTAAATTTTGAGGCATCCAAGTTCGGTTCAGTTTTTTGATCTCGACACCGGTTTAGGTGAGATCACGTTATGGTGAGGGTGGAGGTGGTTTAACCTTTGGATTCCCTTGGTTGTGTTTGGATTGGTTTATCCCATGAAATCCCACATCCATGCTTGGAATATGGCATGAGGGTGATTGGATGAAAGGAATATTTGGTTCAACCAATCTATGGTCAGGTTGTACGTGGAAGTCCCAAACCTTGTTGGATTTTCCTATGTCTAATAAGAGCTAAGTTTCTCTTACTTTTGATAAGGAAATGCACTTGTTATTATGTGGCTTTAATGGTTTTTCTCTCATGGTTATTTATCTGGTTATGTGTTGATTATAAGAATGATTATATGACATATCTCAGTCATGTCTCTATTCATATTTTTATTTATAAATAAATGAATAACGAATGCATGACCTAATCGATTTTATAACAAATAATGTGAGAAGGAAGTGACCCTTCTGGTGAAACCTCACATATATTTTCAGTACCTTATGTTTTAAATTACATTCATGACATGTAGATTGCATATTTACCAAGTGTTTCACAGAATGTCAGTCCCAGTTGGGGAAGGTCAGGTTAAGTCCTGGTTTAAGTTTCTTATCAAAAGAATTGTATTCATGTATGTTATGAGTTTTGAAAGTTACATAGATTTTTTGGTAGAGGTTAAACCCCAACACTAGAAAATAGCCTTAAATATCGTAGTCACTGGGATAACATTGGCAGAAAAAGGCTACAGTCGCACTCATGAAGGCTCATGGGAGTGACTGGCGGTCTCAATTTCTTGGAGAGCTTGGAAAGGGAGTGATCGGGGCTCCATTTCAAAAAAAAAGTGAGTTGTCTCAGGGACATAGGTCCAGGAAGGGTGGGTCAACCCTTGGGGGCGTTGTGGCATCAGAAAGAGGTCATTAAGGTCTTAGGTTGTTGACTCCATTTCCTTAAGGTCATATAGGAGGTCGAGTCTTATCATAGTAGCCCCTCATCTCATGTTTACCCTGGGAAAGCTAGTGAAAGTTAGTAAATGTGTGGGGAGGCACGTTACACCATTGATCCAAATAAATCCCTTGGGCACACATGAAATACATCCCGCTCTAGAAGATTATATCATGACTAGAATTGTTTTCAAAGAAGAAGGTGAAACAACCTTTTTCATAGAAGGAGGAGAAGGTCTCCCCTTATATTAAGGGTTTCTAGTTTTTTTCGATCCATAAACAAATAGATTGAGGGGAGGACCACAAGCCCATAAACTTCTCCAAAAGGTCCATTTTTTCAAGTTAGAGGGCTCACAACCTATCATGGGCAACAAAAAACTCTACCTTCAGAATCTCATTGAGATTCTTAACAAATCGAGAAAGGGGGGGTTTTTGGAACTTAGGCCCATTGGTCACCAAGGAGTTAAATGTTGCAATATACTGATCCAAGGTAGTATTGGAGGACATACTATTCAAATTTTACCACTTGTCCTATTCGAACTACAACTGCTACAGAGAAATAAAAATATAACAGGACAAAAAATAGTGTGAATCGAGCGATCACCGACAAGGAGTAGAAGTGGTGAAAACCTACCTTACGAGCAAGCATAATCTAATTTCCCGAAGAGTATGTCGTGGGAAAGTAGAGACAACCCACAAATGACCGAGTTGACAAAGCGTATAGTCACTACAAAGAAATTCCATCTAAAGTTAATAAAAATGGATTCATCAAGAGACATGTGGTTTGGGTTCTCACGCTTACTTCAAACATCCTTTAATCTGTTGTATTAGTTATCAAATTATTATAGGGTTTATTTGATTTTGTATTATATTATAAATATTTAAGTATAAAAAATAAATAAATAGTGATTTAATTAAAGAGAGGCAATACCATAAACTCAAATGTGTTAAAGAGAAGAGAGAGAAAGTTTTACAATAGAATTCAAATTTTCAATAGAATGAAATTATTATATTTTCAAAAAGTAGAATAACTTGATTTTTTCTTCCATTTCAATAAAGTTTATCTTAGGTGGTTGGGAGGAATGATTGTTGTTGTACAACCGAAATAATATCTTATCCTTGCCTATGGGTTGGAGGCTAGGGTGCTTCGTTACATGAAAAAAAATAACTCAAAATTTTCCTCCAACATAATTTATATATTCCATTCCCACATATGCAAATAAAATTCATTTATGGATTTATTGATGTATGCTCAAAACTTAAAGAAAAATTGCCATGGAATCTTTTATAAGTTTCCAATAAAAAATTCCTTTATCTTGACTCCATTACATATATTCATACTAAATGAAATGGGGAGATACAAAAACCATTCAACTTTACCTTTCACTATTTACATATTCTTCCAATGTTAGAAAGGTGGATGGAAACTCAAATGTTATGGGGGATATTATATTTCATGTACAAATTTAATGTAAAAATATGATGTCAAAACAAATCACTAGCTTGGAAACTCATGAGGTAAAAAATTAATCATGAATGGATTTCGACCTATGGGATCTTCAATATATCATTTGATTGAATTATCGTTTTTGATTTATTGACTTTCAAACTTTTGATTATCATATTTTAATGATTTTTCAAGTTGAACAGTTTATTTCAAGAGTGGGGCAAATTTACCTTCATCTTTAAATGCTAATAAGACACATTGTTTATTGATTCATCGAGCATCTATCACAAGTTTATCAATGTCTTCAAGTAGTTTTTTGGCATAATCTATAGCACCCTTATGTTTTCCTTGCTGTGTTTCATATTTCTTTGGTCTGATATGTGTCTCTATGCTCCATAGGGGATATACTTTTTGTGGATTTGCTTCAATTTGGTTTGCCATAAAATATATTATATAAACACGCACAATTTTTTTGTTTTTGCCATGTATACAAGTCTTCAACTCCCTTATTCTAAAATAATTTAAACGTAAAAATATATTTAAACATTAAAATACCTTTAAACAAAATAACTTGGAGATTTAAGCCTTCCTCAAAAATTCATCATGCATAGGAGGTGAATTCATTTAGATTACATTTAGTAATTTTGTAATAATTGACTACTAGTTTGGCTATATTATAAATATTTATGTTTCATTTCTTCCATCATTTTAAGAGGTTTATTTATTTATTTATTTTCATGTGTTGTAACCATTCCATGGTTATTATCATAATTAAATGCATTCCTTCACGTTCACAACCATTGATTTAGTAGTTTCTATTACAATTTCATCCTTGCATGAACTCATTTTCTTATGTACCTATATCTTAACTAAAATTTTCTATTTATCGAAAAACAAGGTATCTAACATTATTGTTTGATCATTGTCAAATGCCTAGGGATTTTCACCAAGAAATGCCTTGAACCAAGATTGTGCTTTAACTAAGTTTGTAGATCCATTGATTAGTCTGATACTCATGTTTCTTTTTGGGCATAACTTGTCTTGAGATTGGATTCTACTTCTCGTTATAATTTAGCTACATTTTGTTCTATTGTTGAGTGACTTTTGCATAACCCATCCTCCCACATTTAGATGCTTTTACAAGCTTACTAGGGTAAACATGAGTTGATTTCTACTATGACGTGACCTCGACTTCAAAGTTATAGATATGGAAGTGGGGCATACAAATCGACAACTTACTGGCATCCCTCGGGGACTACAAATAACTCATGAGCCTGACAACCAACCTAGGTGATCAATCCCTGAGTTGGAACTATTTTTCACTAACTTAACACCCCAACCACACCCTTGATACACTGTGCATGTGGTTACGAGGCTATAACCACACCCATAAGCCTTTCTACGAGTGATTATGACCCAAAATCATCTGTTCTGTGCATGTGGTCGTGAGATCTATGCCACGTTCTTAGGATATCCTCCATACCACTCCCCAGAACTTCCCATAACTTTCCAAAATCATGACAATGATGATAAAAATGCTAAAAAATTAAAGCTTGAGAAAAATTTGGACTTATACATGCCTAGTGAATGATAGACATTTTTTCAAACATATGATAAACATATAAGCTACAGGTCATGAATGCATATCTGATCATAAACTTCTAAACTTCATTTGAGAATCACCAAGAAGTATCAATTCCCTCTCAAGCTAGTTGCAACAACAATTTTTATCCCATGCATTCATCAACCATTCAATAACTTATCAAATCATGATCAAGAGCCATAACTATATTACATCATAAAACCATGGATATAACTAGAATAGAAACTATGAAAAATAAACCATAAGATAACATAATGACTAGTACATGTGCTCATAAATCACAATAGGAAAAATAACTCATATTAACATATAAAAAATCCAACCAAGTCAGGGACTTCCACGTACCCCCCAACCATAGATTGGGTTGAACCAAATCTCTCTTTCAACCAATCATCCTCGTGCCATATTCCAAGCATGAAAGGAATTTTCCTATCTCTACCCACCGTACCCAAAGGAATTTTCCTATCTCTCTTTCACCGTACCCAAAGGAATTTTCCTATCTCTACCCACTTATCAAGGGCTTCCTGGAGAAAACCATCTCAATCCACAAACCTTGGGATTTTCCTAAGAGCACCTCAACTGGATCCAAAACCTTCCAGCAATCCAAAGCTCGAGCAAGAATGAATCCCATCACACCATGGTTATCCAAGAAATGGAAAGGCAAGGTTGAAACCACTATCAATCTAGGCAAAACCCATGCCAATGATAGCAAATGAACCAAATAATAAAATTCATGTACCATGCATTCACATTCAAACAAGGAAATTACACATGCAACATGTTACCTACAAAATCCTCATGTTGAAGTTGTTGATTCCACTTTCTCCTTGCGCTCCCTTGCTTCCCTTTCCTTTCCTTTTCCAATCCAAGTGAATGCTAGAGTGATACAAGAATGCTCTAAGTGTGCAAGAGTGAATGAGATCCAAAACTAAACTGGCAAAAAACTATGAATTGTTTCTCTGATGCCCTTTTATCATTAAAGTCCCCTTTTTCTTTCATTTTCCTTCATTTTCCTCTGATTTCCCTTGCATGAAAATTTGTGTATCTTCACCTTCCTTTTCTACTATTTTCCCTTATTTATCATAATTGAATCAAAATTAATGCCTCTTTGCCTTTTCCAATTTCCATAGCCATTATTAGACCACAAGTGATGCCCAATATAATGTTTTCCCACCATTCAACTTGGAATATGTGTCCCATGACCTAGGTCTTCTTTGATTTACATGGAAAATCAACCAGAGGCTATTAGAAACCCCTCCGCATTGGGGGAACATTGTCCTCGGTGTTCTAAGATGCTTATAACCAAAAAAAAAATTCTTATGGAGCTTTATAAACCTAGCTTGATGCAATATTTACAATGACTACTTCTGAGAAAAAACAACATACCACTTATGGAACTTTATAAACCCAACTTCTTGTTGTATTTATAATGATATACACATACATACCTATGCACATTTTATTCAAACAAAAAATAAACATATTGTTTATGGAGCTTTATAACCACAACTCAATACAACATTTACAATAATATACACATGTATACACATGCACATTTTATTTAACAATAAGGGAATCCAGAGGCTCACACTTCCACCCTCAAAGTAGTACCAGGGATTCACCTCCTTCCTAGGAAGTCTAGAACCCAATGCCAAAATCAAAGTCTGCTTGTACTATACAACATTTAAATCCCCGTGCACATTTCTCTCTCAGCGAACAATTACTGGTTCATTGTTCCAGGAAACACTCCCAATGTGCTTCTGATTCCATCTGGTAATGCTAATGACCAAAATAATTTTATTCCCTGACCTTCCCTTCTCTCTTCCCAATACCTCGGGCAATCCGGTCAACCCCTTTTGTGCAGTCACTCACCTTCCAAGTTCCTCAACATCCCCTTCTCGGGTGCTCCATCCCTTGGCAAGGTTTCCTCGCATCAGAAGGTCGAAAAGCTAAGGCATATCCCTACCTTACAACCATCATACTAGTCATATCATGATCATGGAAATCAATGGAAACTATTTGGTACTAATGTCCCACAATGGGCCTGTTCCTGAATTTATTTACCAACATATTGTTGCATGTTTCAATTGTTTTTCTATTGCTACTAATTCTCTTGTAGTGAACTCCAACCACCCAAATCGACATTTCCATGCTTTCCTATACCAAGCACATAGTTTCCATTAGAATTCAAAACGAATTGTACTAAATTCAAATCATACCTCATTGATAAATCGCCAATAAGGTACACTTTAAATTCTATTTACTTCCTATCACAACAAGTCAAAATAGCTCTTTGATCAAATCATCATATATAGAATCATATCATATCAAGTTAGCTCAAAACTCAACCATCATAAATCAAAATCTAAACTATTAGCTCAAAAATAAACCATCATAAATCAGAATCTAAACTATGTGCATAATTAAAAATTGAAATAAAGTATTGATACTTATCTTTCAAATGATTCTTTTCTTTTGCCATTATTCTTTTTCCTTTCCGTACATACACCGAAACGGTTTCCAAACCCAACTAGAACCCAATGCCTTCTATTCTCTTTGACCATATGCACACACTAGAATGGTTTCCAACCCGCCATTCACCCAATTCCTTCTCTTATCTTCTCGTGTAATGTAACAAGGGAATCTGGAGACTATACCACCTCCTCCCTCAATATCAACAACAAGGGCATCCAAAGACTATATAACCTCTACCCTCAATATAAACAACTCCCCAAGTTGTCCTAGGATCCAGGTACTAATATATAAATCCATAGCCTCTAGGGAACCTAAGTTGTTATAGGGCTCCAAGGATCTATCCCAACCCACAGCCTCCAAGGAACCCAAGTTGTTACATGATTCCCACCCAAAACCTCCAAGGAAGCCAAGATGTTATAGGGATCCAACCCACAGTCTCCAACGAACCCAAGTTATTACAAGGCTCCAAAGGTCTTGTACCAATCCACATCCTCTAAGGATCTTGAGAACCAATCCCCTTCACAACACATGCACATACACAGTGTATAATACAACACATACATGTACATATAATGTATCACAAAAAATACATGTCACAATTAAACGACTACAGTACACATGAAACAACACATGTACACAACACAACATGTACAACATGTACACAAAAACAATATTGTACGTCCAAATACCACACCGTCTATACCATGCGTTATTTCCTCTAGTGTCTTTGATCAGGAGCTCAGGACCAAGTGTTGTAAAATGGTCAAAAATGAAGGTGCTCAGAACTAGTTTGAACCTGAACGACCGGATAGAGCTCGTCTTCCTGATTTCGGCGCCGCGAACGGTTCAAAAAATGGTCTCCGTATGCAGAAGTTATTCAAGATTGAAGATTTCTCAATTTCCATAAAAAAATGCCAAATTTGACTTTGGAAAAATTTTTATTAAAAAAAGAATATTCCACAGAATATTCTGGGAATATTCCGTGGAATATTTCGTAGAATATTCTGGGGAATATTCCATTTGGCAGCCAATGGAAGGGCGCCACGTGGCTAGCCCGGAGGCCGCCACGTGGCCCCAAGACCAAATTTGAAATGGCGCATTTGCAAAAATTTATTTGGGCTCGACAGGATTCGAACCACCGACCGGTCGATTAATATCCGGACGACTTTACCGTTGGGCCATGCTTTGGTTCTTGTTTAAACTATGGTCCGCACTTATATTTGTTGCGTATGGATGTGAGGGCGGGGCCCGAAAGGGGGCCAGCCCCGAAGGGCCAGCCCCCTTCCCATAGAACCCGCGGCGGGAACCAGTACCCAGTTCATCGGCGCGCTTAATCGGGCGGAATTCAAAACATTGGTTAACGACTTTGGTTAACGTTATATAGTGGGTTTTTAATACACAAATGTTTGTATTTATGTAACAACCGTTTGCAATGACCGCGTTTCATGTGAACGCAATGGGACAACACATAACATTAATTGCCCACGTTTAACCGCGCAGTTGAAATGGCGGCCTCCGCCCTTATTTTGGCGCCTTCCCCTCAATTGGCGGCCTTATCCACTGTTTCTCCACATTTAGTGGAGGTTGTTTAGGTGAAACTGGCAGTTTAGTAATTGTGCCATAACTTCTGCTAGGAGAGGCCTTTGAAGACGAATTTTTTTTTGATTTTGGGTGTAGAGAGCATTCTGGAGCTGTTGGAGGTGTCTACAGAGCCATCAGGGCATTCTATCTGCGAATTTTACAGCGCTTTTGACAGTGGAGCCATCAGAGCTAAAGGGAAAGATTGCTGCATTGGGCTACCTTCCTCCAATGGAGGTGAATTTGTAGTCTATTTATACTGATTTGGATCTTTTGAGTCTGTTTTAGCAGTCTATTTTCTCATTAGAGGAGTTTATATAGATGTAATCTCATTTGAAACCTTTAATAAAAAGAGGACTGAGCCTAATTAGAGGCTTTTGGACCAGCGGAGGTAGCCCAAGAGAGGGGTGAACCGCTTAAACAAATATCTGCTGTTCATCTGTGTATTTTGGCTGTTTATTTCCAGATTCTGATAGTTTAAACAGTAAAATTTCATGAGCATGCTTTTCCAAAACAAGTTTATACAGTAATCAAAACTTGTTATTTTAACATCAAACCTCTACACACCAATTGCAGAACATATGCTCTTGCTTATTCACACTTAAAACAGATCAATGAACACTTTGAATTTCAGAATTAAATACTTTCATTGATTTTGATATTTGTGTTTACATATTATTTCCCTAGACAGAGTCTGTAGAGGGCCAGGTAGCCTCTAGAACTCATCCTCTCTTTAGAGGTGACATGTCCAGTGAATGCCCCTACAGTCCATCTCTGTATGGGAAATAGTTTATTCTCACATTATCAAGAGGTCACTTGGAGTTATAGCTCAATTTAAAATTATGAGTATTTGCACTCATTTTCTTAAATGAAAATGGATACCTTGCACCCTTAAACAAGTACATTCCATTTTCAGATCAGATGGTATCAGAGTAGGTTGCAAAGTTGGTTTGCTTGACTGACATCACTAGCTTGATTGTGTAGCTTGAAAGGTGTCTTAAGCAGTGTTGAAGATTGACTGCTTTATTATTCTGCAAACTACTTGTTGTTTGAGTTTGCTAAAGCTCTTTTGTTCATTTTTATAATGACAACTTTCATAAGTGAGTTCTCAAAATCGTCCTCCTTCACAAGATTTTTTGATGAAGGCTTGAAGCAAGAATTTTTCATCATGATGAATATGGTGAAAGAAATGTATGAGGATGAAAGAAAGAGCTCTAGACTTCAAGAGCAGTTGAATTCCATGAGGGAAGAGAAGCAGTTGCTTTCTGACCAATTGCAGGAAATGGAAGGCCAACTTCGTATTGCAAACATGAAGCTGGAAAAGATGCATGAGTTGGAGACACTGTTATCACTCAGGTTTTCCTAGAAGTTGTGTAAGAGGAAAGTATACCCGAGGTAACCACAAACCAATCTTTTAGATTCGTATTGCAAACATGAAGCTGGAAAGGATGCATGAGTTGGAGACACAACTCCTTGTTTCCAAAGAAGCCTTAGCCAAGTATCAGCTTGAAGAAGAGGTAAACAATTCTAGTTTGTCTTCAATTTCTTATAAGAATGTTTATGCTGGTTCTTTTGAGAAACATACCAAAGGCATAGGGTCCAAGTTGATGTCCAAAATGGGATATGAAGGAAAAGGATTGGGAAAACATGCACATGGTATAGTTGAGCCAATAATGGTTGAGGTAAGGCCTAAGAATTTGGGTCTTGGCTATGGACAATCTTATGGAGAAAGTTCCAAAGCAGCCATGAAGGAAGAAGGTGTGCATCAGCATGCACTTGAACAAGGGAGTGGTGAAAGCTCTAAAACCATTGATGGGATTGATAGTGTTCCAAAGGGAGCTTATTCTTCTTTTGATTCACCTCCTCATGAAGGTAATGAAGGTGAAAGAGAAAGGTATAAATCTGATTTCAATCATATTTCCTTTGATCATGTAAAGCATGGAAAATTTCCACACAAGCATGGGAAAATAATTGCATGTTCTTTTTGTGGTTTGTTTAACCATAGTGTTTCTAGATGTTGGAAAAGAATGGCAACATACAAGAAACTTTTGAAGGAAAGGAGGCAAGAAGCCAAAGTTCCAATGAAAAATGCAAATCATGCGGTCAAGAAGATGAACATGTGTTTCACTTATTGCCATAAGCAAGGACATACTGTTGAAAGGTGTTGGACTCTGAATCCAACAATGCTTCCACAAAAGTTGAAGAAGTGGGAGAAAGAGTATGGCAAGAATGGGAAGGAAGTTTCCATCATTGATATGTGTCAAGATGATACACATGCTGATATTGATGTGCAGTTAAAGGAATCACCTTTGAAATGGATTGGTAAGAAATGGTTAGAATTCTTATCCAATTAAAGTTGCATGTCTTTTGATTGAATGCATTTTCTTTGTTAAAGGAATGCAAGTTGCACGATGGAAAAGTTGAGTAGGAGACTCATTCTATCGTAATGAAAGTTATTTTCATTTCAGCTTTGAAAGTACATGTACATGTGATTGAGGATCTTGTACTTATGATTGTACTTAAGAGAAAGTTGAAGGATAAACTGCATGCATGAGAATGAGATGCATGAGCACAAGGATCATGATGATTTCCTTGTATTTTTAAACATGTATGTGTGATTAACTTGAAGGGTTGATTACTTTGTTTTTAACCATGCATGTAATGTAATATTGACTTGGAAAAAGTTAATTTGATCTCCAAGATTGTAAACAGGAGAAATGATGAGTGTTTCATCTTTGTAAAAGCCTTTTCATTTGGGAGGCAGTTCTTCTTCTGGAATGGAGGTGCCTTGGATGGGCATCGTGACAGTTGGCAAGCCCACATGTTCAGGGGAATATTTCAGCTCATATATCAGCAAGTTTCATTGCTGGTTCCTGTAATTTCAGATTTGTCTGGCGAAAGAACTTGGTCGGGATTCGACAAGTACTTGGCGTATGCAGCAAAAAGTCGCCATGACGACAGTGAGCAAGGCAGGACATTTTTGGCATTAGTATGCTCTTTTGGCTGACTGGAAGAGGATATTTCTGTTCCTCAAGTGCTGTACAGTTCAGATCAGAGATTCAGTAAGCTTTTGGGGACCAAAAGCCTTCTCATTTGGGAGGTGTGATCAGGAGCTCAGGACCAAGTGTTGTAAAATGGTCAAAAATGAAGGTGCTCAGAACTGGTTTGAACCTGAACGACCGGATAGATCTCGTCTTCCTGATTCCGGCGCCGTGAACGGTTCGAAAAATGGTCTCCGTATGCAAAAGTTATTCAAGTTTGAAGTTTTGTCAATTTCATTAAAAAAAAATGGCAAAACTGACTTTGGGAAAATTTTTATTAAAAAAAGAATATTCCACAGAATATTCTGGGAATATTCCGTGGAATATTCCACAGAATATTCTGAGGAATATTCCATTTGAAGCCAATCAAAAGGCGCCACGTGGCTAGCCTGGAGGCCGCCACGTGGGCCCCAAAGTCAAGTTGAAATGGCGCATTTCAAAAATTTTATGGGTCGGCCGGATTCGATCGCAGGACCGGTCAAGTAATATCCGAACGACTTTACCGTTGGGCCATGCGTTGGTTCTTGTTTAAACCATGGTCCGCATTTATATTTGTTCGGAAGGTTGGTGTGGGCGGGGCCCGAAAGGGGGCCAGCCCCTAAGGGCCAGCCCCCTCACCATATAACCCGCGGCGGGAACCACAGCCCAAGCCCTTGGCGCGCAGTTCGGGCGGCATTCAAAAAAACTTTGGTTACGTGGGTTTTTAAATGTTAAACATTTGTTATGTATTGTGTTATGGTTTAATTAAAAACCGTTTAACATTTATTTCAAACCGTTTTAACATCCGCCATGTGAACGCGGATCACATGAAATTTATTGCCAACGTCTAACTGTGCGGGTGAATTGGCGGAGTCCGCCCTTCTATTTTGGCGCCATCTGCTTATTTGGCAGTCTTATCTCCAGTCTTTCCACATTTAGTGGAGATTTTTTAGCCCAAACTGGCAGTTCAGTAAAGTGGGCATAACTTCTGCTAGGAGAGGCCTTTGAAGACGATTTTTTTTTTGATTTTGGGTGTAGAGAGCATTCTGGAGCTGTTGGAGGTGTCTGCAGAGCCATCAGGGCATTCTATCTGCGAATTTTACAGCGCTTTTGATAGAGAAGCCATCAGGGCCAAGGGGAAAGATTGCTGTATTGGGCTACCTTCCTCCAATGGAGGTGAATTTGTAGTCTATTTATACTGATTTGGATATTATGAGTCTGTTTTAGCAGTCTATTTTCTCATTTGAGGAGTTTATACAGATGTAATTTCATTTGAAGCATTTAATCAAAAGAGGACTGAGCTTAATTAGAGGCTTTTGGACCAGCGGAGGTAGCCCAAGAGAGGGGTGAACCGCTTAAACAAATATCTGCTGTTCATCTGTGTGTTTTGGCTGTTTATTTCCAGATTCTGATAGTTTAAACAGTAAAATTTCATAAGCATGCTTTTCCAAAACAAGTTTATACAGTAATCAAAACTTGTTGTTTTAACTTCAAACCTCTACACACCAATTGCAGAACATATACTCTTGCTTATTCACATTTAAAACAGATCAATGAACACTTTGAATTCAGAAACAAAAGACTTTCATTGATCTTGTTATTTGTAAAGCATATTATTTCCCTAGACAGAACCAGAGGGCTGTAGCTCTCTGAACTCATCCTCTCTTTAGAGGTGACATGTCCAAAGGAATGCCCCTACACCATCTCTCAGAGGGAAATAGTTTATTCTCACATTATCAAGAGGTCACTTGGAGTTATAGCTCAATTTAAAATTATGAGTATTTGCACTCATTTTCTTAAATGAAAATGGATACCTTGCACCCTTAAACAAGTACATTCCATTTTCGATCACTCTATGGTTATATGAGAAATAATATGATCGGGGGTTTTATATGCAAAGGCTAATCGTAATCGGAGTTTTGTAATGGTTCAAAGACATGCACCCTTGGATATTTGCGATGCGATTAGCGCCGACAAGATTTGGCATTTGGTTTTGACACATGGGCATGTGGGGGGAAGTGGTTTAAGACTTAGCCCAAGGGGCTTAGGTCCATAGCAATAAAACTTTGTTTTTTATGAAAAATTTCAAGGTTTTAAAAGGATTTGGGGGTTTCGGCACATCTCAAAAAGAAGTTTTAAACCATGTCAGGAGGATTTTCACGAATGGAGGGAGAAACTTATGAAAATTAGGGAAATAATATGGAGAAAAGGGGGAGTAAATGAAGGTTAGTTATGAGTGGGAGAAAGGGGAAAAATGATGGTTTCTACAACAGTTTCTTACAGGAAATCAGTAGAATTAATAGGAACAGTAATGAGGATTTTGGACAGAGGCATGAGGCCTACAAGGAGTCTTCAAGAGCCAACAAATTTTCAGTGATAAAATTTGTTCCTTGGAGGCTCAAAAAGTCTTAGCCACCTTTTGGTATAACAAAATATTATAGGTGGCTAACAGTGGCTCCACTTGGGGATGGTGCCTTCTTGAAGGCATCAAGAACTTCAGACTTGCATCTTCTGGGAGGTTGATTAGCTGCCTCATCCATCGGGCTACCTTCCTGTGATTTGAATGATCTTCTCTAAAAACATATTTGGCAGCCATGAAAACGAGGGACCTTCATCAACAAGCTTTCTACCTACCCAATCCTACAGATCTAACATTTTTTCTTCTTAGAGTGCACTTGGATTGGCAAACTCTCTTACAACATTTTATTCTTTTGAAAGCATAAAAACTAATCTAGTTCTACTCCTTATTTCTCCCCGAACTCAGATTAAATAGTTGAGCTCAGATGTTTCTCTACCTAATCTACTGTCTTGTTGGGATTAAGCTGTCCAACAAACTCTCATTCTCTAAATTCCATAACAGAAATTTAAAAACAGCCAAGTCAAGATTAAGTTGTTTGACTTGCTGTGATCTATGGCATAAAAACAAGCTACACATAGATTATTATTTGCAGAAAATTAAAATCAAAATGGAAGGCTTAAGATCTGAAAGTTTCTCATTATGGCCTTCTTTTTCTTTACAGCTCTGTTTTTAATTTTGTTTTGAGCTGTCTCTTCCTTGATATCTGATTCAGATTTTGGGCAAATTAGAACCAGTTTTTCTCTTTTATGACTCAGAAAAATAAAACAGTTTTGAGTCATCTCTCTTTGGAAACTTTGGTTCAGATTTTGAGTTTGTTTGAACCTTAATTTCTATCCTAATCTATCTACTGATGAGCCAAGATTAAACAGTTTGGCAAATCAAATTCGCTACCCTATCAGCAGAAAATTTAAAACTAATTAGTCAAGATTAGGCTGTTTGACTAACTAGAAGTGTGATAATCAGGAGTGGCATTTAAGCTTGCACACTTTCAGATTTGTTTCTCTTTTTTGGCATGGGGCTCTGCCTTTCTTGTTTTCAATTTGCCCTCTTTTCTTTCTTTTTATTGTTTTTTTCATTTTTTATTTTTGTAACTTTGAATGCAATGATTAGACTATGATATTTACAATGGTAAAACAAAAATTCTTTGAAACTTAAGATTCTTGGCAGAAGTAATGCTTGAGCATCCTACCATTGACAAGACCTCCATATAGGTCTTCTCCATTCAATTCTTTCAAGAAAAATGTATTATGACCCCTCTCAGCGTGAATAATATATGGCCCTTTCCATAAGTTCTCAAACTTGCCATGTTTCCCCTTTTCTTCTCTCCTTGAATCCCATTTAAGAACAACACTTCCAACCTGGAAGTTGTTTGCCTTAGTCCTTTTATCAAATTGCTTCTTCATCTTTTCCTGGAATAACTGTGTTCTTTCATAAACTTCTTCTCGGGTCTGCTGCAAATGAATTGTTTGGTTGACCCTCCTCTGCATATCATTTTCTTCAACCTGTACTTCTTGAAGGAGCTTCATGACTGGAACTCCTAATGAGGTAGGGAAGACTGCATCCATGCCATAAACTAACTGATAGGGGGACATATTTATTGATTTCTTTGTGGTTAATCTATCAGCCCATAAGGCATGGACCAGCTTGCTGTGCCATGATTTTTGATTTTCTTCCAACAAATTTTTAATGATATTAATGAGACTCTTGTTGGAGGATTTAGCTAATCCATTCCCTTGGGGATAATAAGCAATGGAATGGCCCAAGGTTATATGGTATTTGTGACAGAAATCAACCATCTTTTTAGATTTGAAAGCAGCAGCATTGTCTGTTATGATTTTTCTGGGACAACCAAATCTGGATAGGATATGGGTTTCAAGAAACTTGATAATGACAGAGTTATTAGCATTCCTGGTAGGTATAGCTTCTATCCATTTGGTGAAGAATTCAGTGGCTGTGAGGATCCACTTATGTTGAGCTGAGGAAGATGGGTGAATTTCTCCAATGAAGTCCAGCCCCCATTGCTGAAAAGGTGCCTCAACTCTGATAGGATGTAGGGGTAAGGGAAGGAGCTTTCTCTTGCCATCAAAGATTTGACACTTATGGCAAGACATGACCAGTTTCTGAGTGTCTGAAAAAAGGGTAGGCCAATAGTAACCTGATCTGAGAATTTTATTTGCTGTGGCTTTCCAGTAGAGGTGTCCTCCACATTCACCATCATGCAACTCATGCATGATTTTTCCTGCATCATCTTCAAGAAAACATTTAAGCAAGATTCCAACAACATTTTTCCAATATAATACTCCATCTAATATGCAAAAATTCAAAGCCTTTTGTTTCAAGAATCTGGCTTTAGTCTTAATCAAAGAAGGAGGGGTATTTAAATATAAAAGCACATAAACAATGTCAGCATACCAAGGAGAATTTAGAAATGTTTCTTCAATAAAAGGAGCATCAGACTCTATTTCTTCCAACACATCTACCATATTCATGTCTAGTGCTTGGAAGTTAGACTCAGCCATAAGTTTTGCTAGTCCTTGCCCTTTTACTAGTTTGGTGGGCCTAATTTCTAAGTCATATTCAAGAATAGTTGCAATCCATTTTCCCCTTTTACCATCAGGGTCCTGACTTAGAATATTCTTGACAACAGTATGTGGAACAAAAGCAATTATGTGAGAGTGTAAAATATAGACTCTAAAGTCCTTTAATGCTTTCACTAATGCTAAGGCTTGTTTCTCCATGATAGTATATTTGAGAGGAGCATCTCTTAAGGCCCTACTAAAGAAATATATTGGTTGTTCTTGCCCTAAATCATTCTTTTGAAGTAAAACTGAAGCTATTGTATGGTCAGATGCAAAAGAAAAAACGTAAAAATCTTTGGTGAAATCTGGGCTAATCAGGATTGGTGTTTGGGTAAGAGCCTGCTTGACCAGTTCAAATGATTGTTTAGCTGGTAAAGTCCATTTGACACCCACATCTTTCTTGAGCATGTTTGTAATGTTCTTTAATAGCTCAGCAAGGTTGGGAATAAACCTTCTCAAAAAATTTATCTTTCCAATGAAAGATTGCAATTCTTTGAGGCTTCTAGGATGGCTGATTTGCAATATGCCATCTATCCTTGTAGGGTCTATTTTGATTCCCTTTTCTGAAATTATGTGACCAAGGAGTTTCCTTTCTTGGAGACCAAAGAGGGTCTTCTTGGGATTTAGTGATAAGCCAAATTTCCTACATTTCTCAAAAACCTTTCTTAGGTGGATCAAATGCTCTTCATCAGTTTTTGAGAAAACCGTTATGTCATCAAGGTAAATAATTATAAAATAGCCAATATCTTCAGAGAAGGCTATGTCCATGCCCCTTTGGAAAGTGGCCCCTGCATTCATTAATCCGAAAGGCATTTTGACATACATAAAGGTGCCCCAAGGTGTGGTAAAAGCGGTTTTGATTTGATCACTTGGGAACACTAACACCTGATTGTAACCTGAGAACCCATCTAATAGGGATATTCTTCTTGACCCAACTACCCTTTGAAGTATATGGTCCATTTTGGGCAAGGGGTAGCTTTCTTTTAAAGAGGCTCTGTTTAAATTTCTGAAGTCAATACAGAGCCTAATCTCCCCTGTTTTCTTTCTAACAGAAACTAAGTTTGATACCCATTCTAAAAATCTAATGGGTACTATGATCCCAGCATTATACATTTTCTTAATTTCTACCTTAACCAAAGGTAGTAAAAGAGGATTTATTCTCCTTAGTTTTTGCTTGAAAGGCTTTTGATTTTCCTTCAAGGGGATTTTATGCTGGATGATGCTGGTATCATATGATTTCAAGTCTTTGTATTCCCAGGCAAACACGTCTCTAAATTCTTTGAAAAGCTCTATGTATTGCGATTTTATGTGGGCCGGGAGGGTGCTGGATAGTTTGATCATCCTGGGTTCTGCTAGACTGCCAATGTTATGTTCTTCTACATTTGTTTCCACAGGTTCCATTCTTGGTTCTTTAGCTACATCGTTGAGATCGAATAGGTGTTCTAAAGGTGTGAGACCTCTTAGGATCTTATCATTTTTTCATTGTAAGACTTCCAAGTCTTCTTGATCTTCATTGTTCACTACCTCTGCTTCAAATGGATTTTCGCAATGATTTATATTAGCAGGATACGTTATTTCAGCCTCTGGGATTTGTTCAATATACAAACAATTTTCTTCATGGCTAGTGTATGATGTTGGTATGCTGAAATCATTCTCTAATTTCAAGAAATCATCTATGTGTTTGTCGGATTCAAACACCTGCCAATGATCTTCGTTATCAGGCACAACAGGTCTGTATTTCACCTTTATACTGAGTTTTTCATTTATCTCGGGTACCTGGCAATTGCTGGCAGCGAAGGCAAGTTCATTCGCTAGATGATTGAGTGCTCTGGGGATAAAAATGAGTTCATATTTTTCGAAAGTTTTTAGTAGGTCGAGGGTAGCGTTTCGATATTCCCTAAGTCTTGGATTTTTGGCTGAGTATTCTCCTTTGATTTGTTTGATGATAAGTTCAGAATCCCCCAAAATAGATATTCTTTGGGCTTCTAATCCTTTAAGCAATTGTAAACCTAGGAGAAGTGCTTCATACTCGGCAATATTGTTATTGCATGGGAAATCTAATTTGTATGAAAAACTTTGATTTGTGTTTTGAATCCAGACACCCGCCCCGGCACTAGTTTTATTACAGGATCCATCGAAATTCACTGTCCAAAGTATATTTGACTCATTCTCATTTTCATTTTGTTGTTGCTGTTGATTGTCAATGTTTTGAAGTTGATTCGAGGTAAGATTGGTGTGTTTTGGTGAACTGATTGGGTCCATGTTTTCTTTATCTTGTTGAGTAATTTCATCTTTGTTACACAAGATAAAGGAATCTAAACTTGATTGAATAGAATAGATTGGAGTGTTGTTTGGCCTGTCCATGTTACTCACCATGTATTTCATGTGTGATTCTCTGTATAGTCTTCTGTTTTGGTTAAAAACATGGATGGTGGCATAAGACATATCCATTTGAAGGCTTCCCTGAAGTTTGGCTCCCCATGATCTTGATAAGAGCATGCCATACCTAGGGGGAATGTCAGCTACAACTACATCCATTACTAGATTCTTGGCGGGGATCTGAGCTAAGTTAACACATAAATATTTGATTAAACCCAAACATTTGACTCTACTTGAGTCAAAAGAATACAAATCTTTGTATGGTTTAGTAATCTCTAAGCCTAGACTTTCCATTACTACTTTGGGCATTAGATTGTGTGAAGCTCCAGAATCTAACATGGCGTTATGTAAAATTTTATCATGTATGTTTAAGCTGACATAGAAGGGAGGGACTGGTCTTTCTTGATATTTTCCTTCAACCTCTGGTCCAAACAAGAGCTCAGGTTTGTCATCTGTCAAGTTTAAGGTGCCAGTATCATTTCCTAAGTTTAAGGCTTTCAACACTTGGTTTTTGTACACTTCTTGGGTTACTAGTTCAGCTAGGGGGATGGTAATTTTTATCTTAGCAATCTCTCCCTCAAGGCTGAAAGGAATAATTGACTTGTTAATATTTACATCTGTTTTTCAATTGAATTCTTTTCAGCAGCTCTGATTTGCTGAACCTTTCCTGAACTAGTGATAGGAATAGTTTTACTAGGACCACTAGCCGAAGTGCTAGGGGTGCTTTGTTCAACATTTGGCTGGATTCCCTTGTCTTTATTTAAATCTGGTTTTTTGGCCGAAATGTTGGTTTTTTCTGCTGTCTTCTTGGGCTAGTTTTCTGCGTTTTTCTTGACAGCAGTGCTAGTATTCTTATCTTTTGAATTATCTATACTTCCCTTGCTCCTAAGGTCATACTGCTTGTGTATCTCCATGATTGCATTTTCAAAACCCAATCTATAGTCATCAGAATCTTCATAGGTGTTTGTATTTTTATCATTAGAGAAGAAACCTTGTTCTTCCTCAGTGAGGAAAACATCATCCCCACTGTCTGATCCAATCAAGTTTACATGTGATTCTTCCAACCTTTCCAGCTCCCTGTCTTCCTCATATTGATCTACGTAGTTCTGTTGAAAGGGAGGCCTAATTTGCGGGTCACTTTCCTTTTGCTTATCTTGATTGTTATCTCTTCTATAATTCTGATTTCTATTTCGTTTTGATTGTTTTGAAGTGCAGTCTGGTTTTGATTTGCTTGTGCTTTCTTAATTATGTTCATCTCTTTCATCATTTCTTCCAACATTCTCTCCATTTTTGAGCTTGAAGTAGAGGGAGGGGATTCCTCTCTAAAAGATACTCTCTTCTCAGTTTTCATTCTTGCTCTCTTTTCTATTAAGTTGACTTCCACAGAAAGAGCACCCCTTTGCATATCTTCAAGAGTTGCAAAATCTCTTTCTCTTAGTGAATAAGTCATGTCTGAGTCAAAACCTTCAGGAAATTTGTTCAAGGCTGAGCCTTGTGGAGGTTTTAGTTCTGGAGAGAGTGCATTATACACACTGTTAAATCTAGTACAATATGCTTGTACACTTTCCCCAGGATTCCTATGAAGATTGTTGTAATCAAAAAGAACTTGGAGAGGATTCTTCTTCACTTCCCATTTGTTCAGGAAAGTTTGATGAAAGGCCTCAAGATCATTTATAGTACGGGGGGCCAAACCTTTAAACCATTTTCTTACTTCTCCCCCTAAGCTCTGAGCAAATAATCTAAGTTTGACAGAATCATCATCAATTTCATTTCGGTCAAAATAGTCATTCATCTTATCCACATGTTATGATGCAGTTGTAGCATTATTAGCATCATACAATGGAATCTTGGACTGGTAGTCCTATGGGAGATTGACTAATGGTGCGGGAAGAACTAGGGGAGCATACCATGCCCATGGTGTTTGGTCTCAGTCTAGTCTCCTAAACTAAGCTCATTTAATTGTCAACCAGGATTTGTAAACTGCTGAAGTGAAGTGTACTGTATGTACCTAGGTGCTTGTTTCCTAATGCGTTGTGTGTAGTGTTTTGTGATGTTTTTGGTCTTTTATGATGCTTTATGATGTTTTTGGTCTTTTGGTGGTTTTATGTTTACAAGGAAAATGCCTAGAAAGCTAATGGAAAGGAGCTGGCGATCAAAATAGAGTTAAGCTTAATTGATGGAATGTCAAATGGCAAATGCAATTGGAAACACTGAAGTAGAATCAAATCTAAACTATGACAAAGTAAAAGCAAAGCTTGATAATGACTTTTAAGCAAATGATTCAAAACACAAATTAAACTTGAGAAATGATCACTAAGTATGCAAATCCTCTAACTAATCAATTAAACAACTAACTTACAATGATGCAACATTTTGTCCTTGATTAGAGATTTGAAACATATTTAGAGGAAAACATTGTTATCATCATAAGATCTTCTATTCTAGAACTAGTTCCTATCTCTATTCTGCAATTCAATTGAATGTCACAAAACCTTTACTCAAAATTTATTGATTTCTTTTCAAAGTAGGCTTTTGAGGGAGGACTCTGTTTATGAAATGATAAGGAAATTGCAGAGATACTTTAGGCCTTATAGTGATGTTGTCTTCTGTTCATATGGTTATGGATCATTTCATAAATGTATATCGCCTTGTTAATCCTAACAACCGCAATCTATCATGCTGGATGACAATCTGAATGGGAAGTGCAAGTGCAATGAGTTAATCTAAAAATGAACTTAAGATGCCACTAATCTAGAACAATGTTGAACTACAAGTCATCATCAAACTCAAAACAAGGTAACTGAACATGAGTTAAGTGCAATTAAACTCCGGAGTATCCTAACTATGCTATCATGCATTATTCTATGAAGTTACACAATCTGCTTGTCCATCATTAGTGATATTTTGGAAGAGTTCCTTCTTTTGGAAGAGGTATTAGAACAATTATGACTGTGTAATTGAATGCAAATGCAAGCAAAAGACTGAAAGCAATGAAAAACTAAGATATCATATCCATATCCTACTCGTCATTATGATGTTTTGGACAAGCGTTTAAGAGCAAGAACATAGATGATACTTAGTGCAAACACACAACTAAATCACTCATTATCACGGTCATGTCTTGAACTTCTTAAGAATTTCTTGGAAGAGTTTCTTCTTGTGGAAGAGTGATTAGAACAAGTGTAACTGTGATAGTGAACAACAAAACTACAACTAAATCCTACAGTACTATAGCCATTCATCATTCATCATTATAATCTTTTGGAAGAATTTCTTCTTGTGGAAGAATTAGAATGAATATAACTACAGTAGCTAATTAAAACAACTATTAATTCAAATTCAAAATGTAAAGGCAGCTAGAAGACTTATCTAATTTACGCAAAATAAATCCGTGCAAGAGGCAGGGGCCCTCTACCACCTGACGGAATTCAACTCCAAATTAAATCACACTTCAAAACAACACGGTCTGCTCCATTAAAGATGAAATAGTTTGAACATAACACTCTGCGTCTTCAGAAATGTAGCACAGAGTCTAAACAAAATCTAGCATCAAATCTAACATAAAATCTAACATAGCTCTCGGTTTCCCAAGTGTTTATAAAGCAAATGCACATAACAAGACTTGCAACAATTCAAGAACACTGTCTTTCCTTATCGGAATCACATTAGGACTCTTTAAGTGGCTACGTGAAGAGGAAAAATACATCTGGACTGAGACAGTCCTAATAGAAGTCTGCTTTCCTAAATGTGTTCCCACGTTCCAAAACCGTACCCAGAATTCGTTTCTTCCTCCATGATGAGCAACGAACCATGTAGACATGACGTGGATCATGCCCATATGCGATTTTTCTCAAGAGGCCACCTGGAACATACTCAAACGTGAAGGCAACTGCAGAATCGCCGATTAGCTACGGAATGTCTGCATTCTGCAGCTAGTTCCGGTCAAAATTCTTTACAATGGCAAAAATCACAAAATTTAGCAAGTCAGTCATGTAAATCATTCTAGAAGTAATTTTAACTATATTCATTGATCAATTGGGTCTAGGATAGCAATGGACAAAGGAAAATGAGGTAAAATGAGGTGAAAGAAAGCACAATTTTGAGGCTCAACATACCCCCACTGCTGTCTCTTTGCATGTCCTCATGCAAATTATCCTATGAACTCAGAGGCTTCTGCAAGGACATCTAATCCTCTCCTTCTCCTTTGTCTGGAAGCTAGAGGTCTTCTGGGTTTCCTGATAACAAGTTTGAACCTTAGGTTGGTGAGTGCCTTGATTAACTTTTTGTTCCTTGTCTTCAACTTCTCATTGGTCTTCTCCACTTTGTCTATATGCAGGGATAAGGTTGAGTTCATATCAGTTTTGAGCTTGACTTGATCCTTGAGTATTTCATTCTCATTTTTGATGTGTCTATTCAGTAATTCCAACTCATACCTATCCCTTCTTAATATATCTATTTCAGACAGTGGAGGACTGGGGGTTCTCTCTCTGCTTTCTGAAGCTCTCCTCTCCAAAGTTTCCACATAGTCATAAATTTCCTGTTGAGCAGGGTCAATTTCAGGGGTTCCTTCATAAAATCCTCTTCAACATCCTCTTCAATGGATGTTTCTTCATCTTCTATATTGATTACCCCTGTTTGTTTGATTAGTGTTTTCTTCAGTTTCCCTTTTAGTCTGTGGCTTCTTCTAAGCTGAGAAGATCCCTCTCCTTTCTCCATGGCAGATTTCTTGATTACCTTTTCTTCCTTAAGTTGCCTCTTGATTTGAGTCAACTTTTCTAAAATGATTTCCTCACTGCTTTCTTGGATTGTTTTGTCAATTTCAACTTCTGAAGCCCTCCATTTTCTACTTCTTTTTGTAGGCTGTGGTTCAGGTGATAGTTCTTTTGCTTCTTCAAAATGATTTCTTATTAAGAAATCGTCCCATGTATCATTTGTTTTAGCTAGATGATGTTCAATCAGAATTTTGACCAAACCATGATGATATAGGGTTGTCTCTAAAAATTGAACTCTTCTTTGGACACAGGAAGCCATCTTCTTCAGACTTTGAAGCAAGAAATATGGTAGGTTTAAGTCTTCCCCCAGGAAATGCATCATTAGTCTAATGTGGTAGACATAAAATGTTCCATATCTACCCTCACATGTAATAAATTTTTGCAGAAGAAGTAGTATGTTTCTCCATTTGTTTTTTCAATGCAGAACTGGGAATTCCTTTCTTAAATACACTGACATCCATACCTGGTGATTTTAAAATTTGTTTCCAGGAGTCATTGTGGAATTCTCTATTTTTAAACCATCTCTCTCCAGTTCTAAGCAATCCTGTAGCCTCTGCAATGAAAACTTCAGTGACAGTAAATTTGACATCTCCTACTTCAACTTCGGTTCCTTGAAATGATCTTGCAAATGTTTTAGTGACTTCCTTGTGGAAGCCATTAAATTTCTCCAAAAATTGAAGCCATCCTATTTTTTGTAACATTTCTTTGCATTGTGGGTAGCCTTCTAAATATTTTGAACCCACTGGTTCAGTCCTTACGATGAAACCCATGATTATTTCTTCAATGTTCAAATTAAACTCTTCTACCCACAAAAACAATGACTTTCACTTTTCGGATTGAAATGGCTTTAAGTTCTAAATGGAAATGGCTTCAAACTTGGAATGACATACCTCTGATTAATAGTGGCAACAGCTTCAAAACTTCGGGCTAATATGCCTCTGTTGACAATTGAACTGACTTCAACTTCTTCACTGCAATACCTCTGGCTCTTGGTAGCAAATGGTTTTGAATTCAACACTGCAACACCTCTGTCTCTTGGTAGCAAATGGTTTCGATTTTAACACTGCAACACCTCTGTCTCCTAGTGACAAAAGACTTCAAACTCCACACTGCTACACTTCTGTGTTTATAGTAAAAATGCTCAAACTCTGCCCACAGTGATACTTTGTATACCCACGGAATCAAATGGCTTCAAATTCTCACGCTGCTATGCTTCCAAATTTACCCTTTTGCTCTGCTCTGAGTTTACAATGCTCAACGCTATTCAAACTGATATCCTTTGGCTCTTCTCTCGGTGATAATAATATCTCTGTCTTCGGAATGAAATGCCGGCTACAGAATGGTGTGATGGCAGTGGTCACGGAATGAAGTAGTGGAGTGAGGTGGAGGGAATGTATTAATGATTGAAGAGACGGTGGAGGATTTTACGACGGCAGAGGGAATCATCATTGAATGATTTGGTTAAGAGACGTGGAGAATTCAAATACCTTGGCCATTTTAACCGCTTAAATGATATCGGATATGAAATTTGAAATGAGAAATTTTAATCCAAAGTCTGTGGAGGGTTTATTGGTATTGATCAATAAAAACAATTAAAACAACCTTTTCGAACAATCCATAACTAAAACTATGCTAAACTTTAATGAAATTCCATTATAATTTAAACTTGTTACCTCTGCCTTTCATTTGATTTTTCTGTAGTCTTTGTCTTCTCTGTTCATCTTTGGAAGAGTCTTCATAATCTTCTTTATGCTTTTGATTCATGGATACACTGGGTCACTTTGTTGAAATTCTAATGTCTGCTGATTGATGCCTTCAGGGTTTGTAGCTGCAGAAAGATTGTCTGGCTGCAGAAAGGCTGATCAGCTGCAGAATGTCTACTGAGCTGCAGAATGTTCCTATAGAGCACTTTAACCATGAAAATGGAGTGTTTTTGGAATATGGGTGAAATGTTATATGTTATGAATGAAGATGGATGATGGATTATGATATGTATGAAGTGGATGATGAAATGGAATGGATTCAGTTCATGAAATGGAGTGAAAGAACATAAGAACTGTACTGCAATTCATGACATGTTTTATTCACTTACAGCAAGACATCAAATTTTGTATTTTGACATGAAAATGAGATGGATGGAAGATGGAATGAGATGAATGAAATATGGAATGGAGTGAAATGTGAATGATGGAATGAAATGGAGTATGGATGGACAAGTGAATGGAGTGAAATGAAATGGATCATAAGCACTATGGATCTGAACTTATGATTTTTGTAACAGTTGTTTGTAAAAACAAAAATGGGAAAAGTTAGAGTGTCAGAGAGACTCTGATTTTCACCCTATATTTTCTGTATAAACATGCCAATCAATGATTGGTTTTCATGTTTATACGTTTTATTTTTTTTATTTTTTATTTTATTTTTTTTTTCATAAAGAAATGCTTCAGAAAATTTAATCAAGTTGATGAAGAAGAGAGAGACTCTTCTTCATTAACTTCACATCATTGCTTCCTTGGAACTTCTTGACAAACTCTTCTCTTGAGAGTGGCTTGTGGTATAGCTTCAGTCTATGACCATTCACAAGAAAAGTGACCTCTTCTTCATCTATAGTTCTGATTTTTATTGCCCCATTATCAAAAATTCGAACAATTTCATATGGCCCAAGCCAATGTGTCTGAAATTTCCCTTGAAAATCCTTGAATTTTGAATCAAACAAGAGAGCCCAGTCACCCTCTTTTAATTTCTTCTCCTTGATGTACTTGTCATGCCATCTAGCCCTTTGCTGTTGGACTAGACTTGTTTTCTGAACTGCATCTTGTCTGATCTCATCCAATTCATTAATTTGCTCCAGTCTATGCTTTTGTGCTTCCGTTAGATCAAGTCCTAGCTGAACTGCCATCTTGAATGTTTGAATTTGGAACTCTATGGGAAACAAAACTTGCTTTCCATAAACAAGCTCATAAGGAGTATGGCCTGTTGTGTTTCTCCATGTAGTTCTATAGGCCCACAAGGCTTCGTGAAGCCTATCTACCCAATCTCTTCTATGTAGATGAACAGTCTTTGTTAGGATTCCTTCAATGACTTTATTAGTGGATTCCACTTGACCATTTGCTTGTGGATGATAAGGAGTAGATGTTCTATGTCTGATTTTGTATTTCTCCATCATTTTCTCCACTAGCCTTGATGTAAATTGAGCTCCTTGATCTGTAACAATTTCCCTTGGGACACCAAAACGAGTAAAAATATCCTCAAAAAGAAAAGTAACTACAGATGCTTCATTAGCAACAAGTAATGGCTTGGCTTCTACCTATTTAGTAACATAATCAGTGCAAACTAATATATATCTCTTTTGTCTTGATGGAGGACTAATAGGTCCTACAAAATCCAAAGCCCATTTTTCAAAAGGTTCAATATGTACCTGAGGTTGTAATGGCATCTCACCCGAAGGAGAAGGTTTCCCTACCCTTTGGCAACTGTCACACCTTTTGACATACTCTTTAGCATCTTTAAACAAGGATGGCCAATAATATCCTAAATTAAGGATCTTATAGGTTGTCCTCTTATCTGCAAAGTGTCCGCCACAAGGTTCATCATGACATGCCTTGAGAATTTCAGGCATCTCATCTTCACGAACACACCTTCTAATGATCAACTCTGGACCTGTCTTGTACAACTCATTAGCGACCCATGAATATCTTGCACTATCATTAATGATTTTTCTTTTATCCCTTGCATTCATAATTGAAGGAAATTTTCCTCAAACTAAATAATTGGCAATATCAGCAAACCATGGAGTTTGAGTAGAGATTGCAAAAAGATATTCATCAGGAAATTGATCTTCAACCGGAGTGTCATCTTTGATATTTTGGATTCTAGACAGGAAATCAGCCACAGTGTTTTGTTTTCCAAGCCTACCTAGAATAGTAATGTTGAATTCTTGCAATAATAACAACCATCTTATAACTCTGCCATTAGTGATTGATTTGTTCATTAAGTATCTAATGGCAGAATGATCAGTGTGAACAAAAGTTTCATAGCCCGTTATATAGTGTCTAAACTTGTTTATGGCATGAACAACAACTAAAAACTCTTTTTCAGTTACAGTATAGTTTAACTCTGCAGGAGTCAAATTTTTACTGATATAATAGATGGCATAGGGAATCAAATCTTTCTATCCCAATACTGCTCCTAGAGCTGTATCGGAAGCATCTGTCGAGATATGAAAAGGTAACTTCCAGTTAGGTCCCCTTAATATAGGTGCTTCAGAAATTTTGGTTTTCAGGGTTTCAAAAGCTAACTGGCAATCCGAAGTCCACTTAAATTCACAATCTTTGGTGAGTAATTTGAAGAGTGGAGATGCTATTTTGGTGAAGTTTTCTATAAATCTCCGATAATACCCTGTGAATCCTAGAAAACTTCTAACATCTCTTTGACAACTAGGAATGGATAGGTTAGAAAATGACTTCAACTTTTGCCTCATCAACTCTAATCCCATCCCCGAAATGTGGTGCCCTAAAACAATACCTTCAACAAACATCATAAAACATTTTTCACATCATGAAAGGTTTGCTTCTTGACATCTTTTAAGACTTTTTCTAAGTTTTCTAAAGCCTCTTCAAATGTATCCCCATAAACTCGTGAAATCATCCATGTACACCTCTACACGCTCATGTATTAGATCCGAAAAAATTCCTAATACTTCCTTTTGAATGTTGTAGGTGCATTGCATAATCCAAATGGCAATACTCCTAGGCATAGGGTAATTTCAAGGACAAGTAAATGTGGTTTTATCTTGGTCTTCAAGTGCTAATGGATTTGATTGTAACCACTAAACCCATCTAGGAATGAAAAGTACTTTTTGCCACTAATGTATCTAATACTTGATCTATGAAAGGTAAGGGAAAATGGTCTTTAAGAGTAGCTTTATTCGGGCTCTCGCAGTCAACACACCCTCCATTTTCCATTTTTCTTAGCACAATCACCACAAAGGAGAAACCCACCGAATATCCGAAATAGGATAGATGAAATTAACATTTGGGTCAGCTTTTGCAATTCTTCCTTAATAATTTCCCTAAGATTTGGATTCATCCATATTTGCAGGTCAGTTCGATCAGTTTGCAATTTGCCTCTATATAGATGTGATGAGTACAAGTCTTGGGACTTATCCCTTTCATGTCGTTGTATTCCCATGCATATGCGTATGAACCTGTCTCGTAATACTTTGACTAACTCCTCTTTGAGATTTTTCAGGTTTTGTTTATGTTCAAGTTTTGCCCGGAAAATTTCACCTGTAGAGTCGCCAATTCATTCATAGAATGAAGAGGTCCGCTTAGATGACAAAAACTCAATATTGGATCCCTCTTGAAATGATTCATGTTTGTATTCTAGAGAAGATTCAAAATTCTCTAGAGTATTCGTATTCTGATTATCTTCACTAATTTGAAATTGTGAAGAGTGGTTGTAAATATTCTTCATCCTCTATCCATCGAGTGTCATCTAGATCTCAGACTGTCCTTAGCCGGAGGATATAAAGAATTTATTTGTTGAACTACCATCAGAAATATACATCACTGCACTCACAACTAATAAAAGCATCACCAGAGCCAACCAAGGTCTTCCTAGTATAACAGATGACCCTCCTAGATTATTCTTAGAGTTGTGGATCATGAAATCCACGTAGGGTACTCCCAAGAGTCTAGGGACACTGAATGTTCTCTATTACCCTATCCGTCCGATCACATATCTATCTCGCTAATTGTAACAGCAGGGTGTAAAGAGAAGATTAGGAAGTTTCAACATGATTTGTCTACTCACAGATGTTTATTGCCGCTCCTAAATCAATGAGTGTGTTTTGAATTTCAATTCCGTTGATGTGAATTTTGACAACCTGATTTCCTGGTCAAGATACTTTGGAATAGCAATCTTGCCCATCATAATGTCCTTATTTTTCCTACCGCCTGAATTTTCTTGGTTTCTCTTATTCTTTTTCTTGTCAGATTCATACTCAACTCCTTTATTGTTTTGGCTAAAATTGGGATTTCCTCGATGGCTTGCAATAATGGAATTTTAATGCAAACATTTCTCAATTCATCTAAGAAATCATAATTAGGCACCATGATCTCGTTTTTTCTACACCTCTATCAATTTGTAATCTTTCCTAAAGGAGGTATAGAAGTAGACGTGGATGGTTGCTCTAATACAGAGTTGGATTTATTGGATCTTTTTGTTTTAGTTTTTCAATGTTTTGATCTGAAAGGATGTGTCTTCCTCAAGACTTTTATTAACCCGTAGGGAGTCTTCCTAATTACTTAATTTCGTATGATCACGTGGTTGCCTTCTTCTCAAGTATCCTTCCGTACCTAAGTTGAACATCACTAAGGTCTAGAGGAGTAATTAAATAAGTTGGAAATTGTTGACCTTCTATCATGTATGTATTCTCGAGGGTTTTTTATTATCGGGGCTTGGTATAATGAAATGGAAATTGATCGGATTTTTGAGGGAATGGTAATGGAAGTGGTTGATTTGGATTTGGTTGGTTCGATGATGTTGTTGAGGATTTTGTTGAAAATTTTGTTGAAGATTTTGAGGAAAATTTTGTTGGGAGGATTCCGAGGATAAAATGTGGATATGGTGGATAGGATGGTGGATATCGATAGTATGGAGTGTATCTTCCATAGGGACTTTGTGATCCTTGTGCCTAAGCTTGAGATTGATTTTGAAATTGGGGGCTGAAGGTTGCTGCTAAGAATTCCAAGGTGGAGGTTGATTATACATTTGATCATGGAATCCTTGTGTCCGAGGTCCCTTTCGCCAAGGTCTTCTAGATACAAAGTTAAGAGACTCTCTGTGGAATCAGAGAGCTTCTTCTTGAAAACAAACTTTGAGACCAGGAAGAGAAGGACAATTCTTGGTCTCATGCTTCTTAACAAATGACAAGGTGTTTCTACAACTTTACATCCAAAGGACACTCTCTTAGGGCATGTTTCTTTCTACATTTGGGACAAAAGATTGCTAAGGCATCGTATCACCTTTTGTTTGTTTTGTATCTTGAGGGTGTCTATTTGTTCACTAAGACTCCTTAAGATGTCATACTTAAATCATCACATGTGTCCAATTTCCATCTACTATCGTCCTGTATGCATTTACTTGCCCTTGCAAGAACAGATCTCTTGGACCTCGATGTTTTAGATTTCCCTCTTGGAAAGGTTAATTACATAACTCCGATACTTCGTAATGTAAGTTGTGATATATCCCCTTTTCCCATCATGTTAAGAATATCCAACCATTCATCCCTAATTGTTTTCAACAAAAAGAGCTTTTAAGGTGTCTTGATCTAGATTTTCCATTTTTTCCTTTTGATGTTGTAATTAAATCTTTCCAAATCTAATCTTCTAAGTTTTCATCTTTCTTTTCAGAATATCTTGAACACTTCTTCCTTATGATTAACCGATACAATAATCCAAGTATCTCTCTAGAAATGCTTGTTTCATGTCTTCCCATGTTCTAATAGAACTACCGATTAGGCTCATAAACCACTTCACGTCGCTCCCTTCAAAGTTGAAGGAAATAATTTCGCTTTTGAGCATCTTGTAAGTAGCCATAAGTCCTACACAAGACTTCAAATTCGAATAAGAAAGTTTCAGATCTTCGCTTTTAAGTCCATAGAAGTTTGGAAGGACAAGAGGTGAAATGTTTTTCATGGTTGTATTGGTTTCTTCATCAAGTATAGGAACCCAAAAGAGCTTCCTATTCTACCTCTTCCTCCATCTCGCACCTCTACCTCCTTCTCCTTCCTCCTCTCCTCTACCTCTACCTCTACCTCCAAATAATGTGTGTTCTCCATTAAAAACTCCTCCTCCTTTCTTCTCGCCATGGCTGACTCTCTGTGAAGTGGAAAGGTTTGTGTTCCTACGAGTTTTTAGGATCTTCTTCTATGGCGTGTTCAAGTGGATGAAGTGGCAAGGTTTCTTAATGGAATAGGTGACCTTAGATTTTCTAGAAGTCCAGTAGGATCGTAAGAGGATGGAATATGGGGTTTGAGTTGAAGGTGTACTAGCTCTAGATCTGTATGAAAACAAGTGGTGTTCTAGAAATCAAACTTCGTCACGCTTATAAATCTTCCCTTGAATCTCTCTCCCTACGCATAAATTTTTGGATGCTAAGAAACAAAGGTTACCTAGTTTTCACTTCCAAGAATCAGGGCAAAAATGTTTGGTCTCAATCTACTTCTAAACTCGAGTTCATTTAATCGTCAAACTGTGATTTGTAAACTCGTCAAGTGAAGTGTACCTATGTACCTAGGTGCTTGTTTCCGAATGCGTTGTGGTGTTTTGTATACTTTTGGTCTTTATGGTGATTTATGATGTTTTTGGTCTTTTGGTGGTTTTATGTTCACAAGGAAAATGCCTAGAAAGCCGATGAAAATGAGCTAATGATTAAAAACAGAGTGGGTCCTAATTGATGGATAACAAATGGCAAATGCAATTGGAAACACCGAAGCTAAATCTAAACTATAACTAAATAAAAAACAAAAGCTTGATAATGACTCTTAAGCAAATGATTCAAAACACAAACTAAACTTAAGGAGTGATCACTAAGTATGCAAATTCTCTAAATAAACAATGAAACAACTAGCTTACAATGATGCAATACTTCGCTCTGATTAGAGATTTGAAACATATTTAGAGGAAAACATTGTTATCATCATAAAGATCTTCTATTCTAGAACTAGTTCCTATATCTATTCCGCAATTTAATTGAATGTCACAAAACCTTTATGTTGGAGATCGTATGGCCAAAGACATTAAAACATATACACAGCAAATAAATCATGCACAGGAAACACAGAGGTTTAACGTGGTTCACCCAACCAATCTGGGCTACGTCCACACAACATAGGCATCGGCAATTCTTTATTAATCAAACAAGAGATTACAAACTCTCACACACCAAACAATCCGTATGGATACCTGTTATATAGCAAAGAGAATCTAACTGCCTCATAAATCCTCTCACATCAAATTTAGGATGCATTAACTCTCTCCCAACAACCTGGAGCTAATCTAGCAACAAATTCCTAATTTTTGTCACCTACTGAGATTTTTGACTATTTTATTCAAAACAGAAAATCTCAACAATCTCCACCTTGACAACAATTAGCCTGATGCCCTGTTCTTTATTATTTTATCTTTTCTGCAAGCCAAGAGAAGCCAAACACCACCGCAGCTTCTCCAACAAAACTGGTTTCGTGAACATGTCTGCACAATTTTCCTTTGTATGCACCTTTTCAAGAGAGACTCCCCTTTCAGTGATAACCTGTCTTACAAAATGGTACTTAATTGGAATATGCTTTGATTTACTATGATAGGCCGGATTCTTAGCCAAATGTATTTCACTTTGACTATCACAAAGTAACCTGATGTTGTCCTGTAACCTACCAAACTCACTAAGCAAACCTTTCAACCAGACCGCCTCTTTGCAAGCATGCGAAGCAGCAATGTATTCTGCTTCAGTAGTGGATAAAGCAACAATGTTTTGTAGCTTTGACATCCAGCTAATAGCTCCACCTGCAAGAGTAAAGACATACCCTGAAGTTGACCTTCTCTTATCCAAATCACCTGCAAAATCAGAATCAACATATCCACAAACATATTCACTACTTTTATTGTAAGTGATACAATGACTACTTGTGCCTCTCAAGTACCGAAGCACCCATTTCACTGCTGACCAGTGTTCTTTACCCGGATTTGCCATGTACCTGCTGACAACCCCAACTGCATGTGAAATATCTGGTCGAGTACAAACCATCGCATACATCAAACATCCTACTACATTAGCATATGGAATTCGAGACATATAATCCTTTTCTTCATCTGTATTAGGACATAAACCGGAAGAAAGCTTGAAATGGGAAGCGAAAGGGACTGACACAGGCTTCACATTATTCATACCAAACCTCAAAAGTATTTTCTCAATATACTTTTGTTGTGATAGCCATAGCTTACCATTGCTCCTGTCTCTGAAAATCTCCATGCCCAAAATCTGTCTTGCTGCTCCTAGATCTTTCATATCAAATGTCCTTGCCATCTGAGTCTTCAACCTGTTGATTTCTTCAATGCTTTTGCTTGCTAAAAGCATATCGTCAACATACAACACTAAGATAATGAACATGCCATTACTTAACCGCTTAAAGTAAACACAATGATCATATTCACTTCTTATATATTTTTGACTCAACATGAAAGAATCAAATTTCTTGTACCACTGTCGAGGCGACTGCTTCAGACCATATAATGACTTCTTGAGCCTGCAGACAAATTTCTCATTGCGATGCTGAACAAACCCTTCCGGTTGTTCCATATAAATTTCCTCATCTAAGTCTCCATGTAGAAATGCAGTCTTAACATCTAATTGCTGCAACTCTAAATCAAGCAAAGCAACTAATGCTAACACAATTCTAATTGAAACAATTTTAACCACTGGTGAAAAAATCTCATGAAAGTCAATACCGGCTTTCTGAGAAAACCCTTTTGCAACCAGTCGCGCTTTGTACCTGTCCTCCGTATCATTCACACCCCGTTTCAGCTTGAAAACCCATTTACATCCCACAGTTTTCCTGTCTTTCGGAAGCTCAACCAGATCCCATGTGCCGTTCTTACTCAAGGCCATCATTTCGTCCTTCATGGCTGCTTTCCACTTGTCACTTTTCGAACCTTCTATAGCTTCCTGATAGCACAGAGGTTCATCATCGTTAGCGGTCAAAGCAACTGAAGTAACATAATCATCATACCTTCTAGGAGGGCGTTTGATTCTTGTAGACCTCCTTAAGGATGTTTCTGGTGCTTCCGCAATTGGCTGACTACCATCTGTAGGAACTTCTTGCCGATCAGTATCTGAGACCTGCTCATGATCTAAACCTGAACCCTGTTCATGTTCTGATTCTGAAACCTGTTCATGACTAGTATCTGAACTATGGTCATCATGACTATCATTAGAAGTGCTGTCAAACTGAATGTGCTGAAAATCAAATACATCATCCTGTTTCAATTTACCATCTACATCTAACTGTACAAGAGAGGATTCATTAAACTTTACATCTCTGTTGATGATGATTTTGCGGGTAGTAGGATCCCACAATCTATATCCCTTTGTTCCAACACCATACCCAACAAATATATACCTTTTAGACTTTGGATCTAACTTAGTTTGTTGATGTTTAGGCACTAGAGCATATGCATCACAACCAAACACTCTGAGTTTAGAATAGTCACAAGGGTGTCCTTTCCATACCTCTTGCGGAATCTTGCAGTCTATTGTCGTCGATGGAGATCGGTTTATCACATAACAAGCTGTTGCCACTGCTTCCGTCCACAAATCCTTTCGCAACCCGGCGTTACTCAGCATACTCCTTGCTCTCTCTAGAAGAGTCCTGTTCATGCGTTCAGCAACTCCATTTTGCTGAGGAGTATAAACCGTGGTCTTATGTCTCTCGATCCCTGCATCCTTGCAATAGCCGTCAAACTCCTTGGAAGTAAACTCACCACCATTGTCAGTTCTTAAACACTTTATTGTTCTACCAGTGCTGTTTTCTACCAATGCTCTAAACTGCTTGAAAACTGAAAAAACATCAGACTTTCTTTTCAACATGTAGACCCACACCTTCCTAGAAAATTCATCAATAAATGATACAAAATAAGACGAACCACCATATGAGGTTGTAGGGGCTGGTCCCCAAACATCTGAATGGATATAATCAAGTATGCCTTTACTAGTATGTTTGCTTGTTTTAAACTTTTGCTTACTTTGTTTGCCAAACAGACAATGTTTACAGAAATCTAACTTTCCAGACTTTAGATTAGGAAGTAATTTGCGATCAGCCAAAATCTTTAACCCTCTTTCACTCATATGGCCCAGCCTTTGATGCCATAGGCGAATGGAACTACTGTCATGTTCAGACACCGTAGACACATGAACTGACCCTGTTCTTCCTTCTAACTGAAACATATTTCCTACTTTCTTAGCTTTCATTACTAGTAAGATACCTTTATAGATTTTCATAACTCCACCTTGAATTACAGTTTTATATCCATTCGTATCCAATGCTCCTAAAGAAATCAAATTTTTTCTTAAGTCTGGAACATGTCTCACATCTGTTAACAATTTAGTTGTGCCATCAAACATTTGCAGTTGTATACTTCCTATCCCAACAATATTGCAAGTAACATCATTACCCATGTACACGACTCCATCATTCACTGATCTATATGTCTTAAACCATTCTCTATGAATACACATGTGGTTTGATGCACCGGAATCTAACAACCAATGTTGATCATGATTTGACATATTAACAGACAATACTTCGTCGCTCATACCTGAACCAGATGCCGAACCTGTATCTGTCGCATTTGCTTCCTTCTTCTCTGTCGAAGAATCTGCTTTAGAAGTTTGCTGCTGTCGCTTCCAGCAGTCCTTCTTCAGGTGTCCAGTTTTCCCACAATGCCAGCACTTCACCTTTGTCTTCTTTCCTTTAGACTTTGAACGAGAGTTGCTATGCTTACCACCGGAGTGTCTCTCTCTCGAGCGACCTCTGGCCATCATTACCTATGATGTAGAGGTGTCTGCATTCGACCTCTTCCTCGTCTCCTCAGACAACAAGGCTCCAACCACATTGTTCTCAAAACAGACACTCAGAGTTTTCGCCATCTTGTATCAACCAAAAGAAACAATAATCTCCAATTGCAACTTTTAAATAAAGAATGCCCTTTTTTAAAGAATGCCCTTTTAAAAAAAAATATATCCTTTCACTTTATACCATATGCAAATGGTAATATTCAAATCAAATTTTAAAATGCCACCCTTCACCTTATAAAAAAGGCCTTTCACTTCAAACAAAAGTGCCACCCCTTTTTTTCAATATAATCTATATTACACTTTTAAAAAACCCTCTTTTAAATCGATTTAACATATCGATTTAACATATGCCATATGCACTTAAAAAAATAAATTACCATTCGATTTTTAAACCACCTCTAAAACGATTTTGCAAATGTTGCAAATGTCAAATGTTGCAAATGGCATTATACATTACTGCAAATTGACTTTTTATAAAAAACTGGAGACCGAGTTAAAGAACGATTTTAAATGCTGATACCAAAATTACGTTCAGCGTTTAGTGCTGCAAACAGCTCTCTGCATTTCAACGCCGCTCAACGCTGGCCTCACGCCCTCTCAGCAGCGGCGTCTCTGTGCTCATTAAAACTGGGCTCACGGCCTTTGAATAAAGCAGTATAATTTAAATTGCAGCGTTTCAACAAACCGACCTGTCAACGCTGCCAATGCCTTACTGTACCAAATCCCTTTGCTGTTTGAACAATTCACCAGCGCTCCATGCAGCTTTTCCAGCAATACTACGCACACAACCATACCATATGCTCCACGCAGCACTCCAGGCAGCAACCATACCATATTCTCAATGGATTTTAAAAAATAGATCGATTGTAAACCATGCAAATACAATATTACAAATCGATTTCAACTCGAAAATTAAGGAAAGGCTGAGCATTCAAAGATTAGATAACGCGATAGATCAATTACACCTCAACCGCACCAATCTTGAAAGGGAGGAGGAGGCAATGCGTGAATCGAATGACGCCCTCATGTTTGACTCCGTCCTGAGCAGTAGAGCATCGTGTCCGCACACAGAACGATTAGTCTCTTTCACGGCAAATCTTCACCCAGTTCGTTAACGCAGCAGACCGACCCAAGCACATGGCTCTGCCAGCGCCGCTGCCACCAGTTCAACGCACAGTTCACCAAAAAATACAGGGACGGCTCGGCTCTCAGCGCATTGTAACAAGTTTGACCGCTTTTTTTTTTAAACACAAAGTTCTGAATACCTCCACGCATCACGTTGCATAGCACGTTGCATAGCAACACACAGCACCACGCAGGTTGGACAGCACCATTCAACGCACCTCCACGCAGCGCCAATGCAAAAACAAACCTCCACCTCCAGTACACGCTCCACCTCCAACTGCTCTGATACCACTTGTTGGAGATCAGATGCACAGCAGATTAAAACATATACAGCAAATAAATCATGCACAGCAAACACAGAAGTTTACCGTGGTTCACCCAACCATTCTGGGCTACGTCCACACAACAAAGCATCGGCAATTCTTTATTAATCAAACAGGAGATTACAAACTCTCACACACTCTCCAAAACAAACGTATGGATACCTGTTTTATAGCAAGGAGAATCTAACAGCCTCATAAATCCTCTCAACTCAAATTTAGGATGCATTAACTCCCTCCCAACAAACTGGAGTTAATCTAGCAACAAATTCCTAATTTTTGTCACCTACTGAGATTTTTGACTATTTTAATAAAACAAATCTCAACACTTTTTACTCAAGAGTTATTGATTTCTTTCCAAAGTAGTCTTTTGAGGAAGAGCTCTGTTTATAAAATGATGAGGAAACTGCAGAGGTACTTCAGGCCTTAAAATGATGTTGTCTTCTGCTCATATGGTTATAGATCAATTATGGATTTTAGAACAAGAAGAAGTTTGTGAATAATGAAGGTTGTCTTGTTAATCTTAACAACTGAAGTAATCTATTGTGCAATGGATGAAAATTTGAATATGAAGTGCAAGTGCAATGAGTTAATCTAAAAATGAACTTAAGATGCCACTAATCTAAAACAATGCTAAACTACAAGTCATCATCAAACTCAAAACAAAGTAACTGAACATGAGTTAAGTGCAATTAAACTCCGGAGTATCCTAACTATGCTATCATGCATTATTCTATGAAGTTACACACTCTGTTTGTCCATCATTAGTGATATTTTGGAAGAGTTCCTTCTTTTGGAAGAGGTATTAGAACAATTCTGACTGTGTAATTGAATGCAAATGCAAGCAAAAGACTGAAAGCAATGAAAAACTAAGATATCATATCCATATCCTACTCGTCATTATGATGTTTTGGACAAGCATTTAAGAGCAAGAACAGAGATGATACTTAGTGCAAACACACAACTAAATCATTCATTATCACGGTCATGTCTTGAACTTCTTAAGAATTTCTTGGAAGAGTTTCTTCTTGTGGAAGAGTGATTAGAACAAGTGTAACTGTGATAGTGAACAAAAAAAAAAACTACAACTAAATTCTACAGTACTATAGCCATTCATCATTCATCATTATAATCTTTTGGAAGAATTTCTTCTTGTGGAAGAGTTAGAATGAATATAACTACAGTAGCTAATTAAAAACAACTATGAATTCAACTCCTAATCCTACAATACTATAGTCATTTCCCATTCATAATTATAGTCTTTTGGAAGAGCTTCTTCTTGTGGAAGAGTTCGAATGAGTACAACTACAGTAGTTAATTAAAACAACTATTAATTCAAATGCAAAGTGTAAAGGCAACTAGAATACTTATCTAATTTATGCAAAATAAATCCGTGCAAGAGGCAGGGGCCCTCTACCACCTGACGGAATTCAACTCCAAATTAAATCACGCTTCAAAACAACATGGTCTGCTCCATTAAAGATGAAATAGTTTGAACATAACACTCTGCGTCTTCAGAAATGTAGCACAGAGTCTAAACAAAATCTAGCATCAAATCTAACATAAAATCTCTAACATAGCTCTCGGTCTCCCAAGTGTTTATAAAGCAAATGCACATAAAAATACTTGCAACAATTCAGGAACACTGTCTTTCCTTATCGGAATCACGTTAGGACTCTTTGAAGTGGCTGCGTGAAGAGGAAAAGACATCTGGACTGAGACAGTCCTAATAGAAGTCTTCCTTCCTAAATGTGTTCCCACATTCAAAACCATACCCAGAATTCGTTTCTTCCTCCATGATGAGCAACGAACCATGTAGACATGACGTGGATCATGCCCATATGCGGTTTTTCTCAAGAGGCCACCTGGAACATACTCAAACGTGAAGGCAGCTGCAGAATCGCCGGTTAGCTACGGAATGTCTGCATTCTGCAGCTAGTTCCGATCAAAATGCTTTACAATGGAAAAAATCACAAAACTTAGCAAGTCAGTCATGTAAATCATTCTAGAAGTAATTTTAACTATATTCATTGATCAATTGGGTCTAGGATAGCAATGGACAAAGGAAAATGAGGTAAAATGGAATGAAAGAAAGCACAATTTGAGGCTCGACAACCACTATGCTATGTTTTTCAGACCCAACTAAACGAAAATAGTTTAACCAGATATACCAATCTTTTAAGAGGTTAACTATTCTATTTCTTACACAAATTTTAATCCTACAGTCCTCTAACTGAGTTTAAATGATGATATGATGATAATGGTTCTTCCCAGTGGAGTCTTACGGTCTGTTTAGGATTGTGGAGTCGCCAAGTGGAATTTTTTAGCTCTTCTCAAAGGCAAAAGGTTTTATGGTCCACCACCATGTTTATTAAATGCCGATCTGAAATATTTTTTGGGTTTTTTTGAGTTATTTTTCAGTCCTATTGGCTCGTTAAGAGTTTCATAAATCTGTTTCAAAACTTAGCTACGGTTATGAGACAAATATAGTCTACTCTTATGGCTAAGCTAGGTGAACTTTCAAGGTTAGATAAGCTCTTATGAGAATCCTAGGGTTTGCCTAGTTTGTCACTGTTTCAAACAAGTTTTATCATAATTACCGTTTACTTGTTAGTGCTTGAAAGGGATGCTTTTACTCACTGCTCAATGTTCTTGAATCAAGGGTTTCCTGAGGTTTTTAAAGGTACCTAGGCTAAAAAAAACTCAAAATTCCCCAGTGGAGTCGCCAGAAGATGTTAGCTCCCTGTAATTAGCAAGATTGGAAAATTCCAACTACATGGAGAACACTATTTCAACCACTTTGGGATTCTAGGATCTAGCCCTCCTTAATCCGGAGAGGGATCTCTCCAATAAGTGCAAAGATAGATTTATCTTTAAGGCTTTTGGGTAATGATATTAGGCTAGTTATGAAGGTTGAGGGTTTGTTTTGTTTTTGGATGGTTGAGCATGATTATTACTTGGGTGGAAAGTCCTAAATGGAAAGAGTTTCAAAGGTGTGAAGTTGCAAGAAATCACAACAAGCTTTGGCTAAAAAGATAGATATAACGCTGGTTTTTATTCCATTGGGCTATGGAGTCATAATAGGGTTTAATTGAAAAAACAAGGTTCAAGAGTGGTCCATGGGGCAAGTCATCTATGTCTAAGGATCTCTTTAGAGTTGATTTTATGGAATGAAATGATACAACAAGAAGGAAAATAAACAAATGAAGAAAAAATAGCAGCCTAAGATCAAGTAAGTACTTTGAAACTACCCTTCTTTTGGCATGCACTTAAGAGAGACATAAAAGTAGTCTAAGATCTGGTAAGTACTTTGAAACTAGCCAGATTTTAATGCACTTCAATAGGAAAACATTTTAAACACAAAGGGAAAATTTAAAAGAAACTGTTGGAGAAGAAACTTGGGGACAGGGCTCGCCATAAACTTCCCTAGCTCTGCTTTACTTGGTAAAATTTCAGGACAAACACATAAGATAACAAAGGATGGTCTAAGATCAGGTAAGGACTTTTAACCTAGCCTGCTTTCAACACACTCTTAGGGAAATTTTCAAATAGTCTTTGGGGATAAAACTAAAGGACAGGGCACGCCATTACTTCCTTAGTTCATATCTACTTAACATAAACTGAAAATAACATTTAAGAACAACATTCAACTTGGACAGTAGGATGAGGGAACGCCATCATTCCTAACTGCTTAAATTGAATTAAATCATTCCTAAACAACACAATTTGGTAGAAAACATATAGCTAAAGCTTATCAGTCAGAGAAGGGTATTGATATATAGTAAATCATAACTCTATGCTTGTTTTTCTTTATCAGAGAAGATGGAAAAAACGAAAATAGAAATAAAATAACAATTTAAAATAAGAAATAACATCACCGTTGACATGGACCAGGATCCCATCAATCAGCTTGTATTGATGCTTCAAACCAGTTACAGCTTCAAGTCCAATGTTTCAATTCAGCAATCATCTTCACTTCTCAGTCTAACTTATTTAATCACAAGCAGAGCTTCAAGAGCCCGTGAACACTATTTACAAGTAGAAGTTTCAAGCTCAAGTATATTTCAAAGTTCTGCAACCAACATTTACAATGAACTCCTCAATAAGATTTTATAGAAGGATGAGGAGGTTGAAAGAGAAAGATCTAAGGGTTCAATTAATACAATTTTAGTACTTCTCGGCCTTTGAGGGGCTCAATGGATAATTTTACAGATATTTTCCTGTATTAATTGGTTTACATTAAGAATTAAGCTCGGTGGGATGATTTTGTTGAGTTTGAGGCTCTGTGTCATCTTTGTAGTAATTCAACAGATATTTTGCAATAAGTTCTTCGACTGAATTAACTGTTCGGCTGCGTTGAGGAAAATATCTTCTTTTATGATCATAATTCGGCCTCTGTTGAATGCTTTGAGGCCACAGGTGGCAATCTGGTCGCTGAGAGGAATCAATTTTCCCTTTATGTGGCAGTGGAGGCTCTTTCTAACTGATAAATATTTTTGATATGTCTTTAATTGTGTTTTAATTCGAAGGATTAGGCTTTTGATATTCGATCTTAGCCGTAATCCATTAAATTGTGGAATTAACCTTTAATCTTTAGTTCTGGCTTGATTCAATTCTTCAACACTGATACTCTTTTGTTTTGATTTAATATTCTATGTCTTGTTGATGTGCAGGTATACAAAGGGTCCGTATAGTGTCAATGCCCATGAAACATTGACGAAATGTGGCTTTGAATCCCTGTGGATGGTTCCTCTTTTATGAACAAAGGCGTGGGTATCATCATCCCCGGCCTTTGGCTTTTCTCCAATATAATGAAAAAAACTGTAAAAACATGTACAAAACAATAAAAATTAATAAATTGTGTTGGCAATATGATGCAGAGTGTTGTCCTTGATGGCAACCCACTTGATGAAGATGATGGCAACCTACTTGACGAAGTTGTTCTTGACTTGATGAGCTTGCTAAATAATGTAAATCTGATGTATCTACAATCAGTACAGAAGGTAATGATGAAAGGAATTTTAGTATGTGCCAGAACATTGATGAAAAGTGTGTCTCAAGGCATACACGGGTTTGTCTAGGCGAAGTAGCGTATGCACGCGGGAATTAACATCACAAGTCGCGTATGCTCAAATGCACTCCAAATATGTAAAACAAGGGGTAAATACCATGGTTTTGACCCATTGTATTAAGCGTTGGATTGTCTATGAGATCCCGTCCAGGAATACCATTGGAAGTTATGTGGTTTTGGCTCGTGGTATTGATAAAGGGTAACCCTATATAAGGAGAAGAAATTCATGGTGTAAGGGTGTGCATGTGTCTGGGCTTTGATGAATACTTCACTCTGAAGTATATCTGTATGGTTGAATCCTGTTCCTAATTGATAGATCTGAATCTATGATGCCCCTATGAACATGATGAAGGCTCAAGATCTCTAGATCTAGAAATGGTGAATGTCCAAGATGATCTGAAAAGAACTGAAGAAGACCTAGCGCAATCCTGTTGAAGAGATTGAAGAAATCTGGGTAAGTTCATAGATCCAGTCTGTACTGTAAATTTTATCTTTTATAGATCTATACGCAGGTTCGTTTCATGAAAATCACGCGTATACGCGGGTCTGTGGAAGGAAAAGTGCGTATTCGTAGTTAGGGTTTTTCCCTAGAAAATCCACTGAAGTATACGCGGGTTCGTCTTCTGGAAAGCGCGTATATACACAGGTCTGATTAAATAAAAGCGTGTATGATTTCTGATCTAATGGTTGCTGAAGGTTGAATGTGTTTCTACATATCTATTCTGAAGTCTGGGTTATATCTGATATTCTGGTTACAGTGGTCTCACTGTTCTGTTTGAAGCAATGAGCAAGGTATGATTGTTGATAAGTGAAGGGTTGTGTTGAAGTTGTTTGATCCAGTTTGAAAATTGATGAAACGTGGTCTGCAGTGGTGCTGAGGGTCGAAGCCTTCAGTCAGGGGGTTGTAGCTCCCTTCCAGGAAAGGCTGGTAAACGAGTTCAGGGGGTCGTAGCTCCCTTCCAGGAGAGGCTGGTAAACAAGAGAAGGTTGTAGCCTTCTGCAGGTGGGTGCCTACGTGCTCGTTTGAGTCTGCACCAATACATGATTGTAAGAAGTTTTCTTAATAATAAATTTTGAAGGTTGAAACAACGACAACGGTGGTTTTCTCCCGAATTGGGTTTCCACCTTAAAATCCTGGTGTTCATGTGTGTTGCATATGTGTGATGATTATTCTGTTTTGTCTGCACCTGTTTACTGTTTCTGAAATATCTGATGAATGAATAATGCAATGATCTGAGTTAAGATTCAAACACATAATTAGATCTCTGGACATACGCGAGTTCTGTAAAGGATATCCGTGTATATATGCTAGTTTCCTTCAGTAAAGTAGCGTATGGGTTTTAGGAAAGGAAAAAGTAAAAGTTTAATTGTCTGCACAAAATACTGATTCACCCCCCCCCCTCTCAGTATTTTTCCCAACAATTGGTATCAGAGCAGGTCCTTCTGAAAAAGCTTAGCCGCTAGAAGGAAGATCAAGCAAGATGAGCAATCATGAGGGAACAACATCTATCAAGCCCCCACTCTTCAACGGAAGCAATTTAATCTTCTGGAAAGTGAGGATGAGATCCTATCTTCAGTCTATGGGAGCTGATGTATGGGCCATTGTTGAACAAGGATATCAATATCCAGCCACTACACCAACAGATCCAACTGAAAGGAAGAATTATGAATCAAACGCAAAAGTGGTCAATGCTATAACAGGAAGTCTAACTGAATCAGAATTTGTCAAAGTCATGCAGCTGAATACAGCAAAGGAAATATGGGACAAAATCATTCTAAGTTATGAAGGCGATGCAAAGGTAAAAAGTGAAAAACTCCAAACTCTAAGAATTGAATATGAAAATTTAAAGATGCATAGTGATGAGAGTATTGCCATTTTCTTTTTACGTATTGATGATGTTGTAAATCGTATGAGAAATCTAGGTGAAACAATATCCGACACTACTTTGGTTGAGAAAATTTTACGATCGCTAACGGAAAAATTTGAATCAAAAGTTTCTTCCCTTGAAGAAAAACAGGATATTCAAAATCTTTCCGTGGTGCAACTTCATGGCATATTGACTGCATATGAAATGAGGAGAGGAGGACCATCTGAAGTCAAAGAAGTTGTTTTTAAAGTTTCTACAAAAGGGAAAGAAGTTCAAAAACCGGAAGGGTCAGGATATATCTCAGAAGAAGATGAGGCAAACTTTGTGAGAAAACTCCAACTAGGAACCGGAAGATTCAGAGGTAAGCTTCCTTTCAAATGTTTTAATTGTGGAAGATTTGGTCATTATGCTGCTAAATTTCCTTATAAAGAAACATCTGCTAAAGAGAAAGAAGTAGCAAGAAGAAATAAGAACCGGTCTAGCACTAAGAAAAGCTACTATACAAATGAAGACAGTGATGGGTTATCTGACAGTGAGGAAGAATGTGAACAAGATCTTAGACTTCTCATGGCATTTGAAAATAATTCTAGAGATGATAAGGATGCTTTTATGGATGCTCTAGATGAAAATGATTTTCTTGATCAAAACAATCAACTCAAAATATGCTTGGAAGAAATTAAAATAATCATAGAGACTCTGAAAAGGCAGAATGAAGAAGCAAAGAAACATAATGAAAAATTAGAATGTGAAGTAGTAAGTCTAAGAAAATAACTTGAGAAAGTAAAGACTCTGAATCTTAGATTTGCTAAAGGATTTGAAACCTTAGATGAGATTATCAAGGTTCAACGTTCTCCTCTTATCAAGACAGGTCTTGGATATACCGGAGAATCTTCTTAGGCTTCCGCACCAAATTATCTAAAAGAAGCTACAACTGGTTTACTTCATTCAGCCACTCGGCAAGGGAATAAAGAATCTTTACAGGTAAAGCATGATCATCACAATACAAGGGATATCTCTCAAAGAAGCAACAATCAACAGGTAAATTCAAACAGAAGATTTCATGATCGCAGAAATTTCTACTTCAATGGACAATGTTTCTCATGTCACAATTTTGGTCATAAAGCTATTCAATGTGTTGCATATAAAACCATCATGACAAGAGAAGCAAGAAAGAAAAGGATGGATATTGAACCAAAGAAGAACACCTATAACAACTTTTCTCCTCTTCAAAATGAATTTGAATGTGCTTATTGCAATAACTTTGGCCATGAAGAATCTGAATGCAGGAGCAAAGTCCAGCCAAAACAGCTTTTTCCTTCAAATTCCAAAGTATGGAAAAAGAAGGAATTACAGGTTGAAAATTGTGGGATAGCGTTGTTTGCAGAAGGTGAATAAAATCAATGGTACATTGATAGTGGATGCTCAAGATACATGACAGGTGACAAAAGCAAACTTCTTGCATATAATGCTCTAGAAAAGGAAAAGAAAGTTACATTTGGAAATGATACTCCTGCTGTAATTAAAGGAAAAGGGTCCGTGTTTCTAAAAGAAAAGGTGAATGCTAATGATGTCATGTATATGGATGGATTAAGGCATAACCTGTTAAGTGTAAGTCAATTGTGTGATCAAGGAACTGAAGTTGTCTTTAGTTCAAAAGAATGTGTGGTTCATGATCTTGATACAGGTAAAACTATTATAAAAGGGAAGAGAACTCCAAGAAACCTGTATGTATTGAATAAATGCAAAGATCAATGTTACTTGAGAAAATATTCAGAAAATTGGCTATGGCATAGAAGGCTAGGGCATCTAATCTTCTCTCAAATCAACAAATCAAGCAGACTTAAAGTTGTTCGTGGTCTCCCAATATTACTCTACCAAAGAGTATCATCTGCAAATCTTTCCAATTCGGTAAGCAGACCAGAGTAAAATTTAATGCCAAAGAAGAATCATCAATTAAGCCTCTTGAACTCATTCATACTGACATATGTGGACCTATGAGGAAAAATTCACCACGTGGGGAAGAATACTATATCTTGTTTATTGATGATTTCTCTAGAATGTGTTGGATCGGGTTGATTAAACACAAAGATGAAGCATTTGAAAAATTTTAGATCTTCAAAGCATTGGTAGAAAATGAATTAGATCTAAAAATCAAGTGTCTTAGATCTGATCGAGGAGGAGAATATACATCAAATGAATTCTTTGAATTTTTTGAACAACATGGCATAAAAAGATAGTTCTCTGTAGCAGGCACTCCACAACAAAATGGCGTAGCAGAAAGAATGAATAGAACAATTCAACAAATGGCTAGAGCTATGCTTGATGATTCTGGAACTCTTGACATGTTCTGGGGAGAAGCAGCACATACAGCAGCAAACATTCTCAACAAGGCACATGTTCGGGTAAATAGTGACAAAACTCCATATGAACTCTGGTATGGTAATTCTCC